>CM077121.1:10670000-11295000 GCA_039645545.1 Dendrolimus houi | reverse complement strand
TTAAATTAATGCAATCATAACTAACGAGTTTTAAGATTTTTACATTTATTTCCCACTAGCGGTCCCGGCAGACGTTGTCCTGTCCTGAAAAAATAAAAATCTAGGACCCTATTCTAATGCCTCCTACCGGATCCAATTGTGAATCTAAACCATCCGCAGACCCACTCAAACACACACAAAAAAACATCAAAATTGGTTCAGGAGATTAGAAGTATCCTAGAAACTGATCGCAACGCCACCTACCGGTTCCAATTGTGAATCTAAACCATCTGGGAAACTACTCAAACACAAGAAAATCTCCAAAATAGGTCTAGGAGATTAAGAGGATTCTAGAAGTAAAGTAAAGTATATAAAGTAAAGTCGTTCTTAAGTTATACGCGTGTACGTACATTTCTACGATTATTTTTTATTTATACAGATTTAGTTAATACTAGCTGATGCCTGCGACTTCGTCCGCGTGGTGCGGTTTTTTAACTATCCCACGGGAACTTTTTAATATTTCGGGATCAAAAGTATCCTATATGTTGACCAGGGATATAAGCTACCACCATACAAAATTTCATTTAAATCGGTCCAGTGGTGTTGGAGATTTGCCCGTACAAACAAATAAAAAATTTGAACAAAATCTAAATTAGTTCTATTTCACTTCTTATATTCTCCTGAATCGGTTTTTAGCATTTTTTTAGCAATTTTATTATATGTATATAGATAAAGAAACTTGCAATAAATCAACCAGCCCCTTCAAATTTATAAATCGGGATTGTCTGAAATTGCTATAGCGCCTACGAATGCTGAGAGAAGCGAATTATAGAGGTGATTGTAACCTCAAAACTGTGACTAGAGAAAGCTATATTAGCCAAATGTTAAACCTGTAAAAACTGATGTGCTATTAAATGTAGAAACTCTAGATGTTGTGGATTCGACCATTTTTCTCGGTATTACTTTAGATTCAAAGCAACAATTAACTTATATGGGGGGCCCCCATATAAGTAAATTGGCGAATAGACTAAGTTCGGGAGCAGCATATGCAGTAAAAAAAGATAAGATTCATGACTGATGTTGATACTGCTCGTTTGGTTTACTTGAAGAAAAGAAAAGAAGCGTGCTATTCGCTCAATTTACAACATAGGAGCGCGGAATTCCTTGCGAGACAAGTTTAAAGAAATAAATATTTTAACAGGGGCTTCACAGTATATACTTACTTGAAAATGTAAGAAAAATATCTCGAATTTTCCCTAATTAGGTGAAGTACATTGTAAAAATACTAGGAACAAAAATAAATTAGAAACTCCCACATGGAGGCTCCATAAAGTTTACAATAGTTTTGTGTGGCAAAGTATAATGCTCTTCACTAATATCCCAGAAAGCGTTCAACAGCTTTCAATAAACAAATTTAAAAAAATGTAGTGCAACGTTTGTGCGAGAAGGCTTATTATACGAGGAAAGATTTTTAGATGACCGCAACGAATGGGTATAATGCGATAGCCAAGCTTTTTCAGTAATCATTCATATAAATTACTTTGTTAAACTTTGTATAAACTACATACTAAAAAAAGATGAATAATAAATTTTATTATTATGAAGTAAAGATATGTTGCTTGGGAGTTTGTTGCACCGCTTCTTCTACTCTAACAGTAACTAAAATTGCTTTGGAAGCAGTGATAGACTCATGACTTTCAATAAGTAAACTGTAAGACTCCATTTTGAAATAAATACATATTTCCATTTAGTAGTATTTAGCGCTGGGGTGCGAAAATAGTACACACCCGAACAATAAAAAAATAGCATTTCATTTTTAAGGTTCCCTAGCTATTTGACAAGAACAGAACCCTTGTGCATTCGTCATGTCGTTGTCTTTCAGTCTGTTTATGTACGTCACAGTCAGTATTCTCAAACTACTAGGTGTATGTGCTACTAGGTTTTTGTGGATGAAATTTGACAATAAGATGTGGTCTTTAAATATGGCGCTACATATTGGGTAAGCGTATTTAGTCAGATCTAGAAAAAACATTATGTACTTTATCACTTTTTTATTGAAGTCAATTGACTTGCGCCCCTTAGGTACCTGCTCCCGGGTCCCACGCACCCGCAGCCCTTGCACCCCTGGGTAAAGACTCTTCTTCTAAGCGACTAACGTAACGACGACTAACCTTCAGAAGGAAACTCAGAATCACTATTTATGCTCTTAGAAAAATATATCTGATTAATATTCGAGAAAGACCAATGTCCATTATTTATTTTCTATAAGCTAAATAATATAAATTAATAATAAGAAACCAGTTCCTTTAAACCGGTCTCCATGCGGAAACTGAGAAACGGTAGTCGTAGTAAATAATCTTGTGAAAATACTAACAATCTTTTTTCATTAGTAGATACCGCGTAAACAATAAATCGGTCTTATCAATCCAATTACACGGCAGTAAATAATGCAGTGACATTGAAAAAACCTATGTTGGTCACACGATCATTTACCATTCATATCTTGGATACAAAGTGTTTAATTTGGTCACGGTAAAAATAGCTGATACATATTAGGTTGGGGAAAAAGTTTCATCGCATTTTATATAAAAATTCAAAAGGTTTTTTTATAAAGTTTATTTACATTTGACTAAAGTATGTAGGTGGCATTTTGTTCGATAACTTTTTTGCCATCTTGTAGGTAGGGACGTGATCCCATTGCTATAAAAATTTTGGGGCTTGTGATCAAAAAACTGCGACAAATGGTTTTGGCAGTCCTCTCGTGATGTTAACCCGACACTGCCTAAGAAATTCTGCAGAGACCGAAACAGGTGAAAATCTGAAGGTGCAAGGTCAGGACTATACGGCGGATGCATTAACACCTCCCAGCCAAACTCTCGTAATTTTTGCTGAGTGGCTAAAGATGTGTGAGGTCTAGCGTTATCCTGGTGAAAAACCACACCCCTTCTGTTGATTAATTCCGGCTGCTTTCTCTCAACTTTTTGCTTTAATCTCATCAGTTGTTCGCAGTACAGTTCAGAATCGATAGTCCTGCCTGGTGGTAACAGCTCATAATGAATAATGCCCTTCCAATCCCACCATACACACAGCATCACCTTGTTGCGAGTTAACCCGGGTTTCGCCACAGTCTGTGAAGCCTGACCGGCCTTTGACCACGATCTTTTTCGCACGTTCTTGTCGTACGTGATCCAGTTTTCATCACCAGTTATCAGATTCTTCAAAAATGGTTCGGTTTCATTACGTCGTAATAAAGAATCACAAATGAGTACACGGCTCATTAGATTTCTTTCAGTGAGCTCATGAGGCACCCAAATATCGAGCTTCTTTGTGTACCCAGATTTTTTCAAATGCGCCAAAACCGTTTTGTGGTCAATTCCCAGTTCTCCAGCTACATCGTAACTACTAATATGCCGATCTTGCTCCACTTTTTCAAAAATGGCATCAATTTTGTCCGTAACAGGGCGACCAGAGCGACGTGCATCTTTGATATCAAAATTTCCGGATTGAAAAAACTTAAACCAAATTTGCGCTACTCTCACAGATACTGCATTAGATCCATAAACATCACAATTTTTTTTCGCGGCTTGTGTTGCATTTTTGCCTTTTTGTAGTAAAATTTTAAAATGTATCGAATTTCTTCATTAGATTCACTCATTTTTAAATTTGGAATTGTCTTCTTTAAAATTAAAACTTTTTAATGATACCAAAATCAGCCAGATACAAATGGTATAGCCAAAGATATCTTATTACAAGTTCATACATACTATATGCGAAAAGACTTTTTCCCCGACCTATTATACTACGAGTAACTATCATAGTAATCAAGAATACTTTTAAAATATTATGGTTAAACTAGCTGTGTGTAGCAATCGCGTCTGATTCCCATTTCCGCCTTTTTAAACTACCTTTATTAAATAATTTATTTCATCATTATGATTGTGTTTAAAAAAAATCGGTGACTAAGTTATAGTTCTTGTACAAAAATAGTATCACATTTTAGACAAGCAGGTTAAATTTCCAAAATTCTTTACCCTTAGTTGTTTAATATTACAAAATATGTATATCTAGTATAGTCATAGGTATGCGTTGTTGGTATCTTTCAAGTCATTGATATCTTATGTTCAGCAAACCTGGTTTGCTGAAAATGCAGCGTACAAATTTATAAAACTATATATTTTTAATACTACATCATAAAAAAATTATGCGAGTAATGTAAGTGCGTCGCTAATTATGCAAATAAAGTTTTTTCTTCTTTCTATCTTCAAACCCCAACCCCAGGCTTTCATACTTATTTATAATATGATGATACATGTCAGCTGAATATTGTAAGAACCGCGAGTTTATAATCTAATAACTGTTCAAATTATAAGCCGTTGATAAATTGTGCACAGATCATAAAGTTCACATTAAAATATTCATTTACATTACAGGTTTGCGACTTGCGATGCCTGTTTGTCAAATTAAAATTAAGCAAACCAAGGGGTTAGTCAGTATTTTAGACACTTCTACTGTAAAAGCTAAGAATATAGGTTCCGAGGGAAGACCAAATGTAGAGTCCAGCAATTAGTACACGAGCTGTGCCGCGGTAGCTGCATGCAGGCGTGGCGAGTGCTAGAACTTTACAAGTCTTTTTTATGTCCTTTGAAAATCTATCGACATTTTACAGTGTAGCTAAATTTATTATAAAGTATGATATGGCCGCAACTTCGTCTACGCTTGAGTTGAAATTCGGCCGGATAAAATAAAGCCGGATTTGCAGGTCACAAAGTACGGCAGTTTTAAAAAACAATGTAAGCTATCGTTTTAGTGAAAACTGTGTCGGAATAAGATAATTTTTATGCACCCAAACAACTACTAACCGCTCCCGGGAAAATTCCCGCGGAATTCCCGGTGAAAAAATCATATTGGTATTCGATTTTTTTAAATCTCGCTAATTTAAATAATTCCCAAAAAATTTCCCGAGGGATTCCCGGGATAAAAAGTAGCATAGATTTTAAGTCTAAGAATTTGCTATCGATCAGCGAAAACCTCATCGATATCGGCCCAGTATTTTTATGTGAACCCTAACAGACAGACAAGAAACCTAAAAAAATTGCATCGTGTTCTCCATCGTTTATGTAGTGTATTCCAGTTGATAGCTTCAATACACACGCAATACACCGACACGACATGTTTAGAATTTTATAATATTATAGACTAACGGTTTTTACAACTATAATATTACATAGATATGAAATTTTGCCGTCATCATTGTGAGATAACTAAACCACGTTAAAACAGTAAACATAAAATCAAGGTGCCCGTTTGTTTAGTTACTGTGTATAACAATTATTTTGTAAACACTCAATTTTTATAAAATATTAAGTATGTTAGTATTTAGTTATTATGTTTTGTGTAGTTAGAACGATTTAATTATCACAATTACTTAAAGAATATTTTCTATGGGAATATGCATGGAATTCAAATAAGAGTCAATATTTTATATGTCTCTATTGCTGTAGAATTATTTATATAACGTTATTTTTTTTATTGAATTTATTTATAGTTTATAGATTTTAATGAATAAAAAGTGTTAAAATGCGCGATATATTTAAAATCGCAAAACACAAGGCTATAGATCAAATGGAAACGTGAGGTCATTTTCCATTTCAAATTGGCATCAAAGGCGAATTTACTGCGTAGTGCTTTTAGTTTTGTGATTGTCTTTATCGTAATTTATTAGTGCGGTTTCGAGAAATATTATATTCTTGTGTTTGAAAATTATTTATAAAATAATGACAGAAATGAAATTAAATGCTTTATTGGGTGTACTTTAATGTTATTTAATAGTTTGCCACAATACAATATCTATATGATGGTTTTTTAGCTTTTTCCGTGGTCTGTATCTATTAAATCTAGTATAAAATTGAAAACATACACTGAGAAAGAACTATGACGTCATCAAAAGCCCGCGAAAATAATGGCGTTTAAATAGCTCAAAGCTATTCCAGATTTTAAATATTTAAAAAAAAATCATTTCCAACAGTAGTCCTAGAATTTACTATGATAAGACGATGTAAACAATGACTTGAAAATACAATAAAAACATACATATTAAGCATTAAGCCTGAAAATGGCGAAAATCATTATATTTTTAGTATGCTACAAAATATCATCTGTTAGAAACTATTAGTTAAACAGTGATAGATTAGATTATTTAAATGTCCCTCATATTTAATTAAGGCATTTTTGTACATTTAGAAGTCGTTATTTACAAACCATAATCATTAGTACTGGTTCAAAATATATTTATATTTCTATTGAACCAGTGATACAAAAATTGATATAGTGGCATTGTTGTAGTACATACTACGGTCAAGGCTATATTACTAAAATGACTAAACACTTCGTAGTTTTACCAATCATCATTATGATCTAAAGCTATTTTATAACAGTAAGATGTATTATAATTTATTATTTTAACCAATGCTAATCAAATGGACAGTAGAAGCTAGATGTGACTAATACAGGGGCGAGTATCATATGGCTTCTTGAAGTTAATATTTTGATATACATTAGAGATATACATAATAGTAAGTAAACTAAACTTTCAAATATTATATAGGACTTTCTGAAAATATTCTTTATCAGAGTTTAGTTTGAATATAAACTTTTGAATTTGAGTCAAAGTTCTGCATACAGTATTTTTTTTTATATTTTCGAAGTTTTCACTTCTTAGTTTAGTTAGATGGAAGGACACAATTTTCACGATTTATGGGGCTAATATCTGGCGAAATATATCTAGATGGCGACCTATTGGTTTTATTAACTACTAGGCTTTTCCCTGCGGTTTTGTCGCGGGTCAAACTCTGTTAGTAACACTTGTTTATTTAACCACCATAACCACAACATTTATAACAGGTTACATTGCATTAAATTTTTATGTAGGCACATTTCGGTGACTCTGTTGCTAAATATTGTTTCTTTTCTACTTAGATAAAAACTTAATTAATACAAAACTTCAAAATCTGATATCACATTATCCCCACATTACTATTATGTATAGTAATGACCTTACTGAAAAAAATCATTGATAGCATGGAATATTAAACTCTAAAGATTATGTCGGTAATAACATAGAACACTTCTCCAATTATAAATATGATCATTATTGACGCAGTACTTCTTCTTGATTACAAAAATAGTAATAACTATAACTGTTAACTGTAACAATAGCCATAGTCAATGGCCTATAGAAGTATAAAAATAAATTATTTGCTCAGGAAAGGTATTTTTGTATGAGTTATTTATGAATGAATAGTGATTTATTTGATTTGCTGTTCATGACTGGCAAGTCTAGGTTGAGTCAGACAAAGGTAGTTAGGCAGGAAAAAAGCTAATCATGCTTGAATAACATTATTATTGACATCATATATCTTTTTAGCAGCAAGGATAAATGTTTCTTAATTTTTTTATTGTATAATTTACTTGTTCTTATTGTGTTTATGTTTTTATAACAAGTCACATTGGCAGAAAATTCTAGTCAACCTTAGTGCTGTATTTGCAAAAAAATAATTGTATGTCAGTGAATAAAAAAATGGATGTTTGTAATAAGTTGTAGTTGTAATATTCAGTCTAGAGAAATAAAAACCAATTGAAATATTACATTTTTTTACAGGTGGACATGCTTTATGAACTACACTCCTCTAGTCAAGGATAGCAGCGAGTTAGTGTGAGACTGATCACTATGTTGAATATTAAAAAAACTGCTCCATAGTCTCACTATCTTTCGAACCAGAGTTGTAGCTCAACATCTTTACCAACACTGCAACCCTGGCAGGTATTGGGCCACCCATATATGTGGTGGTAAAGGGTGGTTCCCACTAAGCGGGAAAGTAGTATTCAGCTCAGCCACAGCCAAGCAGCATTATAGGAACAGCCCAGACAGAGTCCAGACTTAATAAAGACAAAGTCAATCCCTAATGAATGACTTTTTCAGCACTGAGTTAAGACAACAAAACAACAATGTAAAGAGTGCACATGTGTACCATAGGTTCCTTCAACATTCATGGTGTAGGTGATAGAAGACAGAAAGTCTGTCACCCACATCTAGGGAAGGCGGACAGAATCAAAAGTAACGGGCCACCTCTCCTACAACCTTTCTCGATCTCATCCAAAAGCCGCAGCCGTCTGTTGCTGGGCAAACCACACGACTCTAGCTCACTCATAGCATATAAATGTTCTGGAGGTCGGGTTTCAAAAGCCATCTTTAAATGTCACCAATAATGGAACATAGATGTAGTAAAATTGTTATGCTTACTTTTCTAACCAATTTAAGATTCATTTGAATATAAATGTAAAACTGAGTTTTAATAAGTTTGTATATTTGCATATATTTTGTTCATACTTCACTCCTTTGAAAATGACCTGATTGTTATTAACCTTAATGCACATTTACTTTTAATAAATAATTATATATTTTATCTCAGAATATGGAATTATTTCTATAGGATTGTTTTGAAAGTCAAATGTGCAATGCATACATGCAAATCATATATACTGCAACACTGACATATATTTTAATGAAGCTTATAATGGTTATTTAAATAAATATTGTTAATACTCACTCTGTGGATTTTCCTTTTCTTTTTCCTGGAGTTGAGGCAATAATTCATCAGCTCTGAGGCTTACTGTGGCTCTTTGGTTCTTATCATCAAATTTAACTATTATATACTCTACCTGAAAGTTAAAATGTTTTAATGGTGATGTTACAAGATGGTTTTTCAAATGTTACCTCTTACTTTTATTTATACATGTATAAATTTGGTAGATGTTTATTACTAAACAGAACAAGGAAGCATGAAAAATATATTATGTTTAACATAAAAAATATTATATTTCTGTAAGCAAAATACATAAAAATCGCAATATATAAGCATAAAAACTATATTCGTATTTAAAAATCAATAAACTCATTCAAAACTTATTTATTAAACTCAAAAACGGTTTGTGTTTATATATTAAGCCTAGGTATATTCCTAAACACAAATCACACTTTGTTATCAACAAAAATGACAATCTTGTTTATCTAACATATTTTTGTTTTTCCCATTATTCATGCAAAACTTGGTGGACCCTAAAAACATGTTTCCTGCCCCAAATAAGTCTAGTGGCTAGAAAAGAGGTGTATGTATACCCCTAAACTCAAATTTCTCATCTCATGCCACTCTGGGTCAAAGGAGAGCCACAGAAAGGGTAAGTAGACTTTCTCCCTACCTACTCCACCCACCCATTACATAAAATTTGTGTATTGAATATCTGAGTAGCAGCCAAATTTTATATACCGAGCACAAAGTACATAAAGTTGGAGAAATTGCCAAACTTCTATGGTAAATTAGAGTAAAAGAGTGTAAGAGTTAGAAACCTACCTCATCACCCCATTTAAGTACATCGCCGGTACGGTCTTGAAGTTTGCGGTATAGGTTAATGAATTGTTCGACGCCGTGTTGTCGAACATGCTCCGCCAAGGCCTTAGTTTCTTCCCAAGTCAGAGGGCTACCTTCCGACAACAGACCCATTCTCGAACGATGTATTCGAAAGATATGAGGTCTCCGCACACTATTAAAGTCGCTTTTAATGTATACACTTACTTTCAACAAAATGTTCATAAATTTTTAATTTGAAGAATATACTTCAGCTACTTGCGTTGGAATAAAAAATTAAGTATTGAATTAATGTAAGTAAATAAAAAGATAATTATTTATTACAAACAAGGTAATGAATAAATAAGAATTGAATTGAAGACACCGTCAGTGAATTAGTATGAGATTTTATCTAAAATAACTTTTAAAAAACCAAGGCTTTTAAACCAAAATATCAATTTTAATTGACGCTAGATTTGTTGACACTTGATTTGCAGACTTGACAGGTGTATATAATGACATTACTAGATATTCATTATTCTGTGTTAGTAACACTGTACATTTCAAAGGTACCAACCGTAGAGAGTCAAGTTACGATGGATGGAGAATATCATCCATTAAACCAAGTTCTACACAGAGAATATATTTTTCATATGAGAATAATCAGTTGTCAACACCGCATATCATTCATTTCAAAGTGGAGAGTGGCAAATTAAAGTAGAAAATAATAGGAGCGCCACTTTCACAAATTTGTCTAAGCTCTAGCAACTCAAAGTTTTATGCTGGAGGCCACACCTGTGTGATAATGTTATATATATTAGGTTGGGGAAAAGGTTTCTTCGGATTTTATATAAATGTTCAAAAGGTTTTTTTATAAAGTTTATTTACATTTGACTAAAGTATGTAGGTGGCATTTTGTTGGATAACTTTTTTGCCATCTTGTAGGTAGGGATGTGATCCCATTCCTATAAAAATTTTGGATCTTCTGATCAAAAAACTGCGACAAGTGGTTTTGGCAGTCCTCTCGTGATGTTAACCTGACACTGCCTAAGAAATTCTGCAGAGACCGAAACAGGTGAAAATCTGAAGGTGCAAGGTCAGGACTATACGGCGGATGCATTAACACCTCCCAGCCAAACTCTCGTAATTTTTGCTGAGTGGCTAAAGGTGTGTGAGGTCTAGCGTTATCATGGTGAAAAACCACACCCCTTCTGTTGATTAATTCCGGCCGCTTTCTTCTCAACTTTTTGCTTTAATCTCATCAGTTGTTCGCAGTACAGTTCAGAATCGATGGTTTTGCCTGGCGGTAACAGCTCATAATGAATAATGCCCTTCCAATCCCACCATACACACAACATCACCTTGTTGCGAGTTAACCCGGGTTTCGCCACAGTCTGTGAAGCCTGACCGGCCTTTGACCACGATCTTTTTCGCACGTCCTTGTCGTACGTGATCCACTTTTCATCACCAGTTATCAGCTTCTTCAAAAATGGTTCGGTTTCATTACGTCGTAATAAAGAATCACAAATGAGTACACGGTTCATTAGGTTTCTTTCAGTGAGCTCATGAGGCAATCAAATATCGTGCTTTTTGTGTACCCAGCTTTTTTCAAATGCACCAAAACCGTTTTGTGGTCAATTCCCAGTTCTCCAGCTACATCATAACTACTAATATGCCGATCTTGCTCCACTTTTTCAAAAATGGCATCAATTTTGTCCGTAACAGGGCGACCATAGCGACGTGCATCTTTGATATCAAAATTTCCGGATTGAAAACGGTTGAACAAATTTTCGCTACTGTATCTGTGAGATACTGCATTAGGTCCATAAACATCATAAATTTTTTCGCGGCTTGTGTTGCATCTTTACTTTTTTTGTAGTAAAATTTTAAAATGTATCGAATTTCTTCATTAGATTCACTCATTTTAATCAAAAAGAAAAACAAATGAAAATCACACATTTTCCTAATTTGAATTTGGAATTGTCTTCTTTAAAATTAAAACATTTTAATGATACCAAAACCAGCCAAATACAAATGGTATAGCCAAAGAGATCTTATTACAAGTTCATTCATACTATATGCGAAAAGAGTTTTTCCTCAACCTATTATATATTGATTGTGGCCTAATTGGGATTGTTAAATAATAATTACCCTCTGATTTTATATTTTTATTAATTACGGAAAATAGGGTATTTTAACATACTAATTTTAATATTTGTGTATTTTATGTCTTAGTTTTTTTTTAAATTCCATATTAAAATTATTTCGTTGATGACGCCACAGGGCACAAGTTTACATTAATTTATTTGCCTATAAAACGAAAATAATAAAACTTACTAATCATTGTAATCTGTGCTACTATTTAAATGTCACTGTCATTACTCATTACATACGTGATCATTTTAGTATGGCCAGCTTAGCAATTTTGTCGCTAGATTTTTATATAAATTTTATTTTATATATTTGTCGGGTTCACGGCGTGCGAACGACACGATACCGCGTATTAAACAATAATAATATGAAATATTATAATCAAAGTTTATTACACTAGAATAATTACAATATTAAATACAGCACAATAATATACAGCAATATTAGGACAACTCCAAGAGTTGAATCTACACTTGTCAGGCGTCGAGCAATTTGCCCTCAAGAATACTGCGATTATCAAGCAGTAATTATCGACCACAAGATGACTTGGTTGTAGACTGGTCCGTTGAAGACTGTCCCCTCTCTGCCCGAACACCGCGTATTTAAGATCCTCGTAGCGCGCCGTAGTGACAATATCCGGTAAAGCTTTGGTGCCACTTCAGTTTCGCTTTCTTCATAAAACCAAGTTCCGCCATCCATATTAACTTCCAACTTCCGGTTACTCCATTTCCGATATTCGTCGCTCGATAATAAATGCCTCTACATTGACATCCGGTTATATGACTACTTCCGTCATATGGTTACTTTAAAATAACAAATACGATTCCCAGATATTTATTTTTGGTGTTCAACAATTATTATTTTCTAGAGTCATCGTTAAATTATTTGAAGTGACCTTTAGTAAAAATGAATCTTGTAGAATTTATATTGAATAATGTACAGTTAGAAATGAATACCATTAATTGGTAAGCAGGCATAGATTCCAGTTATTCATTTAGACATCGCAATGATGTTACTTTTCTTATTAGTAATAAAGTATTCTTTCGGCGATTAAAACGGGTAAAGCTCATTTGACTACTAAAATACTTTGATTTTCTATCATCACATTTAAGTTATCATTTTGAATCTCTGGTATATATTATTATACATGATCTCATTATCCAATGATGTTGTCAATGCAGTTAGAATAAAGAGATTATATTGTCAGTTTCAATTTAGGAGTATCGTTAGTCAGACCTTTAAAACACTATCAGTTGTTAGGACTACACTTCAGAGGTAAAACTGTGTATCTGAGCGTGACGGCCACGCGAATTATACGTTTGGAGGTAGTTTCATACACACACGTGTGTATAGCTACAAAAAAATCCAAATTTTAGTGATTTCACTATTAGTAACCTGGCAAAATTGGGTATTTCGGCTTTAGATCAGCGGTTAATGTGACATTGTAGATCACAAATAACACAATACACCCGTCGCCACATCTACGTGAAACGGCCTATATCTGTAACGTTATCCCAGCGGAGGTATTACGTCAAACATCGTGCAAGGATCAGGTACCTTCATTTACAACATGCATGATTTTTGCAACATAATCTAGGATGTTTATTTTAATCATAATGATTATAATTTTGAAAGCAAGCACTTTAATACCTTCCGATAGTTAACAGAAAAAATATTTTATTAAAAGAAGCTAAACAAAGCCTTACAAACCCGCCATGTCGGCTGTTCTTTAGTAAATAAAATATAACTATTTGATCAATATAGATAACAGCAATAAAGATTATTGCTTTAAAGTCCGCTAGATATCCTTGGTAAACTATTAAAATGACTTCTCGTGTGAAACGTAGCATTGTGATATCCGTATTACTTTAATAGATTTTTGACTTGGATCGGCGTTAAAATCAAAATAACATTGATAAATTTGTTTTGTTATAATTCACTGATCTTGACTACAGATAGAATACAATATTGCTAGTAGTCAAAAAAATATTTAATTTTGTCTACGTTAAAGTAAGGTTACTCACAAAGTTTACAAAGCTACTATCCAAGGACCTTTATTTTAATGTTGCTTAACGTTCAAGTGTAACTGTGGTAATTTTATTATTCATCAAAAATTTCCAGAAATAAAAAATGATAGTTTTATTTAATAATACTTTATTTCAATAAACCTTCAGCTAAATATTCTATCTCCTAACTGCGTCTACATCCATGCCTTGGTTAGAGCTGGTCGCAATATCACTTTCGTCGGACTCGGATTCAAAAGTACTGCTATTGTCATTCTCGATATTTACAAGTAATCACTCAACAGAGTATTTTTTTAAATAATTATAACAGTCCATAAATGTCCCACTGCTGGTACTCGGACCTCCTACTATAGGAGAACAGACAATATACTCGCCACGCTTTTCCGAGGCGGCTTGGCAGGTTATCGGTTATTTCGATGTGCAGGCTTCATCACGATGTTTTCCTTTACCGTCGTTAGCACGTTAATTGTAACAAAATGCACATTAGGTCAGAAAACTGTTTAAGTGGTGCATGCGTTCCGGCTGGGATCGAACCCGTGCCCTTTGTGTTTGGGAAAGCGTGCGCTAGCCATTACGCTTCCATGACTTCAACACAGAGTAAGTTGGAATGAATTTTTCCAATCGTTTTTAGTGACATCTTGAAATGCACGCTCGGCTGCTTCTTATAATAACACGAGAATCAATTAAAATCTTCATAGAATGTAATTCGACCAAAATTTAAAGTAAAATAAATTATTATGCACATTTATTTAAACCATATCGTACATTTATATCAATCGATCCCATATTGTGATAATATTCTCGCAGGTGTGGCCCTGATATAATCAAATACTAAAAAACCAAACATAAACATAACTTATCTGGTCAATGATAGTTGTATAAACTTATTACATATATCTAATACGGGAGATCCAAAATAGCGACTTCTTTATCAAGTAATATACGATTGAACTAAAAACAACAATATAAACTTAAATATACATGTCATATCAGTGGTTCTTTGGCAAACATCGTCGAAGTTCGAAAGAATACTTCTTTTTTCATATTCCGCAAGATATCGTCCGTAAACTTTATAAATTATTTTTTTCCCGAACCTGTTACATTTTTATTCATTTTTTACACTTTCATGTATTTCCATCACTAATAATATGAAGAAAAAAATGAAATATTACGAGCACCTGTACCTTTGTTTACATCATATGTCAAAGCAGAATCGCAGACTAATTAAGAATATTGCTAGTAGAAAAGAAAAAAAAAATCTGTTTCAAGATAAATATGCTAGATAACTCTTGATTTCTCATGCCCTTCTGATGGCGCTAGTTTCCATACACTTTTATTTTTTGAGTATGTAAGGGAGATTCATTGGAATGGTTAGATCAATGCCATATGTTCCATGTTGGAACGCAATATATAGCGCTATTTTATTTTTGATGATATATGACGTTTCTGGTAATCTCTAACCTAACTAGTCTGTGATTGTTATTGTCAATGATTGACTGGTAAATAGATGTAGATAGCCATGGGATAACCCGCCTTATTATTATTAATTATTTATTGTTCATTACAAGTCAAGTGCCTAAGTACTTTGTTGATTGTGAAATGATTTTATGATTATTTTCTCTAATATATTTAAAGTCATGTGCCCAGTGTTTATTCTGCATCTTACAAAATGTACTACGAGTGTTGTGTTTATGTAGTTTTGCAAAAATATGCTAATTCAATTATTTTCCTCGGACTGAGATACGATTAAATAAGTATTTTTATTTTTGGGATATATATAACAAGACCTAATAGTTCATATTAAATAATATTTTGGTTCATAAAGGAATAAAGGGCACTTCAATTAATAGAAATGTAAAATTTAGCGGTTATAAAAGTTACATACAAATTAAAAATAAATCTTTTAAGAAATGATATGTTATTTCATTTTAGTTTCTTTTATTTATTAATGTCAAAAATTAGGATATGGCGAATGTAGGATGGATGTTACCGTATGTGTTCTTTGCTTTGTTCAATAAGAAAATAAGCCAATTTAAGGGCAAATAATTGTTGTTTTGCCGTTGGCTGACTGAACCACATCTCTCCTGTTTTTTAGAAAAAAAAAACAAACTATACACAACATTAAAACGAAGGCTTAGAACATTTTGTTATGTATCTAGGCTCATAGTCAAAGAGTACATTTGCTAAGAAAATGTAGAAACTACATTAAAATCTAAGATCTGACCTAAAGGCTTAGCTGCCAAGCCATAAACCTAAATAAATAATAATAAATAAAATTTATTCTCTTCGTGTATTTTTTAAGATTTCAGTGTAATTTATAGAAGTATAGTTATTAAAACGATCGTAACTTCATTTAAATAAACTAAAAAATGTCACTAAAATCTAATAACTTTTAGTTTACAATTCATAAAGTATCAGGAAACTGCAAGAAATCATGGTGCCTGTCGCTATAGAAGGATGCACCCAAGGCACCGAAGGTGGTGGAGCCCGGGGTGGTTCCATTTCTCTTGCACTTCTTATCGATTTCATAGTGCAAAGAACTTACGACGAACTCACAGTTTTGGCAGAGCTGTATGTGTTTAATAGATTTGTATTGTTATTATGAAAAATCTAACTTTATCACTAATGCATGATCTATTATTCGCAGGCTGCCGAGAAAGACCGACATGGAGCGTAAGATCGAAATTTATAAATTCAGTGCTCGTACTAGGCAGCTGTTTGTGAGGTTATTGGCTCTAGTGAAATGGGCTAGCAGTGCCACTAAAGTCGACCGCTCTGCTCAGATTATGGCATTTTTAGACAAACAAGCACTATTATTTGTAGAAACAGCTGATGTACTGGCTAGGGTTGCAAGAGAAACATTGGTACATGCAAGGTATAAAGTGAACTTGTAATCTATTCCACCTTCATTGAAATTATCACATATTTAAAAACTAAAGATTATTTTAAAATATGAAATGTATAAAAAAAATGTGGGGTTAAACTTTAGAGTTAAGTCTCCTGAGTAGGAGTAAGGAGAAGGGGTAGGTGTAGGGGAGCCTTCTCCTATCATGTTTGGCTGCAGGAGACTCCTATGCTTTTAATATATAAAAAAACAGCCTCTGGGGGTATTTAGATAAAAGTATATGTTAAGATTTATTCATCATGGATGGACAGCTCATTGTGGGGGAGCAAGCTATCTGGAATTAATATTAAATTAATTAAGAAAATAACCACTAAAGCTTAACTTTTTAACCCACAACAGAATTCAGATCTACTTGGATAGTGGAAGTAAGCAATCTTTAAATAATTTAAGCAAATAGAATCTGAATCCTAATTATAATAATAACAGTAGTGTTGGTTCGGTTTGCCAAACTGAGTGGATATGTCTATTATGTAAAATTAAAAAATAAAATTTAAATGTAATTGTTAAATTATTTACATTTTTAGTTCCCTTAGGAAAATAAACATTACTATAATGTATTTTTTTAAAATCTAGACTACCAACCTTCCACATGGCAGCAGCAGTAGAAGTTTTAACTCTTGGGACATACTCCCGATTACCAGCAGTGATACGTGAAAGGCTTGTACCTCCACCATCCCTCACTGTAGCAGAGCGTCATTCAACACTGAGGGCACTTGCTCATGTTGTCCGGCAACGGCTCACAACAGCTTCTTTACCAAGTGATGTTAGAAATTTGAAGGTAAACAGGAGCTTTTCAGACTTGTACTATGTAGAAGGTAAACAAATTTTGTATATTGTACTCGTGTGGTCTTCTTCCTCTTGGCTATTTGAGGCGGCGAGGAGGTTGGGGTCGTCAGGAAAACCGCTTTGGCCCAGCTTTTACTCAACGGGCTATTGCCTGTCGATAGTGGGGTTTGAAGCCATTGTAGCCTTCCTAATGGTGGTCTCTCAACATTACAACAAATTTCTCAACACTAGGGATGCCTACATCATGGGTAATTATGGTAATTACATCATTTCTGATGTGTAGTCGGACTTGGATTTTAGATTTTTGTGTGGCCGAGCACAGTGCATAATACGCTGGAGCTGCGTGACAGAGCCTAGAGTGAAGGTAGATCATATAGACCCCGATTTTCATCCTCAGAGGCAGATTAGAATCGAGAACAGGTCAGAGCAGAGCACCTACAACTTGCATCTAGTATATAATAATGTGTTCTGCCTGCAGGCTCATGCTCAAAAACCTATCTATGTGCACTCCAAGGTATTTGACCGAGGTCTGCCACTCGATCTCTTGACCTCGAAGCTTCAGCAGATTTGGTTTATAATGTCGGCGGGAAACTAGTAGCGCAGCGTTCTTACCCACGGGCTTCATGGCCATGCACCACTTTTCAAGCCACATCGGGAGCTTGTTGATTACTCGCTGCATTTTCAGAGCTGCCACACCTACATTACATGAGGTCACGAAGAAGGCACTGTCTGCATATAGTGCTAGCATCACATCCTTCTCATAGGGGTGTAAAGAGCCCGCTGGTCTCAATTAGACCTTTGGTCTCAATTGGACCGTGGTGGACAAATTTTCAATTTTTTTCTTTTAATTGGAAGGTTATACTTCCGAATAGGTCTCATTGTCACCATCTCAGGATCTGATGAGTGGATTCCAAGGAATTAGTGAAACTCACGATAATTGTTATCCAACTTCTTCTTAACACGATATCTCCGTCAATTGTAAACAGATTTTCAAATTGTTTTCTTTACTCGAAATTGCATACTCCGGAGGTAGTCCCATGGTCACCAAATCAGGATCTGATGAGTGGATCCGATCCCAGGGCTATCGAGCATAACCATTATTAAAGAACGCTGTGCGCCCAAATTCTTGGAAAAAATCTTGTATATGCCTGTAGCTATTACATTTTCTACAGGCGTTTAATTTTTTACATACATGTGACGCGATTTCTTCGTCAATCAATGTGGACCGATTTCGAATTTTTTTTCTATACTTACCAAGTATGTATACTCCCGAGGCGGTTCCATGTTCACCAACTCAGGATCTGATAAGTGGATCCCTAAGAAATCGAATTACCCTAATTAAAAAAACCCCAATACCCTACATTAAAAAAAAAAAGCTTGTATATGCCTGCTAGTATTTACACATTCTACAGATGCTTAATATTTTTGTAGGCATGGTACGCGATTTCTCTATCAATTGTGGATCGATTTTAAAATTGTTCTTTTTAACCCCAAGATGGTCCCATAGTTACCAAGTCAGGATTTGATTTGTGGATCGCAAGGAAATCGTGAGAAATCCTTGTTAAAGAGCATATACACTAAGGAGTGAAATGGCAAATTTTTATATGCATGCTAGTTGTACAATTTCTACAGGTGCTTAATATATTATTTCTAAAGCTATTGAAGTATATGCGCAACTAAAAATTAAAAAATTTTTTTACTAAAACAAAAACGACTTCACACTAAAAACAAATAAATATATAACTGACTTCTTTATACAACATCTACATCTAGAAGACGGTGTCAAGTAAAACATAAAAATTACTATATTTTTTAAATTTGTTGTTATTCTTTTATGTTTTACTGGGCACCTGGGCGCGGACTTCTAGATGTAGAAAGAAGTTGGTTAAATATTTCTGTTTTGGTTTTTGATGTGAACTCGGTTTTGTTTTTCTTAAAAAAGTTTTAATTTATATGCTGTGTGATTAAAATAATTTAAACTCATTTCAGGTAGAAAATGGCCGTGCAATGTTTACAGTTGGTCAAGAGTTCAGTGTATCCGTTACTGTAATGGGTGATGCACCAAATGTGCCATGGAGGCTTCTGGACATAGCCATACTTATTCAAGATAATGAGACTGGAGGTAATTTTAATATTGGTGGAAATATTTGGACAGTATAATTAGAAATTCAATATGTGTATAATATATTTCTTTTTTACAGAGGGAAAACCTCTTGTACACAGTTCTCAGTTAGCTTGGTTGCGAGGTGTCGCTCAAGCGCGTCTCGCTGCAGCAGGCCTCAGCGGGGCGTTGACGGCCCTTCGGTATTTCTGCAGATCTCTGTCGTTGGAGCTTTTGTATACACAAACATTGAGATTATGTCGGGATCGATTGTCGCGTCATTTGCAGGTTGATAGATATACACCTGGACAGAAATTACAAGTGTCTTATTGGAGGTAATATATATAACAGAAAAAAATGAAAGTAGGAGTATGTATTGAGGATCATGTTTTTAATATCAATTTTTGTTATAAATGTATAGGGATTAAGTAAAAAAATACTTATTATGTAACTATAAAGCAGCATGTAAATTAAATTTCTTGTATTATTTTGTAATTCAATATATAATGTTTCATACATACAAAATACTTTAATTTTATCTACATTTATTTCCAGCTCCTTATTCATAATAGTTATACAAAGTTATTATTATACTCTGTATATATACTTGTTAAAAGAGTTTAGAAGAGTTTTTAATAACCACATTCAGAATGTGATTATGAAAAATACTTTTTTATCTCATGTAACTATTTTAAATCAGAGGTTTGAATACACTTATTAATATGATAATCTGTCCAAATAAAGAATACAAAACCTTAATCTGACCAATTATATCATTTTAAAATGTTGAATTGAGCTTGGGTAATGTTCTAAAATTCAGGCTTTGGATTGTTGCTAACATAAGTTTAATTATTTCAGGGAATTAGGTTGTGAACTTGGCTACCGTCTGATAATTGGTGCAGAAGGGGAATCTCTGTGTGTGTGGCACGTGCCAGCGTTGGCCGGTGGAGAGCGAGTGGCTGCAGCACTCACGCCACATGCACCTTCCATGGAGAGGCTCCTCGCGCACACCGTACATGTCAGGTCTAGGCAGCGCTTAAACGATTTGAAAGTCATTTTAAATGACCTTGGGGTGAGTTTATTTTGTAATCTTTATATGTGTGCTAAATACTTCTTTCATGCATTACTCTCCACATTTGAAAATAATCGTTTTACTTCTTGCCCTCTTTAGCTAGTCTTCTTAATTTTATATTAGGTTGGGGAAAGTGTCCTCGCATTTTATATAAAAATTCAAAAGGTTTTATAAAGTTTATTTACATTTGACTAAAGTATGTAGGTGCCATTTTGTTGGATAACTTTTTGCCATCTTGTAGCTAGGGACGTGATCCCATTGCTATAAAAATTTTGGGGCTTCTGATCAAAAAACTGTGACAAGTGGTTTTGGCAGTCCTCTCGTGATGTTAACCTAACACTGCCTAGGAATTCTGCAGAGACCGAAACAGGTGAAAATCTCAAGGTGCAAGGTCAGGACTATACGGCGGATGCATTAACACCTCCCAGCCAAACTCTCGTAATTTTTGCTGAGTGGCTAAAGATGTGTGAGGTCTAACGTTATCATGGTGAAAAACCACACCCCTTCTGTTGATTAATTCCGGCCGCTTTCTCTCAACTTTTTGCTTTAATCTCATCAGTTGTTCGCAGTACAGTTCAGAATCGATGGTCCTGCCTGGTGGTAACAGCTCATAATGTATAATGCCCTTCCAATCCCACCATACACACAGCATCACCTTGTTGCGAGTTAACCCGGGATTCGCCACAGTCTGTGAATCCTGACCGGCCTTTGACCACGATCTTTTTCGCACGTTCTTGTACGTGATCCACTTTTCATCACCAGTTATCAGCTTCTTCAAAAATGGTTCGGTTTCATTACGTCGTAATAAAGAATCGCAAATGAGTACATGGTTCATTAGGTTTCTTTCAATAAGCTCATGAGGCACCCAAATATCGAGCTTTTTTCTGTACCCAGGTTTTTTCAAATGCGCCAAAACCGTTTTGTAGTCAATTCCCAGTTCTCCGGCTATATCGTAACTACTAATATGCCGATCTTGCTCCACTTTTTCAAAAATGGCATCAATTTTGTCCGTAACAGGGCGACCAGAGCGACGTGCATCTTTGATATCAAAATTTCCGGATTGAAAACGCTTAAATCAAATTTGCGCTACTCTCACAGATACTGCCTTAGGTCCATAAACATCACAAAAAATTTTCGCGGCTTGTGTTGCATTTTTACCTTTTGTGTAATAAGATTTTAAAATGTATCGAATTTCTTCATTAGATTCACTCATTTTAACAATAAGAAAAACAAATGAAAATCACACATTTTCCTAATTTGAATTTGGAATTGTCTTCTTTAAAATTAAAACTTTTTAATGATACTAAAACCAGCCCGATACAAATGGTATAGCCAAAGAGATCTTATTACAAGTTTATACATACTATATGCGAAAAGACTTTTTCCCCCAACCTATTATATCTGAGATTTTAAGCAATTAAAGCCCAATTTTAGCTTGGTTTCTTTGTGCCACTGTATTTTATTAATTCTCTGGGTGAAGCTAAACCACGAGAAGCATGTTATTGCAATGAACAGGATTAGTATCTTTTCGGTAATTATATGATTAATTTTGGTTGTATATCATACTCCTTATCTTATATTTCCCAAAATAAAAAATATCTCACAAGTAAATTTTACGAAAATCAGTAGGTACATAATTATATAAAATTGTGAAGAAGTGTAACATATTCAAATAAGGCAAGCTCTGCCTAATTTACCTTTAAGTCTTACTTAGGTTAATGTTTTTAGCCATAATAAGTAGGTTTGAATAGCTACTCCAAATGCTATTTTTTAAATAAGTCTAATTTGAAGAAATTGTTCTGACAATAAATATATAGATTAGTCTTTTTTGTTCCCTAGTTATAAGCTTAGCTTTAAGGGCCTAAACAAAATGTCGTTGCAACGCCGCGCCGCGCCGCAAATCGTCATACCGTCGTAGAATGAAGTGAACATTTTTCTGTGATTCATGAACATTGCTGGAGTGTCCCTGTCATTGATCACAATATATGTTTTGCTCTTTTGTTATTTATTAATCGCATCTTTTTCGTTGTAATTATCATAAATGACTTCAAAAACACTTTTCCACGCCTCTTGTTTTATAAATTTGTTAGAGTTTACTCCTTACAATCGATTTTCATATAAGACCCCCGGTATGGAAATTTTATGAGGAGTGAAATAATAAAAGCGTTACGTTTTTCTCTTATTACACAATTTTAAACTTTAATGCAATGAGATAATATCCATCAGTGTAAGATATGGTGTTTTGAAATTAGAAGATCTTGTAACCGCCCTTCTTCGGCCGCAGCATTGCATATTCAAAGACAATCGTACTTAAGAAATGAACTCCTTGTTACTAATATCCCACAAAGGTGGGCGAGCTTTCCTCAAACAAAGATATCAACAAACCTACATCAACCCCTGATTTTATACTGCTACCGTTTTGACGCGTGTTCTTTTCAAACATCCTACAGATAATGAATTATGAATGAAGTAAATGGACTTGGAGGTGTTGTTGTCACCCTACTAAGACGTCATTACGCCGGAATTCGCGGCGCGTTGCACAACGCTTTCTGCGTTGTGGTGGGCGGCGCTGCCGTACTCGACGGTTAAGCGCCGCAAAAAATGAACAGTAGTCAGTCTTATTACTTCAAACAATCTCTTCCAGACAACCTGTTATTTTGGAATTCCTCTTGTCTAAACTTTCTATTCCATCTTAGGAAGATCCCATCCGTTTTATTTTATCTCTCTTAATCCATCCCCTCTGTCCCATTCCATCCTAAAGACTGACTACGCGTTTGCTTCATCCTTGGGGCCCAATTCTACTATTTAAATATCTTGGCGTTTTGAAGATATTCAAATTAATTATTATATAAAATATAAAAATTATCCTCTCCGACCACAACAGTACGATTCCATTGTGATAGTGTCAAAATTCGTGTTCTAAACTAAATGTACAATATTTTCTTATAGTCGCGGCAGAATAATAGTAGAAAAAATTGATATTATTATAAGCAGCAAATTAACCGAAATGAATATTGAAAAGCTACAAAAATTTTTGAACATTTATTTCACAAGTTTTCGCTTACAAATGTTTACAAAGATAGGGTGGCGTACCACGGGCACGCAATAGGATTCATCAGGATTAGGGTTGCCAACTGTTTTTGAGGAAAATAACGTATTACATTTTTTAAGTAGGGAAAAAATAAAGTATTTTTCAAAATTTTATTTATTTCTTCTCTCGGATACACTATTTTTGTGTGCTTCTAGCACTCACTAACAACTGTTCATTATTCTTAAATTTTTGGAAGCTATCTTTACATTCCCGATTTAAATTTTAATAAATAAACAAATCATTTTTTATTATATTTATAGATGTCTTGTTCTTTTTTTCTCGCCATTTTAGATTCATTACTGAATAAACTCTTTCAGTGAAAGCTGGATCGATAATAATTCTGTAATTATCCATATAAATATTTCATTTTACGCATCAGAATAAAGATTGGAAATAGAGTATTTTCACATATTTTATTTTTATGGAAAAGTATAAAGTATATTTACCAAAAATAAAGTAGGATACGTTATTATAAAGTATGATTGGCAACCCTAATCAGGATACAGAAATCAGGCAAACCTAGATTGAGACGATAGTGTCCTCCAATTTTAACGAGATAGTCATAGCTGGGCACCGTTAATCAAATAGTTAACTTCGTTAATCGCTAATCCGTTACTGAAAAAGTTAACTTCGTTAAAAGTTAAAGCGTTACATTTCAGAAAATTTAACGCAAGTTAACGTTAATCGTTACTCCGTTAACACGTGATAAAAATTGCATCTTCTTATAAAAACTGTTGGTTCTGGTTAACAGGTTATAAACAAAAAAAAAGACGGGTATATTTATTGGTGTTTAATGTAGGCATGTTGACAAACAATGTTTTTTCATTCATTTGGATTAAGGTTTAGAATTTATTTTATTAAGATAGGCGAACTAATTTTAAGACGATTTGATAGTAATATAATGCCAATTGCTATTTAAACGAATTGCTACATAGACCACTTACAATTACATCTTAGACGAAACGATACTAACCCGTCCAATTTATCTGTCAATTTAGTCATCTGGTATAATATGAATATTCCCCTTCATGAACATTAATATGTTGAAGTTCTCGTCTGAAAGCGAGGCTCGTCTCGGCTGTAGTATATCATTGCCCGTGGAGAAAAGACGTCAACTGCAGCGCTTGAGGTTATAGCAGTATTATAATAGGTTGGGGAAAAAGTCTTCGCATATAGTATGTATAAACTTGTAATAAGATCTCTTTGGCTATACCATTTGTATCTGGCTGGTTTTGGTAATCATTAAAAAGTTTTAATTTTAAAGAAGACAATTCCAAATTCAAAATATGAAAATGTGTGATTTTCATTTGTTTTTCTTATTGTTAAAATGAATGAATCTAATGAAGAAATTCGATACATTTTAAAATTTTACTACAAAAAAGGTAAAAATGCAACGCAAGCCGCGAAAAAAATTTGTGATGTTTATGGACCTAATGCAGTATCTGTGAGAGTAGCGTAAATTTGGTTTAAGCGTTTTCAATCCGGAAATTTTGATATCAAAGATGCACGTCGCTCTGGTCGCCCTGTTACGGACAAAATTGATGCCATTTTTGAAAAAGTGGAGCAAGATCGCCATATTGGTAGTTACGATGTAGCTGGAGAACTGGGAATTGACCACAAAACGGTTTTGGCGCATTTGAAAAAAGCTGGGTACACAAAAAAGCTCGACATTTGGGTACCTCATGAGCTCACTGAAAGAAACTTAATGAACCGTGTACTCATTTGTGATTCTTTATTACGACGTAATGAAACCGAACCATTTTTAAAGAAGCTAATAACTAGTGATGAAAAGTGAATCACGTACAACAAGAACGTGCGAAAAATATCGTGGTCAAAGGCCGGTCAGGCTTCACAGACTGTGGCACATCTTTAGCCACCCAGCCGGGTTAACTGGGAGGTGCAACAAGGTGATGCTGTGTGTATGGTGGGATTGGAAGGGCATTATTATAGCAATGGGATTACGTCCCTACCTACAAGATGGCAAAAAGTTATCCAACAAAATGGCACCTACATACTTTAGTCAAATGTAAATAAACTTTATAAAAAAACCTTTTGAATTTCTATATAAAATGCGAAGAAACTTTTTCATATTTAATAAACAGATTTGCCCGCCAGCAAAATAGTGTCATGTCACTCGCGGCACGCGCCGCGCCGCACTTGTCGACCGGCTCGAACGTACATGTCAGGAACGTGTTTTTCGCGGTGCGTGCGGTATCTGTGCTGGATTAACGATTAACGGACATTGGGAAATTTAACGGAAGTTAAGGAGTCCGTTAACATATTTTTAAGTTAACTTAAAAGTTAATCCGTTACTCGAAATTTTAACTTCGTTAATTAACGATTAACGGATTAACGAGTTAATGCCCAGCTATGGAGATAGTAATAACAGAATTAGGCCCCTGGTGTTCCAAATGTCTATAGGTGACGGTAACCACTATACATTAGGTGGGCCGGCTGCTTGTTTGGCAGTTTCACAATAAAAAAAAATGCAAAAATTTACAGAAGAAGACTAAATAAGTCAATGGCAGTGTGAAACTGGAAAAAAATGTGTAATTTAAATATCAACAGTCAACGGTCAATGAACTCATTCATATTGACTTAAGGGTAAGTTTGAAGGCTTCTTTACGGTTCTTAAAGAATACTTCAAACTTACTTTAACTCAATATGAATAAGACCGTAAGTATCTATGTGTGGAGTTGTTTGGTGTAGGTTGAGTGCAGCGTGGGCGGTTGGCCGTGCGTGCTGGCGTGCTCGGTGGTGAGCCCGTGCCTGCGCGCCGAGCAGTTGCTGGTGTCGGTGGGCGCGCACGGCGGCCGGCTGCGCGCGCGCGTCCCCGCCTACCCCGCAACGCCCGCCATGCCCGACTTGGCCCACGCGCTGGCACTCGCCGCGCCCAACCGAATCAAACCACTACTCACACAACTTAGGTAGGTCTCTGACCCTGTCAGGGCTTGGCGGAGCGGCAAGGCCATGTACCCGTGGCCCTGGAATAAGGGAGAAGGATGGAACTCCTGTGGGTTTTCGTGGGTATCCCCGACTCGGGTGGCAATAACATTTGCTAGCGGTGTTAGTGCCACCCCTTCGTGTTTACCCCGCGGTAGATAGTTCTCAAACGGATTGCTGCCCCTCATAAAAAACATATAAGTCTCTGAAACAAGACATGTATGTATATGTTGAGTTAAGACCTTCTTTATCAACGTGAAACAAATATGAGCAAACTTTATAAATATTAAGTGAATATATATTTGTTAATAGTTAGATCATTGTTTAAAGCCGTAGAATGGAATAAATCGATTTTCATTAATTTCGGTGTATAAGTACTCTAGATAATAGAGATCAACATAGGATAATTTTCAAGTTTATATATAACTCATAGATAATTAGATTGAGTAATATGTATTCTACTATCAATAAGTTATCAGGAAGATTCTATTTTAATATAAAATGTTATAACTCATAAATACGTAAAAGGGATAATTTAAGATATTTATGTTACTGTTAGGTAACAATGAAGTCTTATCTGTTATTGAATATTGTTCATAGGTTTTGGTTAGTAGCTCGACGTTGTGAGAAGACATTGCAACATTTACCAGCGAGCGTGTGTGAACACCTTCCATTCTTGCATGGTCCAGATCACCCATTAAGCAAATTGTCTCCAGACCGGCTTTATGTGACATTGCATCGCCACACAGATCATATATTGGTTAGTTCTTAATTTTTATACATATTTAATATTGTTCTATAGTATATATAGACTAGATACACAGTAATTGCTGTCAATAGCTAACCTGCTCGCCATTGTGCTGCTTAGAAACTCTAACATGTGGATGCTATTATATAATTCTTAATTGTAACCAAAGTGAACACAAGCAGAATAAAGGTTCCATTTTTGCCAAAATGTGTATGGAGCCCTCGAAATCGGGCAAGTGCGTGGCGGTCGACAAAGTATAGTGTTCCATATAGATGACAAACACGATCAAACACCTAATGTTTTCGTTATTTAATTACAAGAATGTAAAAAAAGATTGAATCGAAAATACCCATATTTCGAAAACTACTTAACGTTATAATTTTTCAAAATATGAACGACGACACTATACACAAAAAAAATCTTTCAACCCTTACTTACATGGCGTCCAGTAATAATTTTTAATTGTTTCTTGGTTTTACTACATCATTGTTTTGCCCCATACACCTTTATGTCGAATTATATCCATATAAATAGAGCAAGTAGTTTAGTGTTCGCCTCGGTAGACCGAGACGAACACACCATGACCAAATATCAGAAGTGTTAAAGAGAGGTCAGGTAAAAAGCATTTCAAATAAACGTGCATGTATGAAGAGGTTAATGAAAGTAGGTGAAGTGAAAGTTGTTTGTCAGGATCGTCGCAAGTGGAGATCCATAGTCTCTGCCTACCCCCATGGGAAATAGGCGTGATATTATGTATGTATGTATGTAAGTAGTTTATGACTAAAACAACTGTGACATACAAAAACTCTCCAATTCTTTTTATGAAATCTAGGGTTAGTAGGGTTGTCTTGAAGAAATTGTTGAAAAGCTATAAGACCGTCCCATTATTCCTTAGATGGATGTGATGACAACATTACGGTGCCATTTTTGCCAAAACGGCTACAGAACTCAAGAAAGAAAAATTGTTCTAGAAACGGCCTTACCTACTCCAATTTTCTAATTAATCAGATAGTTGAAATGAAAGAAGTGGCAGCGGGTGGTACGGCTACGACGAGTAACACCAGCAACACGGGCAGTGCTTGCTCGGTGGCTCTCTCCTTTCACCTCGCTGGTGCCAAGAGGTGTACACCTGAAGAGTGTGAAGATGAAGTAAGATTCATAGCTTAGCTTATTAATAACAATTATCCACTATAATTATTTTTTCTACAATTTTAATATGTATATGACAAAAAACAATAACTACATAAATATTTTAAATTTTTCATTGAGAATGTTATATTTATATTTTTGTGTTATGAACTTACAAAGAATAAAATTAACATTAAAAGGTAACAGAAATAATGTTGTTTAGACAAAATACTTCACAAATAAAGATTTTATTTTTATTAACGCGTTCATCGTCTTTTGTTGCTTTAAATTTTGTAGATTAGGTGATAATTAGAATTTTTTTAATACACCTCGCACATAAGCTTAAAAAATATCTACCATTTCGAGAAAATTAATTTTTAGTTTGGCAAAATACCTCATAAAAATATCAAGTATTTGTATAGCTATTAATCATACAACAACGTGCAATTATTGTAAATAGGGTTCGTCTAGCTCGACAGCAGCCCCCGCGGGTGCCGCGCGCGCTTTCTTCAAGCTACACTCGCTCGTGGAGTTGGACACATTCACGCTCACACATGGCCCCTTCACGCCTTTGGACACGCCAGGTAAGGTTATTCAATTACCCAAATATGATTAGGAGTTACCTTTGGGTAACTTAGACGAAAGCTTCTAAAATTGGATGTAATCAAGATTTACATTATTTAACATTTCTCTTTTAATTTTCTTATGTTTACATTTTTTCTATCTATCATCAACTAGAAGATATAATCAAATATGTAGTGTTTCTGTTAGTGACGTTTTGTAATTGAAACATTCTACCTAGTATTTTAATTTTATTCTCATAATGTTGCTAAATGTATTATTTGAACTAAAGGATTTGTACGGTGTGCATGCCTTTTATTTGTAGGCACCGAGGGATATTTCTATTTTGTCCTTATCAGTAGATATTCAATTTTTAAATTAATAAAATAATTATAATTAATGTACAATCACGCGACTCTGGCTTAAATCAAGTACCCTGTTTGGGTCTGCTCTTATGTCGTTATTGTAAGATTATTTTTTAATGTTTAACTTTTTGTTTTTCTCTTAGATATACAAAGATGTATTTACATCCAGTATGCCTTAAGTTTTTGAAGTGTTATCAATGTATACTTAGGAATGCAACCCGGGAAACGCAAGTTGTCGTTGGCGAACGCCCGCGCGGTGCGCGTCCGCCAGCCGGCGTACTTCCTGCCCGAGCTGGCGCACGTTGTGGCGGCCGCAGATGAGAGGATACCCTTCGTCAATCTCGCCCAAGAGGTACAACTTCCAGCATTACAATATTAGTTTTTACGACACATTATGGGATGTCAATAATTTTTTTTGCTAATAGTAATCTACCAAACTGTTGATTAACTTTCAAATATATAATTTTTAGTTAAATTATACTTGTAAGTTAGTGATACTTTGGTATGGTGTAGAGATACTGTACAGTTTGTACACTTGCTCTTCCTTATGATGGTGGATGCTGACAGTAGTTGGTGGGGCGCTGGTGCTTTCTTGTAGTAAGGTGAAGATAATACACCTTGTTGCTTATAGGGATATATTCTCGTAGTAGTTGAGCTTGGATGCTGATCCCTGGGTTCAACTTATTTGATAACAACTCGTGGCTGTTTGTAGCAACTCAGTAGCAGCTTGTAGCGATGTAATAGCAACTCGATCACAAACTATTTGCGACCATTATTTATGGCAATATTAAAGTAGCCTAAAGTAGGCCGTAGAGTAAGCAAAACGCTGTATGTTGAACCATACAGACCACCCTACCGATGGTTTTCCCTTCAAACAAAAAAAAGTATGTTATCTAGAACTTCTGAGAACTTTTGTAATTAAGTATTTCTCACATAAAGAGCATAGCGGTGGTAGAGTTGTTTCCGGTAGATCGCAACGTACTTACCACGATCAAATCACAGATGTGAATGGCCAGATAAAACGCACCTATAATGAATGTGTATGTATAAAGAGAAGAATGAAAATAGATGACAGCAAGTGAAAATTCCTCTCTTACATTCAAAATTTTATCACCGAAATAGTTTTAAATACTGTTTAAATAATAATCAATAAGTTGTTTGATTTGTTAGAATTATGACGTCATGACGCAGTACATCCATACAAAATCAGAATCTGTGACACTTTGTATGACGATAAAAAGTAGGGCTCGAAGAGAGTAATAAAACTTTATTTGCTAAATGCGACACAGACAAAATAATTAAAATGAACGAGACAAAACGTTTTAGAGTTGTATGCCGCAAATCGACAAATATGGTTGGCACCCAGTATATTGCTGTGTCGGAAAATAATCCGCCACAGCACTGATTTTCAGTGCCCATTTCTTAGTTTGCACATATTACCTTCAGACCTGTATTAAAAATATGATTATTTCATTTAGTCATAACAATAAGTATTGAACGAAATTTAAATAACGAATAGAAAAAAAATCATACATACCTATAATGGTGCGGCTTCATCTAGTCTAGAATAAAGTTGAAGGTATAGGATATTTCACGCAGAGGTGGCGATGAGTGTAATGCGCAATTTAAGATGCGACATTGTTAATGATGTTAAATGCTGATAAATAACATACTGTTACATGCCGCCAAAGATAAGCGCACAGCTGTCTGTCGTAAGCGCAGCTTATTGTCTTCCCGGATTTAGCAATTCTTTTGTGTTTTGAATTTGTAATTAAGAAAAACGTGCTATTGTTTTTCTACTTGTTTTATAACCATCATTAGCGTCGAACTAATCCTTTTTGTTATTGTTTTCGACTTTGTGGCCGTTCGTAGGTGTGCAAATTACTATTTCTCAGAAACTCAGTGTGCGCGGCTAATTTCTTTGTACTGTGTATTGAGTATAAGACAATGCCCGAATCGAGGGGCGGGCAGTCAAGCGACGACTACGAGACGAGTAAGACGGTTGTAGTACTCTCGATTAGCGATATAGACGACGGACTTTACGCGTGTCGAATTGCATTGAATCGTGCAGTGTGAACTGGTTGCATCCAGTTTTATTTGTATTTGTTTTATACGTGTTTGTACAGTTCTAATAAATTCTATAGTAGTTCCAACGGCATTTTTAATTCGAGTCCTGTAGCTCGTAACAATACGTATATACCCTAACGTAGCTATGCGTTAACGAAGTTATGACTCATATGGCCACCGCCTAAACCTTTAACACTAACGCAGATGAAGTCCCAGCGTAAGAAGGAAAAACGGCTGTTGATTTCACTGTCGAGTGTTTGATTGTCAGTTGGCGGCGCGTGGCGTAACCCACGGTGGCGTGCAGCCCGAGTGGAGTGGGTCAGCGCTCGGCATGCGCGTCGTGTCCCTGCCGAGGCCGGAGGGTGCGGGCGCGGAGGCCGTGGCGGCGCTCGGCCGCCGCATGCTGGCCGCCACCATCCGCCTCACCACGAAGAACCAGGCCAGGGTCTGGACCGCTGAAATCGTGTTCCACGGTTCGCCGGTGCGCACGCCCAACCCGAAAGAACAAGGTATGTACAAGTACACATATCTTTAAAAATCATCACCGTATTATCTATCATCTTTACATCAAGTTCTTTTAAATAGAAACAATTCTTTCCTTTACTGTTTTAATACGCTTTCGCACTAACAACTGTCAAATATAAATTAGCTTTCAAGTTTAAACGGTTTTAAGCGCGGTAATTTATTTGATTTTTATTATTCCGACGTTTCGGCTACTTTTCAGTAGCCGTGATCACAAAAGACAAAGATGTCAAGTGTCAAGTCCTAGCTCTGATAACGAGCGATATCTGATAGCGATGATAATTATCAGAGCTAGGCATATTTGCTGCAGAGTTTCTTGCGCCGCTTCTTCTCTTCAAGCCACAAGATGTTGCGAAGCGGTGGTAAATTAGATTAGGCTGCCATAGAGTAAACACAAACCATAAATAAAATTAAAACTAAATCATTAAAATGAACAAGTTGGCGGTAGGCTAAATAAAACTTTAACAATACTCACTGACACTTGACATCTTTGTCTTCCGTGATCATGACTACTGAAAAGTGGCAAAAACGTCGGAATAATAAAAATCAAGTAAATTACCGCGCTTAAAACCGTTAAAACGTGGTTTTATTATGTATACTAGTCTCGAAAACTTAAGAAAATATTAGCTTTTAAGTTTGAAATTTAGAATAAAGGCATTATAAAATAGTTTAGTGGGTAAGGCCTTTCATTTCAATGAAGTGGGTTCTAATCCTGGCCAGGGGAGCATACTCTGACTTCATAGTTTTTTCTAATTTCATGTGCGTATTGTTACAATTACCATGAGCTAACCTACCAATCTACCTTGGATAAGCATGGTGTGTTTATTCCCACAAAAGTTCGAGTCTAACAGGGGAACTTTTATGAAATGATATTATTATTTTTAGCATTTCTGATGTAATAAGAAACGTGGTTTGTGTATAAAACCTAAGTTATCTGCATAATTTGTTTTCCAGGGGAAAGACGTTGCGTTTACTTGCAATATGAATTGGGCACGGACGCGGGCCGCACCGCGGAAGCGTTCTTGGCTGACTGGGCGGCCATCGTTCATCTCTATACGTTACTGCACGACCTCATGCTCCGACCCGCTCAGGGTAAGCTGTCTATAACTTGTTTTTTCTTATGAGATAAATTTTTGGATTAAATTCTAGTTAAGTGTGGTATTTAAATAACATTATGCACTTCAATATGTAATTCTATAGATTTCTCAAGTTAACCAGATATTTAAATTGTATAATTGAGAGCAGCAACACATAAAACATAAAACATAAAAATTACTGTATTTTGTGAATTTGTTATTGTTTTTTTTTACTTGGCACCAAGTTCATACTTCATGTTGTAGAAAATATTTAAAAAATATTTATATAATTATTTGCTTTTTATAATAATCACGAAATAAAAAGCTCGATTTGACAGTTCTCATTACAACATATTGAAACCTCCAAATCGTTAAATAAGTTAATCGATTATCGCGAGAAATCGATTTGAAATTATATCACTTTGTAATCGTCTGACTTATTTTAAGTTTATTATTTTTTGTCACACAAATGCCTTACAAAATCGACATGGAGCGCGAAAGTGTTGTCTCACATCGTCTTTCACGTACCGCATGCATTTATGACGCACCACAATAATTAATCTATTGAAATTTTTAACATTATATATTTATTTAATCGTTTTTGTCTTCAATACAATATTATATATGTACAATTATGTAGTATTGTTTTAGTTTAAATACATAAATAATAATTAGTTTTGAAGTTGGCTTCTTTTTTGCTTTTTTCACTTTAAGTTATAATACGGTCGGCGTATCTTGGCGAATGTGAACATAAGTTCAGCCAGTGTGGCGCGCTAGACACGGCGTTACACACGCTAGTCGAGTGCGCAGCATGGGCACCTCAGAGGTTTGAACTCGAGACACTTGTAGGACCGATCGAATCGCTGGGCGATCTGGTGCAAGCCATGCTGCACAGCGACGATTGGTGGGTGGGTGCGGCCAATTTCTGCGAGGCGGTAGTGTCTCATAAGGAGGCCGCGGAACGAGATAGGGAGAGAGATGGTAGTGCGCATGCGTCTCGCGGGCGCCGACGTCAGTCGGGAGCCCGGAGGCGCAGGTATGCGCATGACCTCCTTCCCTGAAATACCGCTGCAGGGGCCCTCTAGCATCTAGGTCTAGGTCTTATTGAGTATGCACTGTTTGCTACAACTCCATTAATTCTTCAAAAAGTAATTCTGTAACATACTTCTGTATAAAACTTATTAAAAAAAAAACAACTTGAGATATAAATAGAATAAGAAACTTAAAGAAAAACATTATTTAGCTATACGTGTTGCTGGGGAGTTTCTTGCCGCTTCTTTTCCTTAACAGCAATAACACGTTGTGAAGCGGTATACATAGAATAGGAAGAAAAATTAAATTTTAACTTATATATTTATATGACCTTCAAAAAGTGTTCTCCAGTGGAACTTATTTTGAATAAAAAACTTTGAATTTGAATTTAGGGAGCAGAGGAGTCTTCACCCCTGTTGACGAAGTGAGTTTGCCTCTCCCGGGGCATTCTCAAGCACTTGTGCGCTAGGATCGGTGTGGGCGTAACTACGTTCTGTATCTCACGCCTTTCCTGCCATAAGCGCGGGGCACATGGGAGGAGGGTGGTTTTAGTGGGGTATTGATTAGTCGAGTCTCCACACAAGCCGGTTGATTATTGTTTGGATTGCCTCAGTGGAAAGCCTCCATGATCAACAACGGTCTAATCCCTAGCAAAGGACCCGGTATGTGCGAAATGCATTTACCCCGCATTAAAAAAAAAAAAAAAAAAAGGCTCTGCGAACTTTACCCCCAGCCAGGAACTGGGTGGGGGATCTCGACGATGTGGTAGCCGTGGTCGCCAGAGCCGGATCTGGCACACCGCTCACCAGTCTCGAAAGAGGAAAGGGCTACGCGGTGGCGGAAAGCGGATGTTACGTCATCATAGGCGTGTACCTCTCGCGGAGCCGCCCCCTGGCGGAGTACGAGCTCGCCTTGGACTCCATTAGGGCAGCCGTCGGCAGACTAGCCCCAAAGACGATATTCGTCCTAGGCGACTTCAATGCCCAAGCACCAATCCTGGGGAAACGCGATTACCGATGTTAGGGGACGGGCGGCTGAAGACTGGGCGCTTCAATCCAACCTGTCTATCCTGAACCAGGGGTCGGAACAGACCTGCGTACGTGCGCGGGGTGGATCGATCATCGACCTGTCATTCGCCACACATGCGGCCGCCCGCAGAGTGGTAGGATGGAGAGTACTGGAGGAGGTGGAGACTCTGTTTGATCACTTGTACATCAGATTCGAGCTCTCCCCCTCGCCTAGCGCTTACCCTGTTCAGGGCCCCTCCCGGCTCCCGCGCTGGGCTCTTACCAAGCTCGACGCGGAGCAGGCCGAGGAGAGGGCTATCATCGAATGCTGAACCTATCCAGCTGACCTGGGGAATCTGGAGGCGCAGGCTGAGCACATGCGCGAATCCCTCAAAATCATTTGCGACGCTGCTATGCCTCGAGCCAAACGACCGCCACCGCGTAAATCGGTCCACTGGTGGACTGAGGAGCTGGCTGAACTGCGGAGGGCAGTCCGCAGAATCAGCCACAGGCTCAAACGCAGCAGAGCGCGTCGTCCTCCAGACTATGTTGAGGAGAATGGACTCGTGGGGGAGTTCAGAGAGGCCAGAAAGGCCCTTTCGATCGCAATTCTGCGAGCGAAAGCCCGGGCTCGGGAGGAGCTCCTCGAGACACTAGACCGGGACCCCCTTGGGGGCGTCCGTACCGTGCGGCCCGCAACACGTTGCGGCCTTGCACCTCCACGGTTACGGAAACGCTCGAACCCGAGGTCCTCCGGTCGGTTATCGATGGGCTCTTCCCGGATCCGGGGATCTTCACTCCCCCCGATATGGGTCCAATCATTCCCGACACCTCGGAGGTGGAGCCTCACTCCATCACCGAGGAAGAGTTAGACGTCGCCCTGGACCGGCTCCGGGGCAGGAAGACGGCTCCGGGACCCGACGGGGTTCCGGGTCGGCTCCTCTTCCTGGCCGCCAAACACCTACGCGGCCAGCTGCGGGAACTATTCGATGCCTGTATTCGCGCAGGTCAGTTCCCGTCGCAATGGAAGGAGGGCCGATTATGCCTGATTCCCAAGGGAGGCCGTCCTCCCAACGATCCGTCCGCCTACAGCCCATAATGTTGCTTAACGAGGTCGCCAAGGTCTTCGAGTAGATCTTAGCGGAACGCCTCGTTAAGCATCTCGATACTGTGGAGCCGGGGCTAGCACAGACGCAGTTCGGGTTTCGGCGGAGGCGCTCCACGTTGGACGCCTTCGAGACACTGCGATCTGTAACGGACGACGCAGTCCAAGCAAAGGATACTGTCCTGGCTGTTTCGATAGACATAGCGAACGCCTTTAACAGCCTCCCTCACGAGACGATCAGGGAGGGGCTTCGTGCACACGGAGTTCCCCCGTACCTCACGAGGCTGTTGGGCGCGTACCTCCAAGACAGGTACATCCTTTGGGAGGGCTGCGAGTCCGAGAATCGCGCGATAGGTCGGCGACGCGTCGCGTGCGGCGTCCCACAGGGATCGGTCCTCGGGCCGGTTCTTTGGAACGTCGGTTATGACTGGATCCTTCGGGTTCCGGTCCTGCCCGGAATAGGGCTAATCTGCTTTGCGGGTGACACCCTACTCACGGCACGCGCTGCGTCATTCGCGGAATCCGTGGACCTCGCCAACGCCGGGTTGGCGATCGTGGTCCGAAGAATAGGTAGGCTGGGCTTGAAGGTCTCCCCCACGAAAACGGAGGCCATCATGTTCCATAGGCGGTTTCGTAATCCCCCCGCGGACTTGTCCGTTACAGTCCAAGGGGTGGACATGCGTGTAGGCCCCCAGATGAAATATCTGGGGCTAATTCTCGATGGGAAATGGCTGTTCAAAGCGCACTTTGAGCAGCTAGTTCCCAAGCTCGTGAGGTCCGCAGGCGCTCTCTCGGCTTCTTCCCAACGTGGGGGGACCGGGAGGGACGACAAGAAAACTCTACATGGGCATCCTCAGGAGTATGGCCCTGTACGGTGCACCCGTATGGTCCACTGCACTTCACCGCCACAATAGGACTTTGTTGTGCCGCGCACAACGGGTCCTGGCGGTGAGGACCATCCGAGGATACCGTACAGTGTCGTGGACGGCGTCGACACTCTTGGCAGGCGATCCGCCCTGGCCTCTCCAGGTGGACGTGATTGCCAAAGTTCGGCGCTCCCGACGGGATGCCCTCGCCCGTGGTCTATGGCCAGGCCGAACTCCAGGTGATCAGGACGCGGGAAACCGCGGCCATGATCCAATCTTGGTCAGTAGAGTTGGAAAACCCTGTTGCTGGCATTGACACGGTGGAAGCGGTTCGACCGCAGCTGTTGCGATGGCTCTCGCGGAAACGCGGGACCCTGACCTTCAGAATGACACAGATACTTACCGGGCACGGTTGCTTCGATAAGTATCTGTGTCAGATTGCGGGCTGCCTGCCTTCACCCCAATGCCGCCAGTGTGGCGCGCTAGACACGGCGTTACACACGCTAGTTGAGTGCGCAGCATGGGCACCTCAGAGGTTTGAACTCGAGACACTAGTAGGACCGATCGAATCGCTGGGCGATCTGGTGCAAGCCATGCTGCACAGCGACGATTTTTGGGTGGGTGCGGCCAATTTCTGCGAGACGGTAGTGTCTCATAAGGAGGCCGCGGAACGAGATAGGGAGAGAGATGGTAGAGCGCATGTGTCTCGCGGGCGCCGACGTCAGTCGGGAGCCCGGAGGCGCAGGTATGCGCATGACCTCCCTCCCTGAAATACCGCTGCAGGGGCCCTCTAGCATCTAGGGAGCAGAGGAGTCTTCGCCCCTATTGACGAAGTGAGTTTGCCTCTCCCGAGGCATTCTCAAGCACTTGTGCGCTAGGATCGGTGTGGGCGTAACTACGTTCTGTATCTCACGCCTTTCCTACCATAAGCGCGGGGCACATGGGAGGAGGGTGGTTTTAGTGGGGTATTGATTAGTCGAGTCTCCACACAAGCCGGTTGATTATTGTTTCGATTGCCTCAGTGAAGAGCCTCCATGATCAAAAACGGTCTAATCCTTAGCAAAGGACCCGGTATGTGCGAAATGCATTTCCCCCGCCTGAAAAAAAAGGCTCTGCGAACTTTAGCGCATGTACACTCGTGAAGAAAATACAGTGACCAATTAGTACAAATTAAATAAATATCAAAAAGCTTTGGAGATAGAAAGCTACAAAAATAACTTATAAATTAGAGATCCAATTTCGATACCTCGCCTTTCGACAGTGGCAGATTTTACCACAAACACACACAATATTATTTACATTTAATATTTTTATATATTTACACTTATTATTATTTAATCGCTGTCACTGAGGGGGGAAATCCCTGACATAAAGTCGTCGGCCCCTTGGGTACCATGGGAGGTACTTGGCATAGGTTTATTATCGTAATTGTCGTTCTCACTTTCAGACTCACTTTCCGAATCTGAAGCCGTATTAATAATGAATAATTGTTCCGTCATTTCGTCAATAACATGGTCGCTCTTCCTATATTTATCTCCGACCTCTTTCAGTTTTCTGCATAAAGCACTCCATTCTTCCTGACCCATTAAATTTACTGTTTTCCGTATAAGCTCCATGGTTCGGGTCACGTTCCAGTCGACGTTTTTAGCGGCTACGTGCCCTTTAATGGCAGCCCACGCCATCTCGATGGGGTTCAAATCGGGACGATACGGAGGTAAACGAAGGACGTCGTGGTTGTTTTTTTTAAACATTTCGTCTATTACGTATCTTTTATGCACGTCTTTTTTTTTTTTATTAGATCGTAAAGTTGTGGCTTACGCATGTCCTTTTCATAGGGTATACCCTTTTCTACTAACCACGATTCCATTTTTGCCTTCTTGTCATTAGATGTAGGGGCAGGATTCATTCATTTATTGTGGTATGCAGCATTATCGATAACCACCACCGAGTTAGGGCTCAAATTTGGAATCAGCTGGGTCCGTAACCATTTCTCATAATTTGTGAAATTTATGTCATCATGATAGTCTCCGGTTTTGATTCCAGATTTGAACATTAGTACGGCGTTCGGAACAAACCCTACTTCTGACCCAGCGTGTACCATCACTATCCGCTGACCTTTTGATATCGGGCGCTTTAGTCCTTGAGCGGAACCATCCGACCACGCCTTACCTTTTGTGTGTGATGAGTGGGCATACGACTCGTCAGTGAATACAATTGGTCGCCCTTCATCCCTATATTTTTTCATTGCCTTCAAGTACAAGATCCTTTTCAGGCTAATGTCGATCTTCTCTATAAGAACCATTCTAATGGTTTCGGTCTTTCGCCACTTGAAACCCAAATTTTTGACGATTGTCTTTAAGCTCGTTTTAGCACCTTGAAAATTTATATCCCGTTTGAGTTTCGCTAGTAATTTGTTTATGGTCGGCATTTCTTTTTCAGTTTAGTGGAAGTTGTGTATGCATCTTTTTATTACTCCTTGGTCAAAATGATCTATATCAGTAATAGGTTTTGATCTAGACCTTTTTTTACCAGGCGTGCGGAATACCGAAAGTAAGCCCGAAATATTGCCTTCACTTGCGATCCGCTGTACTGTGCATTGGGACACACCAGTTGCGTTAGCAACTCTTAAATAAACTTTATCTACCATCTTTTACGCCTTCTTTTTTTTTTCATATACTGCGTTAAATCGTAAATAATTTTTCTCGCCTGGCGATTTAACACACAATTATGTTTTGGTGGCATAATCGGCGTATAATATATAAGTGCCAACTAACACTTGCAATAACACAAATAAAACAAACTTAACACTAAACAAAAAAAATAACAATAATAATAACAACAATGAACAACAATAACAACGAAAACTTTTGTAACCGACTGTGCTCAAGACCGAGATAGCGACACGAACACGACACCAATGCTAACGTGTGACTGAGACATATTACCGTGTACCGAGCATTGCCGAATAAGCACAAGTAACCAAAAAGGGATGTCCAATACGCGTGCCTGAGGGTGTTGTTTAATCGATATCTATTCAAATCAATTGAAATTTAGTCATAAAAAAATATATTTTTCAATTTTATAAGGAAGTTTTAAATTTTCTCAAACAGTCGTTACTCAAGTAGACGTTAATAGATAACTGATACTTAAGTAAATCATGTCTTTCAACTGAGAAAATAAAATTTTATTCGTTTTTTTTTTATTAAAGTTGAAATCTCGTTTATTAACTACAAAATTCACTAATATTTGAAAAAACTATTTCGTTTAATATCTTTTACAAATAAAAATCAATAACTTTTAAATAAAACTAATCGATTACGATATTTGATTGAATAAAGGGTCGATTGTGTTTACTGATGGTCAATCTCTAACCTAGACCACCGCACCCCGTACGTCGCCTCATGCCACCATATTGTTCCTAAAAATAGTCTTTGCCCAACCATCTGCGCAAAGTTCAGACTCGCCAAGATACGTCGGCCGTATTATGCATTATTATGTTCAGACCGTATGAAATTTATAGGAAATTGTAACGCTATCAAAGCTTTACTGAATTCAACGAAAAGAATGATCAAAATCGATTCAAAACAAAACTTATGGCTGAAAAACTGTAAAAAAACAACACATTTTCTGTCGGAACCCAAATTCCGACAGCAATAACATTGATATAGAACCATTTTGAAGCTTTACTGAATTGAATGCAAAAAGAATCATCAAAATAGGTTAAGAAACAAAAAAGTTATGAACATAGATAAAAAATATCTTTATAATAAAACAACGTTTTAACGGTTTTAAGCGCGGTAATTTATTTTAACTTTGTTATTCCGACACTTGACATCTTTGTCATCCATGATCACGGCCACTGAAAAGTGGCCGAAAGGTCGGAATAACAAAAATAAAATAAATTACCGCGCTTAAAACCGTTAAAACGTAGTTTTGTTATGTATACAAGTCACGAAAACTTAAGAAAATATTAAAATATATTTACACAAATTAATTAATGTATGGAAAATAGAACATTTTGTTCAAAAACAACCCTTTATCTTGCTTTGCTGTTTGACATTCCTTCACAGAAATTAGTTTTCTACAAGCTACACTATAATTTGGTATAATTATAGTGTTTATTTTTTCAAAATAGCCGTTTCGGTTCCTGACAAACGTAATTGATTTTTCAAAAATCTAATGGTTTTTCTTTACTTTTCGTCAAAATCGGCCTCGAGACTCCTTTGAATATTTTTCACTATTTAAATTATACGTTTAGGATTTGGCCCTGAAGGCCCACTTGAAAAATTCACCCTCCTGCTTACCAAATTTAGCCCAATCGGTCCAGTAGTTTTTCCTTATAAGCGTAACAGACAGCCAAAGTTACTTTCGCTTTTATAGTATTAATAGGGAGTTTGTGTGTTGTTTTGGTGAGCAATAATGTGTGATTGTTGTATGTCGCAGAGCGCGAGTCCTTGTGGCAAGGCGTGTGCGTGCGTTCGTACACGTACCGGTCGCTGGTGGTGGGGTTCGGGGGCGGCGGGCGCGCCACGTGCACCGTGCACTGGGCGCCCGCCACGCGCCGCTACGCGCTCGCCACGCCCGCGCATCAGCCCGCCAACAACGCGCACCATCTGCTGCACCACCACCTTGACCACTACCTCAACTGGTGAGCCGTACTTCACATTCGTCGTTTTGCTCACTTGCTTATCCTCTCTTTATCGCCTAACATCTAAATTATCTTACCTAATTAATAGTAACTTATGAATGAATGACTGATGATGAAATGAAGATACATAATAAAAACCCGCCGCTAGTTGCTTGTTCTCTCTTTATTATCGTAGGTATTAATGCAGTGCCCTGGCCAGCGTAAAGATGTGCGGAGATACTTCTTGGCGATATGTTTAAAGACAAGAAGTGGGTAGATATTCTATTTTAAAGTCTTAAAAACTATGCCACTTTAACACTTGAACCACAAAGTGGAAAATTTGACCGATTCAACATGGTTGAGCTTTAAAAATACTTTTTATGCACAAATTTATTTGAATAAAGTCCATTGAGAGTGTTTTTTAAGTATCGGGTATTTTGAATCATTCCGGGGTATAATCACTTTCCATCGAGTTGACCGTCTACCTCTATGCCTGCTCCAGGCCATTAAAATAATATGCTGCTCCATTAAAATAATATAGTAGCCAAATAACAAAAACATTGGACACTCACACCGCAACAAAACCCTTAATTCTGTATCGACTGAAACGCACTTGGCTAATTTTTATATACGAAACCATCATCATCATCATCATCATCAAGCGTTAAATCCCGGTTGCGTTCGGGGCGATCGCTCCGACGCCCGGGGTCCGCTTTCCTACTTTTTCTTTTTTCATATTCGAAACCATTAGAATTTAATTTTGTGAACTAGTTGTCAATCCTATAGACTGTTATAAGACTGATATGTCTCATATTAAGTGAAATATCGAGTAACTGTGTGTTTTGATTGTCAGTATTCATTCATCTCTATCTCTGTAGTACATTCTACATACTTTAGAGAAAAAGTGGAAATTTTGATGTTTGTGTCATATTCCTTTACAGCCACAAAGATCTTATGTCGCTGGGTATTGTGTTGAGGGAAACTTATGCACCTCTCCTAGCCTTGAGCCGATTGCCCACGCTCCCTCAGCTGGGTTTGCATCACATACGAACGCAAATGCCCACGCCCACTTTTACGTTGCTGGCACATTCGTGGCGAAAGGTAAATTTTTTTAATATTAAAATAGTGTACCTGTATTTTTCCTGGCTTACTTAGCAATTTATTGTTATTATATTTTAATAATTATACTTATTTTATTAAATTGTAAATTTGATATATGTGTTTATAAATAAATAAATATTTTAGTATTGATGAATATAATTAAGCAACATATGATTATTTTTATCAGATTCGTATTATATACGCCGGTGCGTACTCTCTGGAGATCGGTATTCGTGGAGGTGGCGTCATCACCATTCGCGATGGTTCCTATTCGAAATTCGACAGGAGCTCTGTTGTTGATGAATTTGCACCAGCGCAAGGGCTCAAGGTGAGTAAACAAAAAAAAATCGATTTGATTGAAAACGTTTTGTATATTTTCTGCAGATTGCCACATGTATATCTGACATTTATAACCCTTGAGAATGTATGGTGTTATGCAAGTCACCTAAAAATAGGATGATAGCATTTATGAACAACTTCAGTCGACAAATTCTACTATATGTCATATCTGAAAAACAATTTGATGAAAACATTTCAATCATTAAATTGAATGTCGATTTTAAATGTAATTAATATATTGTAAAAAGGCTTAAACTCGAAGGTGTGGGACTGTTAGATTTCATAGAAAAAAATTATTAAATAATGTCTTGATAGCTCTAATTTGATTCGCATAATCCATACATAATAATATAAATGCATAAGTAAGAGACTGGCCGTCTGTTACGCTCTCACGGACCGTTTTTGCAGAAAAAGCTGTTTCGTATTTGATAACTAAAAAGTTGTAGTACAATCTCTGGTGTGAAGTCTGTGTGTATCGTAGTAGTTCTGATACCATTAAATAGATGTCATTTCAAAGACGACAAATAAAAACGTTTTCCCCACCATTTTTGTATTGTTTTTTTTGTCTGCCAAAATGAGTGACTTAAACGAAGAAACTATATTTTGAAGTTTTATTATAAAAAATTGAAAAATACGACAAGCGCGAAAATTTTTGTGACGTTTATGAACTTAACACAGTCTTATTGACAGTAGCACAAAATTGGTTCAAGCTTTGTCAATCCGCCGACCTGCACCCCGCGTGGTCAAGGGGCGCAGAGAAGAGTTGCGTCAGGTCCAGGTGGCAGAATGGGCTGACCGCGTCAACAACCCCAGCGCCGGCCTCGCCCTCATTGAAGCGGTGAGGCCGATAATGTCAGAATGGCTGAATAGGCGCCATGGCACCCTGACGTTCCGCCTGACGCAGGTCCTCTCGGGGCACGGAAGCTTCGGGAGGTACCTATATCGTATAGGGCGGGAGCAGACGTCAGAGTGCCATCATTGCGTTGGTGGTGACGAAGATACGGTGCTGCACACCCTCCAGGTGTGTCCTACTTGAGACGAGCAGCGCTGTGATCTTGTCGCGGCTATTGGAGCCGATCTGTCGCTCTCGGCCGTGGTCAAGGCCATGGTCTGGAGCGTCGACGCGTGGGACGCGGCTGTCTCATTCTGCGAGACCGTAATGTCTGTGAAGGAGACGGCGGAGCGGGAGAGGGAGCAGACCAGCACAATCCCCTCCCGCCAGCCAAAGCCGGTGGCGACGAGGGAGGGTCTTAAATGACGACCTCCAGTCACCATAGGCTACGGCTGTGCGGGCGACCTTGGGGGAATTGGGTCCCTCGCACATAAAGGCCGGAGAGGAGCGACGCGAACCGACCTGTGCGCCCCCGTCTCACCTCGTAGTGAGACCCGAGGTAGTTCGAGAAGCTCAGCTCTCCAGCTTACAATGGAGGGGCCAGGCCGTCAACGGGCCGGCCATCGTCCGTCTGGGCTAGAGATGAATACGTGAGCGAGCCCACAGCCTGGACATAGGACACAACGAGGATCAGCCAGGGGTTTTAGTGGGTATTCCCAACCACGGTGTGTCAATAACATTCTTGCGGGAGTGCTAGTGCCACCCCGACGAGACGAATCCCACACGCCCCACCGCGCTTCCCCGCGGCGGTTTGTCCTCAAACAGATTTCCCCTGGGAAACAAAAGCGTTTTCAGTCCAGTAATTTCTGATGTCAAAGAAGCTTGCTTTAGTCGACCTGTTACGGATAAAGTCGATGCTATTTTTGAAAAAAATGGAGCAAGATGGGTATATTAGTAATTAAGACATAGCTGAAGAGGTAGGGGTTGACCGAAAAATATATTTGACCCATTTGAAAAAGCTCGATATTTGGGTGCCACACGATCTCACTGAAAGAAACGTAATAAGTTGTGTAATCATTTTTCTATATTGAAATTTAATGAAACCTAACCGTTTTTTAAAAGATTGATCACTGGTGGTGAAAAATGGATTAGTTATGACAAGAACGTGCGAAAAAGATAATGTATAAAGGGCAGTCAAGCTCCACAAACTATAGCGAAACCCGGATTAACTCGTAATAAGGTGATGCTAAGTGTATTGTAGGATTGGAAGGCCATCAGTCATTATGAGCTTTTACCGTAAGGCACAACCATTGATACGGATTTCTACTGCAAACAGCTGATGAGACTCGAGCAAGATGCAGAGAAAAATGGATGGAATCGATCAACAGAAAAGATGTGGTTTTTCATCATGATAATGCCAGACCACATACATATTTAGCCACTCACCATATATTGAGAGAACTTGATTACGAAGTGTTAATACATTCACAAATAGCATCTTACACCCTCAGATTTTCACCTGTTGCAGTCTCTGCAGAATTCTTTAGGTAGTGCTAGGTTAAAATCAAAAGAGGACTCTCAAAACTACTTGTCGCAGTTTTTTTTATCATAAGTCCCAAAATTTCTACAGCAATGGGATATGTCACCATCCTCAAAATGGCAACAATTTATGGAACAAAATGGCACATGTATATTATATTAAATGAAATGTAGATAAAGTATTAAAAAAAAAAATTGGATTCTGCATATAAAAAACGGAAACCTTTTTCCACAACTTATTATTTATGTAGTTAACCATTGATATTCCCAAATGACGGTTATTCCGATTCAATATACCTTATACTTCCAGGCTTTTCTATCGAGATATGTTGAAGACAGCATGAGCGCACGTCTCCTTGCAGAAGATGACAACCCGCCTTCACCCATGTCTCCGATGCCGCCAGGTAAATTCATTACTACGTCATTACCACGCTCTTGAATACTAATTAGTAGTATATGTATAAAATAGCCCCAAAATTCTTATATGAAATTGCATTACCATCTTTACTTTCTTTTAGAAATAGATTAAGGTGCTACATATTCCATCTGGAAATTAATTTCGATTATATCTACTCGCTCAATTCACTGCACTTTGAACAACCTGCTACCTTTTCTATAAATTATTATGTAATGAGAAAATTACTTCCCTTTTATATAAATTTTAACATTTGCTTTTGCCCTCGCATTACTTTGTCCATACTTCCTTTTAATTATGCTTTGTCAACATTTGAATTGCAAATTATTTAATATTTATATAAATACGACATTTGTTAGTGTTTTTTGATAACAAAATTAATTTACATAAGTAAATTACTATTATAAATGTGATTTGATTACTCAGGAGGCCTCCGCTTCCCGGCGCCGATGACGCCCCCGCAGCCCCACACGCCGCACTCGGCGCCCGTCACTCCACACCCAGCCTCACCGGCACATCAGGTTACTATGTTTCATTAATGTGGAGGTCAAATTATATTGTCTGAGTTCGATAAGCAATTCTTCTTAATCTTTATTTTTTATATTTATATATATTTATTTCCAGTGTATTTGTTATTATTATAAATTATTGTTAATGTGTCGCATTTTTAGAAATAAATATTTTCTTTCTTTCTTTAATCTTCTTTAAAATATCTTACATCTTCAAAAAAACATTTCTTACTTATACCATTTTTCATTTTTACCATTGTCTAGCCCTTTTCACAACTCAAGCTCTCAACTCACGCTATCATTCATTCGTCTTTCCAGGCCATCGTCTATTGTTTATCTTTTTTTTATTGACCGTCTATCCTTCTCACTCACGCATCTTTAGGATACACACTAACTACTCTATACAATATACCCTCTCATCTGTTTTCGGAAACATTCATAATCCTACATTAATATTAAAAATCTGAACTATTTTTAATATTTATTGGTAGGAGTTAATGCTTAATTTGATGTTGTCACTATTATGTATATTGTTACTTTTCATATAATTTAAATAAAAGCTTGTCAAGGTCAAAGTAAAATGTATCTTATACATTCGAAAAATAATGCTTTTCTCCACTTTTTAATTTTTCTAGATGAGCGGTGGTTCGTTCAACCTGACGTCTCCGCCGGGCGGCGGAGGTGGCGGTGGCGGCGTGGGTGCCTCCCCGGCCTCCCCGCTGGCGCCGTCCCCGCACGCGGCGCCTGCAGCCTCCCCGCACCCGCCCCCCACCTCGCCCTTCACCGCCTGGCCGGCCTCCCCGTCCTTGCCGCGACCCTCCCCCGGCCACCACCCTTCGCCCAGGCACCATCTCGAGCATAAAGGTGGGTTGGATTCTTCTAACTGTACACTCTGCTCCAGTAAAAACAAGTAAGGCCGTTTTCTGATTTGTCGGTGCAGTAGCGGTGCGGAGTCGGTATATGCGGTACCGAAAACTTATCGAGTGTCTAAATTTCTATGAGCGTTTCCTGTTTGAATCGATATGTGCGGGAGTGAAGAGATATCGATTCGGTTTAACGCATCTCGGGATACGTCACCAGGCCCACTTAGTATTTATTGTACACAGTCGCATTTTTAAAATAAACAAAATAGCGGAAAGAGACTTTCGCATACTGCAGGATTTTATACCGATAAGTGCGTAGCTACTAACATTTCGATACAGAGCTACCAAATGCTAAACTACTGCTGCCACCAAATCAGAAAGCGGCCTAAGACGAATGAAATGTAAAACATCAACGTTTAAATACACAAACACTTACCTATTAAAAATCATGTAATATGTATTATTTGAGGCAAAAAATGACAAGGCCAATGCAGTGGAATGTTGATAATATGTAAGTGGTCAGTAATATTTTTGAGAATCCTGGGCTTGCTTTCTGATTTCAGTGGGAAGTGTCTCTCTCGTTGCTTATAGTTCATCGCAGTAATTCTTCCCCTCAGGGCCACAAGCGAGTTCTACAACGAGTGGGTCCCGTTTATTGGCTGGGGGGCGTGCGTGGGCGGGGGCCACGGCCACGCCCCTGCCGGTGGCCAAGCTGGAAGCGCTGTGCTCCCCCTGCGAGTCCCCCCCGGGCGCCCCCCCGGGTCCCTCCCTGGCGCCCCTGCAACGGTTCCTCGCCTGCGTCTACATGAAGCGTACCCTGCAACGTTTCATACAGCAGGAGGATTATGTAAGTTCATTGATGTTGATCAATTGGTTTGTTTGTATGCATACTGATGGACTCGACTCCTTTTAGGAGAGCAGACGATTTACTTGCCTCACTGGTCCAAAAGGGGTTTTCAGATTTCACATATCGGTAATCCTATTGTATATGTTTCCTCACAGACAAACTCCTCAATTAGAACTTGATAATACGTTATTGGCAAAATATTTTGTAGTTAGTCTTTATTTATTAAAAATATTAATTCGTTTTATATCAAACTAAACTTTTCCCTGTGTCTTCGCCACGGGTCAAACTCTTCGGGTCTATTTTAAACTTAATTAGGTTCTTATATATCACAAGTAAAGCCGCGGGCAAAGGCTAGTATATGTAGATATATATTGTTACGACCGACAAAGACAAATTCACACCTGCATACCTGTTTTAGACATTTTATTACCTTTCGGCATTTGGACTTCTTTTGTTTCTTTGTGTTTAAATTTTGTGATTAGAAAAACAGCCCATTGTGTATTATAATCTTTTATTGTAGTATTAGCCAGATGTGATTCTGAGAAATTCGGTCCACGCGGTCAGGCAGACATATTGCATCTTTGCAGTATAAAGCAATGCCCCAATGGAGAGATCGGCAGTCGAGCGATAACCACAAGCGAAGCAAGACTTGTGTACATTCGGTAATCTATTTAGTGACAGACTTTGCGCGTGTTATTGAATCGTGCATTACGTTTGGACTGGTTGTATTCAGTTATATCTGTACCTGTGTTATACGTGTTTGTGTTTGTGTAGTAGTAGTAATAAATTCTATAATAATTCCAACGGCATTTTAATTCGAGTCCTGCAACTCGTAACAATATATAATTGATGGTGAAAACCGCTTAAAAATCTGTTGCATGATTTAGGAGGAGTTAATGGATATAAAGACAGACTAGACAGTCAGACGCGGAAAGCGACTTTTTTATACTATTGTAAAGATAAGATTAAGTAGACTCTTCCTTTTTGAACTGTTAGGAATTGTTAGCAGAAAAGTTTAATAAGAATGTATGGACATGAACATTTTGTAATAGTGCTTTGGCCAAAATGGCTATAGAACTGTGAATACAGTGCTCGAACAAGGTAAAACAAAATACAGGAGTAAATAAATTAGAATTCTAATTACATATTGATTGCAGTTGACAATGGTGTCGGGGGAGGCGACCGGGCTGACGTTCCGCTGCGACAACGCGGGGCTGGCGGCGCGCGTGGCGCTCAACCCCCAGCACATGCAGTCGCTGCAGCTGCAGCTCACGCCGTTGCCCGACCACAAGGAGAACTGGTCCACTGACGACTTGCAGGTGACAATAACACATATTTCTGTTAGTGCAATCCTATGATTGGAGTCTTGTGGGGAATTGGTGGTTGAATCCTATAGCGGAGTCACATCAGCGAAAATAAAATTTGGGGGCCTGTGAGCTGCAAATAGAGGTCCACAATAGTGAGCTTCTCCACAAAAGTTTTTTACCTTTCTATAAATAGAATAATATAAAAAAAAATAGAATAATAAAGTATGTGTTTGTACTTACAAGTTATACAATTTGTATGGGACCAACTAGAACTATACTGAATCCAACGCAAAAAGACTTGTCAAAATCAATTAAGTAAGTAAGTATTTTATTATTTTAGTGTGCCATGGAATTACACGAATTAATTCCTCCCTCGCCTTTTTATCACCTGACAAGTAAACCTATGAGCTCGAGCCACCGATATGTGGTGAAAATGCCAATCAAGGGGATAAACCGTCTTGCTTCCGCTTCTATAATACTTACACCGCTAAGGAGTGGAACTCTTTACCATAATCTTTTTTTCCTGAAACATACAATTTAGGTATCTTCAAGTCTCGCGTGAACAGATATCTTTTAGGGATGTACGCTCCATCTTAGACAGCATTTCCGCCTGACATCAGGTGCAATGTCGGTCAAACACGAACCATACAATATAAAATAAAGTAATAAATGTATCGTGTGACGTGTGACGCAGGTGATGGAGAAGTTCTTCGAGCAGCGCGTGGCGATCCCGCCGTACCGGGCGTCGGCGCTGCACGGGTGGGGCGCGCGTGGGGCGCGCCGGGCGCCGCGCTGCCCTCGCTGGTGGCGCTGATGCGCGCGGACTTGGCGCCCGGCGCCCTGGCGCCCGCGCTCTGGCAGCTGCAGTGGGCGCTGCGCATCCCCCCCGCGGCGCCGCCCATCGTGCCCGCAGGACAACCGGCCGTGCTACTAGCCAAACACAAAATACTATTTTTCGTGAGTAATGTTTATATAGTTACATAACTACAGTCTATTTCAAATAGAACGTTATGGGAGAAATTCTATGTAGATAGAGAAATAAACATTGTGATTCTAAATAGAAGATTATTAAATAATAATAATATTTATTTCATAGGAAAGTTTACGTTACAAGTTACGTTTTATTAATGTGTTAGCCATACCGATTGGAGTCTATTTGAAATAGGCTTTTTATACTAGCTGGCCCAGCTGACAGAGTCCTGACCTGGAAAAATAAAAATATAGGATCATGAATTTAATCCATCCCAGAGCTCACACAAACCCACACAAAAAGTATTTTCTTAAATTTCCGCGACTAGTACACATAATAAAATTACGTTTCACAAAATAAGTCTTCTTAAAAAGTGGCCAAAACGTGGAAATAGTAACAATCAAATAACAAACCACGCTAAAAACCGTTAAAACGCAGTTTTATTGCACACAAAAATGTAGTCAAAGTCGGTACTGCTGTTTAGGAGGAGTTCAGTGACATACACACAGACAAAATTAATCTCAGATGACGCTTTGCGGTCGAAAATTAGTTCTAAAATATACAGTTCTGAATAACATTTCTCTTGCGCACTGTTCTGATTTGAAATGAGCTCCAACTGAGGTTTCCTACAACATTATGACCTTACTTTATCAAGAAAGGTGTCATAGACTTCCTTGGAGGCGACGTTTCAAGCACCTCTGGTGTAGCAAATGTCTATAGACAGCAATAACCAGTTTGTACAAGGTGTTAGGTTTCACTCTCTGTCAGTCTTCTGTGTAGTCCAGCTATAAAAGCACCATGTTTCAGATTTGCCTGACGCGAGCCGACACGCAGCTGGTGCTGCCGCTCGTGTACGACATGCAACTGAACGTGACGCAGCTCGCCGACAAACAAAACGCGCAGCCGCATCTCATCGCAGTCAGCTTGCACCTGAAACGGCAAGTGAACTTTACACAAACTTATTATTAACAAAATTTACATTTCTGGAAACAAATTTCATAAGCTTTACGTATTTGTTTTGATCAGTTGAAACTAATGCAGACATCGCCGTACACAGGACAATTTATTTTCTAAGCTTGGTCTTGATTGCAAACATGAGATAATTTAAAGCAATTTGAAGAAATGTTGAAGAATATTAATTTTTTTTTAAAGTGAAGCTTCTATATCTACGGGGGGGTCTTAGGATTTTTCTGTCACGAAAAAGCGTTACGGCCGCGTGGAGGAGCGGCATAAATTTAGACTAGACGTGGTGAGAGGCAACATTATTTTAGAGTACACTATTGCGTTTTTGGTTCCGGATCGAATTCAGATTTTTTGTTTGATAAAATAAAATATGTTTAAATATAAAATGCATTCATTAAAATGTACCTAATCTAACCAAATCATAATTTGCAGTAAACCTGCGAAAAATCGAAATGTTTGCTGGGACACATAGTAAAAGTGATGGCACATGGCAACGGATAAGTGGCAAAACGAATCGCAACAAAATTTTAAATTCAAGTTTTACGAGCAGGTTTCCAAATTGGACAAGTACATTAACAATCTGCCCGTAAAACTTCAAGTAAAATTTTTGTTGCGATTCATTTTGCCACTTATCCGTTGCCATACATTTTCCACTTGTCCATTGAAGTTTCACTTTTACTATGTGTCCCAGCATACATTTCGATTTTTATTAACTATTTAATGTTTTCAACATTATGTTTGTACTTTCATCATATCTCATGTTCATGTAATTTGGTAAATTGGTATTTAGAAACAAGAGAAAAAGATAGCCTTCTGTAGTATAACGTTTCAAATATGCATGGCGCTCGGAGAGATTCCGCGTCTGCGTCTACCGGCTATACAACGGTGAGTGTATCGGGGAACTGCTTAAAATGGTGCCCTCATCTTCTTTCTACCACCGCAGCGCTCACTATCGGCTAGGCGTTCATCCTCACTTCCATGAGCCACTTCACTCACGTACGCAGCGTTTCTCTTGCGCTTTGTGGTATTTGTAATAGGTTACCAGTTGAGTTTTTCCACAGCACTATGATATGGGGTTTTCAAAAAAGATGTCTTAAATTTTTTGAAGTCAGCAGGGTGTTGGTGACATCTCTGGTATTTGTTTTAACTAAACTCCCTCTGACTGTTATAGTGTCGAAATTTTATTTTTCCTTATATTGTAATCTTTCTGATTGTTTCTTTTCTATATGTCTATAAATTATTTGTATCATCTATTTTTCTTAGACATCTCTGGTATTGCAAACGACCGCTTTCGGTGAGGTGAGCGTCATGTCTCTCCACGCCAACCTTTAAACAAAAAAAGGTGATTTCAGGTTCATCGAGTTCAACCAGGCGCACTCGGAGTGCACGCTGTGGCCGGCGGTGCGCGACCTCATCACCAACTTCACGCTGCCGCAGGAGGCGCCGCAAGCGCCGCCGCCGCCCCCGCCCTAGCGAACACCAAACTCCCCACACCACTCTACATTCTTACACAATTAGGCGAAACTCATTTCGTAATTAAGTTTCTTTATATAAATTGCCAATTTTTCCGTCACCAAATAAAAGTTAATCATTAAAACAGTAACAGTGAGATTAATTTTCGTGAGTATTCAGCTCTATGTAAAAAAAAACTTTCTACTACGTGACTAGTAAGTACTCTAGTACTGTAATCTTACTTTATGTGAATATTTTTTTCGTAATGTAATTAAGTGATCGAATATCTCATTATAATTTATAAAAAAACTCGTTGAACAGTTATTAAATTATGTTTTATGTTAAAGTAATTTGTGTACGGATTGTAATATGAAGATATTTGCATAAAAATCCATCTAATTTAAAAAATTGAAATTCGAGGCAACATGGGGCCAGATTATTTGTAAAACAAAACTCAGAATGTAAATTATCATTACAATAAAAATTACCATTTTTACTCATTGTTTTATTTTTCACTTAGATCGCTATTTAAAAAAAAATAATTCAGTAAAAAATATCTATAGAAGTCAAACGTCAACAAGAAAAAACAAAATGCTTTTATCTGCAAACCACAAACCATATATTTTTATAGGTTTGTTCTAAGAAATAAGATTTAAAACCATCAGCCAACTATCGGGCGCTTGCATAATTTAGTTTTTGAACGGCATGCGTCTGATTGTTCGGTGTGATTTCAACTCGAAACAATAACCAAAATTAATTATTGTTCTGTAGTTGTAGTATCATGCTTTAAACTTAAAACAGCTATGTAAATAACGGCTGTACACGTGTCTTTCCAACATCCTATAATGCCAGAAGTAAGAATGTAGAACTTAGCTGTTTTATAGGAGGTATTATTTTTCTAAGGATTTCAAATAGTGTTGGTAACGAGCTCGAGGCGATCAGGACGCGGCAAACCGCGACCATGGTCCAAACTTGGTCAGGAGATTTAGAATGTCCTGCAGCTGGCATTGATTCAATGGAGGCAGTGGGCCCACACCTGCTGCGATGGGTCACCCGGAAACGCGGGACCGTGACCTTCAGAATAACGCAGATACTTACCGGGCAAGGATGCTTGGATAAGTATCTGCATCAGATTGTGGGATGTCTGCCTTCCCCTCAGTGCCGCCAGTGTAGCGGTCAAGACTCTGCGGTCCATACGCTGGCCGAATGCGCTGCCTAAGCACCGCAGAGATTTGAACTCGAGGCCGTCGTAGGGCCGATCGATTCGCTGGGTAATCTGGTTGAGGCCATATTTCACAGCGACGATCGTTGGGGGGAGGGGCGGCTGCACAAGCTTCTGTGCGGCAGCAATGTCACAAGGAGGCCGCTGAACGAGAGGTGCGCATGCGACTCACGGGTAACAACGTCAGTCGGGTGTCCGGAGGCGCAGATATGCGCAAAATCTCCTGTGATTCCGCTACACGGGTCCATATGCATCTGGGGATGCGGTAGAGCTAACCTCTGTTGACGAAGTGAGTTTGCGCTCCCCCCCTGAAATACCGCTGCGGGGCCCTCTAGCATCTAGGGAGCAGAGGAGTCTTCACCCCTGTTAACGAAGTGAGTTTGCCTCTCCCGGGGCACTCTCAAGCACTTTTGCGCTAGGATCGGCGTGGGCGTAACTACGTTCTAAGTCTCATGCCTTTCCTACCATAAGCGCGGGGCACATGGGAGGAGGGTGGTTTTAGTGTGGTATTAGCTCATGGGCATTTGTCCATGGGTTCGAGTCTCCACACTCCGGTCGATTATTGTTTGTATTGCCTCAGTGGAAAGCCTCCATGATCGACAACGGCCTAATCCCTAGCAAAGGACCCGGTTTGTGCGAAGTGCTTTTCCCCGCCTGAAAAAAAAAGTGAGTTTGCGCTGCTTCCCGGGGCACTCTCCGGCCTTGATACGCGGATGAGCATGGGTCTAACTACGTTCTAAGTCTCGTGCTCTTTCTACCACAAGCACGGGCACATGGGATGCAGATTCAGGTTAAGTGGAGTATTAATGGGAACGACTTTATCATCTGAGTCTCCATACATGCCGGCGGCGCTTTTGTTTCACCATTTTTCTTGGTTTAACTTTAGCAGCTTTGGTCTAACCCCCACAAAGGGCCCGGTAGTGTACGAAACGTATTCCCCCTGCTTCAAAAAAAAAAAAAGACCTAAAATCTTTTTGTAAAACCTACATTGGACTTGCTTGCTCCGTATAAGAGTTTTCAATCAGCTGTCAATAATTACCCAACTAATCTGTGACAAGTATGTGTTGTCAATATATGTAAGTTTTATCAAAGAGTACATTGAATATATAAAGAAGTTTTATCTATGGTTGTCAATCACAGAACAATGGGCTCTCGTAAGCGCTCTTTAGAGTACATGTATTCTGTGCGTAAGCGAGTAATATGTTCCTTGACAATAGGTGTCATTTGTAACATTTACAAGTCACAATCACAGAGTACATTAATATAATAGGAGAGTTTTTATTCTAACCTGATTATATTTTTATTTATTTTTCAAAATTACTATTAATTATGGCATCCAGCCCACATCGTACCAACCAGTCTATGGAAACTATACTCACTTTTGAAAACAGAGATGCAGTATGTTTTTTTTCTTTTTGACTATAGAACATGTACTCTCTGCTATGAAAGTATATAATTAATTTAAATAAAAAGCCGTGGTATATTAGTGGATAAGGTTCCCCGTCTAATTACTATGATCTGGGTTCGAATCCTGGGAGGGTGAGAAGAATTGTTATCGCTTAAAGCAGCTATATTCAACCTTTTTTTTATAAGGGTCACAAGACAAGGTGTCGCGGGCTGCAGCATTAGATATTTTTTTAAATCACAAAAATACAGTAAACGGGATGGCGATGAACCTGATGGGAAGTGGTAACCGTCGTCTATGGAAATGTAATTGTACAACGGTTAGCATCTATTAGTATGCCAGGCGGGCCACTTACACAACGTCGGCGAGCCATATACGCGTACTAAAGCCAAAAACTGTACGTTCTAAAGAAAATGGGTAGTTTGAGGCCAGTAGTGGGATTTGTATGAGCTGATATTGTTATTATAACCATATAAAAAAGGAATAAAAAAGTAAAAAATTAAATGTTTCCACTACTGTTTATAGGAGTATACCCTTTTTAATTTTTTGTCTGTTTTCCTACTTGCCTATATTTAAGTAAGCTTAGCTGAGCAATTTTGGAAATAGAAATTCTAAATATTGTGATCATGTAGCAGAGTCAATGGTCAGTGGTATGGTCGACGTCGCACGTACCTGGCATGGACAACGCCACCGGCGGTGGACCCGGACGGAGGCTTGTTGGCCGCCGAAAATTGCGCATCAGATCCTTAGCACTCGGAGCTCTCCTGACCATGCACTGTCGAGTACCAGCTTCAGCTATGACTGGAGGCGTTTGTTAGTTATTCCTTTATTGTAAATTTTTATTTTTCCTTCCTCTGATTAAGTAATGTACCTAAAGTTGCATAAAATATTGCAACATTTAGAGAGTTTAAAGGATAATGCGGAGTTTCCTGCCACTTATACCTCGTTGCGAAGCGGTTTACATAGAGCTAGGGCACTCTTAAACATATTGGGCGCCGAGGTGCGAAAATGAGATTGTGTCCCATTTGCCAATAATAAAAAAATAAAAGCAGCATTTGTGACTCATTATACTCATACTTCACCATTAATATCTGACTTATTTATCAGTTGGATTATAATGTTTGTTAAATAATATCAAAACTAGGCAGGTAGATGTATAACAACTAGCTTGCGCGCCCGAGTGCCACGCAACCTAACGTCTCCGGGTAAAGACTACTCTGCATAGAGTAGGCAGTGGACTTAACTTTTAACTTACAAGTCTTTAGCAGATCTTACTTTGAATTTTTTTTTCGATTCACTTAAAAAATATTATCAAGTATATATAGATGGACTTTTGCTAGATGAATATAACTCATAACCTTATTGTTTTAAAGGTATAGTGAAAAAATAAAACAGGAAAGCAACGAAATTAACTTGAATCTTAAATATGCAGAAAGAATATCGATATTCTATTCTATTGATTTATTTAAGTGTTTAATTTGCTTATTTTAGTTGTCTTCATGCTTTTTCTGATATTGGCCGTGGTGATTCTCGCAAACCCAATGCGTCATTTTGAAGTATACCTTGGCCAGTGGAGTATTAGCGGCCCCGGAAGAGCGTTTCGCATCATTCCAATGCTTGATGGTAATGACATACCTACAGTAATAATAAACATAAAACTCATGGGGTCTTAGCACTAAATCCCGGTTGAATTCAGAGGACTGTTTTCTTACTTTGTCTTATTGATAATCAATGGTATGTATGTAATAGTAATCAATTTAGTGCAGGAACAACAACAAAACCTATAAATCAAATTTTACTTTCCATATAAAATATGTTCCATATATAAGGGATTTTGCACTGTACTCGTGTAGGGAATAAAAGCAAAAAGCGCCTTAATATATTATTCTATTCGCCCTATTATTTAATTTTTTAAATTATAATTTAGCTAGGTTTTTACGTCAGATACGATAAGAATGATACAGTGGGTAAAAATGTACTTGTTATGTATTTTTAGGTATCGGAATCGCAATATGTATAAACGCAATAGTGCGTGCCATCAATTGCTGCACAATAGCGGCTATAGCTGCTATCTACGTCATACATTCGGTAGCTGATGCCAAATTACCTTTTACTTATTGTAGGTAAGGAAACAATTTTGGTTATTAATTTGTATAAATCATTAATTTCATTGTTTATGTTACCGTTTCTGTCCTATTGGACAATATTGATGGTAGCCACGTTCTTAAAGTGTGCGTTGCGGAGACAAATAAGCGTAACGGCCTGGCTATGAATTTTGACCCGATGAGTCGTTGAACCCCTCGTCGCGTCGCGTTTAGCTATCGCTCACAGTAATGAGTTCGTGGTCGGGTCCAGGGCCATAAATGGTGTCAAATAACACGGTAATACACCCAGAGTGACTGTGGTCCAGGCCATGATCGGGAGTCACCTGGTCGTCTCCTTTGCAAGTCTTGGTTTGGGCTAAGTCGTTGCTACACAACCATTGTAGTTATATGGAATTCTTCCATAGTTTAGGGCTTAGGGTGATGGAAGGAGCACAGTTGTGGTTGTACTGGTATCCGTCCGTCGCATGTGTTTACAGCTTGATACAAAATGAAGTGGTGCTGTGTTGTCGCCATAGTTAATATCTTGTCTACTATTTGAAACTTATAAATGTAAAATAAAACATATTTAGAAAAAAAGAAACCGATTTCAAAATAAAACTAAATCCCAATTAACCAAAAAGCAAAAAATAACTACTTTATACAATATCTTAAACTCTGTACCAAGTAACATATTATGCTTACAATTTTTTTTGTTTGTAGCAATACAGTATGCATACAGTAGGTGATTATTATTGTGAGTGTTTGATTGATCGGGAGAGTGGCACCGATTTTAACATGTTGTAGAAAATATTTATTTTACTTTTTAGTTAACATGTATTAAATTTATTGTTGGATCCGGTTTTTTTTTATTGCCTGGAGCAGGCAAACAGGCAGACGTCTCACCTGATGGAAAGTGGTTACCGTCGCCTATGGACGTTTGCAACATCAGGGGTGTCGCCAACGCGTTGCCGACATCTAAGAAATTTTATAACGCCCTTCTTAAAGAACCCCGTAAAAGCGTCGTAACGCATAGGGAAAACCGCGGCGGGAAGTTCCCTGCAGATCATTGTTGCACGCGCAGTAAATGTTCTAGAGAACCGGTGTGTAGTTGAGCGTGGGAGCTCAAGGAAATGGGGTGAATATCACGTCGCTGGGGAGCGGTGCGGTTGTCAAAGTGAGGAGTTGGCACCAGATCAAACAGTTCCTCGCAATACTCCCCGTTATACAGGCGGCAAAATACGCAGAGGTACGCAGTCTCTTCGAAGACTAAGTGATTCTAAATTGCTTGTTAGTATGGGATCGTCGACGATACGAACGGCGCGATGCTGGATGGAGTCGAGGGGGTCAGTCTGGTAAGCGGGTGCTCCGGCCCATAGATGTGTGTAGTACTCCAAGTGCAGTCTGATTTGCAATATGTACAGGTTTCTTTGTTTTCTAAAAAAAAATAATGATAAGTATATTACACAAGCTTACAGAATTAAATATATTTATACTTTATTTTAGAGACTTCGATCTAAAGTCATATGATCCCATACTGAAGGACTTCACAGCATTGAATTTGCAAGAGGTGGGTTAAGTAAAATCTAAATACTAAAAAATACAAAAATCTATGTCAACATAAAATTTATATAAAAATCAAGTAAATAAACTATTTCTTTGCATTAGGCTAGATTTTCCTTAGAAAGCGTCGGTTTATCGGACGACGATGATGAATATAATTTTAAGACACCAAGAGTAACTGTTGGATTGAATGATAACGCCTGGAGAAATATATCTCAAGTAAAGTAAGTAGGTACCATATAGGTACATTCAAATATAAGTAAATAATATCAAACCACAATATTTAAACTGCTATGCCCCGGGGGTCTAAGCTGTACGGGCTGTACCCATCACGCTTGTCCAAGACCGACTGGCGGGTTTAACACATTGGTAATCTCGATGTGTAGGTTTTCTCACGATGTTTATCCTTTACTGTCAGCTTGTGGTAATATTGTACAATACGTAGTCTAGCCATAAATACTGTTACAATTAAAAAGAAACAAAATATTACATTTGAATTTGGAATCTGTCATTTTTATATGATTGTTCATTGTGTTTTCTCATTTTGGCGCCAATACATTGTACAACATTTTGCGATATTAAAATGGAGTGGGGGATAAAGAGAACCATTACACAAAGTAGGTATGAAGCCAAATTCAATTTTTAAAACTCTCCATACGCTTGGTATTAGTCAAATGTTTGTGTACCGGGCTATTAATAGGTACAAAGTGACCTCCTCTGTTTGTGACGGAAAAAGATCTGGCCGTCCACGTAGTGTTCGTACGAAAAAGGTGGTCAAAGCAATAAGGGAAAGAATTCGAAGAAATCCTGTCCAAGATTTTATCTCGGGAGATGAAGATATCACTTAGAACCATGTCGCGTATTTTAAAAGATGACTTAGGACTTGCAGCCTATAAGAGACGCACTGGTCATTTCTAAACCCATAATTTAAAAAGAATAGGGTAGTAAAATCGAAACAACTACTGAAGCGGTACGCAAAGGGAGGTCACAGAAAAATTTTGTTTACGGATGAGAAATTTAAAATTGAGCAACATTTTAACAAACAAAATGACCGTATTTATGCTCAAAGCCCTAAGGAAGCCTCTCAATTACTCGACAGAGTGCAACGTGGGCATTATCCGTCTTCAGTGATGGTTTGGTGGGGTGTTAGCTATGAAGGAGTGACTGAGCCATATTTTTGTGAAAAAGGTATCAAAAGATCGGCACAAGTGTATCAAGATACCATTCTTGAGAAGGTAGCTAAGCCCCTTAAGAACACCATGTTCAATAACCAAGAATGGTCCTTCCAGCAAGACTCGGCGCCGGGCCATAAAGCTCGGTCCACACAGTCTTGGTTGGAAAAGAACGTTTCGGACTTCATCAGAGCCGAAGACTGGCCGTCGTCTAGTCCCGATCTTAATCCGCTGGATTATGATTTATGGTCAGTTTTAGAGAGTACGGCTTGCTCTAAACACCATGATAATTTGGAGTCCCTAAAACAATCCATACGATTGGCAGTGAAGAATTTTCCCATGGAAAGAGTGCGTGCTTCTATTGATAACAGGCCTCAACGTTTAAAGAACTGTATTGCAGCCAATGGAGACCACTTCGAATAAGCTTTTTAATTTTAAATTGTTTTATATTTATGTATTAAACTAACTAACACACTGTAAAACTTATAAATGTTATATGCAAATGAAAAAAAAGTTTCTTTTATGGCAAGACTAGGTATATATAATTGTATACATTAGGTAAGTTGTAATGATTTGTGGATGCATTAGCCACTAATTTACCAGTCTACCACGACATGTTCAAGTTACTTGCTTCTAAGTATAACCATGGAAGAAGAATCCTATCTTTTTCCATGGAACACAGAACATACAAGTTTAACGTGTTGCTGCTAAATTGTTAATATCATAGTAGCTAAAGTGTCTCATTTCAATGACGTTGATTCCAATCCTGCCCAGAGAAATTGCACTTCACGGGAGATTTTCTAACCTAATGTACACAGCATATTGTTACAATTAACATTGGCTAATAGCGATGGAAAACATTGTGAGGAAACTTGCACATCCAGATTACTGGTGTCGAAACTCGCGAATTGGTCAAATGTAGTGGGCGTACCATCTTTCCCCTAAAATAGGGAGTTCGAAACAAGTAAGGCAGGCAACATTTAATAATCTTATTATAATTTTGGGATTTTTGGCGGGAACTGAAAGGAGATGCTGTACTGTTCAGTTTTATTTTCTAAAAATGTGTAAAATTACTCTAAAATGAACAATATTTGTAGGATATTGATAGTTTTTGAGTAGTAATTATGGTTTGTGAGAAATGTGAACTGTATAGTCAAATGTGGTCTTTTGAGTTGTCACAAGAACTTCGTTGCATAGCACCAGCTGATAACCTACAGTTCAGCTGTGCTACACATAGCATAAGTTCATTTTAAACATGTTTCCGACTGAAAGACATAGATTCTATGGTCATGAATAAATTAAATGATAAAAAAAAATATATTATAATTTTGAGTTTTTGGCGGGAACTGAAAGGAGATGCTGTGTTGTGCAGTTTTATTTTCTAAAAATGTGTAAAATTACTCTAAAATGAACAATAGTTGTAGGATATAGTTTGTGAGTAGTAATTATGTGTTTTTGTGAGTAATGTGAACTGTATAGTCAAATGTGGCCTTTTGAGTTGTCACAAAAACTCCGTTCAATGGCTTCAGTTGATAGATAACCTACAGCTCAGCTAAGCTATACATAGGCTCAAGAAAATGAAGAAACTATATTATAATCTAAGATCTGGCTTAAAGGCCTAGCTGCCAAGCCATAAAACGAAATAAATAAAAATTATTATAATTTTAATCTTTTAAGTGAATATTATTATCATGTAATACAATTTGCAGGGAGAGAGGTTTTTTTGGCGAAAATAAAATTTTATTCAAACGTACACATCACCATGTATCTGTTTGCAATGAAACCTATACAGGCTCCTATCCAGCTCTTTTTAGAACGCCTGCATATAATTTTTTTTAGTATGTATTGGTTTTCTTTATTATAATAACTATAAAATTTGCCAGAAATTCCGCCATTTCAAAAGTTGGTGAACTAGTATTACCTACTTATTAAAATAATACACATATTAGGTACTGTTTATTTCTATTTAGGTATTACCGGTAATATAAACAAAATGTCTTGCATTTCAGCAAGAGATTAAGTACAAACTGTGAAAATATTACTTATAGCATTTTTAACGATAATACATTTACAACTATGTTACGATAAATAAAAATAGTATATTTAGAGGCATTCATTCGTAGTGTTGTTGCTAGGGTGCCGTCATTAAACTCAATATTACACTACACTTATTTAAGGATCCGATAAAAAGAGTGTGGGCGTAGCCTAGCTTAGATTCTGACTCTCTTTTTCTTATTACATTACTCTGATTTAGGGAAAGTGTTCGAAAAGTGCAGAATCGTCCCCTGCCAAGTATTAGCTACTTATTAAAAAAAAAGCCTGAGATAGATAGAAAAAGATTTTTTAGCTAAACGTGTTGTATTGTTGCGAAGTTTCCTGCCGCCCACGTTGCGAAGCAGTGTATATAGAAATAGAAAGTAAAATTCAATTTTAACTTATACTTATGAGCTTCAAAAAATATTTTTCAGTGGAACTTATTTTTAATAAAATCTTTTGAATTATTTCTCTTCTTAGAAAACAAGTCGTGATTGACGCAAACTTTAAAGTTATTCTGATTGCTCTCGAATTTAGCTTGTGATTATTTGCGTATTTTACAGTGTGGAAGTGGTGCAATTACGTTCCGACTACAGCCTGGGTCATTTTAATGTCTATCTTATATTGAGCCTCGTCGTAGTCTGGATTATAATGTGGGTATTCATAGTCGTCGAAAAAATCTTGTACGGGAAAGTAAGTTATATTTTACCTATACCTAATGCATTGTGAATAGTAGTTATGTTCGATGATCACGAAGCAAATATTTGTTATTTTAGTTGGTCTGGAACAATATGAAATCTATGTTTGTGGTTATCCCATGGCTATGGTCTGCTTTGTTGATCATCATCGGTATCACGAACATTACTACTGTGCAGAAATCTTTGCGAAAAGTGGTTCGCGTTGGAGCTAAAGAAATATTGGCAGTATGTTTTTATGATTACTTCGTTTTAATACTCCTAAGTACTTTTCTTTTCGCTTGATAAGCTTTACTCAAATTCATACGGTAGAAGAATACATACTCATGCGCAGAGTGCTTGAGATCATAGCTAAAGAAGGACGCAAGTTCTGTAAGGTTTGTGCATGAGAATTATTCTAGTCTAGGAACAAGTATAACCGTTGTTTCCTTTTTACAATATTGCTATCGAAGATCTTATATTGTTATAATGGTTTTGTTGTCAAAATGCATACTTTATAGTTTATAACAACGTTCCATATTTCATCCGTGCGGGAACGGAGAAAGAATACAATTTCCTGCGGCCGGGCGACCTGACGTAAGAGGCGACAAAACAGCCCACAGCCAGGTGGGCGGGTATTTGCACAACTGAATGGCTACCACCCCTGGTCTAAACTATGCCGTCATAACAATCTTGAATTGTGTTCCGGCATCAGTGGCCAGGTTCCAGATTCCCTTAAGAGAGCAGCAGCGCATTTGTAGCACCTTTGGTGTTACAAATGTCTATAGGCGATGGTATGGAAAGCGTCCATCAGGTGGGCCGTCGGCCTGTCTGCTGAACTCTTCAATAAAAAAATTAAAAAAAGTATCTATACTAAAATAAAATTAGTAGAGATATCGAATTTGTACAGTGAATTTAAAAATAAGAAAAAATCAGGTGTGCTAATTCGGACCACCGGAATCTGAAAATGCCATTTTTAGAATTTTTGTCTGTTTGTTAGAGCTTGACGTCAAAACTACTCAACAGATTTAAATGAAATTCGACACAGAACTATCTTATGTCGCGGATCAATACTTAAGAAACTTTATATCTTGATAAATGACCCCTTGTTTCCGTGATATAGTCGAATATACCGAAATATATATGAAAGAAAGTATGTATTTATTTCCAAATGCAACACAGACAAGACAAATAAATTAAAAAGAAAACGTATAAAAAATTGTATGCCGCAGATTCAGAAATGAAGTTGACACTTAGTGTATTGCTGTGCCGAAATGTGTTCCGACACAGCACTGAATTTCATTGCCCACTGCAGGTGGCGCTGTAGTTGCGTATTTTTCCATGCAAATTGCAATTCACTTACAAATACATCGACGTCGTCGTGGTAACGCGAACGAAGTGTCACTGGCACATGTTAGTAAAATGTAATCGTGAAAAAAAACCAGTCTGATGATTTCCTTTCACGGCCGATATATAATTGAAAAACAATAAACATAAGAACATTTTTTCACTATAAACGAATTGATTTTAGAGAACGAAATTATTTACTACCAGAGTTTGCCCCGCGGCGTAGCTTGTGAAAACCTAGGCATTGTATCTGTATTTTACTTGCATACAAATTTTATTCAGATTTTTACATATAAAATCTATCTATAATATAAAATTCTAAACATACCGTGTACACATTAAAACTATAAAAAAAACAACTGGAATAGACTATATCTTAATAGATAGAATAGACTAAACGATCAAGAACAAGATGCAATTTTTTAAGATTTCTTGTCTGTTTGTTGATTCACGTAAAAACTTGGGCCGATTTCGATGTGGTTTTGACTGATCGACAGCAAATTCTTAAAGTCTGCGTTACGTTTACACGGGTACAAATATAACTGAATACAACCAGTCCAAACGTAATGCACGATTCAATAACACGCGCAAAGTCCGTCACTAAATAAATTATCGAATGTACACAAGTCTTGCTTCGCTTGTGGTTATCGCTCGACTGCCCATTTCTCCATTGGGGCATTGTTTTATACGGCATAGATGCAATGTCTGCCTGGCAAGCTTCGGCGCAATTTCTTAGAAATCGTAATCCGCACACCTGGCTAATGACTGCCATAAAAGATTACAATACACAATGAGCTGTTTTTCTAATCACGAATTTTAAACACTAAGTAAACAAAAGAAGTCTAAATGCGGAAAGGTAATAAAGTGTGCTTTTATGGTATGTGGGTGTGAATCTACTTTTGTTGGCACTAGGTCGTAACAATATTGTATTTTCGGAATCTGCTGGTCCGAATTAGTCCCCCAGATTTTTTTCATAGCTTTAAATGCACAAACTCGAATCATTTACAGATTTATTACAGTCTAGAACTAGATGATAATTTTATTTTGCAGGGGATTGCGGATGCTTTAGAAGTGGCTCTTTATATTCACTCATCTAGTGTTGGAACTGAACTTATTTTTGGGAAAGGATTGAATCATTACGGTAATATCGTTTACAAAGAATTAATCCAATTATGCTCTGTGGTAATTAATTTTTACTTATTATAAAAGTTTGTTATGTTTTTGTAGCGTCTGGCCACATAGACACGCATTTGAACGGCGAAAATGTGTGGCATTCGGGATTATTGTTGCTTTTGACTGCTTTACATTCGGCAGGGGCAGCTCTTTGTGCCCTGGTGGATAATATTCAGCCTAGTTCTGGAGAAAATCTGAATATGCGTGAAAGTAAGTCCTTTCAAGTTTTTAGCCCGTATTCAAGATTAATAAATATATTAAAAAAAGGCTTTTAATTCTTACTTTTTACAGTACGTATTGATTCTTAGTATGTTAATTGGTTAGTAAATTTAAATTAATTGTTAGTATTTTTGTTGTTAGTTGACTTAATTTTATGTAAGAATCCCAGATTGGGTAAAGGCTTCCTCCAAAGAGACCATCTGTCTCTGTCCTGGGCTATTTGATACCAGTTGGTGCCGGCTATTTTTTTTATGTCCTCTTCCCAAGGCATCAATGGTCTTCCTCTGTCTCCCTTGCCTCGTGGTCCTGTCTTCTGTGCATTCAAGAACAATATTCATATGCAAATTGAGATGATAATTAATCTAATAAAAAAGCGACGTTCCGTTTGCGGCATATGCTGTTAAAGTTTGATCACTGACAACCGGCTGGTCCACAAATTTTAGGTTCCTCTGCGATCTATGAAGCGAGCCATTTTAGGCCTTTTCTATTGGAAAGAATCAGCAATTAGGATATCAGTTAAAGAACCGAGGAAATCAACTTACCTCGCAGTATTAGTCAGTTATAGTAACAATAGGCTGGACAAATCTGTCACAGAAAGACAGGGCCAGACGAGTCCTGAAGTAAGGACCATGTCTTAGCACGGAGCTACAGGAGTTTACAGGACGACCTGCGGTCCATTGGGTCAACGCGCACAATCGACACTTCAACAATAGGAGCTGGATGTCGAAAGAGGAGGATTAGGATATGTGGCGTAAACTTGAGAACACTTATGTTCAGCAATCGATATTCATTGGCTGACGACAATCATAAACAAAATTGTACTTTGTGACGTCTCTTGCATTTACAAATAAGTAGAATTTAGTTTAGTCATTAATATTTCAAGCATTTATTTGCGCACGAATATGTTCTAGAATAAATTCAAAAATCATTTTCATAAGAAATACAACCTTTTTGCAGGTAGTTTGTGGATAATACCCATGTATTCGAAATGTACTTCCATTGGCAGCTATACTCATTTAACGTAAGGCTTTGGAATTTGATTTTATTCTACATGGATGTATTATGTAAATTATTTATAGGATATGATTTATTTGCAGGTCTACTCTAATATTTGGTGGTATAATGTTTTCGTATATAGCAGTTGCTTTTATGTTACTTAAAACATCACTGCACACAATTTTCGAGTATAAAGTAAAATTAGTGTGAGTATTGTCTTAATTACTCAAGATTTCATAAAGATAAGACGGCATCACATCAAAATTATAGGTACGTGCTCTTCTTTATAAGCTTAGTTTTACTATTTACGCGCTCAAACTATTGTCGCAATTATTTAGGTAACATCTGTATAAAATTTCATAAAACTAAATATTTGTTAAAACTAAAGTAACCAAAAAATAAACAATAAAACTCAATTTCAGTTTTAAGGCAAACGTTGAAAATCGTTTTTACAGCATTATCTTAAAATACTTTTTAATAGAGAAATATCTATCAGTGTAAACGACACCATAGCAACATAAATCGGAAGATCTGAACAAATAAATATTCTGTTGCGAATGGGAATCAAATCCAACACGTTGCGAAAACGCAAGCAAACTATCCTAGCCATTACGACGACATTCAATCTAACATACAAAACTCCTGTTGTTTACAGATTTGTAGAACAATTCGTAGCAGGGGGGCTGATATTATCCTGCATGGGGCTAAGCCTTATTTTCGCTACTCGTGTATGTATTTTTCCATCAATCAATAACTCTTTATTGTGCACCAATACAAAAAAGAACTTACAGACTAAAACTATGTCTCATTATGCACAAAGGGCGGTCTTATCGCTAATAAGCGATCTCTTCCAGACAACCCCATTAGCATGGCCTGAGTTTATGCCTGACGAAACAAGAGTTAAAGGAATTTACATTAAAGAGATTCTTATGAAAAGACATGGATTGTTAACTATGAAAGATTTGTGGTATTATTGATGGATGGCGTACGGATTTTTTTAGAATAAAGTGTAAGGAGTAGACTATGTGCCATTCCAGATTATTGGATCACAAGCAAAAATACAAGCTTCAACTCCTATAGCCGACCTGGACCAGTTGCAGATTGCAGAAAGCTATATACCTATATAGTAATTGATAACACAATCCATTGCGTAGCCGTGTGTGTCTTTATAGAACTATTAAGTGTGATAAGTTCTCATGGGATCTAAAAAACTTACAATATAATTTTCAAAATGTTTTTGAAGTTAAAACTTTTTTAGCCGCGGTAGTGAATTTAGTAATTTATACACTGCTCATATATATAGAGTTGGAAATGTTTTCAAGTTCATAAATCAAATTGAAAACATAGAATCTGAATAATATATGTTATATATCTTAAATATGTAATGTATGAAATGCAATATTTTGCATTAAAATATAAAATAATTTTTGAACTTGGTAAAAATATTATAAATATAAAAAACCTTATAATTATCGTAATAGGTACTCTATTTTTGTCGAATTCTCTCGTAGGGTACTTTTTTGAAATTTCACTTCTGTCGTGTGTCAATTGCACACACACACTTTTTTATTGCACGAGTTCGGCAGACAGGCAGAGGGCTTACCTGATGGAAAGCGGTTACTATCGCCTATGGACACTTGCAACAACAAAGGTATTACAAATGCGCTGCTGCTCTCTAAAGGGAGATTGGAACCTGGCCACTAACGCCGGAACACAACTCAAGGTTGTTATGGCGGCATTCTCTAGACCAGGGTGGTAACCACCCACACAGACGAAAACCCTACCACCTGGCTTTGGGCTACTTTGTCGCATTTTACGCCATACGACAGGCCGCCTGACCGCAGGAAATTATATTCTTTCTCCGCTCCTGCACGATTACAGCTATGAGTCATTCGTTTGGGCATCGAAGATACCATAAATATTATAAGTTGCTTTATTTCGTGTACAGAGATCTCTGTTTTAGGGTGGAATAGCACTCCTTGAAAGTGTTGATGCGATAATGACTGGCGTCGCAATGCCCTTGGTGTGCTTGTTTGAGCTTGTCTGCATGCTCTATGTGTACCGCAGCCATGACTTTGAATCGGACATGAATATTGCCACTGAAGAGAACGCATGCTCGTCTCGTATAAGCACGCAATGGCAAATTATCCCTTTGGTCACTCTCGTAAGTTGTGTTATTTTTATTCTTAGATAAAAGTTTGATAATTATGTGAAAGTAACAATATTACAATGTAATTCGGCAGAGTTTAAAGAAACGTAAAGTATCCTTGTAGATGTGCTATAGTTACTATATTTAAAAAATGTTGGTTTCTTGTAAAACGAATATATTTCGTGATAATTTTGATATAGAATAAATAATACATAAATAATTTTAAAAAAGGCGATGCCGTTTAATTTTTAATACATCACTGAATATCTATTTTTTTTAAGTATTTGAAACATCCAGTCGGATGTCCGTATATATATAAAAACATTTCCTCGTTATATAGTATTCAAACTACACGCAAACTACTTTGCAGAAAATACCGAGTCATTTATAAATGTTTACATTTTTCAGTATTTTGTTTGAATGTAAAGTTTAGATGAAAATTGAATTAAAAACTAACTTCTTATAAACTAGATATAATATAAGTATAGGTTGAACAACGGGCGATTTTAGCGCTTAAAGCGATCTCTTCCACTTTTGTTAGTGCTGTATCACCAGTGTGATTTTAGGTCACCGTTATAATCAAGATAACCGCCCTTGTGAACGCCGAACTGCCCACTTGGTTCATGTACATAGCCGTCGTGCCATTGATCGGCGTAGTGCTGGCCGTGCCGATGCGCGCTTGCCACAACGCGTACGTTTTTCTGCGGCCCACGTCACGCCGTGGTACCTAGTCTACCACCATTTGTTGCACAAAATTACTAATATATTTCAGCTGTGCAATTTCAAAACCTAGTAAGCGATGTCCAAGAAATTATACAACACAGCAAAAAATTTCAAGTACGTGCTATTTTAAAACTATTTATTTAGTTTATTGAGAGCGATACTATATTTAGATAGGTTTTCTGTTTTAAAAAAATTATGACCAAAAATCATACAAGACAAAAATTCAGTTGCTAGTGTTTGAAATTGTACCGAAGGTTTATTGTGAATAATTTATTTATAATTGGCCATAAAATTAATGCCTTTTGTAGTTACAAAGGTTTATGTATTGCCATGGAAAAAGAATATTATTCTTCCATGGTTGTGTCTAATAGTTATTTCATATTAAGCAAACCGTCTATTACACTGCAATAAATTTTGTGTGGACTGTTAAGAACTAATTTCTTTAATAATTTTTGAAAATGCATAAGCTCCACAAAAGTGAATTTTCTATCAGTAGTAAGGAAAAGCAATGGAAAGATAATTAAACTCTGTTTTAGCCAGGCTTTTTGGAATAAAATGGAAGCTTTTAAGTATAAACATTGTATTTTTAGTTTTTTATGAAGGTTACAAAATTTTATATTGTAGAAATGATATATATTCGTAAACTTCCCTATGATATATGAAGAGGTCCGAGGATAATTTAACGAAAACACCACTGATTGAAAATAAATGTTTATTTCTATCAATCATTTAAAATATTCATAAATATCTTTGTACAATGCATAGACCTGCGTACACTTGATTGCTGATACATTATAGCCATAGTGAGACTCGGATTAAACTTAATGCAATTAAAGCAGAGTTTCTATGTCTTACTATCCAATTCCTTTACCTTACCATTGGTACAAAATTGACATTACTTGTATAGAGTTTATGTCAAATAGCCAATAGTATAAGGCAAATGAACATCCAGTTATCATATTCAGTAAGATATAGAAATGGGCTGTAGATTGAGTTGGGGGCGCACTACACGCGGGCTTGAGCCCCGAAGTACGTGGAATTGTAACAGGCTACGCACACTACACTAGTAACCACCGGAATCGAATCGCGATCGAGGCATTCGAGCACTCGAGGGGCCGACACACAACATAGGAACGCTTCGTATCATTAGCAGACGGAAATCGTGGGTATCAATACTATATATAAACCTACATTGCTTATTTCATGATTAAATTAAAATATCACAATATGTACATCAAATCCCAAGAGTAAATCTCAGTAATATCCATTTAAATTCCTCTGTGACACATTTGTGTATAATATCTTGTTAATATGCCAGAAAACATTCCAATGATCCCCAATCTGGCTTCAGCGACCCATCGACATATTAGAACCGACATACGACAAGGCCCTACTAGTAGATTTCATAAAACTACAAAACATTTGAATGTTGTTATTTATACACTGAACAATTATAATTAACGCGACGTTTTGCAGCTTTATAAAATTATTAATATGATTTTATCACGACATCTAATTACACTCTTTAAATAACTATTCAAATATTTAGTATTCGATTTCAATTGGCCGTCGATTGTAACATATAATAATACTATCATTCATATTAGTTAACAATCCATTGTATTAAACTCCTTTCCAATTTTGACACTACACAAAGGCACTCTTATCACTCGTTACATTTTACAAAGTGGCCTGGCCCGACACATTAACTCCTAAACGTATAACAATTGCCACATTCCCTTAGGAAACATAATTCTAATTAGCACTGGATATCGGCGAAAGTTATCAACCGAACGGGTAATAATAAAACGAGTTATATGCACTTCACTTTGTGACCGATTCATTGGAGGCGTCAGTCACCATTAACCACTGTTTTTACTCGCTTCACACCATTAGTTCGAGTCAGTAGTAGCGGTGGTCTTCCGTCGAACTGCGCACTGCGCGCTGGGCGACGCGCACGTGCTGCGCTGGGGGTGGCGCACTGACCTCTATTATTGCCACTGGACTGCCTGTTGTTACACACACATACATGACCAGTTTGTTATTGTTGTGTCAAATTTAAGCGCAACTTGTGGCAATCTCAGAAGCTAATGTACAAACATCTCAAATACGACAGTATGGCTGACACATCCCATAAAACGTAACTTATATATATTTATACTTGACCTATCAATTAGATACAAATTTTAATCGTATCGAGGGCTTCATAACATAATATGCGTATACACTAAAATGGCAATTTTTGTTGTTTACTACAAAATATGCATATTACAATTTAGAAAGTTTTACCAGTATGCAAGTTGTACCTAAAAAAAGTATTCCAAATTCTATTCCAAATTTCAGCCTTATACAATCAACTAGTTTTGTTTTATGCACAATTTTGTCACTTGTGTAAAATTGCACTTTTGTCTGTACGCCCATTTGTTATGAAGCCCTCGATACAAAAATCAATTAATAATTTTTACTGTTTAAAATGAAATTATAATTAAATTCACGATTTTCTCTTTATTTACCTAATTTTCATATAACATTTTATTATTTATCTGACGTTCTAAAGTTACTTACTAAGGGCATTGAGAGTAGTGAAAAGTGTGCCTTTAGACGTACATAACTATAAAGCCATACCATCGTCTTTGAGATGGACAGTAACAACTTTTTAGTTCATTGCTACTGTCGCACTCAGCGTCCAAATGGCAGCTATCAAACAGACAATGACAGTAGCCTAGCCAGTGGTAATAATAGAAGTAATGAAAGAAGAAGGGGTCTAAAGGCGTCGTCAGGCGCGGCGCGAGGTGCGGTGTCAGAAGCGGCGCAGTGCGTTGGCGGCCCCCGCCGTGGCCTTCCGCGTCGGTTGCACCGACAGCGGCGCCACCAACACCTCGCTGCCGCCCTCCCCGCCGCTGCTGGTGCCCATTTCCTGTTTTGTAAAATACCATCCTCAGCTATATCATTTGAGGACATGTGTTTGAAACTATGTGCATTGAAACTATCGAAGAAATATAAAAAAACTCAAGTAGTCATTTAACTTGAGGCCATGTAGCTTTCCAGTTTTAACCTACAAGGTTTCCATTCTTAAAGGTTAATCATATCCGATCAGACACTTGTGTTGAATAAGAATACTCTAGTTACAATAATGTTTGTTTAAGACATATGTGAATAATGAGCTGACAAATATATATGAAAAGATACCAACCCAATATTTTTAGGAAGTCATGAAAAATGTAATGCATACATATAAAAAATGTTATAAAATTTAGAATAATTTAAAAAAGAATCAGCTGCATTTAACGATGTTTTATCAGAAATGTAGGTATAATACACATCGACGCCAGGAGTCCTGCCCCGTAGCGGCGCCTACGCCAGTCACGCCATGCCACGGGTCATGGCGCCTGTAGACTTATAGTCCCGTAGCCCCGACATATAGCGGTAGGAGGAACACCGAGGAGTTTTAGTGAGCAGTCCAATCTAACAGACGTGCTGCCCAATTGGCCGACGAGCGCCACACTCCGTCCAACGGGGATTCCGCTAACGGATTTCTCGCCATAAAAATGATGTTGTATTATGAATACTTACGTTTATATTATTGCAACTGGCGAGACGCATTTGCGCGAGCTGCGAGGCGGGTAAATTGGATGTAGATCCAAACGGCGAGATCATCGACGACATGGCCCGCTTTAACTTGGATGGCGTTTTATTAAATGAAAAAGCCCGACCCACCTGTAACCATAGCATCACAAACTAACATCTTCGTTGATACACAAAAAAACCATTTTAATGGAGAATATGATTTTGAAACGCAAACCATGAACCCATGGCAATATGAAAACGATGCATTTACATGCTGTTTTATGTTTGATTTTGTAAGAAAACCATGATCATTATAAAATAATAATTTCCAAAACCGATGTTTCAACACTTACGTATATATTATGTATATATGGAGTTATTGAAATAATTAAAAAATCCAGTTTAAGAGCAGCAAATTTTCAGTGTTGGCAAAATATAGGAATAAAATTAAAAAAAGAAAATATATTCCCAATAAGTAAGTAAAATTAAAAAAACCAAAACGATAAGTTGCCGCTCCGTTTGTAAATCTCAACATATCAACAACCAAATAATGAGAGTTTCGTACACAATGTTAACGGCACAGATGAATAATTCATTTTGTATTATAGCACGAAAGCAGGCGCAGTTGTAGTAAAGCTACGCTCACGAGAAGTTAATCACAGGTGAAACGAAGCGAAGCATTAATCGGGACATCCACTCCTGCGACTCTCGCTCTGGATGGTCGACCTCGATCGAACTGGATGCGCCATCGTCCACACTCAAGCAACTTTACAAGGACGCCTTATCACAATTAGGTATTAAGAGAAGCTCGCGGTGAGTCGTCGAGAAAGCTGTGACCTATCCGATTGTAGAGTGAAGGGGCCGTTTCCTGCGCGCGCGCACCCGCAACGGGCAGGAAGCGGCCGAGAGTGATCGGTGAATTAGTACAGCGAGAGGACTGGAGTGCGCGGAGGCTGTCAGACCTGTGCGAGATAGTGAGCGCGCAATACCCATGTGTCTAGCAGCCCGACGCCGGGGTCTGCGCGCAGCCACCCGCCCAGCCCCGCCAGCGCCTCCAGCTACAACACAACAACCGCCTACAGCCAAAGTCACCGCCACACTAATCTCGTAATGCCACTTGTACCTATCTCTTGCCTAAACCTATTACAATCTTCACTGCTTGCGCGTTTATTTCTTTCAGCTAGCAATTGAAGTGCTCTTTTCATAGCCTCAATAATGCGTAGTAAGTTTATTGCCCTGATTCATTGAAACTTTATATTAATAACATTTTTACAAATTGATTATGTATGTATGACTTGTAAATTCATAAACTAAATTGCAAAAAAAGAAACGCAAAACATATCACGTATACATATACATGCCTTAGTTACTTATGTGGAACATGTTGTGATCATTTTAAAATTTGCAACGAACCGATTGCTTCGCCATAAAATATGAAGAGAACATTGTTATGCTTTTGTTATTTCTATAAAATGAAGCTAAGCTAATATATTCCGATCCGTCTATAACATGCTCTATAATTTTGAAATGCATGATTTTAATTTACAGCCAAATAATAAATCGCGGTCCATAAACATTGCTCACTACAACTACAATTACAGAATGGTTATTGCTAAATACATTGCAATAAGCTACTTTGTGGCGTATGGCCGCTTTTAATCTTTCACTCATTTTTCTGTACTCTACTACAGTTCTACACAACTAATAATTCATCCCAATGTAGCTGCGCAGTAGATCACTTTTGGTAGCACGGAACAGTGTACGAATCGTGTAAGCGGAACAGAGCTAAGAATGCATAGCAAGCAACACTGCCATTTCCGCTTGCGAATAAAGTTCAATATAGATTATTTACATGGCGGAAACTGGTTTGCACTTTTCTGCGCAAACGAAAACTGCCGGTCGGAATTATAATTTGTGTAAAACTGTAACTAGTTCATTTTATACACGTCTTACTTTTTGTACTAGAGTTAAGCACAAAAGTTTATGAAACGCGATTACATGAGAATTCATATTTATGCTACGTTTATGTTTAAAATCAACTTGATAAATATGTATTCTCCTTAAGACATGTATATCTTACGTATAAATGGATAATTAGTTCTTTTGAAATTAAATGCACACATTACCTTGATTCTGGTGCGAGCAGCGAACTTTGACACTTTGGAAAGCGTGCTGAGCGCGAGATCGCTCGTGTCGATTTCAAGCTGGTGCGATTCGAAGCACGCCAAAAATTTATCCTTTAAAATTATTAAAAATTGTTATTTTAAAATGTATAGAATTTTTAAGGATTAATTTTTGATTTAATTTCCATTAGTGATTAAATTACATGCACGTAAATGCATCTCGAATAGATCAACCGTCTAAATTAGATCTTGGGGGTTAATATAGCTAACTTTCACACTAGTCGTATATTCATTTTCATTTAAATCTATTCAGTATTTTTCACGTGATGAGCAAACAGTAATAAAAATTATACTTTTGGAATTTGTTGATCCAATGGAGTTCCTTTGATTTTATTTCCTTTTAAAATTCAGTCTACAACTTACAGATTGATTATATTATGGATGATAAAAGATGGGTAGATAGATTATGGAAGATGGGGGGTCATACCGCGTCGGCCTTGCAGACGGTGTTGGCCATCTGCCGGCACAGCTGCCGTAGGAAGTGAGACTTGTCCACTGTTTCGTCCGTGATCATGAAAGAGTATAATTTCTCTTTGAGCTCTTGATTATTGCGACACATTAAGGCGAACACGTTGTGACAATCTGGGAATCAATCGAATATATTTGTAACCATTACGATACAAAAATGAACAGAAAGGTTAGTAAAAAAAAAAATCTTTAATAATTTATATTGACTTTATGGATTAATAGTAAATTGTTACACGAGAGGTCAAAGTGACCTATTTTAGCACGAGATGGTTTGGCGCACGAGCATAGCGAGGACGCTAATAGTTCGAGTACCTAAATAGGCCTTTCACCCGAGGTTATCACTCTGCTTTTTATTTCGAATATGAGGAAAGTAAATAAAAACTGATTAGTTAGACAAACAACTACTTTTCTAATAAAATCAGGCGTTAAATCCCTACAATGTCTTCAAGTCTCGCGTGAACAGGTATCTTCTAGGTAAGCGTGCTCCACCTTAGACTGCATTTCCACCTGACATCAGGCGCAATGTCAGTCAAAGGCGAACCTATTCAATATAAAAAAAAAACACAAAATGTTTGTTATTCATTGAAATTTATTTTATCACCTTCAAAGCATGCTCCTTCAGAAACGATACACTTACGCCAACGAATAATCCAAACATCAAAATATTTTTTAAAGACTTTTTCGGAATTGAGTTTAGTTCTTGTCGCGAATTCTCCTTCTGTGTCTGTGTCTCCTTCTGTCCTTATGTCTTTTATCAAATGAAAACGGGTGCCACGAAGTTGGAATTTCAGTATAGGAAAAAAAAAGAAGTCGGGTGGAGCCATATCTGGTGAACAAGGTGGTTGCTAGATGGTATTTGGCGAGTTTTTGATCAAAAATTCGTTCACAATGATGGCCAAATCCAAGAATTTTCTTTCCACAAATCTGGCCTTTTTCGTCGAATTTGCTCTCTTAAACGCCGCATAACTCTCAAATAATATACTTTATTTACCTTCCGGTAAGAGTTCCGAGTGCACAACACCGCGATAGTCAAAGAAAACACTCAACATGACTTTGACTTTTGATCGAATTTGGCGTTTTTTTTTTCGGTTTAGTTGGAAGGCGCCACTCCGAAGCTGTTGACCCACGTCTCGTCACCAGTAACAATGCGTTTCATGAATGTTGGGTCGGAATTGACTTGTTCTAACATGTCCTCAGCGACTCTTCGCGATTGAGTTTTTGGAGAAAATTCAGGTCTTTTGGGACTAGCCGAGCTGAACATGTTTCATACATACCCAAGTAATTATTTAAAATTATACGGATTGACTCGTGAGACACAGAAAGTTCAGCAGCTATTTTTCTCAAACTGGAATGAGGATTTTCAGTCACTATTTCCTTCACTTTTGCGATGTTAACTTCAGTTGAAGACGTTGATGGCTTACAAGGGCGAGGCAAATCTTCCAACATATCTCAACCGTTTTTGAACGCTTTGTACCACTCATAAGCACGTGTTTTTGATAAAGTCGATACACCGTAAGCCTTCTGTAACATTTTCAGTGTTACCGAAACACGAAATTCCATTGGCGATGCAAAATTTAAGACAAACTCTTTGTTCGATGTTTTTGTCCATTATGAAGTTCGCAATACACACTAGATATTATCTAACTAAAAACAACACTGTATTTAATCTAAATTACCGATGCAACTCAAACTCCGCGCCAAAATGAAAAACAGTTGTGCCAATCTAACAACCAAAAAAGAAATTGAATTTGGAGCCATAAACAATCATCCATCCACTCCCGATACTTTTTTGACAGAATGTAAATCTGATGAAACGTCATCACGTACGTCACATATGAAACGTCAAGTAATTTTTTTCTGTGGCATTCTACCAGCCAGTATTTTTTTATCATTGATGATAGTAAATATTCAGATCAAATTTATGTACATTAAATAATATTTTAGTGAAGAGTAATTTATAAGTATAAAATGATGTTACAAAATTGTTGATATTTTTTTATTACAAATTATGCGGAGATTTATCAGTGTCTGTAAAAAAAAGTTGGGACATGAGTCGCATGTATTATCTATGGTTTACATACTTTTGTAAATTTGACAGCAGAGAGAATCGATTCCCAGGGACGAAAAGTGTTGTTTTCATCCATGTGATTAGGCAACTCCAAGCTGACTTTCAGAATAGAGAAATGAAAAATCATTTTCAATATTTGGTAGATGGATGGATCTTCCGAACACATCATTGTTCATTTTAAAACCAATTCATATGCCTTGTTAATAACAATAATAAGGATTAATTAGTGATATTGTAGCCAAAAACTAATCTAGCACGAGATTTAAAAACCGTGGTTGCGTACGATGATGCACTCCGGAGGATCGCTTTGATGACAATGTTGCAATAAATTCTAAAATTATTTTCATATAAAAGAGTGGGCGCTAAAATACCATACATTATCTTACTTTTAAAATATCATAATAAAATAATTATAATGTTTAAATAACAATTAATAAATACAGTATGACCTGTTTAAGTTATGCCGTCGTAACTTGCTATACTCTTACTAAATCCCCCTAGATTTTCTAAGAGCATTGGCGTTTTAGAAGATGACAAAAAGTGTCTGAATTGACTTAACTGTCAACTACTCTATTAAAATTCTTTGCTTTTCACTAATATAGAAAGCCTAAATATAATAATAATAAAGGTATATGATTTGATGACTAAAAAAAACTATTCAGCATACCTTCTGCTTCCCTTATATCCACAACTCGTTTGACTGTACTTAGTGGCATCAACGATATGTGCCTGTATGGTTTGCTTGATCCTATCCGCATTGTTCCCGTGCCATTTGGACTTTTGCTATTGAAAGCCTGGAAAATGTATAATATTTTAGTAATTAAAGTGATTTTTTTATTTATTGTTGGCCACTTGCATGTATGTATACTCAATATTAATCCGAAAGGAAAATCTTTTATAAAGTGCACAAATAAATTAATTTATCTACTTACTTTAGATCGTTTCTTGCATACTTCCATTGTATCAGTGAACAGGAATAATACAAGGTGGTCTCCCCTCCCGGAAAGTTCTTTGGATAGTTCTACAACTTCGCATCTCGACACGAATGACCGATGCGATGAGACTAGGTGTGCCTATAATGACAAAAGTCATAACATAGTTTCATTAAACTCTAGGATGCATTCACACATATGTCCAATGTACATGCGTCATTGATAATTCATCATTAATAATGAATTGTTAGAAACAAATACACATTCACATCAATAACTGAATAGTGATTTAACTAAATTCATCAAATTGAATCGAGATAAATAGTTATTCTTTAAAGATGATTAGATGTATGTTCACATCCTTAAACCGAATTGTGCTCTACCTTTAAGAGTCTAACTGACAGATGAATTACAAAATAACATTTCACATGGATACAAAACTATTTATCATAACGATTCATAATTACCATTTCGTTTTTTAATGTATTCTTGATCTTTTATGATAGTTGAGCATTTCTATATGGTCATAGGAAGGTCATATAATATTATGCCATTTTAAAAATAGAAACAATCACTGATTTATACGGTGCCGGAAACAATTAACGAAGGGCGCGTTCCTCTTGTTGCTCACAACGTTCAAAGGCTCCTTCAGCCGTTTCACGTAGCGACCACGACCGTTACGGTTGCCGCGAAAACGTCACTAAGGACGTCAACGTACAACGACCCATGTCAAGAGGTGGGTCGAATAATCCGTTCCACTTGAGTTTACGTTTGTAACTCCCGGAAGCGAGTAGAACGGGAAAAACGCGGTCGCGTGAGCGTAGTCGTTTTGAGGCTCATGTGGAACGTAGCCTAATTGTAAACGAGCCTGTACATAATTTAATTCTATATTTGAAGTTGCTAAAGCCGGTAATCAACATACCGTGGTTTAGGGCTCATGAGTAAAGCTCGTTTGTGTATCAGTGCGCGGTTATATATACTGACGAGGCTGACTCGTGGCTCGTCAGTATTTGGCTCGCTAGTTGGTCGCCGTCAACTAGCCGCGATGAAAACCGTTATTCTTAATATCGCAATCTTCGGCTTGTACGTCGGTTATCAACATAAACATAATTATAACATTATACAAAGCAAGAGGGGGGATGAGATCAGATGAGAGATCTTTGTATTCCAATCTCATTTCCCATTCCTGCTGTCTGATCTCTCCATTTTCTCCTGAAGGCTGGCAACGCGTTAGCTTCGCTATTTGTTGTTGTAAATGCCTATATGCGACGATAACCACTTTCCAAGAGCTGGGCCTTCTGCCTGTTTGCCAGATCTAACATTAAAAATGTGTTCTCACCGGGCACTGGTCGATGTCGTTGTATATGTCGAACATCTGCAGCTGGCCCTCGGTCTTGCGCTTGTCCTCGTTGATGTGCGACATCACCTCCCTGAGCCCGCCCAGCGCCTGCACCAACGCCGCGTGGTCCGGGTTGCTCTTCTGCGTGTGCTTCAATATGTCTAACACCAATAAACCCATCTTGTTTAACGTATTTAATTGTCAGTACTGCCTCTTATATTTTTAAATATTGACAAGACATTTGTACTGAGGGTCTACAGCGATCGACTTTGGAGAATATAAATAATAAATATGACATGAATCCTAGCAGCGCGTTCCTTTAGAATCTCACAACGCACAAAATGCTCAGTCTGCCGTTGCAAAAGGCGACCACGGTCGTTAAGGTTGTAGCGAAAACGTTACTAATGACGTCATCATTTTCGATCACACAACGCTCATAACGACCCATGTCAAGAGGTGGGTCGAATAACTGCTCCAGTTGGGTTTACGATTGTAACGCTGGCAAGCACGTGGAACGGGATAAATCGCGGTCGTGAACGTGGTCGTTGTGAGTCTCTAATGGAATGTAGCCTAGATATACTGGTAGTTGTAAGACAGCATAAAGTTTCATTTTATCTTAATACTTGTCATGTTCTTCACAACAATCTACGAAAACGACCTCTTTAGGCCCTCAGATCACACTCAATAATCAGTTATAAATAAATATAATAAAATAAAAAATAAATAAATAAATAGTTATAAGTTTTTCTACAATACTTTAACACGAAATTATACCCTTACTTACTTATGTACTTTGTTACTTGTTATTATAACATTAAAATGTTGTCGATACTTTATATTTTTTCACCTACAATTTATTTTTCATTTTTAGAAGTTTTTTCAATTCTAGCTACAAGGCCCTTAAAATAGTTGTAACAATTAAATTCGGATATTTTATTTTGATTTGCAATTACTAAGCACTTATTCACTACTTCACTTTTATCTTGACATATGATGTAAGAACAAGTAAGAAAACGTATTCAATTAGTTATTTTGACAGGACTTTGACTATGTTGAAGTCAATAAAATAATTGAGGAAAACAGAACTCACCATCAAGTAATAAACTAATACTAGGTAACCGCTGCACTGGTCTTATTAAAAGTTCCTGTAAACTCTGTCTGCCACACTCTGGTTTTGTTTGGCAAATTTTCAGGAATGCATGAAATCTGAAAGAGTATTTAAAACAATATTTCATAAAAAGGTCACTATTTATTTTAAATTTTTAAACACATTATAAAAACTCGAACCATTTACAGATTTATTATAGTATAGATTTTAACTTAATTACTATAATATAAAGTTTATGCAAACGAAGTTGTTGGAGGGTACATACAATGATCTTCATATTAGAAATATAACTTAGTTATGACAAAACTATGTTTCAACAGTGGTATTTTATTTTATTTTTATTCCGACGCTTTGGCCACTTTTCAGTAGGCGTGATCACGGAAGACAGGACAGAAGAAGGAATAAAAATACAATAAAACACCCCGCTTAAAACCGTTAAAACGTAGTTTTATTATGTATACTAGTCGTGAAAACTTAAGAAAATACTATACAAAGTTTTTAAATAAATAATTCAAAAATTTAAAGTTACAAATATGATTAGATATGATAAAAACAAGATAGAGAAGATATATTGAGTTCTTGAAGACTAAAAGGTAAAAAGCATACCTAGGACTTCGAGCAGAAGCTTAGGATGGAACCAATATTTAATGATATATAGATAATGTTTAAAGTCGATCAGCAGACTGTGAAACAAGCTAGCTATATTTGGTTCTCTTTAAAACCAAAATCGTAAAATGAGCAAACCGAAATGGTAGTCAGCTCGCCACATATATCATATCATAGAACTGATGGCCAACGGATCAGTCGTGTCCTCGAAACTACGACTCGGAAAACTTAGTGTGATGAAACAATCGGTCCAGCAGTGGAGAGTGAGTGGCTGACGACGAACACAATGTTGTACCTTGGGTTCTCACGGTCGCACTGTTGCAGCATCTCCTTGGTGTTCTCGAAGAAGTTGACGAAGGGCGGGTACGCCTTGACCATGTCGGGCGTGTAGCGCAGCACCAGCCGCCCTATGCTCGTCTCCTCGCTCCAGTGCGCCTGCGTATACCGTAACTCCTCCAGCATACGTCTGACCACAAATATCATCAACATTATTTTTATACATCAAAAAAATATTATAGTTTAAAATACGACTGAATTTTATTGAATAGATGCTGGAAAAAAAAAACATTTTCTAAAAGTTGGACCCTAGCAAAATTGTTGAAGTATATTTTTCAGAAATATATATATAACTAGAGTTTACCCCGCGGCTGGGCCGCGGGTCAACCTCTAGTCCGCGCTTCTTGTTTAAAGAGCAGGTGTTAATACAGGTTACATTGAACTAAATTTTATGTTGGTGCTATTTGCACCCGGAAGATTAATTTCATTTTATATCACAAACTATCCCATCTCCCGGCATGAAAAGTATTTATGTCCATTTTCGGTATTAAAACTACAATTAGACAAAATTACAGCAAAACCGATCCAGTATTCCTAGTAGTTTTCCGTCAAAGCTTAAAAGAAAGACATATCGAGTTACTATCACATTTTTAATAGACAATGGATTTTTATATCTATAAACTTGAGAAATGACTGGTCTAATACAAAATTTCATCTTCTATTTCAAACCGTCCTAGTTTTATTTATCTATCCCTTGTCTATGAAAACTACATAAATGACAAACATGACAATAATGACAAAAGGTATAAAAAGGACAAAAGGGACAAATGGGACAAAAAGGATAAAAAGGACCAAAATTACAGAAATGACCAAAATAACCAAAATGACGAAAATAGTAAATCACAAAAACCTATCCTACTTTTTGGGATAACCTTTACATTAAGCTATCCCATTACTCGGGATAAAAGTATCCCTTGTCCACCTTCGGTATTAAAATTACATACATACCGAATGTCAGCCAAATCGGTGTAATAGTTTTCTCGTAAAAGCATAACAAACAGAGAGACAAATATATTTTTATCCCGGAAACTATCGCATTTTTCGGGATAAAAAGTATCCTATGTTCATCCTCGGTATCGAATATATATACTGAGTTTCAGCCAAATCGGTCCAGTAGTTTTTCCGTGAAAACGGAACAGACAGACAAGAGTTACTTTAGCATTTATAATATTAATAGGGATTATACTTAGTCTGGCCATAAATACTGTTACAATTAAAAAGAAACAAAATATTACATTTGAATTTGGAAGCTGTCATTTTTATATGATTGTTCATTGTGTTTTCTCATTTTGGCGCCAATACTACAATATTTTGCGATATTAAAATGGAGTGGGGCGATAAAGAGAACCGAATCGCTGTGATTGCATTACACAAAGTAGGTATGGAGCCAAATGCAATTTTTAAAACTCTCCATACGCTTGGTATTAGTCAAATGTTTGTGTACGCTTGTGACGGAAAAGATCTAGCCGTCCACGTAGTGTTCGTACGAAAAATCCTGTCCAAAAGCAAAAGATTTTATCTCGGGAGATGAAAATATCACCTAGAACCATGTCGCGTATTTTAAAAGATGACTTAGGGACTTGCAACCTATAAGGGACGTACTGGTCATTTCTTAACCCATAATTTAAAAAGAATAGGGTAGTAAAATCGAAACAACTACTGAAGCGGTACGCAAAGGAAGGTCACAGAAAATTTTTGTTTACAGATGAGAAATTTACAATTGAGCAACATTTTAATAAAGAAAATGACCGTATTTATGCTCAAAGCCCTAAGGAAGCCTCTCAATTACTCGACAGAGTGCAACGTGGGCATTATCCGTCTTCAGTGATGGTTTGGTGGGGTGTTAGCTATGAAGGAGTGACTGAGCCATATTTTTGTGAAAAAGGTATCAAAACATCGGCACAAGTGCATTAAGATACCATTCTTGAGTTAAGCCCCTTAACAACACTATGATCAATAACCAAGAATGGTCCTTCCAGAAAGACTCGGCGCCGGGCCATAAAGCTCGGTCCACACAGTCTTGGTTGGAAAAGAATTTTTCGGACTTCATCAGAGATGAAGGCTGGCCGTCGTCTAGTCCCGATCTTAATCCGCTGGATTATGATTTATGGTCAGTTTTAGAGAGTATGGCTTGCTCTAAACGCCATGATAATTTGGAGTCCCTAAAACAATCCATATGATTAGCAGTGAAGAATTTTCCCATGGAAAGAGTGTGTGCTTCTATTGATAACTGGCCTCAATGTTTAAAGGACTGTATTGCAGCCAATGGAGACCACTTCGAATAAGCTTTTTATATTTTAAATTGTTTTATATTTATGTATTAAACTAACTAACACACTGTAAAACTTATAAATGATATTTGCAATAGAAAAGAAAATTCTTTGTTACAATATTTATGGCAAGACTAGGTATATGAATATACAAATGTAAATATTATACAGGTCCTAAATGAGTTTGTTTGTTCCTTCATCACCATGTTTAATAAACAAGGAATACTATTATCCCAGAATATGGGTTAGTTTATAGGATATAGATCAGAAAATTATGCAAATAAATTCCCATGAAAATCACTGTTATATTTACTTAAATTAGCAAAATTTGATTTAAAAAAATAAGGCAAAAAATGTTAATACTTACTGATGCAATTCATATATAGGGGGAAGATTTCCAAAAATAATCTTTAGTTCAGTATTATTGAGCAGCGCCTGATTCTTGCCATTAATGTTATCTTCTTCGGCCATCTCTTCTAATGGTTGTTTAAACATCTGAAATAAAAATAAAACAATAAATTAATGTGACCCCTGAACTCATCAAACAGAATAAATGAGAAACAAAACTTACCATAACTATAGTATGTAAAATTCCCACATAATTCGATTCTGTCTGCAAAAGCTCCATGAATACTTGTTGCCTAGGGGACATCAACTTTCTGACCACATTGTCTGGAACCTCGGATTCTAAAATATGATTCATCAGTTTAGGAACGAAAACCATTTGCAAAGGAAGTGAAATAAAGTTTGAATTTAACAAATAAAAATGTTTAATAAATAAAAATAAAAAAATTAACAAATAAAAATTTTAAAAATATACATGATACTTTCATGACATTTAGACCACATACAGCAAATTATCGTGGGTTTTGAAATGGAACACACCTTCGAGAAGCTGCTTGCCGTCGGGCGAGGGAGTGCAGTCGAGGAGGTTTCCCGAGAGGCTGAGCAGTACTGCGTCGCTAACGGAGGAACGCCGCTTGTGCAACGCAGCCTCGCACCCGCGCAGTTTGCGTTTGCGCAGTCGCTGAAGCTGCGATGGCGTGCCGCTCGCGGCCCCGGCTCCCCCTGCGCCCTCGTCGGTAGTCGTGACTGCCGCCGCCGCCGCACCCCCCAGCGACGACCGCCGCGACACTTCCTCCAAGTACTACGCCAAAACAAAATGTTGAACAACAATAACAGGGAAGTCCTATGACGATATAATTATGCACAATATGCCCATCAGATACTTTATATTGTCACTAATTTCTTTAAATAATCTTTATGTATGTATGTATATGCATGTGCCTAAACTTGTTTGCCCCTTTTTATTTTAAAACTAAGCTGTGTTTGTTTGTAATAAATAGGTTACACACTAGTTTCAAGACTATACTTTTCAATTGCCTATCTTAATGTTATGGTGGAACATTTACTAAAATGTAAACGAAACAAATTTATAAATAAATAATTGAGTTGCTTGTTTCTACTTTCATATTTTAAAAGTCTTTAATTTAATAAATCAAAAAGCAACATCTGATCAAAAAATATTTCAAATCTTAAAAGCAAATTTATAATTTCTAAATGAGGCTTCAACTTATTACTTACGTCTTTGAATAAGTAGTCCCTTTCATCTTGAGCCTCTTCATTCTGCACGGATGCCCAGAACCATTCTGCCTTTACCACGTGAACGCGCGGTGAACACTCCGGCGCAACCACGGTGTTGTGCTCATCAACCACCTGAACCACAAACACATAATTAGTTGCTGCTTAATGGGATTAAACTAGCAATAAAATCTCCACCATACATACATGATTCTGATTTAAATTCATCCATCTGTATATGGGCGAAAACTTGATATTTTTTATTAAATAAATCTAGTGTTTATTTGATTGTGCCCAAAAGAATAATACAGAGTGACGTATTATATAATTCACACTTACACATGCAAAACTAAAGGTGATCGGCAATCAGTTCATTGATGTATTTGTTTTCGTTGGCTATGTATAGTATCGTAACAAGCTATTATATTATTTTTAGTAAGTAGTACTGAATAAAATGGCGTTAGTACCGGCAGCGATATTCCATGGCATTGCGTAATGGCGCGGGCGTCGCGGGTGGGAGGCGACGAGGCGGGCGAAGTCTGGTCGCGGCCGGAGGGCGCGAGCGGGGCGGGTAGCGGGAAACAGGGTAAAGGGAGGCGACGCCGCGGGGAGGGAGGGGGACCACCTGATGGCAGCGGTAGGCTGCAGCTGCTGCTGCGCACATCCAGACCGCCGCAGATGGAATGGCGATGGGACCTCAACCAGACACTTTGTGGCGTCTTAAATATGTTGGAGTCATCTAACTCGTCGACGTCCCTGTCTCTGATAGGGGTAACAGGCTCCGTGCTGTCTACTGTATCCACTTGCAGGGGAGATATGTCGAAATTCATATCGTCCATTTCCCTCTTTGGCGTCGACACATTCTGTATATTACAGGGTAAGTGAGATGCGTCCACTTCTACAGTATTACGTTCCGCCCTCTTTTCGTATTTCTTTTTCCTTTCGCTTCGAAACGAAGCTGTAAAAGATTTGACACTGCGACGTAGCTTTGAAGCGGACTTGACAGTTTTAGAAGCAAATGATGTGTCAAAAAATCCCAACTGCTTACTCGTGTTGATCGAGCAAATAGATGCGTTATCGTCTTCGCGTACTGGAGAAGAAGTTGAAGCTACTAAATCTCCGGCGGGGTCTGTTGGCTTAACACTATCAGGACTTACAGGCTCCACAACAACATCGCCGGCTGGTTTTAATACTGACTCTTTTTTGGTTCTCTTAAATATAGCAGGTCTATTCTTAAACTTAAAAGAATCTTTGATTTTCAGCCTTTTGATAGATTTCCAGTTACTTTCCTCGCTTTTGTCAGGTGATAAATTGACGTCAATAACACTAACTCGAAAATTAGAATCGGTAGAGTTCCGACTTCTCTTTTTACCTGACGATATTGTGGTTGTCGATTGATGAAATTCTTTATGCCTTGCCGTTTGTGGTAACAGGTAAGCTGGTTCATCTTTGGAATCTAAATCACACAAACTTTTCGTAAGGGACGAATGTAGGGAACCTGCCTCAGTAAGACAATCTACTAGATTGAATACATTCATAGATTTATTTCTAAAAACTTCTCGTTTATCTTTACCATTAACTCTGGTACCGCCATGGAGCAATCTCGATGTGTCTTTGTTCTCCTTATTGCTAACATTATATTTTCTAAGTTCAACGTGTGGAGAACTTTTAGTCAAATCAGTATTTGGACTTAGATCGTCGGCAAAGGACATTCCTAGGGCACTATTAGAAAAATCATCAGAGTGATCTTTGGACGCTCGGTGTTTATCCCTTAAACTCTTTCGCGCCAGGTGCATACGCATCTCTCTATCGTCTAGAGCGTGTTCGACGTCGGTATCGGCGCTGGGTTTGCAAAGACTAGAGTGGCGGCCTGACAGCCTCGCAGACAGTCTACGGTAAAGGGAGGTTTTGGGGGTGGACTGGGAGCGATTAGGCGTCGCGCGGGCAGGCTTGGCGGGCGTGTCAGGTGTACTCGGGTGAGGTGAAAGGATAAGCGAACGACCGAAAGTCTCCCCATTGGCCATTACCTGAAACATGTGTGAAACACACCACGCAATGATGTAATGAAGCCATTCCAATACAAACATGCACGACGATAATCATTACAACTATCGTGATAGATAGAAATTGACACAGAGAAGCCAGCTATTTATATTTATTTACTTTGTTTATTATTTTTTTTTATTGTAACTTTTTTATTCTGTTTAATGAATATGTAGCACACTGATTTTTTTAAAAGTTGCTACATATTTTTAACACTAAAAGTGCTTTAAGAGATTCTACCAGAGCGTGATTTATACTAAGCACATTGAAGCCTTACATAGCACTAGTGACAACAACGGAAGAAGGAGTAAAGCAAATCAGTGCAACTGTACAAGTGTACGAATACAATATATATTGTGATATTTAGGAATGAAAAACATGTGCGAATATTATTTGGTGAATATAAGAGACTTATAAGTACAAGAGATGAAACCGCCTTTGTGAATGAAGATAATTTACATGAGCGAAAGGAAGATGTCACAATAGAAGTGAAATAAAATAGCTGTGATTACAATGGGTCGACTTTGCGTCGTGCGGTTGGGGATAGCGAGGCTTGGTGCTAACGGCGAGGGCCATGTTCACACGGAGGCCGATTTGGGAAGAGGCAAAGAAAACAGCGTATGGAATACTAGTTACACTACGCAATAACCACAAACAAACCGTAATGTTTTCAAAACATGTGCGAGAGCAAAGAAACATTATATTGATTCTGTTTAATGTAAAAATTAAACGATCATTGTTACTAAAAATCGATTCACTACACTACTACGATGATTGTTTGCAGACGTGACAGATCATAAACAATACGACTCAAATAAAATATCTGAAAAATGTGTCAAACTAATAGTTTAATATAAAGAAACCAGGATAGGTATGATATGAAATATTGTCGCAATACAATACTAATGCCTTATACACCTCTAGCTAATATAGCTAATAGCTAATGTTTGCGATCTAAACAAATATAACATTTGTGATACCAGAACTACTAGTGTGCATGCTGACTTCAGTGGTAAAATTAGTAACTATATATATAATAGATCTGTAGTATTAAATTGATAAATCAACATCAAACTAAACAGATGGTAATGAAGATATGTAGGGTATTATGGTATTGGCCACCTGATTATTCATTTACTTAGATGTATAACAGTTGATTGTGCTGTGGGAGACTGAGAGATGATTTCATTACTATAAATCATTTATTGATATTTTAAATGTAGTAATGGAAAATGTGGGTACTCACAACGTGTGTGCAGTCTGGGTCGTCGAGCGGGCAGGTGGCGCCGCCGTTGCCTGCCAGAACCTCGGCCATGTGCTGCGTCTCATCTTCGGGGAAGCCTACGAAGCACACGCGTGCGCCCGCGAACACCTTCAACTTGTGCTCCTTCTGCATATCACAAGTTATGTATGTAATTAGCATAATCCATAGGCTATTCTCGCGACTCCGCTCGCGTAAAAGCCAGTGCCCTATTTCACAAAGCCTGTCGTATTTTTCTAAATAAAATATATCCTATGTTTAATCTCCAGTCTCTCAACCACAAAGTTTATAAAAATTGAATAATATCTAAGAGTGTGAAAAACAAACAAACGAATTCACTTTTGTATGTAACACATATGATTGCCAATGAATTTACAAGTTTTCTTTTATTGTTTTTATTGATAACAAATTATTTATTACCAAAAGTTCCGTACTATTGTTTGAAACAAATTTATATGCCAGGTTTTTTTATTTTATTAACTACTCTATGGACTCGAGTTCCGTACCCTTTTTTACAACTGAATTTCTATGAAAGTTTTTAGGTTTATACACGCTTATTGTTTATTTTGTTATTGTTTGTGACATTAATTTAGTGATTTTTATGTTGTAGTGTATCTTAAGAATAACTTATAATATTTTTTTACTATTTTTAATACTGAACTTATACTAATGTAGAGTGTATCTATTACATACTGGTGTTATATGCCAGGTTGAAAAATCAAATTACTTGTATGGAGTTTATGACAAATTTTAACCATCAAGTAAGGAAATTAATGGATAATAAGATATAGAAACCCGGCATTAGTGTATAGAAACCAAGAGGTGGGGATCAACTATATACCAGCAGCTGCCAATTGACCTACTTTTATAGAATTCTGATTTTTAAAAATTATCTTTGAAAGTATTTAGCTATTGTTTAAATTGAATTTGATTTTTCACATAATTTGAACTTGAACACTCGTCATTAATAAAGTAAGAAAAATTAAAAATATTGAGAAAAGCGACCAAATTATGAGTTAAATATTGTAACACCGATTAGAATAGCAAATATTTACTTTTAGTTATGGAGAAAATAAACATTTGTTGCCTGGTGTTGAAATTTGTATCTACTTCCCACTACTATTTGAAACTAAGATTATTTTTAATGTTATAGCTTTGAATTCTAGAGATTTTCTTACAATCTTGTTGTGTAATTTTAATTACATTTTACTATTTGGCATTCTCATAGATATACGCCGCTGGATACATTATTTACAGTGATCTAATTTTCTAAAATATTAACAATGAACTGTACCCGCCACATCCTTCGACCGAAACTTTATTTGTTCTGAACCCTGCAAGATATCCAATATGGAATATATGCCAAGTTTAAGATAACTTTACTGTTTATAATACCTAGAATTTTCAATGAAATCTGTTTAACGATTTCTGAACCTATTCAATACCAAATTTTAAAGCTTTAGATTATTCTTTCAACAGTAATTAAATTATTATTATTCTGAAGTTTTGAAAGATACATAAACACATATAGAAAGATGATATACATTATTATGTAATTTATTGGGAAAATATGTTTTTCCCGAAACCGCGGGTCAAACCCTGAAACGTACCTTTGTTTATTTATCTAAAACGTTTTCTTTCACACAGGTTACATTGCACTAAAATGTTATCTAGGTGCGCTTCAGCGACTCGGTTAAAAATATTATTTTGTCTAGTTACATAAAAACTTTATTAGATTTTTATACGAGTATATACAATAAACCTTCAGTGAAAAATTAGCTGACTAATAGTGAAAACCGCTCAAAAATCCGTTGTGTGATTTAGGAGTTAACGGATATACAGAGAAACGCGGAAAGCGATTTTGTTTTATACTATGTAAAGAAAAGATGTGTCAAATACTCAATTGAGATAGCACTCACAATGATAGCCTCGTCGGTTGCAAGACAGTGAGGGTCGTCGCGGCGCTCCCAGCAGGCGTCGACCCACGAGCGCGCGAGTATGGGCAGCCCGAAGCCGGACGCGTACCGGTACTTGTCGCCGGTGGCCGCCGCGGCGATCAGGTGCGTCACCTTACTGGACATATCCTTACGGATCGAACCGCCCATATAGTGTATCAGAGTTATCAGGTACGTCTGTCAACAATAATGCGTCAAAATCCAACTTAATACAGGAGTCTCATCTTTCACAGCCTATTTCATTAGCTGTTAAGCACATTGTCATTTTAAGAATAAGTTACAAATACTTTTACTGTTTTAGGAGTATTGTATTGATATTTTTGTTCATTTTTTTATTGCACGAAAATAAAAAATATTAAATTATTAAGTACTAGCTTCTGCTCGCGACTTCGTCCGCGTGGAAAGTTTTTATAACTATCCCACTGGAACTCTTTAATTTTTCGGATCAAAAGTATCCTATATGTTGACCAGGGATATAAGCTTCCACCATAAAAAATTCCATTTAAATCGGTCCAGTCGTTTCGGACATTATCCGGTACAAACAGACGGACAAAGAGGGAAACAAAAAATTGATAAAAATCTAAATTAGTTCTTTTTCACTTCTTACATCCCCCGACTCGGTTTTTAGCATTTTTTTTTCATTGTACAGAAATTCGACCTCTACCGTTTTATTATATGTATAGATTTGACAATTCATTCCACACATACAAGATTTCTATGAATGTACCATTATACACATCTCTAGCCATAGTCGTTTTGAAAAGAGTTGTGACAGACATACAGACACCAGAATGAGATCATGTGGATTCCTTTCCACCTTTATGTATCGGAACCATAAAAATCTTAAAGCTAGAAATAATAGTAATTGTTAAATTAATTTGTTAGTCCAACCCAGCTACATACAGTTTCGAAAATATGCTTTCACAGATTAGGCACATACATGACTTTTTCGGAAAAGTATATACTTACAAGTTCATCTTTTTTTCGGAATCCGGAGAAGCATATAACAGCGCCACGCATCGCCAGTGAGTAGAGAGGACGCGCGTTAGCAGGTGGGGGCTCATCTCGATCTGCTAACTGGAGCACCGCCGTAGGACCCAGCACCCTGGTCACACAAAAAAAATAGGAGTTTATCCATTAAGATTGAAACGATATTAAGAAGGTTTATAATCGTTGTTTGTTAAGAAACCGGCTGATTTATTGTGATTATGAATATAATGTCAGTTACGTAGTACTTGTGCCATTTTGCATAATTAACAGATTTTTCTAAGGTATTATTTCAATTATAAACGAATAATTAATTATAGATCTGTAAATTATTTTTTACTGCCTGAAAAAATTAATAAACTATAGTTCTTGAAACATCATTGGGTATACGTTTTCTATTAGGCATCGTCGTCGATACGGATTCAGTCGTAATAGATTGACCATGTATACATGGTATTGATACAATTGAGCAATATATACCGAATAATGAATGTGACATTGATAGATTCGTCTGCGAACGTATCTACATTATGATGTATTTAATTTCCTTATACTTATTTAACTGTGCACATAAATTTCTATTTCCCGCAGGTACATTTAATACATAAATTCTCTTTTGACAAGTCTACCAGTAAATAAATCTAATAAATCATTTAACTCATAACCACGAGAGGTCGGCTGCGCAATGTACGTAAAACGTCTGTTCGTACGTCGCTAATTCAGTACGTGCTCGTTCAGCTTTGACGGCTTGTAAATAAAAATAATATATGAGGCATGGAATATACAAACGATCGACTGAATAATAGTTATAATAAAATTTAATAAGGTGAAAAACAGTTCTAAACTAAAATTGATTGAAGTTTTAACAAAAAACTTAATCCTTGTATTCGCATTGTCATCTTTGGTGATTACGTGTTTTGTAAGACTACATTATTTTAGAAAACTCACATAATACGAGCATATTACTTATTAAAATTACCATAATTATAGTTCAGAAAATGTCAATAAACTGATTTGTTATTGTAGCTATTTTAGAGCACCGATTGTTGGAATTGTATAGAAATAATTATGAAATGGGTTCATTTCTTGAATCAAGGATACTGGAAGAAATATTTAGCATCATAAATTTATTAATAGGACACATATTTATTTATGGAGACATGAATTAAAATGCCGGTGAATGTGGCGGGCTGTGGGCGGCGGATGGTGCGGCACCCGTGCTCTCTGAGTTCTGTGACGCGCTGCGCGGTCCTCGCCTGCCGAAGTGCCGACGATGACCGCGGCCCCAGCGTGCGTTTGGTACGATGCGACGTGACCAAAACCAAAAGAAAGCAACCCACCCACTCGCCGCATTATCTGAACGGCACACGCGTGACGTCACAGGATGCCACATCGCGCATAACACTGCGGCGACGTTACGTGTCGCTACAGAAATAGTTGATAAGTTACATTAGAATTCCGAGAATTTATAAACAATCCTAAACATCGAACGAAATAAGAGTATAAGGTTATTTTATTTTTTTCTTAAATGTTGCAATTAAATGCTCAAAGATAACTATTCTTCTTATGCCTCATTTACATCACGGCAGTGAGCAGGAAGTTGCGAGGGAAGTGGGTAGCGCCAGTATCAAATGTTCTAATTAAATTGCGTTACAAAGGTAAACTAGGGGTTAACATCATAAAAGGAAATTAGGTTTAATAAGCCAAGATTCCAGAGCGATCAGACATAACTTATTTTCACATAGATGAAACCTTAGGTTCTCAGTAGTGTCTCATGTTTCTTGAATACCTGCGTGCTTGTGGAGCTCGCCTTGTGACACCTGGGCAGCTACCAGGTAAGAAAGGTAACTAAAAATAAGAGTTACTTAACTTATATTTATATGGCTGATTTTTATATATGTTTTGTAGAATATTATTCTAAAATAGTATCATAAGTGTCAGACACTTTCCATGGACCAAAACTTTTGTCAGACGCTTTAAAGCTCCACAAAAAATAAATGAACATTGCTTATTTTCACATGTATGATTTTTAAATATGTTATTAAGGTAATTATTACAAAGTTATATTTCATTAGTCAGACAAATTGTAGTGACCAAACATCCCCTAAACACAAAAATTATTCAGCCGAGAGAATGAGCGCGAGAGCACTATTCGCATACATCTCAGAGTAAAATAGTTAAATATTTTTAAAGTACTTACACCTTTCGATTTAATATTTTTGCATCTCTATCTAAATAAGACGAACTTCAACATTAAAGTAATCATTAATTAATACTTAAGGAAATTAATTTATTGCATATATTCGGGAAAATAAATTTATTCGGCGCAATTTTGTTTTATGAAGAATTATTTTCATCTCTATAAATATTATAAACGCGAAAGTTTTTAAGAATGGATATATAGATGTATGTTTGTTACTCTTTCACGCAAAAACTACGGAATGGATTTTGATAAAACTTTACAGTAATATAGCTTACACATCAGAATAATACATAGCCTATAATTTATAAACATATAGTGTGAATTATCCAAAATATAATGTTTATCATCACCACGCGGGTGAAATCGCGGGCGCAGCTAGTTTTACTATAAAAAGGTACCAGTTGGAACAATTGAAGACAAAAATTATTTTATAAAAAAAAATAACTATGATTAAGTAAAGAAAGTATTTGTTTATTTTTTAATAATCGTAATCGTCATCATAATCATTGGAATTTTCATCATTAGCCCAATCATGATATTGTCCATTCGAGTCATCATCCTTATCATCATCAGCTATGTTGTCGTTGCTGGCAGTTTCTTTAAAAATAGATCAAAAAATTAGAAAACATAATTTTAAGCAAATATAATTTTAAAGTCAAAGTACAGTACCTGGTTTTGAAGGCATTCACTAACGTCTGGTAATTAATTGGTCACCATCAAACCAATGAAAATAATACTGGTTTTCTTCTATTCCATCCGTTATTTTCAGGAGTGAAAATTATTCTTAAATTGTTGGTTGCTTTTGATTTGCATTGTTCCATACGCTAGCAATGTAATTAACTCGGATTTTTTTTTGAAATAACTTACGATTTGCATGGTGGTAAACTGCTAGCATCAAATATTTTTTTATTTTTTTGGATGTTTATGGGATGTTTGGTCACTACAATTTGCCTGACTAATGAAATATAACTTTGTAATAGTTACCTTTATAACATATTTAAAAATCAGACATGTAAAAATAAGTAAAGTTTATTTATTTTTTATAAATAAATAAACAAAAGTTTTTGTCCATGTAAAGTGTCTGACACTTATGATATTCTACAAAACATATATAAAAATCAGCCATATAAATTTAAGTTAAATAACTCTTATTTTTAGTTACCTTTCTTACCTGGTAGCTAGCTGCCCAGGTGTCACAAGGCGAGCTCCACAAGCACGCAGGTATTCAAAGAACATGAGACGCTACTGAGAACCTAAGGTTTCATCTATGTGAAAATAAGTTGCGTCTGATCGCTCTGGGATCTTACTCTATAAGACTTTAGGCCTAGACTTAGGGCTCTTATATTTCCTTAAAACTAATACAATAATTTAATAAATATTCACGTTAATTATGAGTTATTATGACGCATAATCAGATTTAGTCAAATATTTAGACATAAAGTTTTGTACAAAATGAACGTTGAAATTGTAATTCGGATACTCGTTACTGCTTGTTTTTATTTTTGTCAGTAAATAGTAACAAGTAACAGTGTAGTCGGGCATTACAGCACTGCCCACACGTTTTATTGTATTGCCATAGCAATAAAACAGGGATTTCCGACGTTATAAAATTACATTTTTTATCAATTCGGTGTTAAAAATTATGTGAAACTGACACGTTAAATTTAAACAATATTTTTAATACCGCTTTCTGTCTTACGACTTTTCGACGATATTAGACACTTCTTTTTAGGAAACCGACACCTAAAGGTAAAAAAATATGACCGCACTTCGATGTCTGTTTCCTTGTGTCTCACAGCTTATTATCTCATAGCCCAAAGGCGGTTAGACATTTTTGCTGAAGAACTTGAGGCATCGTGAAAACTTATACAATACTTCTTTTATGATATCTGAATACAATCAACGTAACCTGGCTGAAGTTGAAGCTCGACTAAATAACTGGCTTTTCTATTTTATAACTCTTCTAAGTTTAAATTAAAAAATACTACTTTTAAATTTTTAAAAACGTATCAAGAAAATGTTTTGCCAAAAAATGTTATTACTTTGGGGCCTTGCATAAAGTATGTTGGCATTTGATGCGAAAGGATGATTAGCCCTGGGAACTCCAGGCGGACGGTGGTAGGTTGCTTGCGGCAGTGTACCGCTCCCGGCAGGAGGCGCGGGCGAGAGGTCTGATATTGTGCCAGGCCGAGACCAAGGTAATCACGACCCGGGCGACCGAGGTCATGATCGAGAGATGGCAGGGGAACTTGGAGTCCCCAGAAGCTGGCGTAGAGACGGTGGAAGCTATCCTTCCCCACCTGTCTGAATGGATCTCGTCGAAATACGGGACCCTAACATATGGGATGACGCAGATACTTGCCGGGCATGGTTGCTTCGGTAAGTATCTGCATCAAATAGTGGGGCGGTGTTCCATCCCCCTATGTCAAGAGTGCGACGCACCCATCGACACAGCGTTCATACGCTCGTCGAGTGTGTTGCCTGGGTCGCACAAAAGTTCGAACTCCATGCTGAGGTGGACCGGTGGACACTTTGCGGGTGATGGTCGAGGCCATACTCCATCGCAATATTCACCGGCAGGTGGTTTCCTCCTTCTGTGAGTCAGTAATGACTCAAAGGGAGGCCGCCGAGACAGAAAAGGAGAAAGTAGTGCAAGTGGCATTCGTCCGCCGTCGTCAAACTGACCCACGAAGACGCCGCTATGTACAACACTTTGTACTGTGATTCCGTTACAAGGAACCGTTGCATACGGTGGTAGCAGCGGACCTTCCTCTCTGCTGATGTAGTGACTGTTCTAGATCCCGTGGCGTCCCAGCAAGTGTAGTTAGGGGCAGAGGTTTAGGTTTAGTGGGCAGTGTGGTCGAATTCCGCCCCCCTAGGCGGGGCCCGGTTCCCCTAAGTCTTCACACGCACTCTTGCGGGCGGCATTAGGCGCTGCATTTGGCCTCCCCCGTATCCATGGCCCGAGTGTGCGACGCAAGAAGACATTCGCATGCGTTAACAAAAAAAATGGGGCGGAAAGGTATCACTTGGTGAGACAAGGGAGAGTGTAAGGAACAGTTCTAGTTTTTGTGACATGACATTAGTGTGATAGCGTGATTAGCGAATAGATAGGTACATTATAGAATAGACCCAAAAAAATTAAGGACGGTTTAGCCCCACTATCCTACAGCCAGGTCTGTGTTTTTGTAATCAGATATCACAAAAGACGCCAAACAATACATCACTTTCAACGCAAACACAATTCTTAAAGAAGCGATTAATATACTAAAATAAATTTTAACTACAATTAAAGCTTTTTTTGAAAGAAAGTTGCATAGCTAATCAATCAGGAACCTTTCAAATCCCTATCAAAATATGAGACACCTAACGGATTTGAATACCCAAACGAAGATAATAAATTGTGAATCGAGCAGTTTATCGATTACCTGATTTCCGTATTGAATAAGCATTTGCAAAAACTATAGCACTTTATAAAGCAGATCTTTGGCTTATTTCTAATGCAGAAATACAACACTGAAATACTATTATAAAACCACATATGACAAATAATAAGCAAATTGTAAAAATAACCTTAACGGTGGTCGCAAGAGTAGAACCTTATCCGGGATAAAGTTGCTGAAGAACATTCTCCGAAATGAAACACGAGTTAATTACATTTTGTTGAAAATCTTGAGTATTTTATAGGAAACGATGTTTTAGATTCGTATGTATGTATGTAGTTTAATAAACCACTTGACTGATGACTTGTAGTGCAAAAAGTACATATGTCGCAATAGTTTTACTGTATTTTGCATGGAAAGCGTTTTAGGCGCGTATGTTTGTTTAAATAAGACTCAAATTTCTAGTTGTTGTTAAGGTCATGTTCTAGCTACAAGTGGGCTATCTGTGGCTGGTCACAAAATGCGAAGTAGTACCTTGAAAACAATAAACCGAATTTGTTATTTTAATTACAAATATCTTTCATGCTGTCTTTACAAAGATTTGCCTTACAATAATTTACAGTAGAATCATTAAAAAAACAGCTAGGTTCAGGCTTTCTCATTTTTAGGGCAACGGACGGTTGCGACAATCTACGAGTTTCACACATCGGCATGTGTCAAACCCGCCAAACAATTTTGGACAAGCATGGCGTATATACTATCTATTCCTCTAAGAAGCCTGAGCCCAGCAATTAAACATTTATGTGTATATGTTATTCCGGCCACAATTCGAACCCATATCATCGGAATGATACACGGACGCTTTAACCACGAAGTGACTATTACTACTACTATTGTATTCTAATATTCCGGTAAAGCATCGGTAATAAATTATACCATTGGCAAACAAGATTGAAATATTAAAACTGGATATCACAAGTTCACGTTTCAGATGCATGCTCTGCGTGCAAGTTCGCTACAAAAAGGCAGGCTAAAAGAATATTTTATTAAGGATAACATTTCAGTTCCTTAAATAAATGTAAATTACATTGTTTATTTTGCATAAAATTGGAATTATGGCATACATAGTAAAACAAAAAAAATATGGAATTTTAAAAATATAAAAAAATAGCGCTGATCCATTCATAATATATTAATAGATAACTGTAAAAGTTAATGTTTATTTATTATTTGTATATCGCTATATCTTTTGTTCTTTCTTCGCAGCTTGAATTGATTACAGATATACAAATAATAACTATACTTTCATTAATGAGGATGGACTCAATGTTTTTTATCCTAGAAAGGGGGTTATTTTCCGTCAAAAGGTAATTATTTATAAAAAATTTAAGGTGCGAAACGATAACGAAGGCACGGATTCAAGTGTGTGAGAAAAGGACTAGGTGGAAAGCTTTAGTAATAAAATTGGCCAAATGCGTGACATTTTATTTTAATTCCACAAGACTATTATGCCGGTAGTATAGACTGCTCTTTTTGCATTTTATCTATATAAACCCAGGCATGACATACATAGATGGACGGACGTCCATGCTAGTTTGTGTAAGGCTTCCGTTTCCGTCAAATTGGCTCCGTAATACGTAGTCTTACATAAATAAATAAACAATAGCAAACATACTAAAGTAATGCAATTACGAACTCTATCAAATTTCATAAAAGTTAGATTTATTTATTTATGTATACCTAACAAGAAAACAAGGAGTTGGGAAGGGGGTCTATAAAAGGCTTTTACTTTTTAAAGGTCTCTTTTGCAACTTGTTGCTCTATTGTAAGTACGAGAATATTAGATCATTAATGGATGTTCTAAGACGAGAACATATATGCTTTCAATTATTCTAATAATGATAATTCTATGCATTATTTTAAAGAAAAGGTGTAAATAGGTAACTTTGTCTAGCATGTTTAAAATGTTTCAGTGACTCAATCTTGAATTCTCAGACATTTTTGTTACATTTCAAGAACTAAACGTGCTGTAATTTTACTAAATAAATCATCAGAAATCTCGCAAAAACGAGTAAAAGAACGTACTTATATACATACGTACAGCGCATATTATTAAATCCCTTGTATGGGAGACGAGAACATTGTGTACTAATTTTATAAGTAGGCAGACACTATTTTGGATATAGAGCAAACACAGTATATAAGCGTTCATCATACATATAACATTTTTGCTGGTCGGAATCTGACGATTTTGACTCCATTGATATGGATTCTTGAGGTTCCTCCTCCTCTGGCGTAAACGACAACCGCGTGGGCCCCATCACAACAAAGTCACCACTTTTATACACTAGTCCTTCCTGTAGTTATTACGATATTATCACCTCCGACCCACTGACTGACACTTTTTAATATGGTTGTGAACATTGCTACTGCTAACATAACAACCACCCTACCATCTCTAGATTCGTTTTATATCGGATTTACTAAGATCGTACGTTCGTAATTAGTTTTAATTCAGTAATGTATACGATTCGTGATTTTCGCGTCTATCGCGGAAACAAAGGCGCAGGCGGCATGCGCGTTATGCGTTTCACGTTAGATTGAAAAACAGTCGTAAGGAATGTGATGCCGAAAATAGCACGGAGCGTCGGCCACAAGGGCGAACCTCGCGCTACACCGACAAGCGCCTCGTACCGTCCTATAGTCGGACGCCGCACACGCACCTTTATTTACTTCCATCTAACCATTCCTTTCTTCCATGAAATACAGTCACCGAACACACAATTTTTACGAGTGGAAGTTTCATGTAACTGAACGAACATACGAAAATACGTTTTAGGGGTGCTTGTCAGCATTGATTACATCGTGAGCGACACGGGTGTGAATGCGTTTGTTTTCATAATACATATCGAATGTTACGTAGTTACGTTGTATTACTACTCGCGCGCAAGAATGAATAACATTTCAAATACAGAATGCCGTTTCTTCCATTAAGTACATTGTGTTCGATGCTAGTAGCAAACACCTCTTCAAAACAAACTACATCATGTTTAAGCTAAACACTACGTAGATCTAATGACCTAGTAATTTTATCAATTAAAAGCTTCAGCTGTGCTATTTGTATGGTATAGCAAATACTGACTTCTATTATTTTCAAAATAAGCAATGAGTCAGAGAGCTTTAGAGATTGATAACATACGCAATTTTCGCAGAGAAAACAAACGCCTCGGTTGCAAGGTGTGAAACAATAAACAATTAATTTTCATCACCAGTTAGCAATTTAATGCACCGAGTGTACCACTTCAAACGTAATGCTACAAATACCAAATCCATGTCTGCTATGGAAAATAAATCAGAAGCAAATTGCGATGTATATTTGTATTTGATATACTACAACGTACTTTGTGCACATTTTTGTAGGAACATACAATACAATGACATAGTCATTTAACAAATTCAAACTTTCTTTTGACTGACCACTTCCTAATTATTTGGGGTAGAGAAACAAAATGATCTCTTTCCCCTTCAAAGTATACTATTTGTGGCAAACTCATCTGTCACAATATATAATTCCTCGTGTACATAGTCTGCTAATGGTGCGGCTTCATCTGGGATAAAGTTAAAGGTATAGGCCGATTCACGCAGATGTGGTGTTAGGTGTAATGCGCAATTAGAGATGCAATATGGTTGATTACGTTAAATATTGACAGATTTCACAATGTGGCTATGGGTAATCGACATTATTTTTTTACGCTTTAAATAAGACGCATTCGGCCACAGCCTAAATCTTTAACACCAACGCAAATGAAGCCTCAGCGTAAAACATAAAAGCACATTAAATTTCATAAATCGAATGAAAACAAAAACTTAGTCTCAGCTGAAAACGTATGGATTCTGAAACAAAGGGAGAGTAAAAGCGACCGGTTATTGAACTTGAAAATCAAAATAGATTCAATATGATAAGCTAGGGGGAAAAGTTCGACAAAGAAAGAATCCCTTCAGACAACTAATGCGAACAGTATTTGTAATACCACAGCCAAGAATTTTTAGGTATATGTCTATGGCCGCAGCTTTTATTTAGACCTTTAATTGCTCCCATTAAGTGGCATTCTACAAAAAATATTTAAAACAGCTTGTTCGTAAGAAAACATTAACATAAAAAATAAAATTAATATAAATGTATCTTGAGTCTTTACATACAATAGAAATCACAGCAGTATGAATATCTGATATTTTTGATATATAATTTATGCATTTTTAAATATTAGGTTGGGAAAAAGTTTCTTCGCATTTTATATAAAAATTCAAAAGGTTTTTTTATAAATTTTATTTACATGCGACTAAAGTATGTAGGTGCCATTTTGTTGGATAACTTTTTGACATCTTGTAGGTAGGGACGTGATCCCATTGCTATAAAAATTTTGGGGCTTCTGATCAAAAAACTGCGACAAGTAGTTTTGGCAGTCCTCTCGTGATGTTAACCTGACACTGCCTAAGGAATTCTGCAGAGACCGAAACAGGTGAAAATCTGAAGGTGCAAGGTCAGGACTATACGGCGGATGCATTAACACCTCCCAGCCAAACTCTCGTAATTTTTGCTGAGTGGCTAAAGATGTGTGAGGTCTAGCGTTATCGTGGTGAAAAACCACACCCCTTCTGTTGATTAATTCCGGCCGCTTTCTGTCAACTTTTTGCTTTAATCTCATCAGTTGTTCGCAGTACAGTTCAGAATCGGTGGTCCTGCCTGGCGGTAACAGCTCATAATGAATAATGCCCTTCCAATCCCACCATACACACAGCATCACCTTGTTGCGAGTTAACCCGGGTTTCGCCACAGTCTGTGAAGCCTGACCGGCCTTTGACCACGATCTTTTACGCACGTTCTTGTCGTACGTGATCCACTTTTCATCACCAGTTATCAGCTTCTTCAAAAATGGTTCGGTTTCATTACGTCGTAATAAAGAATCACAAATGAGTACACGGTTCATTAGGTTTCTTTCAGTGAGCTCATGAAGCACCCAAATATCGAGCTTTTTGTGTACCCAGCTTTTTTCAAATGCGCCAAAACCAGTTTGTAGTCAATTCCCAGTTCTCCAGCTACATCGTAACTACTAATATGCCGATCTTGCTCCACTTTTTCAAAAAAGGCATCAATTTTGTCCGTAACAGGGCGACCAGAGCGACGTGCATCTTTGATATCAAATTTTCGGATTGAAAACGCTTAAACCAAATTTGCGCTACTCTCACAGATACTGCATTAGGTCCATAAACATCACAAATTTTTTTCGCGGCTTGTGGTTCATTTTATCTCTCTGGTAGTAAAATTTTAAAATGTATCGATATTCTTCATTAGATTCACTCATTTAACAATAAGAAAAACAAATGAAAATCACACATTTTCCTAATTTGAATTTGGAATTGTCTTCTTTAAAAGTAAAACTTTTTAATGATACCAAAACCAGCTAGATACAAATGGTATAAGCCAAAGAGATCTTATTACAAGTTCATACATACTATATGCGGAAAGATTTTTTCCCCAACCTATTATAACATGAAAAACAATTTTATGTGTAATTTAATAATAAGATTTGCAGGAGCAGATTTTGGTGTAATCGTGGTTATTTACACGTTTCGGAATAACAGCAGTTTGAGGTGCGGATGAAGGTAACAAAATTGTTTATAGAGCCAATAATCGACTCAAAGCCGGGCATCAGTCGAAGCATGTCGCATTAGGCATTACGGACAACCAGAGGGGCGGGGCGCACATCTCGCAATGCTTCGTGAAACTGAACGCTTGCTGTTTACGCAGCACAAATGACTCATGGTCGGTGTAATGAATTGTTTATCCATCTTAAATATCCTGTTTGAATTTTAATTTGGACTCATTAATATTAACAATAACGAATAACAGAGATAAATTAAATACAAAATAATTTAAGAGAAATTTGAAATTGATTTGCGATTAATCAATTTGGACTATCTCTCTAATTGATTATAGTTATTTATGGCTGGTTCCTATATCTTACCGACCCTTCATTCAAATTCAAATTCAAATTCAAAGTTTTTTATTCAAAATAAGTACCACTGGAGAACACTTTTTGAAGGTCATATAAATATATAAGTTAAAATTTAATTTTTCTTATTATTCTATGTATACCGCTTCACAACGTGTTATTGCTGTTAAGGAGAAGAAGCGGCAAGAAACTTTGCCTTACTATAGGTTAAAATTTGAGATAAGCTCGATAACTAATGTCAAAACTTACCATCCTTACCATCATCGGTTGAATTTTGAATGAATAGTAAGATATAACAACCGGCCATTAGAGATTTTGCTTTATCCACCAGGACAGAGACGACGGTGCGTAATTACTGAACACAGCGCGATATTTGTCAGATTTGTTAATCTTAATGAGTGGTTACTATTTTGGAACAATTCAACGTCACCGGATACCGTACCTAGGATGTAACGGCGTAGGTGAAGGCAAGACAAAAAGGCGTCAACGCAAACGGGCAACGAAGCGTCTGTCCCGTTTGTTAGGAGTGCAGAGTGACCGCGTACGTTGCCAAAATAAATGTCAATAACGTCTCGTTAACAATTTTAAACACGTCTTCGCGTTTTCATTTAAAGTTTGCTTCTTATTGACGGTATTCGAATCGCGTCACATCCCGCCGCGCTTTAACTATCTCAAATAAGTAAATGTAGTATTATTTTATTTTTGCTGAATGTGTTACTCGAGAAATATATAACGTGAATTAATTGAATTAATGTTCTGAATCATAAATATAAATCTTGTATCAATTCTTTGAAACACATAAAATGTACTTAACTATATCAGATGTCTACTTTACATATTGAATACATACACTATATTACGACGGCCTCTGTGGTTGAGCGGGCTAAGCCTTTGCCGGCCTACCTCACTGCAACGCAGAGGCTCCGGGTTCGATTCCTGGTATAGTAAATTTCGGAAACGTATTTTCTTCGTTATTTACTATGGTCTGGGTGTCTGGGATCGGTCCCAGAGTAGTACGTTGTATTATAACTCATAACACAAGCGTAACTTGTTTAATTTGGGGATATACAATATGTGTATTTGTTTGCCGATTATTATTATTACTTTATACTAGGTTCATTTTCACAATATAATCTCCATCTCAAACTCATGCAATCTTAAGACGTTACTGCCAGCATATGAACCAAACCTCTCATATAAAAGAAACACATTTTTTTTTTATTTTTTTTATTGCGTTAGTTCATCAGACAGGTAGACGGCCTACCTGATGGAAAGCGGTTACCATCGCCTATAGACATTTGCAACACCAAAGGTGCTACAAATGCGCTGCTGCTCTCTAAAGGGAGCCTGGATGGAGCCTGGCCACTAATGCTGGAACACAACTTAAGTTTCTTATGGCGGCATACTCCAGATCAGGGGTGGTAGTCATCCAGACGGCCAAACACCCTACTACCTGACTGTGGGTTGTTTTGTCGCCACTTATGACAGGCCACCCGCGGCTGCAGGAAATTGTATTCTTTATCCGTTCCTGCTCGAATAAAATTAATTTACAAAAGCAGATGGGTGTTTGGGATTACAATAATACATATGAGAGCATAGGTACGTATATAATTGCCATCTTTGTTCCTTCGACATGTTAAGACGAGACAATATAAAAGTAGTATATTACGTTTACAGCTGTTATCGAAAGTACACATAATGTATGTATTGTTACGAGTTACGGGACTCGAATTAAAATGCCGTTTGGAATTACTATAGAATTTATTAGAACTATACAAACACGTATAACACAGGTGCAATTAATTATAACTGGACACAACCAGTACAAACGTAATATACGATTCAATAACACGCGCAAAGTCCGTCACTATATAGCTTATCGAATGTACACACGTCTTGTCTCGCTTGTGACCATCGCTAGACTGCCGATCTCCCCGTTGGGCCATTGCTATATACTGCACCGATACAATATGGCTGCCCGCCCGCGTAGATCCAAGTTCTTAGAATTCGTAATCTGCACACCTGCCTAATTATGCCTGTAAACGGCCATAAAAGAGTACAATACACAATAGGCTGTTTTCTATCCTGTCTTATATTTGTCCTATTTTCACAAAATATATCTTAATAATATATATATTTTCTACATAGCGTATTTTATGAAAACCGATTCATAGCCAAAACCGTGAAGAAGGCAACATTAAAAATCCAATTTAACATATTTATATGGATGTAAGTTAAGTAAGTTTAAGTATTACTGAGGATACCTCTGCTATCTATTTCCAAAGCTCGTTTTTAACCTTACCTATATTTGGCTCTATGTGCTGCGTCGAAAAGCTCGCCTTCGAATGGAGTTGTGATAAGGTAGGAGCACGGCGCCGGGGGTTGGTGCGGCGGCGGCAGCGCTTCAGGACTGGGAGCTGTCGCCACCGCGCCCAAGCGCTCGCATGCTGCACGCACCCTCTCGCACTCCAAGCACGACTCATTCACGTAAACTATCGGATTCGGCGAGCCTGTTAAACACACAAAAAGTCTCATACATTGCTTCAACTCAGTTTTCAATGTCTTCGACATCAATAAGCTAAGGTACGATCACTCGATTATGCATTATACAAATATATTAAATTGATGAATGAAATGAATTTTATTTCTGACAAGACATTAATGGTACATCAGCCGCAACTTTGAAGCGTGCATTACAAATGTGGCGCTCGTATCTGAATATCAATTAACTGTATTTTAATGTACAAAGCCAAATGCTAGGCCACGTTGTTTATTGTCTACGACTAGAAGCAGCATGTGAACGAATGTTCGGCTGTTGTTACCAAAGAATTAAACCCTTTTATCATTTTACTAGAGGTCCAAAGACCATTAGTTTTCAGACCTAAATAGACAAACACGAAAGTATTAATTGACGGAGAAATGGTGATATTGGCCATGAAAGCAGATTAATCAAGAAATATAATCGCCCAATAAGAAAGGAAAGTCCTAAATCCTACTTTTCTAGTTTGGCTACAGGGTCCTTCTCTAGATTTCCGATACAGAAAAATATCAATAAATCGCTTGGTATTTAAAATAAATTAATTATGATCAATTTTGGAAGTCTTGATAAGTTTCTTTTTAATTTTACATTTAAACACAGTCAATAAATTTGTACCATGCATTTGTAATAGCGACAGCTAATTGAACAAAGTGGAGCTAATCATTAAAATATAGGACTTCTCATTCTTAGTATTCTTCTTCGATGACATCGGCATATAAATGTAACCACTTTCGTTTTTAATTTCACCAAAAATATTGATTTCATATTAATTAGAACTAAATTGAATTTCTTTATTTCACAGTATAGATAGTAAATAGATTTTATTACTCTCTCAGGTAAAGTCATGGGCAGTAGACTGGTAGTTTAGAAACTCATTTTCATGTAACCAATCATTTCGCTTAGTTGATTATAATTGTACGCATACTGTGCGATTACGTAAAATTGTTTGCTAGCACTAAACGTTCCACCTGTTTTATCGCAAACAGATAGTAAGTAGGAAAGATAGAATATGAAATTACTGAATCTTAAATTGTTTGTTTTCCATTTTTTTCATTGTATATCCGATATAATTCTTTGGAATGTACGTATGATATAATTCATGAACTTAGAAGAAACTATAACTATTCTATTACTTTTGTAGGATATTATATTGTGCACAAAACGGTAAAAAGCATAAGTATAATGGTCTTAAACTTGTAGTCATTAAAATGTAAAGAAGCAACAAACTTTTGCGGTTGCGTGAACATCGTATATTTTTATTAAATGGATACGACTGCTAACACGTAATCGAAAAGTAAAAATAAACATGCAAAAAATACCTTTGTCATTATTTTTGAGTACTTTATAATAATAATATATAGGTAGCCCTCGGTTGTCCTACAATATTACAACACTAGCAAATCTACTGGTGTAAGTAATGAGACTTGTAATATTTATCGTTATTTGCATTGCAAATGAATATACAGTAGTATAAAACCATCGAAAAGTAACCACTATACATTATTATGCAGCGAATAACTATATACTGTAAAGAAGGGAAAGCAATGCTTCTAATAAATTGAATGCCGATAAAACTTTTTAATTGATTACGACATATTCCCTTGAAAAGAAACAGACTTTTGAATCGGCATTTTCTTTGATCCTCAAGGAATAAACCACAAAGGCAATGCTGCTGTACAACTTTACGTAAACATCGCACATCGAAGTAATGTTACGAAAATGTCGAACAATATCTCCAGGTAGTTCAACTGTCCTGTTAAAAGTTGTTCCTATCGTAGTTCAGTACGATAAGTATTTCCATTATAATCTAGGTACGCTATATATCTTAGACGTATTCAAGATTATTTTTAAGAAATGGACCATTACCTCAAACTATGAATGTAGTTGCGTGTGGAGTTTCCTATAAATTAACGAAAATCTAACCTTTTGGGACGCGTTCTCCCACGTTAATTTTTCAGGGCCGCTGAGTCACAATTTCGACACAGGGAACGCCCGGCTGTGTTGGCTTGGCATGCAACATCATTGTGTATATACGTGATTCTTTAGTGAACCATCGTCTCTATGACTGCTTACGTATTAAACACGCTGCTGAATCGTAACATAGTTGGAGCGTTTTGAAATCAACAATCAATGATATCGATATTTCATCTATAGAGATAATGACATGAAAGATTTCATCACACTGTTACGTAAAAACAAACTTTAAAACCATGCGAAATATTATATAGGGGTGGGATCCTAATGTGGGTTCATAGTTTGACAACTCTAGATATGGAAAACCCAGTTAAGTTTATTCACTCTGCTAAAAAAGTATTGACAAACGTTAGATACAAAACTTTTGAAAGATTAATTTGATCCCGACATTTAAACACAGGAAAAACATATTAGGTATTATCTCTTTAGTTAGCAGTGAAAAATAATGGTTTGGTACACTGGTGTTCGCAACGATGGAGCAACACTGTTATAGCCACAAATACATGCGAACTTACATCCTCCACTGAGGTAAGATCGCAGTTGTTCTACCAACGCTAGCATGGTTGGCATGCGTGCCGCAAACCACGCTTTACGCCATCTGCAAAGGCAGGTCTTCTTGAAACAGTATGTGCACGAACATAACAATCTCCGTCATGTCGGTTGCAGTTTTCGAAAATTTCGTTCCAATATTTTAATGTTATGTGGTGCTTTATAGATACATTAAAAATATAATCTGCAATTTAAAACTCTGTGCTCATCATGCTTTTCAAAACATCGGGTTAATTGTGAAATACATATGCGTACCATAATATAACATAGACTTTGGAAGCTCTGCATACAAAATTAAACGTTTAGACACATGATCTCTTTTATTTTAACAGAAATATTTTCATTGTAGAATATGTACATTTCTGTTTGTAACGTTGTACTCAGTTTTATTTTTACTAGAGCTTTCCACGCGGCTTCGCTCGCTTAAACTTTCAGTACAAATTTTGAAGAAACTATGCCATTTTTAAAAATAGAAAGGGTCCTATAATCGTCGTTGTAATCGAACATTTATGTCAAATATCAAGATTTTTTTTACTGGTACACGTTAATTTGCAAACCTTATCTCATATATTCATAACTGGAATCAAAAGTCGTTACATATAAAACTAGTTACGTAATAATCTGCCTGTTCCCAGGGCCATGTAAAAGGAACCAACAAAGACATTTTTATATTTATAAATTAAGTATAGGTTACTCTTAGTTCAAACCCTCATATGTTATGGACCTCGTTAAATAATTTTCTGGTCCAAGAGGGTTGAAAAAATTAGTTACCAACTTAAGTAGATATCTCAGTCAAAATAAAGGTAACTAATTTACATCAAACTTCCTATAAAGTGAGTATAGTACCTACCGATACAGTTAGTAGGCTCAGAAGTTAGTAATGACCGACTCTAATGTGAATCTTATTAAGTATACAAAGTCCCAATTAGATTACATTAAGATGCTGCTCTAAGAGTAATAACTTCTTTTTAGTTAAGCTATTAATATTAGATCACACAGAAGTCTATAATACACCTAACATCTAACAAACAGACATGGTCATTTGGTTTTAGACAACCTTGTAACACAGAAAAGGAATAAGGTCGGCGCCACAAGTGCTTACACCGTGCAACCTTCGAGTGATAGCTCACTGTAATCATGCAATATGTATAAAAAATATGTATACATTCCAAGTTCTTAAAATACTTAATTGATTTTGTATGTTACTCAAATGGTAATAGTCACTTTGTTAATTATTTTATTTCAATTAGAGGCACGCCTTGAGACCAAGGTTCGAACCACATTTGAAAAAAATCATATAAAAGATTTTCTGTATCCTTTTATATTTCCTGAATTTGTATTTTAAATTAGGAAGTTTTTAAAATTACAAACTCCCTATTTATTTTATTAGGTGGGGGAAAAAGTTTCTTCGCATTTTATATAAAAATTCAAAAGGTTTTTTTATAAAGTTTATTTACATTTGACTAAAGTATGCAGGTGCCATTTTGTTGGATAACTTTTTGCCATCTTGTAGGTAGGGACGTGATCCCATTGCTATAAAAATTTTGGGGCTTCTGATCAAAAAACTGCGACCAGTGGTTTTGGCAGTCCTCTCGTAATGTTAACCTGACACTGCCTAAGGAATTCTGCAGAGACCGAAACAGGTGAAAATCTGAAGGTGCAAGGTCAGGACTATACGGCGGATGCATTAACACCTCCCAGCCAAACTCTCGTAATTTTTGCTGAGAGGCTAAAGATGTGTGAGGTCTAGCGTTATCATGGTGAAAAACCACACCCCTTCTGTTGATTAATTCCGGCCGCTTTCTCTCCACTTTTTGCTTTAATATCATCAGTTCTTCGCAGTACAGTTTAGAATCGATGGTCCTGCCTGGCGGTAACAGTTCATAATGAATAATGCCCTTCCAATCCCACCATACACACAGCATCACCTTGTTGCGAGTTAACCCGGGTTTCGCCACAGTCTGTGAAGCCTGACCGGCCTTTGACCACGATCTTTTTCGCATCTTGTCGTACGTGATCCACTTTTCATGTCCAGTTATCAGCTTCTTCAAAAATGGTTCGGTTTTATTACGTCGTAATAAAGAATCACAAATGAGTACACAGTTCATTAGGTTTCTTTCAGTGAGCTCAAGAGGCACCCAAATATCGAGGTTTTTTGTATACCCAGCTTTTTTCAAATGTGCCAAAACCGGTTTGTGGTCAATTCCCAGTTCTCCAGCTACATCGTAACTACTAATATGGCGATCTTGCTCCAATTTTTCAAAAATGGCATCAATTTTGTCCGTAACAGGGCGACCAAAGCGACGTACATCTTTGATATCAAAATTTCCGGATTGAAAACGCTTAAACCAAATTTGCGCTACTCTCACAGATACTGCATTAGGTCCATAAACATCACAAATTTTTTTCGCGGCTTGTGGTTCATTTTTACCTCTCTGGTAGTAAAATTTTAAAATGTTTCGAATTTCTTCATTAGATTCACTCATTTTAACAATAAGAAAACAAATGAAAATGACACATTTCCCTAATTTGAATTTGGAATTGTCTTCTTTAAAATGAAAACTTTTTAATGATACCAAAACCAGCCAGATACAAATGGTATAGCCAAAGAGATCTTATTACAAGTTCATACATACTATATGCGAAAAGACTTTTTCTCCAACCTATTATTCCCCGAATACCTATAAGTATTCCCCGCGGCTGAACCGCGTGGAAATCCCTGGGTAGTAAGTAGCTCTGTGTTACTTACATAAAAACCTGATGGTGAAAATCCTTTAAAAATCATAGCTATATTATTATCAGAAATAACGCATTAAACTCATCGGTACATCTGTGTGAAACGGTCAATATTATTATCCCAAATGAAGAAGTGGCATAAGCAAAAAGCCCATGAACAAAACTGATATTTTTATGTTTTAAAGTATGTATAACATGCAAAGGAACTATAAATACTTATCTATCGTTAGTGAACTAAAAAGACAAATAGAAATATGAATGATGATTTCTTATGAGATTTTATTACTATAAATAACATATTTGGTTAAAGAAGGTTATATTCTGTAATGATTTAGCTTAAAACTTTACTGTTTTTTCTTAAATTCACTACAATAGCAAAGAAACAAAGTCCGTACAGTCTACACAAGTGCCCACAAAAAGAGAGGCGAGTCCAACAACCTGATTTGAAGTAAAACAATAAATGACATGTTGTTTATGACAACATAGGTATTTAATATTTTCTTAAGTTTTCGCGAATTGTATACATAATAAAACTACGTTTTAACAGTTGTAGGCGCGGTAATTTATTTGATTTTTATTATTCCGACGTTTCGGCCACTTTTCAGTAGCCGTGCTCACGTAGGACAAATGTGTCAATGAGTATTTTTAAAGTTTTATTTAGCCTACTGTCAACTTGTTCATTTTAATTATCTAGTTTAAATTTGTATATGGTTATTATTTACTCTATGGGAGCCTAATCTAATTTACCACCGCTTCGCAACATGTGGCTTGAAGAGAAGAAGCGGCGCAAGAAACTCTTCAGCAAACATGCCTAGCTGTAATAATTTTATATAATATTGTTACAACTTAGGTTCCGACAAAAACAAATTCCACTTCTAATCTGTAAAAGCACATTTTATTACCTGTCGCCATTTGAACTAATTGTAATCCTTTTATGATCGTTTTCTTTTGTTCACTTATTTATTGGCATACGTTTCTAATTATTATGGAGAACAGCCTATTGTTGTATTGTACTTGTTTAGGGCCGCTTGCAGGCTGCATCAATTGCCAGGTGTTGCGGATTACAAATTACAAGCAAATTCTAGGAAATTGTGTCCACGTTGCCGGGCGGGCACAGTTGCATTGGTGAAGTATAAAACGACGGCCTGATGGAGAGAGGAGGCAGTTGAGCTAAGACTACGATACGGGCGTGACGTGTACATTCGGGAATCTAATAGCGACGGACTTTGCGCGTTTTATTGTATTACGACCTTCTGCATTACCTTTGGATTTGTTGTGTTCGGTTATATTTATACCTGCGTTATACGTGTTTGTATAGTTCTAATAAACTCTATAATAATTCCAACGGCATTTTAATTCAAGTCCCGCTAGCGCGTAACAATATTAAAATGGATGGAAGGAAAAATAAAAATACAATATTATTTTTCTTAAATACAACAACACATATAACTTTGGGGGAGTGCTAGCCACTCCAACATAGAAATCCTCCAACGGTTCCAGAGTATCATATTAAAGTCAATAATAAACCCTGGTTCACAACCAATGCCGAAGCCCACAAGTAGTCCGCAGTTCCCACAATAAGGGAAGTGATTGCTAACACCTGCATCAGATATAAGGAACGTCTAATGGTTCACCCAAATGAGCTTGCCCAGAAGCTGCTGCATAGCGTCCCACAAAGGCGCCTAAAACGAGCGCGCATTCTTGACTTGGATGAAAAATATAGGTCCAATTAAATTAAAGAAAGCAAATCATTGGATGTTGCCTTCTTACTCATCTTTAAAACAACCAAATCATCTGCTTTTGGAACAATTTCCGATCGCAGATAAAAGGACCCAAAAAAATTTTTTTTTCTTTAACAATAACCATAAACAAAATTAAAATTAAATAATTAAAATGGACAAGTTGGCGGTAGGCTAAATAAAACTTTAACAATACTCATTGACACGTGACACCTTTGTCCTACGTGATCACGGCTACTGAAAAGTGGCCGAAACGTCGAAATAATAAAACTCAAATAAATTATCGCGCTTGAAACCGTTAAAACGTAGTTTTATTATGTATACTAGTCGCGAAAACTTAAGAAAATATTAAACTAGAGTTGTTTACTAGGCACATCGATAGTAAAGTAATAAATATGAATATGGACTACTAAAGCAATCTCCGCATTTCCATTCATTAGGATTCCTTCGCCATTTTGGCAACAACGGAATGCTTTTGTAATCATCGTGTCCATCTATTTATCTGTCTCTATTTGAACCATACATTTTCTCTGAAACTTCTGAGACTGTACATGAAATTTGATAGGAAGATGTAGTCTATACTGCACTACAAAGTTATTTAGCGAAATCGTAAAGAAAACCATAAGGTTGGTCGTCGCCATAAAAAGGGTTAAAAAACAAACTTATTACAATGTATGTAGTCGTGTCGGGTATCGTAAGTTAAATTTGAAATAACATGAGTTATTTAACGAAGTCTAGGTGGTAAGATCTTGAGGTCCCAAAGTCGTGAAAATTATGTCCCCCGCCTCACTCCAAATAAAATTAACGAGGTAAAAAATTCTAAATAAAAACAAGGTGGTATCTAAAAGTGCGGCTTCATTTGCGAGATAGTGATTCAGATACAGGCCGTTTCACGCACATTTCGCGATGGGTTTAATCCGTTATTTGAAATGGGACATAGTCAATGATGAAATATTGTCAGATAACATACATCTGTACATACATACACTAATGTGTCTATGCGTTAACGGCTTTATTATTAACGGTTTAAATGAGACGCATTCGGCCTCAGTCTACATCTTTAACACTAACGCATATGAATCTCCAGCATAACGAAGTCAACAGGTGGTAAGATAATACCTCCCAAAGCCGTGAAAATTGCATCACCCACCACCACCACAACCACTCTAAGTTACAGAGTAAAATATTCTGAATAAAATCAAGATGATACGTCAATGTTACGTAGAAGAGATTGCAAGTTCATAGGATCCAAAAATTTGTGCAGGGAACATACTACATCACACCTGTCGCAATCTACAGGATTTAAAGCTTGTATGGTAATTCCATACAAGCTTTTGTGGTGAGTGTGTTTCTATAGGATTTCATAGAATACAGATTTTGTAGAAATAATATGGCACAGAATATTTGTAGTGCGTGCACAGCCTTAAAATACTCTCTGTGTTTGCATATTGTTCATAAAATTATCTACCTAATTAACCCACCACTGAATCGCGACCCATAGTTCGGGAAATGCTGCTTTCAAGAATTATCTAAAGCATGTTATTTTATACCAAGAGGAATAGAAATTGGACTAAATCCATAGGTAAAATAAGTAACTATCAAGTAGCAAGGTCCACGAGGTTATCAATTGTCATTAAAAAGTTACCCAGGGTTAATGCTCATAAATTATGATGCTTCTGTGCTGGAGATATTTGCAATAACATTTTATTATAGTCACATTATCTTAAGATGATATCATTTTGTTTGCTAATGAACGACATTCTTAATGTTTTTTTATAGCTCTTATTATTATCTTCTCTTATTATGATCACACTTTGATTTGCATTTGTTTAGCTGTGTACTATGAATAAACATTATGTAAATAACAATAAGATATTCTCATTTTAACAACAAATTATTAAATGTAATAGAGTTTCACCGCAGCTGCGCCGTGGGTCTAACCCTAGTGCGTGCCTCTAGTTTAAAGAGCAAGCATTAATACAGGTTACATTGTATTACAATTTTATGTTAGTGATATTTTCCCCCAAAAGATTCACTTCATTTTATATCGCAAACTATCTCATCTCCCGGAATGAAAAGTATCTATTAAAACTACATAAGCACAAAATTACAGCAAAACGATCCAGTACTTTTTCCGTGAAAACTTAGCAGATCGACAGGCCGGATTACTGTCGCATTTTTTATTGATGATTTATATCTATAAAGGAAAATGACCAAAATAGCGAAAATGAAGAAAATGACCAAAATAATGAAATGAGAAAATTACCAAAATAATGAAATGAGAAAATTACCAAAATAATGAAAATGACATCACAAAAGAACAAAACCTATCCTATTTTCTGGAATAACCTTTATATAAATCTATCCCTTTTCCGGGATGGAAAATATCCTATCTCCATCCTAGATATTTAAATTACATACATGCTGACTTTCAGCCAAAATTGTCAAAAGTTTTTCCGTGATAGCTTTAGAGACAAATAAAAAAAATACTTTTGTCCCGGAAATAAACCCATTTTTCAGGGAAAAAAAGTATCCTATGTTCATCCTCGGCATCAAATATATATGTATATATATTGTTGGAATCGTATTTTTATTATAAATCAACCATATGACGGAAGTAGTCAATAACCGGATGTCAATGTAGAGGCATTTATTATCGTGCGACGAATATCGGAAATGGAATAACCGGAAGTTGGAAGTTGGTTTTATGAAGAAAGCGAAACTGAAGTGGCGCCAAAGCATTACCGGATATTGTCATTACGGCGCGCTACGAGGACCTTAAATACGCGGTGTTCGGTTAGAGAGGTGACAGTCTTCAACCAAGTCGTCAATTGCGTTAGTCGCACCGGCGTTAGTCGCCCCACAAAGACGTCAGCCGCCCCTCTAAGGCGTTAACCGCCCAGCAATTATAATATGCGGTGAGGATGTGAAATGGCTGGCCGACGAGTTTACACATCTTTACTGTTCTTATTGTGTCTGTCTCGCTTTCATGGGAGCTGGGAGGAAGGGAGAGAGTTTCAGCCAAATCGGTCCAGTAGTTTTTTGTAAAAGCGTAACAGACAGACACACCGAGTTACTTTCTCATTTATAATATCAATAGGGATAATATAGTAAATCAGTAAAGTATCCCTGCAGGAACAAACGAAATAAATACTAATTTCAGCTCTGTTAAGCTAGCATATTTAAATTAGCAGAACTTAATCAAACCAACATGAGAATTTTTAGCTAATTAGTTGCCAAATTCGAGATTTTGTTGCTGCAGCCGATTACCGGAAACTGCAATTAGTGCTAGCTCAGTGGCGGACACAGAAAAAACTCAAGGAGGGGGCGCTAAAGATATTTTGAACTACCTTTACTTTTGTCGTAATAAAAATAATCAAGCCACATGCCAAGTATAAGAAAGTATTATTTCAATTGATTATACACATATACGAGATAATACCGTCTTATGATATAAAAAAGTATGCACCTGTTCTTTCTTCCGGCAAATTTGTTAATTCCATCGTCAATAGGACACTCAATTTCAGGGTGTGCTTAACAGAGCTAAGTCATTGAGTCGATCCTCCTTCATTGGCGACCGACCTATGCCACGTTTTTGCACGCCGCAATGTTGAAAAACTTTCTACTGTAGCAATAGATATAGGTAGATCCGCCCCGCAGGAGGCAAGGGGGGGTGGGGGGTCACCCGCCCCTTATATGTATCGGCCGCTGTACTATCTTCATATCAAGATACCATGAAAACTTCTGAACGTAAAGAGTTATCTAATGGGCTATATGTAGTAACTAGGATATGCCCGCAACTTAATCCACGCTTGACTTGAAATTCCCATGGGATTCCCGGGATAAAAATAGCGCAGATTTTAGGTCTAAGAATTTGCTATCGATCAGCAAAAACTGCATCCAAATCGGCCCAGTAGTTTTTACGTGAATCCCGGACAAATAGACAACCAGACAAGAAATCTAAAAAAAATAAATCGTGTTCTCCACCGTTTATATGGTCTATTCCAGTTATTTTTTTTAAATAGGTTCAATGTACAGACACAACATGGTAGAATTTTATATTATAGATTTCTTGCTGAAAGATGACAACCTAACACAATATAAAATACAAAAATCATGGGATTTTTTTAGATTTTTCTGTACATGCTACCTTCGAACTCTTTTTTTTTTTTTGTTGAAGCAGGGGATTAAGTTTCGTACACTACCGGGTCCTTTGTGGGGGTTAGACCTTATGCGGCGAGATTAAGCGTCGCACGGCTTATGTGGGACTCTGGGTACAGTCGTTCTCAAATACACCACTAAACCTGAACCTTTTTTTTATTGCTGTGAAGCTCAGCAGACAGGCTGACGGCCAAACTGTGATGGAAAGTGGTTACCGTTGCCTATGGACATTAACAATACCAGTGGTGCTGCCAATACGCTGCCGGCCTTGAAGAAGAAACTGGAACCTGGCCACTGATGCTGGAACACAACTCAAAGTTGTTATGGCGGCATACTCTAGACCAGGGATGGTAGCCATCCAGTCGGGCAAATACCCTACCACCTGCCTCCCATGCGCTCGCGCTTCTGGTTGGAAGAACATGAGACTTAGAACGAAGTAACACCCATGTTCATCAGGGCATCAAAGCTTGAGATTATTCCGGGAAGCAGGGTAAACTCGCCGAATCCCCAGATGCAAGTGGACACCTGTGACGGAATCACGGGAGGAGATTTTGTGCAAATCTGCGCCTCCGGACACCCGACTGATGTCGGTACCCGTGAGTCGCATACGCACCTCTCTTCCCCTCTCGTTCCAGCCTCCTTGCTTGACATTACTGCCTCGCAGAAGGTTGTCGCAAACCCCCAATGATCGTCGCTATGCAGCATAGCCTCGAGCAGGCTATCCAGCGAATCGATCGGCCCTACGACGGCCTCGAGCTCAAATATCTGCGATGTCCATGCAACGCATTCGACCAGCGTATGGAACGCAGTCTTTTGCGCCGCACTCACGGCACTGAGGGGAAGGCAGACATCCCACAATCTGATGCCGGTAAGTATCTGCGTCATCCTAAAGGTCAGGGCTCCGCGTTTCCGCGTGACCTATAGCAGCATGTGTGGGCGCAGGGCCTCCACTGTATCGGTGCCAGCCACAGGAGACTCTAAATCTCTTGACCAAGTTTGGATCATGATCGCGGTTTCCCGTTCCCTGACCGCCTCAAGCTCGGCCCGGCAATAAACCAGGCCCCTGGCGAAAGCATTCTGTCTGAAGCGACAAACATTGGCAAGGACGTCCGTCTGGAGAGAGGCCAGGGCTATACGCCTGCTAATAGTGTCGCCACCCTCCACGACACTGTGCGGTATCCACGTATGCACCTCACCGCGAGGACCCGTTGTGATCGGCACAACAAAGTCTTATTGTGGCGGTGAAGTGCAATGGACCACACCGGTGCACCGAACAGAGCTATACTCCGATGGATGCCTGATTAGAGCTTCCGAGCCGCCCCGTCTGGTCCCCCCGCGTTAGTGAGAAGCCGGGCGAGGGTGCCTGCGGACCTCACGAGTTTGGGAACTAGCTGCTCAGTGCTCTTTGAACAGCCATTTCCGGTCGAGAACGAGCCCCAGATATTTAATCTGAGGCTTAACGCAAATATCCACCCGTTGAACTGTATTGGTCAAATCCGCGGGGGGATTCCGGAACAGCCTATGGAACATGAGAGCCTCCGTCTTCGTGGGGGAGGCCCTTAAGCCTAGCTTGGCGAGGTCCACGGATTCCGCGAATGACGCTGCGCGTGCCGCGACTAGGGTGTCGTCCGCAAAGCAGATTAACCCTATCCCGGGTGACGCCGCCATATAAACCTCCTTTCGACCTATACGATGTTTTCTTCTAACATATTTAAATTCTTCCTTTAAATCTGACGGCGCGTTCCCCTTTCGCACGCACGTCAGTCTTTTTACTGTCATTTAATCAACAAATAAAATCGCTCCGCTATTGTAAATATTTATTATAAAATACAATAATTAATATTGCTCTGCACCCGCACCACTTAATCACCAAATATGATGTAAACATTTTTAATAAATGAATATAAATACTATAAGTAATTTAAACCTCACCGCTTCGCCGTATCTATTAATAATCAAATAAATACATCACGTTAATAAACGATACATCAAGTACAATAGTGGTCAGTGAAGTGTACTGTGGAGAAGAGGAGCAGCTGCATTATATGCCCATTAATCCAGCTACATGCGGGCCCTTCTTTCCACTACCCTTCAAAATTGTCCCAATCTCTTTTTTTCTTACTTTGAAACAGTTTGCTTATCACTGAACCCAGGCCGCCGCAACACCGGGCATGACCGGCTCCCGAAGGATCCAGTCGTACCCGACGTTCCACAGAATCAGCCCGAGGACCCTTGCGGGACGCCGCACGCGACGCGCCATCTGCATATCGTGCGAACAGACTGACTACCCTCCCAAAAGGATGTACCCGTCCTGGAGGTACGCGCCGAACAGCTTCGTGAGGTACGGGGGAACTCCGTGTGCACGGAGCCCCTCCCTGATCGTCTCGTGAGGAAGGCTGTTGAAGGCGTTTGCTACGTCGAATGATACCGCCAGGACATTATCCTTCGCTTGGATAGCTTCGTCTGTAACGGAATGGAGAGTGCCGAAGGCGTCCAAAGTGGAGCATCTTCGGCGAAAACCGAACTGTATGCCAGCCAGCCCCGGCGTCAGTGTTGAGATGCTTTACGAGGCGCTCTGCCAAGATATTCTCGAAGATCTTGGCTACCTCGTTGAGCAACACTAGGGGCCTGTAAGCAGACAGATCGTTAGGACGCCGAACCTCCTTCGGAATAAGGCATAATCGGTCCTCCTTCCATTGCGACGGGAACTGAACCTGCGCTGATACAGGCGTTGAACAGTTCCCGCAGCTGACCGCGCTGTTTGGCGGCTAGGAAAGGAGCCGATCTGCGACCCCGCCAGGAACCGGTGCCGTCTTTCTGCCCCAGAGCTACTCCAGGGCAACGTCTAATTCGTCTTCGGAGATGGAGTGAGGCTCCACCTCCGGGGTGTCGGGAATGGATAGACCCATGACGGGGGGAGTTAAAACTCCTGGATCGGAAAAAAGCGCATCGTTAACCGACCGACCGGAGGGCCTCGGGTTCGAGCGATTCCATGACCGTGAAAGTGCAAACCCGCATTTTACTGCGGGCCACACGGTACGGGCGCCCTACCTTGAAACTCTTATTCCAACACCTTTCCAGGTGTCCAGAATTTATTGCTGTACAGGATACCAATATTCCCTTTTTTATTTTATTATTGCACGAGTTCAGCAGAAAGGCAGACCGTCCACCTAACGGTAAGCGGTTACCATCGCCTATGGATATTTGCAACATCAAAGGTGTTACAAATGCGCTGCTGCTCTCTTGAGGGAGTCTGGATCCTGACCATTAAAGCCCGAACACAACTCAAGGTTGTTATAGTGGCATACTCTAGACCAGGGGTGGTAGCCATCCAGACAGGCAGATACCCTACCACCTGGCCTAAAGAGCCGGCAAAAAAACAGAAATATGAAATCGGCCACCTTTTTAAAATCACTATTTTTTGTTGATATTAAAATATGAGAAACGATATTGGAACCGCAATAAATTCCAAATATCCTCCAAGGCAGTGAAATACAAGTTTCAAGATACTTTACGACTTTAAAGTGGCTGACTTCACATTACTATGTTAATATTTGTTTATTGTTATTTTGTTGCTGCCTCTTTAGGTGGGGAACATCAGTATCTTGTACAGCAACAAATTCTATATACCCGGAAAGGTGTTGGAATATGAGTTTCCAGGCAGCATGTACCGAAAAATCATAAAAACAAATCATATATTTTTTTATATATTTTGTTAGGTAATCTTTCAGCAACAAATTGCTACATAATAGCTCATCCCATTATATATCTCTCATGTTCAGAAATTTTCATGCTAGCTCAATATGAAGCTAGCAGTAATTGTGATTTCCGACAATCAGCTGCAGCAAAAAAATGACAAATTTCGCAACTAATTAAGTACAAATTCTCATGTTGGTTTCATTGAATTCTGCTAGTTTGACCATACTAGCTTGATGGAGCTATTAATTTCTACAGCTTGGCAGCCTGTCATAAGAGGCTACAAAATAACACTTATAGTCCGGTTCAGAATTTGACGGAAATAATGTAAACAAAGAAATGTCACTTTATGTCAAAGTCAAAGGGGCAGTTCAGGTGTACTACACCAGTTTAGTTCGTGTATTTTATTTATGTATTAATCATCATCATCCCAGACATATCGATCGAAATTTAGATTGAAAAAAATTGTATACAGTAATTTTCATCATATCATTTAGTTATTATTATTTAAGCTTGTGGATACTTAGTCTTTATTCAAAGTTTAAAACGAAATTAGTTGAAGGTATTAATACCAACAAATCAGCTCACTATTTATAGTCTACAAATAGATAACTTTCAGAGGTAATACACCCTAGAGAAATGGATGAAATGAAAAACATAATTTATCAACAAAAACAACAACCTCAGAATCTGATTTATTTATTTTTATGTAACTTGTCATTATAAAAACAAATTAAATGATTCAGATGTTATTTCTGATTCAGATTCGGAGTGTGATGTATTTACACTTATTATAAACCTATCTGTCACATTATCTATTAAATGGTCATTAACATGGTTGATACAATCTACCTATTTTTATGGTGTCACCTCTTTTAAGCCCATTTCCAACATTTTTTTTATTTCAGCCATGTTAAAACTTTTATTACTGCGGGCGAGATACCCCTTTACCTCAGCCCATATTAATTCAATTGGATTGAGCTTGCAGTGGTAAGGCGGTAGTCTCAGGATGGTGACACCATGCTGGGCAGCTATTTCGTCCACCACATATTTATTGTATTCATTTTTATGAATTTTAACAATTTGTAACAATTGAGCTTTTATCATTGTAGTTTCATAACTAATATTTTTTAATTCAACCAATTTTGAATGTCTTTCTTTTTCCATGATAAATTTAGTAATATTTCAATTTTTCGGCTGTGACACAAAATTCAATTTTGGTCATGGATAATGCGCCATGCATTATCCATGACCAAAATTGAATTTTGTTTCATTTTTGTCAGAACACTTACGAACCACTCTTCAAAGCAGTCTGCTGATGGTAATCTATATTATTGTTTTTAACTTAAACACAAGAAGGCCTCCCTCAAGGAAACCTTCTTCACAGCCGATGTGACTTATAATAAGTCTACTTCCCTTGCCAGTAGGTGTCTTCAATCCTGTAGACAGTCCTTCTGCAAATGCTTGCTTTAGTGATTTTATTTGTTTTTTATTTTAAATTTTATTTCCACCCAAGCTCTTTTTACTGTGTGATTTTCATTTAACCATGTTTCATCTTGGTAGTATATTAACTTGCCATTTCTGCAATACTCTTTAATAGATGTTAAATAATTTTGTCGCCACAATACAATATCTTGCCTTTCAATCAGCATGATATGGTGTTGGCGTGTTACATACTTAAAATTTATATGTTTAAAAATTCTTCTTAGTGTGCTCTTTGACATGTTAGGTAGGTCTCCGTCTTCTGTAATGACTTCCAGAACCTTATCTAGAGTGGGAATTTCATTTTCTTGGAAAAACCGATGGACAATCTGTCTTATGGCATGAAATGTAAATCCATCAAACTTTTCAATAAATGATTGTTTTGGTCCACTTTTTTTTGGAGATACGAATTCGTCATTAGTTTTATGTTCTTTAATAACTTTATAAACAGTAGATAATGCTATCCCAAGCGTGTGAGCGGTTTTCTTGGCACACTCAAATTCATCACATACGGCAACACTCAATGACTTGTGTAGGTGTTTTTTCATGGGAGACATTACGTTCTCTGATGTTGGCGGCCCCGGTAGACCATCTTTACCTTCCACAGCAGTGCAGTCAAGTTTTTCAAAAGAAAAACAAATTTAACAACAAGTTGTATAATAAAAAGTAACCGAAACGAAAACAACCTTAACAATAAAAATGAAAAACAACAGCAAATAACAAAAAAAGCACAGAGACACGCATTCGAATCCAAGAAATGAAACACGAATAAACAAAATGGCGAAAAAGTTGTCATCCCCAGAAATGTTACCAGTTAAAATTTTAAAAACAACCACTATAAATTCAGGTATTTTTATTTACCTAAATAATTAAACTTATTACAAGATCAATGACTCAGTGTTAGTAAAATATTTAATGCCGCATATAACTTAGTTCAATAAGTAAAAATAAGTTACTTTTCACATTTTTTGCAACCTACTACCACTTGGTTATTTTTTCCTTGGTCAACACCTTTGTTTACATTTTTTCCATTGAATTCTGATCCGAGGTATAGGTGTTGTACATGTAGGTAACAATACCTATAGTGATTTCTGAAGTGAAACTTCTTTAGAATCCTGATTTGAACCTTGATGAAATGAAAAAGCAACACTAAAAAGAGATAAACACATAAACCTATAGGTCTAAGCCTGTGAGAGAATGAGATAGAATACATTATATTTAATCATTTAAACACTATGCTCATACTGATAGAGTTGGAAATGTCGTGAAGTTTTCTTCTTCAATACTTCAAATTTTGTGTTTTAAAGCTTAAATATATTATAACTATATAATATATCAAATGTTATGTCACAAAATTTAGAATCCTTCCCGCCCCTTGTCACACTTTGTTTCACTTTTACTGTGTGTGTATCTGTAGACCAATGGCAGAACCAACATTAACTATTGTTTAAACTATCAACAAATAAATGGCAACAGTCGGTTCTGCCACTTGCCGGCCGCTGCCATGGCACACTCTCTTTTCTCGCTCGGCTCGTGGGCTTTGGTCTGAAGCTAACCTAACCTAACCCACTGACCTTCTCATTGGTCGCAACCTTCGAACGCCCCTCATAACCTATTCTTTGTTTTGCTAAAATTGATATTGCATGTTGTCGGTAACTATATATACAAACTACAAAAATATAATAACCATCTTATTAACAATAATGTGAAAATCTGGAATTCCATATTTTCATATCATTTAAAGATCTTCAGTTTGATTGAATAATATTGATATTCCATGCTGTATGCATTTAGTTCCTTTGCCTAATATTTATCAAAATGAAATAAAAACTTTGTCTATTAATATTATTAACCTGTGGTTTACTTACAAATTACAAAATATTGTGGTTTTTTAGCAATGCCGTATTAGTCGATTTTATAATTATTTGGTCATGTGATAGATGTTACATTTACAGACTAATCCTGATATTAAATAAGTAATTATGTTTTTATCACAACTAGCTGAGTTCTGACGCTGAAATTGAAAATTATTTCTATTGATATGATGCACATATTTAACGTAATTAATTGTATTGTTTATTATTTTTTTGTCTAAATCATGGATTTACAATGATTTTAGTGTCATTATACCATAGCAAACCATATTTAGTCTTTGTATACAAAAAACACATAAATTTTCAGGTTCCACATTTATGCACATTTACCGTAGGCTAAATGAATTTTATTTATATTAATATAAGTTAAAAAATAATTATCTATGAGTACATTCCCACTCTGCATGTGAACTGCACACACACAATTCTTTTTTTAAAATAAAATAAGTATAATATACACTAAGTATCAGTCATTACATAACAAAAATAATATGTTAGTTTATAGATAACTTTTTAAATGCATGTTATGACCATGTCTAACTGAAAAATCTATTAACCAGCCAGTTAGCCAGTGAACACTTCTTATTTAAGTACTGATAACTTGCAGAGTTATTTAAGAAATTAATTGCAAACAAACTTTATGATTTATATATATATATATATAAAGAAATAAAACAATAACAAAACACATTATTACATACATAGTCTCTATGTTTATCAGATACACGCTAAGGTGAATATTAAATATTTGACCGTGGAGAAAATTAATTTACTCATATATCAGTCAAATACTTTTCTCTAGAAACTAGTATTTACAACTACTGTTTCGTAACAGTGATGGGGACCACGAAAATTAACATTACAGTTGTCAAGATTGCATAAACGAATAACTGGATTTGAAAATGTGGATTATTTACATACCAGCGCTTTCTTGAATTTTGTCAGTTGTAGCGGTGCTTCCTGTTTGTGTCATGCCCTTAGACAGTTCGTCCATCTTGCTGTACACTGGTTCGTTACATCAAACATTAAATCACAACACAAATTACATTAACAGCAAATAACCATGTCATACCACTAATCACTGTAATACTGCAGAGTCTATTATCTTCATTAATCATTTTTAATAATTTCACGCATTTCTAAAAACACCAGCAACAGCGTACGAACAAATTTGAAGTTGATCTGACAGTGGGTGGGTTGCCACTTGCCAATTGCCATACTCATAAAAGATAATTTATAATTTCCATTAACCCCCTGTTTAAAAGAAAAGGATTTGAAAGAATGTCCTACCTAATGGTAGGACATTCCTTCCAAAACCTTTTAACCAACGAAACGTTTTAGAAAAGTTTAGTTATGTATACATTAGTATATATAACTAAACTTTTCTAAAACGTTTCGTTCGATGTTTTTTTCCTTTATTTTTACCTGAAATAAACAATTATCGTGCACTTCTCCTAGAAAATATTTTAAATCTAGGTAGTAGTTTTATAGCTTATTCTACATTTGATTGTTTGTTTCTTCCTCTTCTTCTGCGAGCGGGCGATTTCCGCAACTTGACGACAAAGCGCCTATTTTGCGTGCGAGGGTGGATGAGGGTTTACTCCATCCAGCCCAGCTCCTCCAGGAAGTCCACCAGTTTCTTGACGTTGCTGAAGACTTTTCAGAGGCTACCCTGGGCGTCCAGATACTTCGCCCTGTATTGGGCCACCTCTCCGCATTCAAGCAGGACGTGGGCGGCTGTTTCTTCTGCCTCCAGGCATGCTCTGAACAGGGGGCTGTCAGTGACACCTATATTGAAAAGATGTCTGTTAAAATTGCCATGTCCAGTGGCTGCACTAATAACTTGTCTCAGCCGGGACCAACTAAGCTTTAGGATATTCCTGGAGAAACGCAGGCTCACTCGAGGCATTGCCAGCTTGGCTTGCCTGCAATCCTCCAGGTTATCCTAAAGTTATTGAATTAATGCCTTTGTCCTTTAATTTATGTAATTTCTAAACCAACTGTGCGGCAAAGGCAGGAAAGGTTCCGGTCCAACTGGTTGGGTTTCGGAAGCTCTCTTTGCCTGTTGATCTGCCGCATCATTTCCTCGGGCACCACTGTGTCCCTTGATCCATTGAAGGGTCAAGCTATTGTTCTTACCTGCCGCCTCATTTAGAGCCGAGTGGCATTCGTATATTAAATTTGAATAAATAACCCTGCTACTAACGACTTGTAGTACCGATCTACTATCAAAGAGTATTCTGATACTGTGATCATAGACATCTCTAGCTACGATTGCTTTAGCTGCAAGCAGGATTCCCATGCATTCTGCTTGATATACTGTATTAAACTTACCCAGGGGCTCGGATATGTTAATATTTAGGTCTTCCGAGAAGACTCCCGTGCCTGAGCCCGAGTTAGTCTTTGACCCATCAGTATAAAGGCTAAGCTCATGATGGGAAAGAAAACTGTCGTTACCTTCCACGAGTTCAACCTTGTAATTTTTATCGAAGATGAAAGCTTTCTCTATTCTGTCACTGACCGCTTCTACCAAAGGTGAGTTGGACCATGCTTCCGAGAGAATGCTGAAATGTCTTACCTTGTCAAACTTAAGAGTTTTCAAATGTTTTAATCTCAGGGCCGCCATTGCTGCCTCTTGTTGTACGAACAAGTGCAGTGGAGGGATGTTAAGAGCTATTTCTAAGGCCGCGGTGGGCGTTGTTCTCGTGCATCCCGTCACAGCACAGCACGCTTGTCTTTGTAGTCTCTAAAGTTTGGCCGTGCAGGTCCACCACACCACAGCTGTATAGAGCCATAGAAAGAGTTTGGGATGAAGTCCCCAACGCTTACCGATCGTCTTATGGCATTGCTATAAGGTCACACTAGATGTGTTTACTTTGTTGTCAACATGGCTGCTCCAGTTTAACTTGTTGTCTAGGGTTATCCCAAGATATTTAACCTCATTTGATAGTTGAAGTTTAGTTCCGAAGAAGGTCGGTAGTCGGTAATTACCTAATACTCTCTTATTTGTAAAGAGAACAACCTGCGTTTTCTGTGGGTTGGCAGAGAGTTCAAGCTCCTTGCACCACTTCACTACACGCAGAGATGCCTGTAGCCTATCACACACCATGCTGGCATTATTACCTACATTTAGTATAGTGATATCATCACCGTAGCCAACTTTGTAAAAGTGTTGACTGTATAGTTTGGAAATGAGATCGTTCACAACCAAGTTCCACAGAAGTGGGGAAAGTAATACTTCTTGAGGACAGCCTCGAACCACATGGGCGCCTTTCGTGTCTTCCCCTACCTTTATAAGTCTGTTGCTTAACATGTTGATTATCCAGTCGATAAGCAGGGTTTCCACTCCATGTCTTCGGAGTGCTATATCGATGGTGGTGAAATTGGTATTGTCAAAGGCCCCCTCTATGTCTATGAAGCAGCCCAGACACACCAGCTTATTTTGGAGAGCAGACTCAACTTTACCTACCACCTGATGAACAGCAGGCTCGGTAGATCTGCCAGGGCAGTAAGCATGTTGGTGCTTATGAAAGGGTAGATTGCGTAATGAGTTATCCCTAAGACCTATGCCTGTCGCATAGTCTCTCCAAGGTTTTAAGGAGAAACGACGACAGACTTATGGGTCTAAACGACTTCGGATTAGTGTAATCACTATTACCTTGCTTGGGTATGAAGATAACCCTGATTTCACGCCAGGCAAGGGGAATGTATTTATGTGCCAAGCATGCTTGAAAGATGCATGCTAGGATGGGAATCAATTTTTCCCCGCCCCAATGTAGTAGTGCCGGGAAGATGTTATAATTTCTTGCTGACTTAAAAGGCTGGAAGCTGTCAACCGCCCATTTCACCTTGCTGAAGGTGGCGGTCTCACAGGCAGCTTGCCAGCAGTGTTCTGTAACTGAAGAGTTGATTTCCATACTTCTAGGAGTTTGTTCTATTTGACACCCCGGGAAGTGTGTTTGTAGTAGTACCATATGCGATTCCTCCTGGCTCAGGGTCATTGTACCATCGTCCCTCCGTAGGTTGCCAAGAGCACAAGGGCCCTGTTTGGCTAGTAACTTCCTAACACGGTTCGCTTGTGGTATGGAATTAATGCTTTCGCAAAATTTCCTCCATGAATTTGATTTCCAGTATCTGATACGTTTTTTATATAGAGACTTGGCTTCTTTGTAGGTATCCCAATCTCTGTCCGCACCTGTGTTCATTGCTTTGTTAAAGGCTCTCCTAACCTTTGCGCGCAGTTTTTCGAGTTCTTTGCCCCACCAGCCATTGTTGTCAGCCTTAGCACAGGGTACTTTTAGGCGACAGGCCTTGTGGTAGCAGTTTATTATGGTAGTGTTCAGAGTGTCTACCTGCTGTTCAATCAGTGCCGTACTTACTAGCCTAGCAGTTGATGATTGTTTGTCCAGTTCGTGCGCTATAAGTTGTTTATAGCGTGACCGGTTAGTCAATTGATTGTTTCTAATCCCGTATACTATTATTTGCTTAATACATAATATTTCATTCAAAAATTCCAAATTATAATATAATAAATCAGTAAAATGGTCGTTATTTGGTCGATAGTACGTTTAATTTAAAAAAAAAGCATATGGGTAAATTTAGAACCAACATATTCTAAAACATTCGTAACTCTAATAGTAGTACCTGATATAGTTAGTTGTGATGCACATTCAGATAGACATTTTAATGAAGGCATAAAGTTGCCTATTGAAACCATAAAAATGAATTAACAGAAAAGTATAAATAATGGCCAGGATATTTTTTAAAAGCAATTAAATTACAATGTAATAACAAATTATCAAAAATGGAACCGGATATTTTTTTTAAGACTACGCATAAATATTCTGAAAGTGTATGACATAAATGTTTTTTGCAATATGATGTGCACCAATAAAACAAAAATCTGTATGATTAGTTTAATACATAATATTTAGTGAAAAGTTGCAATTTTTTTATTGTCTTAAGAGGCAAACGAGCAGACGACCCACTTGATGGAAGGTGGTTAACATCACCTATGGATGTTTGCAACGCCGGGGCGTTAGAACGCGTTGCCGGCTTCTAAGAAATTTTATAACGCCCTTTTTGAACGACCCCGTGTAGCGCAGAGGGCAAACCTCAGCAGTAAGTTCCCTCCAAATTATTGTCGTACGTGGAACAAAAGTTGTAAGAAATCGTTGCGTAGTTGAGCATGGAAGCTCCAATAAATGGGGGTGAACATCTCGTCGATGGCAAGTGGTCGATTTGTCGGTAACATAATTATGATATTTGATTCGTGTAAACGATGTCCCGATCCGGGCAATCAGAAAATAACAAAAAATTTTGTCTAATTAAATACATAAAATGTATAATATAATATTAGTATTTTCGACTGATTTCTATAAAGGTCAGTGATGCTTACATACATTTGATAAATCGTCGTTGGTGCTTGTGAACTAAAAACTAAAGGTTTGATCATGATTTTAACCAACTTTTAAAAAGAGGAGGTCTCAATTCATCTGTATGATTTTTTTGTATGTTCGTTATTTGATTTCTCCATCAATTGTGAACCGATTTTCAATTTTTTTCTTTTAAAGTATATACTCACGAAATAGAGTCATAGTCACCAAGTCAGGACCTGGTGAGTGGATTCTAGGGAAATCAAGAGTAATCAATACTTATTAAAGAACGCCATGGGCCAAAATTTTTGGAGAAAAGCTTGTATACGCACGCTAGTATTACACTTTCTACAGACGTTTATTTTTTTTGTAGGCATGTAACGCGGTTTCTCCGTCAAATGTGGACCGATATTCAAATTGTTTTTTTTAGTCACGAGATGGTCCCATAGTCACCAAGTTAGGATCTGATTTGTGGATCGCAAGGAAATTGAGAGCAACCCTTGTTGAAGAGCATATACACCGAAGAGTGAGATGCCTAATTTGTATACGTGTGCTAATTGTAAAATTTCTATAGGTATTTGATATATATTTCTAAAACTACCGAAGTATTTGCGCAACTAAAAAGTAAAAAACATTTTTTTAGGTGGTGTAGGCAGGTGTCTACAAGCTCGATTGTGAGTGTGGATTATTATACATTGGGCAAATAAAGAGGAGCATAAAAACACGGGTAAAAAACACGTTGTTGACATGAAAATCACATGGTCTATGAAGTCTGCGATCAGTGAACACACGCTGGATAAACCCAACCACTACATCAGATTCGATAAACCACAAATCCTCGCGAAAGAGAATCGTTTTATACCTGGAATGATACGTGAGGCTATTGAAATCAAAAAACACCTAAATTTCAATAAATGAGATGGTTGGCAAGTACCACCTGTTTGGGATTCGATGATCAAACTATCAAGACCCAAACCCAGCAAAAACCAAATGTCAGACCTCAGGACACTGTGAGCTCTTTCTGCGTGCACCGGAACACAAACCAACTTGACTCATAATTTCTTTTATTTTCCTTCCACCCATTTTAATATTAAATAAAATCATTAGAGCTAGGCATGTTTGCTGAAGAGTTTCTTGGGCCGCTTCTTTTCTTCAAGCCATAACATGTTGCGAAGCGGTGGTAAATTAGATTAAGCTCCCATAGAGTAAATAATAACCATAAATAAAATTAAAACTAAATAATTAAAATGAATAAGTTGGCGGTAGGCTAAATAAAACTTTAAAAATACTCGTTGACTTTGTCTTCCGTGATCACTGTATCATAGTCGCAACACTATGATCTGTTTTGTCTATGCCAACCTCTCTCTCTATGGACGCGCCAAGAAATGGACGACTGCTAATTGTAACGCTCGCTAATAAAGTAATAAAGGATTGTGACAAGAAGAGGATTTTCATTATAAAACCCATGCCAAGCAATCACGGCCGCTGAAAAGTGGTCGAAATGTCGGAATAACAAAAATCAAATAAATTACCGCGCTTAAAAACGTAGTTTTTTATGTATACAAGTCGCGAAAACTTAATTTTATATTTTTTAACACAAACAAAACCAACTTCACTCTGAAAACCAAAAATAAATATTTACCGACTTCTATATCTTCTAGAAAGAACTCGGATATATATTTATTTTTTGGTTTTTAGTGGGAAGTCGGATTTGTTTTTGTTAAAAAAAATTTAATAATAAGTCTTTTACATTTTGTTGGACAAACAATGGCACATCACTAGAGCTTGTCTACTGATAGACTTAGGTTTGTCTATTGTTAAGCTTCCTGTACCGTCAATATGTGTTCTCGTAATAGTTTCCTACTAACATGTAATGTATGTGATATGTGTATTAAATAAACCCATTTTAAAAGTACTCCGCTCTTCTTAATTTCCTCTGGCCATCCCATCTAACCTCAACACATTTTAATTTCATTTGAATATAAACTTGCTTGTAGGTCTAAAAATGGGGTAAGAAATTTTCGCGAACAGTTCTTCATAATTGAAGATAATCTATCTTACACAATCAGTTTTCAATATCGACTGACTTATTTCAAATTATAAAAACATTGGAATTCTTGAACATATGGCAATCCTTCAATAGAATTAATAACTCTAAAGAATAGATCATCTTCTATTGAAATTTGGCTCACCATGGTTTGTATATTAATTAGTGTGTTTTATAGGAATGTCATGCCAACAAAAAATATTGTCTATTGCAAGAAAAATACGTTCAGAAATCGTTGACATTTTCTGTGAAACGCCATATTTGTTTACGTTTTTGGACTTTGAGTTTTAAGAAAGATATAAATACAAATTCGAAATAATTAAATTTTCTTCTCATAAGAGATAAGTAAATTTATTTGATAAGATAAAATTGTTAGGAAGCTTTATTTGCATGCTGATAACTAGAAAACATAATGGGCTAAAAGCCAATAGTAAATTTTACCCAGATGTTGTGGTTTTGCGTCTTGCATTAGTTTTTGGAAGTAACTAACAAAGAATGGAACTTTTTCGTCTGTCGCACATATTATTCGAACCAAATAATTATGTCCCGGATACTTTAGATTTACTGGCAGATGAAGAAGCACGAGAATATTGGTTAAATACATGTGAAAAGCTCGTAGAGAAATATGTCAATTTTGCGCTTACAAACAATGAAGATCCGACTGTGGAAATTCGAGCATTAAAGTTTAAAACCTGTTATGTAGAGGCTCTAAAAGAGTTGAGAATAAATCCTCTGTAAGTAATAAAAATCATGCTATGTTGACTATCACGTCTTTAATATTTTTCGTTATTTTTGAATTCATCTTTATCAAAACGCGAGTAGCTAGTCTGAATTGATATAAGTATTAACGATTTCAGGGCTCATGGGCAATTGACAATAAGATTACTACTAGATGTCAATGAAACATGTCTTAGATCTCAGGGGTTTTTTGACCTGTGGAAACAACAGAAGAAGTATGAAAATGAGGGAGCTTTGGCTGCTCTTAGTGCCCGTTTGGCTGAAATTGATGAAATGCTAGACAACCGTACCAGGTGGACTGAGCTATGCAAAGGAGTTTTAGCTGGTACCTACTAATTTTGATTACCATAACTGAAATGTTTATTCTTATATAAAATTTATTAAAAGTAAAATCTGACAACTTCATATCATGTTTATTCTCTTAAAGGAAATTAGACTCCAGAAGAGATACTGATTTTTAGGTTTGTGTCGCTTTGTCCCTGTTTCAATATCAACAAAAAGTTATAATGCTTAAAACATAATATTTATTATTTCAAAAATTAAATTTTCCTTTTGTGTTCTCCAATATTTTACAGTATAATGAGTGCTATTTCTCTATGGCATCTCCCCATGTTCAATGCTGCCTTCCTCTTTACATCTATGGGTTAACTTTCTGTTAAGTGTTGTCCATTTTTTATATGTTGTTCCATCATCATTACACTCTATTAATTACTACTTTAGCTTTCTTGTGCTTTGTATTACATATCCTACTTTGGTTTTAAGTGTGGTGTATATGGATTTCTTCTAATCTTTTGATGTGGAACCCAACTTTCCACCATAAGATGGATCTTATTGTAGCAAGTTCTTAATTTTGTTAAATTTAATTGTGATATAGCTGTTTGTCACAAATAAAGTCAACTTTAGTCTAAGCTAAGCACTAATGCTTATAACCCCTAGGTGTTTCTCATAGTCCAGTAGGTGGCTTTAGAGGACCACATAACTAGTGACCACATGCCAGGTGCTACTTGGGCTAGATTGACGCTAATCACAACAGAGATATATATATATATATATATATAATTAAAATTAAATACTTATGTGCCACAGGTAACATGTTTGATTGGGGGGCCCAAGCTGTTACTGATATATTAGATTGTGGATTGAAAGAAGCACTTGTAAAAATTCAAAAAAGACCTTGGCTTTTTGATGGTTTGGAAAAATGGCTTGAAAAGTTAGAAGTAAGTATCTAGTTTACTGTACTATCTGTTAAATTTACATTTATAATATTTTATGTACTTTATTATCTATTTTAGCAAACAGTGCATCATTGTGCAGCAATATTTGTTGATAACAGTGGTGTTGATGTAATACTCGGTGTCTTGCCGTTTGTTAGAGCATTATTGGTTCGAGGCACTTCAGTAATACTCTGTGCTAATGAATGGCCTGCTCTCAATGATGTTACTAATATTGAATTAGAAGAAATATTGCAACATGCTTCACATATTTGCCCTGTGATAGCATCAGCTTGGTCTACAGGAGATTTATTAGTAAGGTCTAGCGGTCAAAGAGGGCCATGTCTGGACTTCAGGACAATAAGTGTAGGTGAGTTATCAGTTTTACACTTGTTAGTTATACCATGGAAAAAGATATCATAATTCTTCCATAGTTATCTATACCTTTAAAGTGTTTATGATTAAATTTTATTTTCAGACCTTAGCACTGAAATGAAAGCACGCGGAGTGGATCTTATCATATTAGAAGGCATGGGAAGAGCCCTGCATACAAATCTGAATGCAAGATTTGCAGTAGATTCTCTTAAGTTAGCTGTAGTGAAGAATGCATGGTTGGCACAGCGACTTGGTGGGCCACTGTTCTCTGTCATCTTCATTTATGAAGATAAGCCTAGTCATACATAATAGAACTATTATAAATATCTATGTACTTTTATGGACTGCTACTCAGATATGCGGTACACGAATTTTAAGTAGTGGGTGGGAAGGTATACTTACCCTTTCTGCAACCTCTATTGTCCGGACTTCTTGGAATATTAATTTTTGTTAAACATAACCTGACCTATTTTTTCACTAATATTAATGTGATGGGTGGTGAAAGGTCACGACCAGGGACTAGAACAGTGATTTAAGTTAAGTTAGGTTATCTTCAGACCAAAGTGCACTGGCAAGTGCCAGAACCAACTGTAACCATTTACTATTTATTTTCTATACACGAACAATTATGACACCTTAATGTCTCGTATGAATCATTGGTTTTATTTATCAGTTAAGTGGACAACTAGCAAGATGCTTTTTTAATATGTCAATGAATCGGTATATCAATGATAACAGTTTATAAATACATTGCAGAACAAACCCATTTTTTTAAACATGGGTCAAAAGTAAATAAATGCGATTATGTAAAAAAATTATATGCTTTCGTCTTTATTGGCAGCTATTTTGAATATTTTCATGGTTACTCTTGTAGTGTATGTGAATGTGCTCTTTTGTATTTATTCTTAATTTTTTGATGACTTGCGCTGTTTGGTGGTTCTTTTTCTGTTGATTACCAGATTTCTTTTGAACTTTGAAAGGATCATTCACCTTTGGACCTATAAGTGCAATATTAGTGAAAATGTAGGGACGTTATGTTTATTAAAAATAATATTTCAAAGTCTCCGAATCATAGGGGTTATAGTAGGGGTACGTATGCGTCCCCCCTCTCCAATCCACCACCCCGCTACTTACAATTCGTGTATGAAACATCTATAGATGTACCCTTTTATGTGATTACAGTATGTACAATGTGCTCCCATTTAAGGGGTGAATATGAAATGTCAACAAAGATGTATCATATTGATAGATAAACTGGTCTCCAACTCTGTAACATTCACAGAATAAACCATCACAGTGTGAGTCAAATTCCATTCTATTCTAAAAAATCATACTAAATCGGTCTTGATCTATCAAGATTGGTTCAATATTGAGTCGAGATTGTTTACAGACTACCAAAACTGTCAAAAGTTACGGTTCCAATGCAATTTAATTGCCAATTTGAGTTACATACTTAGGGCCCTGCTGATATGCCTTTACTTTTGCTCCATGTACTATGAATAAACATGTTTTCAGTCATGGTAGAGAATAAACTCCAATGAGTGGATTTATCCCTTGGCTGGTGGTCTATAAAGTCTCGTACAGCAAAAACTAAAATTATTTTAACATAATACTTATATGCGTTAATTTTATTCTTACATCAGATCATAAATAAGATATAACAACGCGATCTAATATAATATATTAATCTTTAAAATTGCAGCCCTCTAATGTCGTAATTTTGAACATTTTAACATATTCACCCCAGCCACAGAATTATTCACGTTTCATTCATACTTGACATATTTCGATTAAGATTGGCAAGTGGATTATTGGCACTTGCAGCTCTATAGGCAGATGTTTCCTAAGTGTCGGAGTAATGTAAACTGTAAATATATAGACTTTCTCATCATTAACCATAAGACGGATTTTGTATGTTGATGATCTACACTCTAATTTATCACTTCCTTTATTGCATTCAAATTTTAGAATGCCGCGACTTGTGTTAATGTTCATATTGTGATTTTCGGAATATTATATTGAGTGTTATCTTGTCTTTTATTGTCTGCTTTTAAGTAAATATGGAACTATTTTAAAAAATCAGGTGTTTCTTGTTCATCAAAGTTTATGCTAATCTGATTAGACAGGCCTATTTTAAAACTTTTGGTCTAATAAGGTTTCAGACTACATGAAAGTGAACATGACTATTGATGATCGTACAAATAAACGAAATTTCATGAAATTTGGTATAGGATTCTTTATCCCTTTTTAACCGACTTCCAAAAGAAGGAGGTTCTCAATTCTACTTGAGTTTGTTACTAGATTTCTCCATCAATTATAGCCCGAATTTCATTTCTTTTTAATCGAAAGCGTATATATTGTTACGTGCGAGCGGGGATACGCATTTAGGATTGGAAGAAAACACCAGTTTTTAACTAAAAGCTTTTATTGACTTACACAGCCGTACGTAAGTCTTCTCCGCAGCGTTGCCCCTACACGCACTACTAACGACGCACTGTCCCGACGATAAGATACCTCACTCACAATACCGTCGCCGATATTGCGTAGACCACCTCCTGCTGCTGCAGCGTTTACCTCCGAAATTACCGCACGAAGCTGGCTTCTGGACCTCTTTTTAAACTTTGCTAAACTCCTCCTTCACTGAACTGCCCACTAACTTTTCACTAAATTCACCACTAAACTCGTCACTGCCTTCTTTTAAACTTCTCTTCCAACTGTTTCGTATCGCACTCGTCGCTTCTTTGTCTTGAACTGAACTCAACTCTAAACGTCCGGTAGGCGCGCCTTACGCTGCTTATATACCCGGAAGAATCTTCTGGAACCCATAATTTCGGTCTTCTTTTATTTACTATCTGTCTTTTCCTTCCCGAATCTTCTATTCGAGAACTTTCGTTTATCATCTATCCCTTTCTAACATCTATCTATCTCTGTCTTTTCCTTCCCGAACTTTCTACCTTTTTCTAAAACTTCTTAAACGAACTAGATTGTTCCACCATCACTCGCCACAATATACTCCCGAGGTGGTCCCATTGTTATCAAGTCAGGAACTGATGAGTGAGTGGATCGCAGGGAAATCGAAAGCAACCCTTGTTGAAGAGCGTCTACACCGAAGAGTGATATGGCAAACTAGTATACGTGTGCCAGTAGTACAATTTCTACAGGCGCTTAATATATTATTTATAAACATGTTCAAGTATTTGCGCAACTAAATATGTAGTAAAAAAAAATTTTTGGACAAAAACAAAACCGACTACGAAGATCTTGCAGAAAGAAGTCAGTTAAATATTTATTTTTTGCTTTTTAGTTTAAAGACGGTTTTGTTTAAAAAATTAAAGTAAATAAAGTTTGTCTCTTTGTAAATGCGGCAACTGTAGCTCACTTTAATTTCATATCAATCATCTAATATATTATATTTTTTAAAGATACCGAGTCTGTACATTAAAACTATTAAAAAATCTGGAATAGACTATATAAACGATGGAACACGATGCATTTTTTTAGATTTCTTGTCATTTATTCGGTATTCACGTAAAAACGACAGGGCCGATTTCAATGCGGTTTTCGTTGATCGTCAGCAAATTCTTAGACTTAAAATCTGCGCTACTTTTTATTCTGCGAATCCCGCGGGAATTTTTCTGGGAATAATTTAAAATGGCCGGATTGAAAAAAAATCGAATTTCAATAGAATTTTTTCATTGCTCAATAACAAATTTTATGTAATAAAATGTGCTATATTTTTTGTTCCGGGAATGGGAATTTTCTCGGAAGCGGTTTGAAGGTGTTCGGATGTATAAAAATTAGCTTCTTTCGACAGTTTCCACTAAAACAATACCTTACATTTTCTTTAAATGCTGCGATACTTTGTGCTCCGGGAATCCTGCGGGAATTTTAAGTCAGGTGTGCACGAAGTCGTTTGCATGTCCAAATTATAACGTATTATCTGTATCTCTCAGTGGAGCCACTTTGAGCACATAACAGTATTATGGAATGAGTTTTCGAACTAAGGTCATACATCATTCTTAAATGAAGCTCTAAACGCCTGGAAAATGGTCTGCCCTGGTGAAGACATTCCCACGATCCCGAATTCGCAACGATGCTGGGATGAACCTATTTGTAGAGGATTAAATACAAAACTTTTAAATTCCACTAACTCTAAAGGACGTGCTTGCATCCTTGCCGTTTCCCGCAAAGAAGCGTCTGTGGAAGAGAGATAATCGGCCCGGGATACCATGGTCTTTCTTGCCGCCGCAGTGCCGGCAGATGGTCACGCCACGCTGCCTTTACGGAGGGCACTTGCCACCGCTAACGTGCTGGCTTTATTAGAGCCGAACGGTATTGCACGTGACGATGGTAGGCGTCCCGACGGAATGACTCTAATACCCTGGCAACGTGGCAAGCCTTTGGTGTGGGATGCGACTTGCGTAGACACGTTGGCCGCATCCCATTTACCAAACACATCTAGATCAGCCGGTACAGCGGCGGAAACAGCCGAATCACTCAAGCGGCGCAAGTATGCAACCCTAAGTGAGAGTTATATATTTGTGCCGTTTGCTGTCGAGACGCTTGGACCGTGGGGTCCTGAGGCCATGAGCCTCTACCAAAATTTATCGAAACGACTCATTGACTCTTCAGGTGATCAGAGGGCTGGAGCTTACCTCGGCCAACGGATCAGTATGGCGATCCAGTGAGGAACCGTAGCCAGCCTTCTGGGCACCTTACCCATAGAAGACGGTGATCTGGGTTCAGTATTCTACTTATAGTATTTATACTATGAGTAGAATATAATACGAATAAGTTAAGTTTTCTTGCATTGTATTGTCTATATATAGTATTGCTATGTTATTTGAAATAAATACAGTGGTCAGGTCCTGTTACAAGAAAAAAATACAATTGAACAATGTTTAATAAAAAGTGATAAGTGGCACCATTTCGAAATCTTGACTAAATGGGCAATCTTTTCATGAACTTGCACATGAGGTGCAGTATTTTTTTTAGAAATATGAAAGTTCAAACTAAGCGGACATAATGTTTTGTAGTCGTGAATCAATAACATTTTTTTTTCATTAAACTCTCAATATAGTTTGATTTGTGACCGCACGGCTATTTAGAGTTAGGTTAACAAAAAATAAAAACTAAGTTTTAAAATTTGTAGCCACAGTAGCTAAATAAGTGATGTAAGGTGTCGATTTTTGACATTTTCAAATTACTGCCTGTTGACATTGAAGTAACATGGAATTTTTCTTATTACTTTAGCATTGGTATGACTTGACCTCTCTACCGGCGGTATCTGGTTGACGTCAAGTTTCGGGACATCTGTACATATACCTATTAAGATAAAATTAGAAGGTATAAAATAAATTACATTATTATTTTATACGTAATTATAGATTTTTTTTAATTGATTTTACTGCAACATCAATTTGCAGATCACGAAAAAGGTAATATTGTAGACATAAAATAATTATATGCTTGATCAAATAAGACAAAGTAATACTTTCTATCATTTATTCAAATAAAAAAGGACCGTTGCATACATTGTCTACATGCTAACAAAGACTAACTTCTCAATTCATTTAAAGTAGAAAGTTATACATATTGAAGAAGAGGGTTCACTGTACAATAGGGAAAAATGTACATACACTGTATAAAAAAAACTTGCCTAATTTCTAAGATGACTTTCTAAAACTATGTATAACACTGCCACATTTACTACTCTGGGCATGATATTCTTTTACATGCCATCCATAAAATGGACATTGATCAACAAATTTCATTAAGTCAACAATAAATTACATACTTCATCTTATATTTTAATGAATTTGTTAATGTTTGAAATTAGGATCTATTTAGCCAAGCAATAACTTTAAACAACAAATAGGCAATGCCAATAGCATAAGCTATTTTCTCCTTCTGTTGTCGTTGCAACTGTTCTGCCTCAATAGATAGCACCCGGCGATTTAGTTTTACAATTTGACGCCGTAAGTGCACCATTTCTTCTGAAGTGGACAGTCCTTCACCAATACCCATAGGTGGAGTTGGGTCTCTATAAAATTATTAATGATATAATATTATATTTAAAGGAATTGTGATGGTAAAAATCAAATGTTGCTATTTTCAACAACATTATCCATGCAGGAATGGAAAAAGAATATTAATTCCTGCAGCCGGGCGGCTTGTCGTAAGAGGCGACAAAACAACCTACAGCCAGGTGGTAGGGTATTTGCCCGTCTGGACAGCTACCATCCCTGGTCTAGAGTATGCCGCCGACATAACTGAGTTGTGTTCCGGTGTTAGTGCCCAAGTTCGAGTTTCCCTCGAGGCCGGCAGCACATTGACAGCACCTCTGGTGTTGCTAATTTCTATAGGCGATGGTAACTACTTTTCATCATTGTTGGGCGGTCAGCCATTTTGCTGTGCTTCAGCTATAAAAACAAACCGTATTTCTGGGTTTTGATTAACCAAAAAACAATAATTTACTAAACTATTAAAGTAAAAAATTAAAATTTCCATTCCTACCTTATGAAAATAAAACTTAAAGCTGTAAAATTTCTTAAACTTTGTTGTCTTCAAGTAAATGTCAAATTAAATTTTAACAATATCCCAAACACCAATTACAATTATTGTAGGTAGTGCATCTGTGATTAAAACTAAATTACAATGGATAATAGTATTAATTCAATAAAGAAACTACCCTTGCAATTGGTGAAAAGAAGTTGAGAATTAAAAAGTTATCAAACAGAAATAAAAGCAGTAAAAACTGTAGACAACTGTGACAAATCATAAGCTGCCATCTCATACATAATTTCTTATTTATGTCTATTCTTATAACAGCTATGAGTACTTATATCTTTTTAAAGATCCATACAATTTTCATCTTATCTTGACTAAAAATAAAACAATATGACATCCATAATTCCTAATTAAAATTGCCACAAAATAATAGGCCTGCCCGGTTTGACAGAACATTTAGGGATTGAAACCTCCAAATCGTTAACCAAGTCAACTGATTACCACTAGAAATAGATTAAAAATTATAGGACTTTGTGATCGTTTTATTTATTTTAAGTTAATTACTTTTTGTGTCACACAAATACCTCACAAAATCGATATATAGCAGAAGAGTTTTCTCTCACATCGCTTGTCGCGTATGGCGTGCATTAACTACCACAATTAATCTATTGAATTTTTTTATGATTTCACCCCTAAAATATACATTTATTCAACTGTTTTTTGTACACCCGCGGCTACGCCGCGGTTCAAACTTTGCTGCGTTCCTCTTGTTTAAAGAGCAGGCGTTAATACAGGTTACATTGTATTAAAATTTTATGTCATAGCTATTTGCCCCTTAAAGATTCACTTCATTTTATATTGCAAACTATCCCATCTCCCGTAGGTATTGAAACAAAATTACAGCAAAACCGATCCAGTCCTAGCAGTTTTTTCGTGAAGGCTTAACATACAGACAGATCAAGTTATTATCGCATTTTTTATAGATGATAGATTTTTATATCTATAAACTTGAGAAATGATTGGTCTCCCATAAAAACTTTCATCCTCATTTCAACCCATTCTAGTTTTATTTATCTATCACCCGTCTATCTATCTGTAAACTACATAAATGACCTAATTGACCAAAATGCCCGAAACGACCAAATTGACAAAAATGACCAAAATGCTCAAAATGACGTAATTGACGAAAATGGCCCAAATAACCAAAATGGTAAATCACAAAAACCTACTTTCTGGGATAACCTTTACATAAATCTATCCCATTATCCGGGATAAAAAAGTATCCCTTGTCTACCCCCAATATTAAAGTTACATACATACCAATTGTTAGCCAAATCGCTCTAGTAGTTTTTTCGTAAAACCATAACAAACAAAGAGAAATATATTTTTATCCCGAAAACTATCCCATTTTTTGAGATAAAAAGTATCATCGGCATCTAAAATATATATACTTAGTCTGGCCATAAATACTGTTACAATTAAAAAGATGCAAAATATTATATTTGAATTTGGAATCTGTCATTTTTATATGATTGTTCATTGTGTTTTCTCCTTTTGGCGCCAATACATTGTACAACATTTTGCGATATTAAAATGGAGTGGGGCGATAAAGAGAACCGAATCGCTGTGATTGCATTACACAAAGTAGGTATGGAGTTAATGCAATTTTTAAAACTCTTCATATGCTTGGTATTTGGTCAAATGTTTGTGTACCGGGCTATTAATAGGTACAATGAGACCTCCTCTGTTTGTGACAGAATAAGATCTGGCCGTCCACGTAGTGTTCGTACGAAATAGGTAGTCAAAGCAGTAAGGGAAAGAATTCGAAGAAATCCTGTCCGAAAGCAAAAGATTTTATCTCGGGAGATGAAGATATCACCTAGAACCATGTCGCATATTTTAAAAGATGACTTAGGACTTGCAGCCTATAAGAGACGCACTGGTCATTTCTTAACTCATAATTTAAAAAAGAATAGCGTAAAATTTAAACAATTACTGAAGCGGTAAGCAAAGCGAGGTCACAGAAAAATTTTGATTATGGATGAGAAATTTTTTACAATTGAGCAACATTTTAACAAACAAAATGACCGTATTTATGCTCAAAGCTCTAAGGAAGCTTCCCTATTAGTCGACAGAGTGCAACATTGGCATTATCCGTTTTCAGTGATGGGTTGGTAGGATGTTAGCTGTGAAGGAGTGACAGCCATATTTTTGTGAAAAAGGTATCAAAACATCGGCACAAGTGTATCAAGATACCATTCTTGAGAAGGTAGTTAAGCCCCTTAAGAACACTATGTTTAATAACCAAGAATGGTCCTTCCAGCAAGACTTGGTGCCGGGTCATAAAGCTCGGTCCACGCAGACTTGGTTGGAAACAGACAATTTGAACTTCATCAGAGCTGAAGACTGGCCGTCGTCTAGTCCCGATCTTAATCGGCTGGATGATGATTTATGGTCAGTTTTAGACAGTACATCTTGCTCTAAACACCATGATAATTTGGTGTCTCCCTAAAACAATCCATACGATTGGCAGTGAAGAATTTTCCTATGGAAAGAGTGCGTGCTTCTATTGATAACTGGCCTCAATGTTTAAAGGACTGTATTGCAGCCAATGGAGGCCACTTCGAATAAGCTTTTTATATTTTAAATTGTTTTATATTTATGTATTAAACTAACACACTGTAAAACTTATAAATGTTATTTGCAATAGAAAATTTTTTTTTTCTTTGTTACAATATTTATGGCAAAACTAGGTATATACTGAGTTTCAGCCAAATCAGTCCAGTAGTTTCCCCATGAAAACGGAACAGACAGAGTTACTTTCGCATTTATAATATTAATAAGAATAAATTAGAGATGGCACATTTCACTGATCACCGGTTAAATAACAGTGATAAAATAAATCACTTTTCACTCCAGTTACAAAAATCGTAAATGACTGAAATTTCACTAGGGCAATATTGTCATATTTTATGTGGAAGCAGCATTATATTTTATCGACCTTTCCTGTTCAAAGTGTCATCTAGTTAGAAAATAGATAACTGCATGTTTAATTGATTGTTTATCTACTTTGGTTATTTGGTATTAGATGGCATTTTAGTCAAAGCAACAAGCGAGTGGATCTGAGTGAATTAAAATTGAATCTTATTCTTTAACAGATTAGGCATTCATTTGCTTGAAGATTTGATTTAGGAGGTTAACTCAATGAAAATATTGTTGAGACTTGACATTGTGACAAATTATTTCACTTCACGGTAAATTTTTTCTAATATTTTTTTCTAACATGAACATGGTGTAAATAGTGCAATAATAGTGACTTTTTAATAAATATGTCTCCATTATGGAATCATTACGAAAAAATCCCAGAAAACAAATATTGTTTATGCTCATAACTTAAACCAAATGAACCTATAAAAAACAAAAACTAAAATTATTAATATCCAAAAGTAGATTAAGTTGATTCGTCAAAATTTTAAACATGCCAATGAAAAATAAACATTGACAGTCCCAAGCCTGATGAAATACAAGGGAAAGTTCATTTGAAAAAACTTATCGACAAAAATCAATGCTAATAAACTGACTCAAGTCACTATTTCACTACTTGTAACTTGTTGATTACTTTCATGACATGTAACTGGCAGAAACAAATATAGCTCCTGTGAAAATAATCATCACCAAATAAGAATATCGGACAGTGATTTTTCACCAGCTATTTAATGGTGACAAAAAAAATAATTTCACTATTTTATTGATATCTTTAAGTAGCAATATTTTCCATCACTAGTATAAATACATAAATAATATAAGGTTTTTGAATAAATATGTATTTAGTTCTTTTCCTGAATCAAATTGAGTTCATTAATGAAATGCAACTACCCTTTGATAGCAACATTAAAATTAAAAATAAGACTCCTTAGAACTTTGGGACTTCCTCATAGATTAATACGACAAACAGAATTAATAAAAAATTCATATTATTTCATTATTTGTGGGAAAATAATAATTGAAATATGTTTTATAACATTATATAATCCATCAGTAAAAAAATTATGTACATTATCAACAAAATAAATTAATTGTTATTGGCTTTCAGTTTCGTTGATTTCATTCAAAGTTATATTCTCTTAAGTGTGAAATCAGGCTTTTTATTTTGTGATTATTATAGGAATATCACATGTACAAAAATTGTTTACACGAATATCTAATGTCACAATAGTGATCTAATTAATTGAAACACTTACCTTATTACCAAACGTGATTCAGTCATAGTTGATTCATTGAAGTTATCTGTATGAGGTGTACTTGAGCGAGCCCCATCACCTTGTGACCTAAAAGGTCTGATGTTCTTTGGAGGTGAATTGGGGATTCGTAATGGAAAATCATCAGCAGATGGAAAATAGTGTTGATCAAGAGTAATTACACGTGGAGGAGTGCTTACACGGATCATACCAGGATCTGTGGGCAATACTGCATTGTCTAGTTGGATTTCTCTAGGTGGAGCTTTGGTGCCTAAAAATAAAGTATACATTTTTTTATATTGCAAGCTTGGATTAACTTACCTTTGTGAATTGAATCCTATAGAATTTAACTCATGTGTTCTTGTTTCCACACACACAACTCACTTATGAATATAAAAAAATGTTGACTTCAGCTATCATTTTAATCCAGGTAATTAAAAACCAGAGTATAGTGTATATTAAGATATTAGTCTTATTTCAAATAGCAATAGAAGAAAGTTGGTAAATAGAGAAATAAACATTGTCATTTTAAGTACAAGATTATTATTAAATAATAACAGTATTAAATATATTTTTATATAATTAATATAAATATTTATATCAAAGGTAAGTTTACACTACAATTCATATTTTATGGGTGGTTCAGCCATACCATCCTATTTGAAATAAACTTTAGTTATGAAACATTGAATTGAGAGCTGCAATTAAGTAACAAATTTTGAAACTCATATGAAATATCTATTTCCAATTTTACTGTTCATAACCAACCATAAGATTTATTTTTACATATCTTCTAAAAATAATATATATTGTTATGGTTTATCATGAAACACTTTGAAGTAATTTGAGTATTAATAAATATAATTGTAATATTTACTTAAGTTTTTGCAACTTGTATACATAATAAAACTATGTTTTACATATTGCAAAGCAGTGGTAAATTAGATTAGGCTCCCATAGAGTAAATTATAACCATAAACAAAATTAAAACTAAATAATTAAAATGAATAAGTTGGCGGTAGGCTAAATAAAACTTTAACAATACTCGTTGGCATTCGACATTGTTGTCTTCCTTGATCACAGCCACTGAAAAGTGGCTGAAACATCGAAATAACAAAAACCAAATAAATTACTGCACTTAAAACCGTTAAAACATAGTTTTATTAAATAAAATTGTATTTATTCACCAATGTGCTGATCTTGGCCAACAACAAGTATCCTCTCTGGAACTTTCATATCAAACTTCTCATTAGCATAATCCCAGCCAGTCACTAGTCCATTAGGAGCACTCTCATCATCAACTATGTCTCCTGTAGCCTGTAAATTTCATATAGTAAGGTTGTGTGATATTTTTCTATGTATACCAATTATTCTATACAGTTGGTACTTTTGAATTGTTCTATATTAAATAATTAATGCTCTATAATTTATGCATATAAAGATAAATATAACAAACCTTGATCCTTTGTGGGACAGTCATATTGTGACTTATAAGGCGTGCATAAGCTTCATCTGATGTGTACTGCATCTTGTGTTAGCCTTAAAAATGTTTTGGTTTAGAAATATATTTAATCTTTATGTGCAGCGACCAGATAAGATTGAAGATCTAAAAAAGTGGATTGTGCCGAGTACGGATTTCATAGGTTTCTCTTTATGTAGGGTACGTCATAGAAAAAGATTCGCTAACTTGACTCAACTCTCGAACTTGCCTCACATATTACTTCACACATGAGGCAAATACGCGTATACTTACTGGCTAAATAATTAAATAGTTTTTTAAATTTATTTCATTTGGACAAAGTGCGAAAATTAAAACGAAGGAAGAATGAAAAATAATTAGATTCAGATTGTTTTGACTTTGACGTCTTATGAATGTCATTATTTTACTTTTTTAATCTAAGTTTTTCCTTTTAGGCTCAACCCCTTTTGCTACAGCTCGCAGTGTGTTAACGTATCTCGGCCCCAAGGACGGCTGGGCCATGAAGGAGATACACCTATCTCCTTCATGGCCCAGCCCAGCCGCGAGACGCGCGAGAAGAAGGCTTCCCTGGTTCGCCGCAGCCGTAGCGCTGCGGAACCTCGTCTCGGGCGCCCGAATGGAGCTGTTTTAATGGCTGCCGGGTATCCCGCTTCGCTAGGTGGTGCGTAGGCAGTGGTCGACCTCACCGCTGCCGAGCCCCGCGGTAAGGAGAGCGCGATGATGGAGCCGCCTTCGACTCCCGTCGCGCCTAGGGCCCCTGCCGTGCGTGCCGCACGTAAGAGTGCTGCACACGTGGCCGTAGATAGGGAGATTGTGCTTGCGGCGAACTCAGCCTTGTCGAGCGGTGAGCGCGGCTAGCGCAATAGTAGAAACCGTCTATATGGCGACATCACCATCTGCCCGGGTCTCACCCGTATATGTGGATGATGGTTACGTAGACCATTTGGATATCGCGCCGTCAGGCAGTGACCCGGACTCGCCGGAGTTCACACTAGAAAAATGACGACGCGATTCGTCATTTTTCTAGCGTAGGCGCTGAACAGGCTGCTTGTGCGTCGTACACACGGTCGGGGGGGGGGGACTGGACGTAAGGCCAGGAAGGCTACCGCCGCCAAACTGGCAGCGGCTACTCAGTGTGTCTCGGCTATGGGCGATGCGGGAGTGCTCGGCCCTGCGGAGCTCCGCCTAGCGGCGAGCGCCCTGGTACCCGACATTCTTCAGGTCGCCCAGCCGTCGGGTAACCTCAAGGGCGCTTACGTGCGCCGCCTGATGGATGCCGCGGGCCGGCTGTCCAACATTGTGGACATGCTGGTGTTGCGGAATCCGTCTACCGAGGTCCGGAGGCTCAGCAATGAGAACCTCCGGCTCCGCACCGAACTGATTTCTTTGCGGGAGGAAAATATTTTCTACTGCAGGGAATTCGAGGAGATGCGGAGTGCCATGAAAGCCTCCGCTATGGATGCGGCCCCGGCTCCCGCTGTAACGGCGGAACTGGCTCCCGTACCCGCCAAGCGGAAGGCCAAGTCCGCCTAGGCGGAAAAAGTTCCGGCTCCTGAGCTGGTTGAGCCGCGGTCAAAAAGACGGCTCCGGCTCCCGCTGTCGTGGTGGAGTCGGTTCCTATAATACCGATCGTGGCGCAACACGGTCTGGACTACTACGACGCTTACGCATATCGTCGCCCGAACTGTGGGCGCCATGTTGGACGCCCGGCTCGCTAGAATTGAGGAACGGTTGCCTCCTGCGCCAATTCTTCGCCCGCCGCTTGCGGCGGACAGGAAGAGGGCAGCGGAGGCACTTCCGATTCCTAAAACGGCGGAGGCCGCTGCCGCCGTCCGATGGGACCCGGGGGAAGTGATTCCCTCTGTACCAATGGAGGTGGTGACGGCCCCCGTTATGGAGGTGGCTCCCGAAGAAGGTGAAGGGGGGGGGGGTGAAGCAGAGCCGCAGCTTTCGCCGCCACCTCTGTTCCGGTGACTAAGCCTGGGGCGCCGGCCCCCAAGCATCACCCACCGGCCCAAGGCAAAACCCGCGACCGCGACACCGTTCGTCGCGGCACCCGTCGTCGCACCACTACCGGCGCTGGTGGCCCCCGGGCTACGAAGCCCATGGTATTCCAGGACCCTAAATCGCCGGCAATTATGATAAAGTTGCTACCAGACTCGGCCAAAAAGGGTATTGGCTACCGGGAGGTCTTCGCGAAGGCCAGCTCGGTGGTCCATATCACCGAAATGGACCTCAGAGCGGGGCTGAAGGTGACTCGACTCGGACCGCCCGGGACGCTCGACTCCAGGATTTCTCCCCAGGACCCGAGAGCGCGACCAGGGCGAACCGCGTCGGCAAGGCCCTTCGAGGGGCCCTCCAAGGGATGGCCGAATTCATCCGTCCCGTAAAGCGTGGGGAGCTTTACGTCTCGTGTTTGGACGAATCGGCCACAGTTGATGGGCTTCGCAGTGCCATCGCCAGCGCGGGCAATTGTTCGCACGACGATGTCAAGGCGAACGACATCGGAATAGGACCTGGAGGGATGAGCGCATCATACGTGATGTGTCCCGTCGCTGCAGCCAAAGCCATCACCGAGCGGGGCTACCTTTTGGTAGGCTTCATATCGGCGAAGGTGGAGGATTTGGAAGCCCGACCGATACGTTGTTACCGGTGTTTCAACGTCGGCCACGGCACCCAGACCTGCCTGGACTCGTGCCCGGACCGGACCGTCTTGTGTCTCCGCTGCGGTAAGAGCGGACATAAGCAGCCGGACTGCACAGCCCGCGACCCCCACTGCGCTGTCTGCGCGGCGCGGGGTAATCGCGCTACCCACCCGACGTTGGCAAGGTACTGCTAACCTCCACACGTCAAGGGTAAGTTCGTCTGTCCGAGGGCGAACAAGCGACCGGTGAGTGAAGGGGTACCAATGGACACCTAAATGCCCAGTACACCCTCAACTTTATTTCAAGCTAATGTAAACCACTCCCCGGACGCTAAGGACTTGTGCCTGCAAGCGATGGCGGAGTGGCAAGCAAACTTGGCCGTAATGACCTTATCACGTACCCCCAGCCAGGAACTGGGTCTTAACTTTTTAATTTGGTATCATTAAAAAGTTAAGACAATGCCAAATTCAAAGTAGGAAAATGTGAGATTTTCATTTGTTTTTCTTATTGTTAAAATGAGTGAATCTAATGAAGAAATTCGATACATTTTAAAATTTTACTACCAGAGAGGTAAAATGAACCACAAGCCGCGAAAAAAATTTGTGATGTTTATGGACCTAATGTAGTATCTGTGAGAGTGGCGCAAATTTGGTTTAAGCGTTTTCAATCCGGAAATTTTGATATCAAAGATGCACGTTGCTCTGGTCGCCCTCTTACGGACAAAATTGATGCCATTTTTGAAAAAGTGGAGCAAGATCGGCATATTAGTAGTTACGATGTAGCTGGAGAACTGGGAATTGACCACAAAACGGTTTTGGCGCATTTGAAAAAAGCTGGGTACACAAAAAAGCTCGATATTTGGGTGCTTCATGAGCCCACTGAAAGAAACTTAATGAACCGTGTACTCATTTGTGATTCTTTATTACGACGTAATGAAACCGAACCATTTTTGAAGAAGCTGATAGCTGGTGATGAAAAGTGGATCACGTACGACAAGAGCGTGCAAAAAAGATCGTGGTCAAAGGCCGGTCAGGCTTCACAGACTGTGGCGAAACCCGGGTTAACTCGCAACAAGTGATGCTCTGTTTATGGTGGGATTGGAAGGGCATTATTCATTATGAGCTGTTACCGCCAGGCAGGACCATCGATTCTGAACTGTACTGCGAACAACTGATAAGATTAAAGCAAAATGTTGAGAGAAAACGGCCGGAATTAATCAACAGAAGGGGTGTGGTTTTTCATCATGATAACGCTAGACCTCACACATCTTTAGCCACTCAGCAAAAATTACGAGAGTTTGGCTGGGAGGTGTTAATGCATCCGCCGTATAGTCCTGACCTTACACCTTCAGATTTTCACCTGTTTCGGTCTCTGCAGAATTCCTTAGGCAGTGTCAGGTTAATATGGCGAGAGGACTGCCAAAACCACTTGTCGCAGTTTTTTGATCAGAAGCCTCAAAATTTTTATAGCAATGGGATCACGTCCCTACCTACAAGATGGCAAAAAGTTATCCAACAAAATGGCACCTACATACTTTAGTCAAATGTAAATAAACTTTATAAAAAAACCTTTTGAATTTTTATATAAAATGCGAAGAAACTTTTTCCCCAACCTAATATGTCAAAATTTTGCACAATTATCATTGACCAGATAGGTTATGTTTATGTTTGGTTTTTTAGTATTTGTTTGTACCGGGGTTGCATCTGCGAGTGTCACAATATGGGATCGATTGACATATCCACGATATGGTTTGAATAAATTTACTTAATAATTTCTTTACTTTGAATTTTAGTCGAATTACATTTGAAGATTCAAATTGAGTATAATTTTTCGTCATTTACAGGAAACCGCTGAGCGTGCATTTCGAGTATCACTAAAAGCGATTGGAAAAATTCTTGCCAACTTACTCTCGTGTGAGAGATTTAAATTTTAAGAATCACAATAGCAGTACTTCTGAATCCGAGTCCGACAAAGATGGTGTTGTGGCCAGCTCTAATCAAGACATGGATGAAGAAGCAGTTAGCGAGATAGAATATTTATATGACGATTTATTGAAATAAATTATAATTAAATACTATTAAATACTACTTATCATTATTTATGTCCGTGAATTTTGAATGAATAATAAAATGAACATACGCTTTAACGTTGTCACATTAAAATACAGGTCTTTGGATAGTGTTTCTGTACATTTTTGCATTATCTTACTATAACGTCTAGAACATAAACCATTTTTTTGGCTACTAGTAATATTCTATCCTATTTGTAGTCAAGGTCAGTGCCCATCCATCCATGTTATTTTGATTTTAACGCTGATCCAAATCCAAAATCGATTAAAAGTAATAGGTACGCATATTACAATGCTACGTTTCACATGAGAAGTCATTTTTATAGTTTACTAAGGATATGAAGCGGAATTTAAAGCAAAAATCTTTTCGTTTTATTTTGACGATATTTACTAAAGAATAGTCGACATAGCGGTTTTGTAAGGGTTCGTTTAGCTTATTTTAATAAAATAATTGTTCTGTTAATTATCGTAAGATATCGCTCTTGCTTACACAATTATTAATTATCATCTACATAATTAAAATAAACAAAATAAGTTATGTTGAAAAAATACACCCATTTAATAAATGAAGCAACCTGATCCTTGTACAATGTTTGACGTAGTACATCCTCTGGGATAACGCTACAAATATAGGCCGTTTCACCCAGATGTGTCGATGGGTGTTGTGGTGTAAATCCTTCTTATTAAGTCGGTACTAATTTGAAAGTGTCAACTTGTAAAAGAAATATTTTGTCATTATTCCTTCTATAATTTTAATTAGAATAAAACCAAATATTAAATTGGTTTTGTCTTTCCTTTATATCAATTTATGCTAATTAATAAAACTATACGATGGAATCTAAAGCACGCTTATTACGTCTGGACAAACTCGAAATAGATCCAATCTCAACGGCGGCTGATATAAATTACCAACACTGGAAGGTAACTCTCTTAAACTATATTGACGAAAATGCTTCCGAAAATTCTGAACACGTCAAGCTAAAAGTATTAATTAATAACGTATCTGCTAATTATACGCACACATACGGGAAGCTAAAGATTACTCCTCCGCAATAAAAATGTTAGATAAACTCTATTTAAAGCCAAAGAATGAAATCCATGCTAGGTATAACCCCATGTCGCCTAAACGGAAACCTGGGCAGACTGTCGTTGGGTATATGCATACGTTACAACAACTAGCATAGAATACATACGAGACGCTCTCATATCTGGTCTCTTTTCTCAAGAAATTCGACAGCGGCTACTATAAAACCTTGAAATAACTCTAGAGGAAGCAACAAATCAAGCCATGTCCCTTGAAATGGCGAAAATTGATTCCAAAGATTTTAGTACTAAACCTTCATTGGAGTTCCATTGTATAGACAATGAAATGGAAAACTCCGCAAACTTGGCTGCGTCTAAATCTCGCAGACGATGTTTCTTTTGCGGTAGCAGTGTTCATCAAAGGGTTAAATGTCCAGCTTTTCGAGCAGTTTGTCAAAACTGTGGTAAGAAAGGTCATTTTGCCAAGGTCTGTAGAAGTGAAAGCTCTGCAATTAAATCTACAAGCAACTGTATGGCCGAAATAGAACGTCAAAAACTTGGAGCTATTCTAGCTGCGTCTCCTGCTAGTTTACGGAAAGCTACGATTTCCGTATTCGTTAATAATTATAAAGCTGATGCTCTGATTGACAGCGGAATCTCTACTAGCTTTGTTGATAAGAATTTTGCTAATTTGTTACACTTGAAATGCTATCCTTGGAAAGAAAATGTAACATTAGCTTCTAAAAATACCATTACTTCTGTAAACGGAGTATGCTATGTAACTCTCCAAATAGACAAGTACAATTATAAGAAAAAACCACTATTCGTACTCGACTCTCTCTGCGCAGATATTATTATCGGACATGATATCTTAGGTTGTCATTCAGCTCTTGAACTAAACTTCGGGGGTCCAAAGGAATAAGATATGCAATGTTATGGCGGCGTCGGTTTCAGAAGTTTCATTATTCACGAATCTCACGAGTTGCATAAAAACTATTGCAATCAAATCTAGAAAACACTCTGTAGTTGATGCTATGTTTATACGAGAAGAAATTGACAAACTTCTAAGTGATGGAGTCATTGAACTGAGCAATTCACCATGGCGAGCTCAAGTTTTGGTTACTGGAGGCCAGACGCATCGCAAGCGTCTTGTTATAGATTACTCTCAGACTATAAACAGATTTACTGAATTGGATGCTTATCCTTTGCCTAACATTGAGTCAATTGTATCAAAAGTTGCTGAAAATAATATTTTTAGTCAAATTGACTTACGGAGTGTTTATCATCAAGTACCTATTCTGAAAAATGAGAGAATCTATACTGCTTTTGAGGCTTGTGGGAACCTATATCAATTTACTCGTATACCTTTTGGTGTAACTAATGGAATTGCAGCCTTTCAAAGAACTTTACATTACATTATAAAGCTTTAACTAAACTTTACATTACATTTCATTATGCTAAAGAAAATCTGAAAGGTACATACGCGTACCTTGATGACGTTACTATTTGTGGAAAGACAGATGAAGAACATGATCAAAACCTGAATCAGTTCAAGGAAGCTGTCATAAAATATAATCTTACACTAAATGAAGAAAAATGTGTGTATAAGCAGCATTCTATTAAATTGCTAGGTTATAAGATCGAAAATAATACTATCCAGCCGGATGAAGATCGACTCAGTCCTCTAATGAATCTATCTATTCCAACCGATACTCGATCTCTTAAAAGAGCTCTTGGTATGTTCGCCCATTACGCTAAATGGACCAGAAACTTTTCTGAAAAGATCAGCTCTCTTACGAATATATCTGAATTTCCTCTTAATAAAAATGCGATTGACTGTTTTCAAAAGTTAAAACTGTATATAAAGAAATCAGCACTGACGGTGATCGATCCAAATGAGACATTTACTGTTGAAACCGATGCTTCGGAACACTCTATAGCGGCTTCTTTGTCACAAAATGACCGACCAGTAGCTTTTTTTCTAGATCTTTATGTGATGCTGAACGTCGTCATTCTTCGATTGAAAAGGAAGCTAGTGCTATAGTTGAAGCTTTAAGAAAATGGCGCCACTATCTTATCGGACGACGCTTTCTTCTAATAATTGACCATAGATCTGTTTCTTTTATGTTCCAACAAAATCTTAAAAGTAAAATAAAAAATGAGAAGATTGAGAGATGGCGTCTAGAATTATCGAGTTTTAAATACGACATTATTTATCGCCCAGGTGAGGAGAATACTACAGCTCATGCCCTATCACGCGTCTGTTCGAACATAAACACAAAAGACAGGTTGAAAGAATTGCATGATATAATGGGACATCCCGGTATCGTTCGGATGGCACATTGGATACGATCCAAGAATCTACCATATACAACTGACGACATTCAGGTAATGACTTTAAACTGTCGTGTATGCGCTGAAGTAAAACCTAGATTCCTAAAAATGCAAGGAAAACTCATAAAGGCTTTAGCACCGTGGGAGAGACTTAATGTCGATTTTAAAGGACCATTACCTACTAACACAAGTAATCGCTATATTCTGACAATTACTGATGAATATTCACGTTTTTCATTTGCTTATCCATGTAAGGACCTTTGTGCAAGTACTGTAATAAAATGTTTTACTGACTTATTTTCTACATATGGCGCTCCACAATATATCCACATTGATCGAGGAACAGCGTTTATGTCAAATGAACTACGACGTTTTCTGCTATCAACATTAACAAACGCTCTTAATACTACATGGATGTAGAAGAAGTAGAACTCTTAGAAGCGAACCCATCCTATTCTTATATTAGATTAGCTGATGGCCGTGAGACAACTGTGTCGAATAGACAACTCGCTCCCCTACCAAAAAATCAACATAATATGTATGATTCAAGTGACCAGTTCTCAGGTATTGAAGTTGATGAAGAGGTCGATGCAGAATCACTATCGACCGGTAATGAGGATTCTCCAGCTGAAACGAGCCAGTTGCTGACTGAGAATTCTTCAGCTGAAACGAACGAGTTGCCGATGCTTCGGCATTCTACCCGAGCTAGGCAGGCTCCTCGTTACCTGCAGGATTACGAAGTAGGAGGGGTGAATGTGGTGTAAATCCTTCTTATTAAGTCGGTACTAATTTGAAAGTGTCAACTTGTAAAAGAAATATTTTGACATTATTCCTTCTATAATTTTAATTAGAATAAAACCAAATATTAAATTAAAATAAAATAATAAATCGGCAGACATTTACACACACTGTATATCCCCAAATTAAGCAAGTTACGCTTGTGTTATGGGTAATATACAACGGACCATTCTGGGGCCGATCCCAGACACCCAGACCATAGTAAATAACGGAGAAAATACGTTTCCAAATTTACTATACCAGGAATCGAGCCCAGAGCCTCTGCGTTGCAGTGAGGTAAGCCGACAAAGGCTTAGCCCGCTCAACCACAGAGGCCGTCTGTGGTCAATTGGTTTTGTCTTTCCTTTATATCAGGTGTAATGCGTTATTTGTTATCTAATTGGGCCGCAATCAATATCTGAGATTATCGCAGGTGTGGCTACCAGCATAAAAATTGGAGTTGTTAGAGTTTACAAAAATTTACGAAAGTGGCGCTCTATAATTTTATAAAATTATTTGCCCCAGTATAGTACAAAATAATTTAGTACATATTAAATAATCCGAAAGAATTATTGTTATAAGAAAACGTGAAGAGTGATTTGACGAACCTTGGATAATATGCTTACTGATTTTTTAATATTCCATTTTATTCAACTAAAACATTTTAAACGCTCTAAAATATAACTCTAATAAGTTCTGGCGGTTTCTTTAAAATTAACCGTGATACTAGTGTGGCGCCACCCTAATTTAATTAATTTCGAAGAACACTTCTGGATTCCCGCCAAAAAGTCATATTTTGTAATTTATTTATTTAGGTTTATGGCTTGGCAGCTAGGCTTTTAGGCCAGATCTTAGATTATAATGTAGTTTCTTCATTTTCTTAAGCCTATGTGCAGCACAGCTGAACTGTAGGTTATCAGCTGGTGCCATTCAACGGAGTTCTTGTGACAACTCAAAAGGCCACATTCGACTATACAGTTCACATTTCCCACAAAACACATAATTATTACTCAAATACTATCAATATCCTACAACTATTGTTCATTTTAGAGTAATTTTACACATTTTTAGAAAATAAAGTACAGAGCACAACATCTCCGTTCAGTTCCCGCCAAAAAAAACTGATGGACACTTCTTCATAAATACAGAGATGGTTCTCCTTACCTCTATCTTCCATAAATATATTCATGCCAGATGCACTCACACGATTGGATAACATGAGTCTTATTCGGAAAAAGCCAATAGAAGCGGAGATCTTTGTTTAATTTTTATAATATGTCAGCAACAACTGTCAATTATGTCGTGTTATGCTGTCATTGGTCTTTGTTTTGTCATGAACTAGATGACTTTTTATTTAGGAAGTTTGTGGCTTTATTCGTAATTTTATTATAAAACAATATTCAAAAGCATGACAAAACTTATAACGCGCTTTGTAAATGTGGCACTTCTTAATACTTAAGAAATTAAGTCTATATATTTATTATTACAATACGTTATTTATTATTACAATATGCAAACCACCGGCATAAAACTTCTTGTTTTATTAGCTTATTTTTGTTTTACGCTGGCTTCCGAATCTGAGTCTTTAAAAAGGGAAGACAAGAAGTCGAAATCAGTAACAACTTTTGTGAGTGCAAAATGGGAGACAACACCTATTGTATTGGAACTCGCAGAATATCTTTCTGGAGAGAGTTCAGACCTTTTTTGGTCTTTTGTGGATGGTATTAATTCCTTGAAATCTAGTCTTGATACACTGGGTAAGTATTACATGCGTTATTTAAATCTTTTAAACCAAATACAACCTTTAGTAGCAGTTTTGTGGTACACATTAATTTTACATTAGTTGGCTAGTCTCTTTTTTAATTGATATTAATTTGCTTTTAAACAGAGTCCGACAAACAGATTTATGATGCTTGCATTGGTGTTGCAAGCACTCTTCTCGCACCAGCCCAGTTACGAATGGCCAAATTGGCATTATCAATGCATACAATGTCCCCAACTGTTCACATGTTTGATCAAATAGCAATACAGAATGGTGTAAAGGACATACAATGTGATTCTTTTGTATTAATCGCTTCAAGAAAAGTATGTGATAATGATGTACTGAAAGAAATATTGAAGACTTATGATCAGTATGATGTGGTGAGTGATTAACATAAACCTTAAATCAGTTATATTTCCATTAAAGCCTAAGTTTCAAGTATTCTGTAGTTTTGAAAACTATCTTCTGAGGTTCATAATTATAGAATTAACTAGAGTTTACACCGCAGCTGCGCCACATTTTAAAGTCTAGTGTATACCTCTTGTCTAAAGAGCAGGCATTATTAGAGGTTACATTGTATTACATTTCTATGTATTTACCACCGGAAGATTCACTTCATTTTATATCACAAACTATCCCATCTCACAGGGCGAAAAGTATATATGTCTATTTTCAGTATTAAAACTACATTTAAACAAAATTACAGCAAAACGGATCCGGTACTCCTAGTAGTTTTTCCATGAAAGCTTAATAAACAGATCGATTTACTGTCACACTTTTATATAGATGATGATTTTTTATATTTATAAACTTGAGAAATGATTGTCTCCCATACAAACTTTCATCCCCTATTTCAACCCGTTCTAGTTTTATTTATCTATCCCCGTCTATCTATCTGTAAACTACATAAACTACACAAATTACAAAAATTACCAAAAGACAAAATAACCAATACCTATCCCACTTTTTGGGATAACCTTTACATAAATCTATTCCACTATCTGGGATGAAAAGTATCCTTTGTCCACCTGTGGTATTAAATTTACATATGTATGGAATTTCAGCGAAATTGGGCCAATCGTTTTTCCATAAAATATAACAAACAGAGAGAGAAATATATTTTTATCCTGTAAACTATCCTATTTTTCAGAATAAAAAGTATTCTATGTTCATCCTCGGCATCAAAAATATATCTGAGTTTCAGCCAAATCATATCTGTAGTTTTTGCATGAAAACAGAACAGACTGACAGAATTACTTTCACATTTATTTAATTATATCTCAAATAATAAATAAAAGTGTCTCATATATATACTGCACCCATTCTAAAATCTTTTTGTGTAGCATAGTGTGGGATTTAATCTATACCACAATGTATCTGTAAATGGTTGGAGTTTGTACATTGCATTTAAAAATGTGAAAAAGATCATGGGGGTAATTCAGACCAGGAGATTCAGAAAATGCAACTTTAAGAATTTTTCTGTCTATCTTTCTGTCTGTCTGTCTTTTATAGTATCATGTAAAAACTACTGAATGGATTTAAATAAAATTTTAAATGGAGCTTATTTATATGGGTGTATCTTAGGATTCTTTTTATGCAGATAAATGACATTGTTTCCCTTCCATTGAGATCACATCTTTTTTTGGAAACTAATGAAAACACTCATCTATATATTTTTAGCTATATTAATAAATCTCTAATATTGTGATGTTTGATTTTTTTTATATCTATCAGAGTATGAAGTTTTATTAACCTTTTTATTGAATTTGATTTCAGGAAGAACACAAACTGGAGACATATCTTCTGGATCACGCATACCCTAGCAGTGATAACAAGAGTTTAACTGCTATATTGTATGGTGAACTTGGTATGACAGATTTTACAGCAAAACATAAAATACTAGCTGGATATGCTGACTTAGGAGTCATTAATTATGTTGTTAGGTGGAATGTGAAGGTGATTTTATTTATATTTTCTTTTGTTATACTATCCCAGTTCATAATGGATGAATGGGAAAGTTATGTTATAGCATTTATCATGGATCATATTTATAAAATTGTATTAATAAGAGCAATAGAAACTTTATCTGAATTTAGGATTGTTTTATGTTAGTTAACCTTTAAGAGATCTTAGAGTATACAGAAGTATATAGATATAGATAAACAGCAACTAAGGGTTAATACTAGCAATACTTATAAATTAATAGCTTTTGCCCATGGTTTCACTTGCAATGATGTTATCCCATGGAAACCATACATTTTTCCAGATTAAGAGTAGCCTATGTGAATTCCAGAGAATAATCTATCTCCGTGCCAAATTTCAGTTCATTCTGTTCAGCCATTTTGGTGTAACAAACATCAATTCAAACTTTGGCATTTAAAATATTAGTGATCATCATCATAATATTTAAGAGTGTAACTCTTGTCGGTGGATCCTCCTCCAATCGTCTCTACTCTCAGCCAGCCGTTTCACTTTATACAACACAACACCTATCCTTTCCTTTATTAGGTTGATAAACATCCTCCTGGGTCTCCTCTTCCCTCTTCAATAAATGCTCTCCTGGGTCTTCCTTTCCCTCTTCTAATATTAGTGTAGATAAATAAATGTAGAAGGACCACAAGTGCTTATAATATATCTGTTTCCTCATATTTATTTAGATTTAAATTGGAGGATATATGTTTTACTACTTTTAATTCTCACCACTTAGCCTCGAAGCAAGCCTAAGCTGAGGCTTTCAGGATATGGAGTAGAATTGCAATTAAAGAGTACTGAATACAAAAGCCAGGATGACTCTAGACCTAAGGATTCAGAAGATGAAGAAACTTCTACTGTGTCTGAAGAAGAGGATGAGAATGACCCACAGAATCAAATTGATGGATTTAATTTTGGTAGATTAAAGTAAGTCAAATATAACTAATATATTTTTCATTTCCTTTGGATGAGTAATGAAAATGATATTAGGGACTTACATTTCTGCTTCAACAACCCAAAATTGTATAACAGGAAAGTGAACAATAACATTGTAACCAATAAATTGTAACATTATTTACAAATAAAAAAAACAAAACAACTCTAAACGATATGCCCGCCTATTGTTCTGCCTAAAAATACTGTAATTAATGTATTGTGTTTGTTATTTTGGTGAGTAATAAAGTGTTATATCTATTTATCTGGTGTTAAATAACATCTTACATCTTAATTTTAAAATATCATGATATAAATAATTTTAATTACTATGCAAACAATAAATTGTTGTGCGATGTGGGGGCCGTGGTTGCTAGAGCCGACTCTGGCACATCGCGCACCAGTCTCGAAAGAGGAAGGGGCTGCGCGGTGGTCGAAAATGGCAGTCACGTCGTTATAGACGTATACTTTTCACATAATCGGCCTGTGGCGGAATTTCACCTTGCATTGAACGCCGTTAGGGCAGCCGCCGGCAGACTTTCGCTGAAGACGATTTTCTGTCTAGGCGATTTTAATTTGATTACATTGAAATAATTTGAAATATAAAATTGTATAAAATGGAAATGCTCAATTTCTGAAATAAATGAATTATTATTGTTATTATTATTAACGCCAAACACCAATCCTGGGGAATACGTTCGCCGACTCTAGGAGACAGGCCGTTGAAGCATGTGCGCTTCAATCCGGTCTGTCTATCTTGAACCAGGGATCGGTCCAGACCTGTGTGCGTACGCGGGGTGGATCTGTTATCGACTTATCATTTACCTCCCTTGCGGCCGCCCGCAGAGTCGTAGAATGGAGGATGCTGGATGAGGCGGAGACTGTCTGATCATTTGTATATCAGATTCGAGCTTACCCCCTCGTCCGGTGCTATCTGTTCAAGGCAATGTCTGGCTCCCGCGCTGGGTCCTTACACGAGTCATCGAATGCTGGGCCTACTCAGCTAATCCGGGAGATATGGAGACGCAGGCAAAGCACATACACAAACCCCTAATAGGGATATGCGCTGTGGCGATGCCTCGATCTAGTCGTCGTCCACCGCGTAAGTCAGTCCACTGTTGGACTGCCGAGGTTGGCGAATTGCGTAAGGCAGTCCGTGGGATACGCTAAAGCGTAGCAGGAGGTGACGTCATCCAGACTATATTGAGGAAAATAGACTCTTGGGAGAGTTTAGAGAGGCCAAAAAGGCCCTTTCGATTGTAATTTTGCGTTCAAAAGCTCGGACTCGGGAGGAGCTCCTCAAGACACTCGACCGGGACCCTTGGGGGCGCCCGCACCGTGTGCGTGTGCGCCCGCAGTAAAATGCGGCCTTGCACTTCCATGGTCACGTAATCGCTCGAACTCGAGATCCTCCGGTCGGTTGTGGATGGGCCTTTTCCCGACCCGGGAGTCGTTACTACCCCCCTGTCATGGGTCTATCCGTCCCCGACACCCTGGAGCTGGAGCCTCACTCCATCTCCGAGGACGAACTTGACGTTACCCTGCACTGGCTTCGGGATAGGAAGACTGCACCGGGTCCCGATGGGATCCCGGTTCGTTTTCTCTTCCTGGCCGCAAAACATCTACGTGGTCAGTACGGGAATTGTTCGACGCCTGCATTAGCTCAGGTCAGTGTCTGTCGCAATGGAAGGAGGGCCCATTATGCCTTATTGTGAAGTAGAGTCGGCCTCCTAACGATCCGTCTGCCTACAGACCCATAGTATTGCTCAATCACGTAGCCAAGGTCTTCGAGAAGGACGGAACGAAGGGACGAAGGTCGCTCCTCGGGTCGATTCTGTGGAATTCGGTTACGATTGGATCTTTCGGAAGCCGGTTATGCCCGGGTTAGGGTTAACCTGCTTTGCGGACGACACCTTACTCACGTCACGCGCTGCGTCATTCGCAGAACCTCCGTGAACCTCCCTAACGCCGGGTTGGCGACCGTGGTCCAGTGTATAGGTAGGTTGGGCTTGAGGGACTCCCCCGTGAAAACGAAGGCTCTCATGTTCCATAAGCGTTTTCGGAATCCCCCCGCAGATTTGTCCGATACAGTTCAAGGAGTCTCCATATTATTTGTTAAGCCTCAGATGAAATATCTGGGGCTCGTTCTTGATGGGAAATGGCTGTTCAAAGCGCATTTTGAGTAGCTAGTTCCTAAACTGGTTAAGTACGCAAGCGCCCTCGCCCGCCTTCTCCCCAACATGGTGGGACGGCTCGGGAGCTTTATTCCGGCATCCTTCGAAGTATAGCACTGTACGGTTCACCCGTGTGAAACCATGTACTCAACCGCCACAATAGGACTCTGCTGAGGAGAGCTAAGCGGATCCTGGCGGTGAGGTCTATACAGGGGTATCGTACAGTGTCGTGGACGGCGGCGATACTCTTGGCAGGCGATCCGCCCTGCCCTCTCCAGGCGGAAGTCCTTGCCAAAGTTCGTCGCTTCCGGAAGGAGGCCCTTGCTAGGTTTATTGCCGAGCAGAGTTAATAGCGGGCAGGACGCGGGAAACCGCGCTACCATGATCCAAACCTGATCGAGAGATTTAGAGTCTCCTGAGGCCGGCGTTGATATAGTGGAGCCCGTGCGCCCACAAGTGTTGCGATGGGTCATGCGGTAACGCGAGACCCTGACCTTCAGGATGACGTAGATACTTACTGGGCACGGGTGCTTCGATAAGTATCTGCATCAGATTGTGGGATACCTGCCTTCCCCTCAATGCCGCGAGTGCGGTGCACTAGACACTGCGTTCCATACGCTGATCGAATGCGCTGCATGGCCACCACAGAGATTTGAGCTCGCGGCCGTCGTAGGGCCGATCGATTTGCTGGGTAACCTGGTCGAGGCTGTGCTGCACAGTAACGATCATTGGTGGGTTGCGTTAACCTTCTGCGAGACAGTAATGTCACGCAAGGAGGCCGCTGAGTAAGAGAAGGAGAGAGGTGCGCATGCGACTAACGGATACCGACGTCAGTCCGGTGTCCGGAGGCGCAGATTTGCGCAATATCTTCTCCCGTGATTCCATCACAGGGGTCCATCAGCATTTGGCGATGCGGTGTATCTAACCTGTGTTGGTGAAGTGGGTCACTCTGCTTCCTGGGGTGATCCAGGCCTGTGCGAATGAACATGGGTGTACCTACGTTGGAAACGACATTTTCTTCCACTTCAGGCGCCGGCACATGGGACGCAGGTTTAGGTTTAGTGGTGTAGTTAAGAACGTCTGTATCAGAGTCCCACGTAAGCCGTGCGGCGCTTAATCTCGCCGCGTAAGGTCTAACCCCCACAAAGGCGGGCCCTTTGTGGGGATTCGTGTATTGTACGAAATGTATGCCCCTGAGTCGTCAAAAAAACAAGATTAAAGTGTTTCAATTGATTTGACTGTTCATTACCCGCCCGATTATATGGAAAATAAACGGACACAAAGATTTTTTGCTGTTCATACATAAAAACAATGCTCATGATATCTCATAGGAATTATGTTATTTTGAATCCTGGCAGAGAGCACTGCCTAAATAATTCATTCTTCCTCGATTATCATGTTTGTATAGTAAAAAACTTTTAAGAGACAATGACATGTACATGAAGGTTTTAAATTAGATTTGTGCAAACATTGCAGGTATATCATTGTCTTTCCTTATAAATTGAGAGTACTAGACCTGTAGAAGATACGTGAGCTATTATTAATTAGGTGAATCTTCAGATTTATTATCATAGTATCATACAATACTTTTGTTAACAGGTCATGTATTCATAGACAGAACAAAACCTTACTAATATTAATGTTATTAGTAAGGTAATCTGTGTAAATACACAGATTTTTTTATTGGTATTAAGACTTAAGCCAAATTAGGCTGTTTACAATTTTTCAAATTAAACTAATTGGATTGTTGGCCATTATGTTGTATATGAATGACTATACAAAAGTGATGTGGCTTTGTGTAGATAATGAATTATTTTCCAGTATAATTTTGCACCTTCTGACATTAGAATAGATCAATAGATTAATGTTGTGTGTTTAATCAAAAAAATAATAGATAATTATTATATGTTAAGATAATTAATAACCAAAGTCCATACTAATTCATAAATATAAAATGGTATTTTGTTGTATTGTTTGTTTTTTTCTTCATGGCCTTAGGACAGTTAGATACTGAACTGATTAGTATGAATATATAATCATTTTTATAATAGAAAATGAGACAGCTAACATGTGATTCATAGTGTAGTTGCATAGAAACTACTAGTCGATTATATAGATTATAAGAAATATCACTTGCAATTTACTTATACTACCTTGTTATAAATAATGCAAATAAACTATTATTTAATTACAATTATTTGAAACTACTGCATGAAAATAAACAATTAACCCTCAGATTGTCTTAGTCAATGTATATTCTGTACTAATTCATTTGTAAGTTTGAGAGTCACTAATAATCATGAAATTTAGTATTGTTTTTTATAATGCTGATAAAAATAGAATTTCTGTCCCAGAAAATGGAAGTTTCCATGGGATACATATTTGAAGTGTAGTACTGTAAATTGCTGTGGACAACTCTACTCAATAAGTATTTTGATGCTTCAGAAACTTGTTCCCTGCTCTACGGACGCCATTAGAACGTTTCCGCCAACATCTCTCAGAGTCAAGAGAAGAATTGGCGCCCCTAAAAGTGTGGCAGATGCAAGCCTTGAGCATGCAGGCGGCTGCTGCTGTGGTTGACGCCCACGACGCTGGTGGTGATGAAGCACTACGTGTACTCACATCTATAGCGCAAAACTTCCCTATGCAAGTATGTGCTAGATAAATTTATGTTTGAACTCTTAAAAAAGGACCTGAATGTTGTAATTACATGAGTAATAACCCTCGGGTACTTATTATTATTTATAAGTGAACTCTTTTTCTCCTTATTTTATCTCTCCTAATTTATTTCGTTAAGCCGTATATTTAATTTGGTTCGTATATTTCATTTCTAGATGCATATATTGTACTAGTAGGTTTCTGCACAGTTTCCAACTATTTTCTTAAAATTAAATTATCAATATTGGTGAATGGTACAGTACACAACAATCTATTATTTAAAAAGAAAGTTTTATCAGTTTTCATAATGTTCTTGTTTCTCAAAATTAATTGATAACACTTTATTGAAAACCAAAATAAATAATTTCAAAAAAAACCAAATTGACTAAACTTTCTAGTCAATACAATAACAGGCCTTACCGCTTAAGATCTCTTCCAGACAACCTATGTCAAAGGAATTTCTTAGCTGATCTGGCGCTGTAGATGCTGCAGAAAAAAGAATAATATACCTATGTCCTGAATATATTTGTCCACCTCGGACTCGTTAATAGTAAGTCTTTTTAGAATCACAATAAAAACGGGAAATATTATTTTAGACAAAGTCCCTGATTCACGTGAATGTGCCACGGTCGTTCCGCGACGAGGTGTTGTACAATCAGGATATTTGGTCGTCCACATTGGGCTTACGTCCGGCGGAACCACTGTTGCTTGTATCAGGTGCGCAATACGACGCCGAGGAGGTTGACGTGCTGGCCTTGCTCGCCGCCTTGAGGGAGGATATTGGACCCATGAACACCCTTTATGCTCTTGGTAAGTGGGGGCATGTAGAAGTTTTATCAGTTCATAAAAGAAATTAATAACATTTCCAAATTTGCCGCCTTATACATATTATAACTGCTATATCTAACTATTATAATTAATATCGGGTATTAAGAGTCCCTCCATGACGAACCATAAACCAGTGACGTGCTAATTTTTTTTGTTACATAAATAATAAAAAATTTGGCACAACACTGAACTCCATTGTTTCAATTGTGTTTAATATATATAAAATCATAGACATAGTTAAGTAACATTTGAGTGTGTATAGTCCCATATTTACAATGTCCTATATAACATACAATACAATACAATACTCTTATTGTACACCAACATGACAGAGAAAAACTACACAAAAAGCTTAAATACTATAAAGTAGTGCAATGGGCGGCCTTATTGTTTAAAGCAATAAGCTTAACCACTCTGAACAATATTTGCATCGAGTGTCTATTCAGCTTTTGGGTTTGCAAATAATAATAAAATATCCTTTATAACATAAAACTTATATTTTAGTTTAGTTATTCTTTAAACAGAGTATCGGAACTAATGCGAAAATTCTCACAGATGTTATATACGTAAAATTACAGTAAATCGACAGTAGTGACATCTTACACTACGCGCAAACGGTTCACCGACTTCAGCCACCGGTGGGGGTCGCTCGCCACCGCGCGAACAAAATGTATGAAAAAGCTTGTTAACTGCTTGTCGCTGGTCACTGGTGATTGTGGTCGTTGACCAGTTTGCGCCCAGCCTTAGTGAAAAAAGTGGCAATAGCCATAAAGACAACATTATAATATTGATATTTTCATTCCTACCATTATCCTTTCATGTTCTTGACATTCCTTTTTTATCCTCTTTTTATGTTAAGTTCACTAGCATCTACTTTGGCGATCATGAGAAAATATGGCAGAAATTATTTCTTGGACAATAAAGCGACTGGGTTTACTAATCTTTTAGGATTATCAAAAAAGTTGATCAACACACTTATTTCACTGGAACTTGGCGAATCTTATACCTGGGAGGAGTATGGTTTGGACATCAGAGATACATCGATCACGTGGCTTAATGACCTTGAAACCGACGAGAGATATAGACGGTGGCCGGCATCGTATATGGAGCTCCTAAGGCCTACATACCCGGGCATGTTGAGGAATCTAAGAAGGAATATCTATAACTATGTAAGTATTCGTTCATTCATGTTTTCATTTCACTATAGTGTAAAACACTGCAAGTAGTACCGGGGCAGCCTATTTTACCGATATTTAAGATTTACATACTCTTATCATTTTGAAAAATAACTTTTATCACAAATTTCTTCAAATGAAAAGTGATTAAGCTGTGAAAGATGTCAACAGAACAAACCGTAGCGACGCATGTTGATAGCAAGTATATTTTTGCACAATTTTTCCTTAAAACAGGTATAAATCGTCGAAAAAATATACACTAAATGTAAATTTGGAAAAGTATTTGTAAAAATAAAAACTTGATGAAAATCATAAATTTTCTTCTTAATTAGGGTGTACTTTTAATGAAAACTTGGAAGATTTTTGACGGATAAATAATTTTTGTACATAAATATATATTTTCTAAATTGAAGCTTAATTTGTACTAAATTACATTTTATTTTGTTTTTTAAAGGTAATATTAGTAGATCCAACATCAACCACGTCTGGGCCGCCATTGAAACTCGGCGAGACATTATTAAAACATGCAACACCAGTTCGTGTCGGCTTGGTTATTGCGCCTACCGGTGAGAACAAAGCGCTTGAAGCCGCTGTAAGGTCGGCTTTTAACTACGTAGCGCAAGAGAGGAATTCCAATAAGGAGGCATACTACTTTTTAACACAGGTAAGTTTATTTACAATAGGGGAGCGGCCACTGAAATCAACGGAGATTTTTTTTATCATATTACAAAACGTCGCAGCCTCATAGATTATGTACGAGCGTACCTATTTATTACGTTATGAGTAACAGGAGTCACAGGTAAAAAGTAAAAGGAGTCAAATAATGCATTGTTTGAAAAGTAATTAATATTATTTCTTTCATGACATTTTAATAGTTAGATGATAAGATATTATTTTAAAGTCTGTTCTTTTATTTATAAAAATATTAGAATTTATTGCAAAATGTTGTGTCCGTTTTCCTATTGACTGAGATGTTTGTGTGCAATTATAGTGTCACACACTTGAACAACACGCAAAGAAAAATTCGAGAAGCAAACTTAAAAAAGTGAACTTTCTCTATAGACCCATGTTACTAGTATTGTTATATAAGAAACTGTAATTATGTCAGGGTTACCAGTATATAAGGTAGATGATAAGGAGAAAACGAAGTAGTGGGTGAAAAGAGCGAGAAGGTATTGCTCCTTCTAAACTATTCTAAAGGAAGGATCTGGCAAAGCGGGTTGGTGTTTCTGGCGAGTCGCGGTGTAACGGTTGTAGTAGGGAACTTTTTGTTTTGGTTTAATTGTCGTAATTTACTCGCGCAATGATTAAATATGTCATGACTTATTATCTTAGATTTGAAGGCAACAGAATATAATAATATATCGAGGGGGCTGTATACTAGGTCATCGATTGATCGATTATCCGTGCAGGAACGGAGAAAGAGTACAATTTCCTGCGGCCGGGCGGCCTGTCGTAAGAAGCGACAAAACAACCCACAGCCAGGTGGCATTTGCCCCACTGTATGGCTACCACCCCTGGTCTAAAGTATGTCGCCGTAGCAACCTTGAGTTGTGTTCCGGCATTAGTGACCAGGTTCCAGTCTCCCTTAAGAGAGCAGCAGCGCATTTGTAGCACCTTTGGTGTTGCAAATGTCCATAGGCGATGGTAACCGTTATCTATCATCAAGTGGGCCGTCTGCCTGTCTGTTGAACTCCTGCATTAAAAATAAAATATCGAGCCTTGAAACTGTAAAGTGCGCAGACCAGTTATTTATTTTAATTTTGTTAATGCTTTATTACAATTACCTTCCCTTGGGACCTGTTTGATGATTTTAAAATAACTTACATTGTATAAGTTTTTTTTTCGAAAGTTGGGCTAAATGATTAAAACTAGCTTAAAAATCATATAGCCATTTATATGTCTGTATATTTACTTGTGATCTTATAATTGACACATTTTGTATGATGTTACTTTTGTGTAATGTTTTTAATTGAAATAAATCGTTCATTTTTAGCTTCTAAACCCACCTGATGATGAAAAGTTGAATATAGACTTTGTAAAGAAACAACTTCAGAAATACGTGAGTTCTGGGTCCACTGTTGACGATATTGTGGCTGAGGACTCGGAGTATAACTTTGGGAGGCAATTAGCCGAAGAATTTGTTTCAAAGATCGGCAGCAATAACTATCCTCAGGTGAGATATTAGCTGTCTACACGATCAATGATGAAAACTGGAAATAACAATGACACAGTAAAAAAATGAACTAAAATGCCGGGAAATATTTAAAAAATAATTAATGACTTAAAAATTACATATTTATAAAAATATTGCTTAAAATACTCCATTACTACTAATTACATATTCTATGATATATTAGTGGTTAACAAAATTGTATCTTAAACTCGGGTATCAAATGATCTGGGTTCGAATCTTGGCCTGCAAGAATGCGCGCCACTAATGCTTAATGTACATATATAGTGTCACAATTACCACATGCTGGCAGCGAAGGTAACACTTCTTGGTAGAAGTTGGAAGGTTGTAAGGTAAACTTGTGCATCAATATAACTGATGTGTCCAATCCGTTAACTTGTCTTGAACAAATGTGGTGAGTATATTGTCCGTTTCCCTAGAAATGGGGAGGCATGAGACCAGCAGTGGGATGTTTTTTGGGCTGTCTTCTATTTCAGCCAGTTGAAATCCAATGCTGGTCAAAGTTTGGTATTACAATATTGTCAGAATAGTTGTTCATTGGCGTCCAATTGTTGTATGAAAAAATCTTTAAGAAGTTTGCGCCACATATACATATTCAGATCTTCCGCTTTTGGCATCCGTGACTGGAGGGCCTTCCTGCACTATGTTTATGGAGAGGTTTTTTGGCGGGAACTGAAAGACGACATCCTACTCTGCAGTTTTATTTTCTAAAAATGCGTAAGATTATTCTAAAATTGACCATAGTTGTAAGATATTGATAGTTTTTGAGTAGTTGTTGTGTATTTTTGTCAGTTGTGTTGTGGTTTCAAATTGTCACAAGAACTCTGTTGATTGATATCAATTGAATACTTACAATTTGGCTGAGCTATACTATGACTTATACTTAGAATAGGCTGTATGGACTAAGACTGCCTGCTATTGCGGCGAATACAAGTACTGTTTATAGACTGATATTATTATTACTGTATTTTAATTACTGAGGAACTTTTTCTATATGTCAACTTCTAACAGTAAGAAAACTAATGAATGTTATTTAAAAACTTATAAAAACTTTTCAGGTATGAAAGCGTTGATATTGATCAATTACAATTTAGGCGAAAATTGTTACAAATTGGTTATTATTGAAAACATACCTCTGAATGCACGACGGAGCGATTCTACATACTGTCACGTCATAAAAAAGGTGGAGCTTTTAATGTTTAGAGAGAGGCGCTCGTGATGGCGTTGTCGCGCCTCACGGGCGACGGAGCGCTGCACGCGGTGGAGGCCGTGTTCGCGCCACACGGGCCGGCTGCAGCGGGCCGTGTTCCGCGGCGAGCTCTCCGATAATGACGACGCGGTGGACTACATCATGAAACAACCGCACGTTCTGCCACGGTAAATGTTCTTATGAAAGAACTATAATATGCCCGCGACTTTGTCCACGCTTAACTTGGAATTCTCGCGGAATTCCCAGCATAGAAAGTAGCGCCGATTTAGGTTTTTACCTGAATCCCGAATAAACAGACACTGGATGATTGCAGGGTTACTTTCAGGGTACCGCGGGGGTGAATAAAAAAACCCTTATTAATAACCCGTATATTGGAATCTTCAATGTAAACACCAACACCTTTGGTAAAATACACAAAACAATACATTGTAACGATTATCACGTTTCATTATTGAACAGTGACATTGAGTGGGCGAGCAAACAAAACAATTTCTCTTTTAAGTCAATGTGGAGTGTTTAACAAACACAAAGACCAGAAATCTAAAAAAATTGCATGTTTTCCATCTATACTAATATTAGAAAGAGGTTTGTGAGTTTGTGACGTTGTAGGGGGTAATCTCTGGATCTAATGAACCGATTTTAAAAATTCTTTTACTGTTGGAAAGCTAAGTTAACAGGGAGTGTCATAGGCTATATAACATGACGCTATATACCACGGGAGCGGGACAGAGCGCGAGTGAAACCGCGCCGGGCCGCTAGTCGTTTATATACTCTATTCCAGTTCTTTTTTTTTAATAGCTTAAATGTATAAACACGGCATTTTTGGAATTTTATAATATTATAGGTAGCTATGTTCAGCTGTTCGTTCATGAGGGCTTTTGATTTTATGTTCATACCTTTTGAATCCTTTGAGAAATGAAAATAAAATAATGACGAAAATTAAGATGTAATTACTGTCTTCTGTAACATATTAACTTATGTAAAACCGCAGCACACAGGGAAATTTTGAATTAAAAACTTAGGCATTATTTGTGATGCAATTCTAATGGTGCGGCTTCACCTGAGATAGTGTTAAAGATTATTATCTTATTCATATTGAGTTAGGTAGTTGTAGGCTTTTTTAAGAATATGAATATAAATAAATAATAAATATAAATAATAATGAATCTTAAATAAAGCGTTAAAAAATAACGTTGTTAACGAATAGCGACATTATTGTATATATGTACATACTTTATCTGTCTATAATTAATATCATTAATAATGTCGCATCTCAAGTAACGCATTAAACCCATCGCCATATCTGCGTGGCAAGGCCTATATCTATACCATTATCGCAGATGAAGCCGCACCATAAGCAGAATAGTTTTAATTTTTTGTGTTTTATTATTTGCTTACATATTCGTAAAAACAAAATAGCAGCATGTTTGTTAAAATATACAAACATGCTACTGTTTATTTAATACGCAGTTATAATACATTTGTTTTAGGCTCAATCGACGTGTGCTGAGTTCGGAATCGTCCCGTTATTTAGATTTGTCCGGCCTGGCGTCTTCTGCCAATCTATTCACTGAGGAAAATGTACATCGTCTAATGCATTTAACTGGTAAAATATATTTTGATTCCTATATCTTATTTTCCATTCTTTTGACTTATCCTTTATTGCTAGTTTAAATTAGAAATAAATTCCATATAAATAATTTAATTTTTTACCAGTAACTCAGAGTTAGCAAACTTTATAGATATACCGCAAAAGAAAGAGTCGCAATTGGTTGTTCTTTTAGATATAAAACAATTCTTATTATTAAAATTTCGTATAGGGAGTAGTAATGCATTGAGTCTATAAGTACTTTTTTACGCATGATTCTTTATAGTAGTTACATTTAAAAATGTTATTAACAAAACGAAGATGTGTAAAAAGAAGTTTGGCTTATCTTATCCCGGCATTTTATAGTTTAGTTCATGCAAATCATGAATGCGGGCGGGCTTTACTTGTGGTAAATGGGTATAAAACGTGGTAAACACGTGTGCGTGAGGACAAAATCGGGTATGATTGGACGCCACGCTTGCAACTTATCTTGCCATCAAACAGGTAGACTATCGTAATGTGCATGTACACGTTCAACCACGAGCAAAGCCCTCTCGCCTTCGTTACTTACAAGAAATATACGCGTATCGATAATAATTAAATCCAATATTTTTAAATCAAGTAACAAGGACTATTTCAAAGGTGTGATTAGTTCGTCTGTTTTTTTTTGTCATTCCAAACGCTAGAAAAATAGTTGAAACCCCTTAACACTGTGCACTGAAAGGCCGAATACCAAGCAACACTGGGCTTAGTACATTTCGTAAACGATGATTTGGTCTGGATTGTGTTATAGTCATCAATTTTTCATTTCTAATTGAAAAAAAAAGGAGACAGAAAGAAAGATATTTATTTAGAACTACATATAATATAAAATATACTTATAAATAAAAAATACAACTAGGAAATAAAGTTCTAAATTGGTTCTAGTCTCCACATGCCTTCCTCATCGTGATATCCACACGGTGAGATGACCGTAAGTGGTTTTCTTCTCGTCAAAAAAAGTACCGTTTGGCTAATGGAGTTATTGAATATTATTCAAAAAGGGCTTAAGTCGAAATAATATATAGTCTATATTAAAAAAAAAAAAACTTTTGCCTTCGTTAATATACTTAGTAATTAATTAATACCTATTTTAATTTTCAAATTTTAAATGACCTACGAAAAAGCTCCAAAACGACAGTCGCCATTATGTGATGTCAATACTCAGTACTATGACAGAAACAGTGTTCCCGTTCATAAAATTTAAACTTCCTAGTTTATGTTAAAAATTTTGCTAGTTATAAGAAAAAGCGTTTATTGAAAATCCGCTAAAAGTCGCAAAATTTCTTAAGTTTTAAAATATGATGTAGATAATACGTAAATACAAACATTTAGAGAACGTGTGAAACATATACTTCTAAATGTTCCAATCCAATCAGATACTTATAATATAAAGTCTTTTAAAAAACATAATTATTCAATTGTTATAATCGTATAATATATAGTTAAATTATATGTTTTTAACTATATTATATATATAAAATATAGTTAAAGACACCGTGTTTTTTGATTTAAGTTAAAATGGCACTGCATTTTCTATGGTAGTATATTCTAGATCTCGATTTCAAAACCAAATAAGAAGTATCCAGGTTTGTTAATTACGTTATCAGAAGAAAAATCTCCAGTTTTATTTGCATTTTGATTGGTTTTTTTTATCCAAATACTTATTCAAATAATTGGATTTAGCGCACATTTTGGAGTAGCAATAGCTACAAAGAGCTTTTTAGTTGAACTATCTAACACGGGTTTCAAAAAACCAATATTTAAACTCCACATAGATCTCCCGTATTTTCCTAAAATTTCGTCACAACACCTTTCTTGTGTTTTTGGGGACACGTCTATGGTTTTTTTTAAATAAAAATTAAGTTAATTAAGCATAATCACTATTAAGACTCATTAAAAACTAGAGAATATGCAAGGTAGCTCTGAGAAGAAATGACACCCACACTTACCGATCAACGATTCAGAATTAATTAATTAATATAAATTACCAAAGTATATAATACAGTCATTGTTCTTCATGCTACTCATTTTTAATAATGTTGAGTGATAAACCAAAAACTAAAGAATGTTTATGCTAAAGGATTCTTATTTAATTTTATTCTACGCCCAAGTTACCAGTATTTAAATTTTAAATTGATGTAGTGCATAAGTATCTTGTTATATTTTACTTGTTTAAAATGTCTTGAAAGTCGCCAGTAGTTGCTAAACATTTTTTTTCTTACTAAAACCAGAACTGTGTTTGCTACAAGCTAGAAAGGCAACACTATTTTTGTAAGGGTTTATTAATAACTGCAACAGAACAAAAATTGCTGTCATTCTCCTGAGAATTGACGTCACGCATTGTGATTGGGTTTTTGAGTCACGTGATACATATAGCTTAAAATCATAGATTTGTTTATCAAAACAAATATATTTGCGAGTTATTAATATTATTAAAAAAAGACTATATATTTTTTTATTTAACCTTTCCTTATAGCTAAGTATTATATTTTATTTCCACTAGTGTCCAATACGGTATTGATGTAACCTAGAGTATAATGTTTAGTTTAACACTTTACAATGTGTATGTTTGTCTACTGGTTTATTATTATATATCTTTATAAAAATATTTTAGGTCGAGATGCTTTGGCCACCGCTTTGCCAGTTTTGAAATACTTCACGAAGTCGAGCAAACAGGAGAAAATCTCGCAAACTGTATGGATCGCAGGAGATCTTAATAATAAAGAATCCAGGAAGTTATTACGCGATGCATTGACGTTTATGGTAACTATTGCTTCTTTTTCGTAGATACATAATTTGGGTATATAATATGTTTTATATTGTACAACGTTGAATATCTTTCACGTCTTTGACTAATATTTGTGTTAATATTTTTTAAACCCCGCATGAATATAGAAATGTCAAAATTTTAAGGTCAGTTTTGAAGCCTATTTGAGACAAATTTTCAGATAAACAGTCTGAAAAAAATCTAAAAATTGTGATTTATAATCAGGTATCGTATAAATAGCAGTTTTTAACTTAAATATTGGCATTCATTTTTATAAGCTTTAATATCTGAAATAAATCGTTTTTATTCCAATATGCTTATGTTTCATATACATAAAAACATATGGCATGACTATGGCTCAGAAATCTCATGGGCTTATTCCTGCCGCACAGAGTGTTGTGTAAAATACATTTAGTTATAAAATTATAATACATAGTGAAATTTAAAAAACGTATTTACAAAATATTATTTTTTTATCAGAAATAGGAGCAGAGGCAAGGCATTGTTATTATCATTCAAGTGTTTACTTCTGATTTAGTGATACTAAGCGGAGTTATCATTATTCTAGTATATGGTTCAAATTTAGCCCCAGGTCTGCACACGTGAGCCCGATGGTCCGCTTTGGGAATCAATATCTTTTCAGATTATATTTGGTTGATTTGTGGTTATTTTTGTACACTCGCGGAATGAAAATGTTCGTCACTTTTTAGTTGACTTTTATTTGCATGAGTACAAGAAACAATATTGCCAACATTTTAATAAATGTTACGTTTATAAAATATAGAAAAGTGAAAAAAGAAAATTGCAATGTTGACTATAACAGACGCTGAGATTAACAATAAGAAACGAAGAGGATATCGTCAATACGCTTCATATAAATATTAAAACCAATAAAAATGTTTAGATGTCTAACCAAACTTCTTACACAAGATAGAAAATCAAACAACTTTGATCCACAAGTAATCTTGAACTTTATTGTCAAATAGTTAAACATAATTTTCCGTGGAACAGTCTGTTCTGTGACTTAGTTTGAAAAGGTAACATGTGCTCGAGGAACGTTAAATACTTCAATTTGAAAACTGGCGAACATTTTCATGCCACGACTGTACATTGATTGCAAATCCTCTGGTAGACCATTTACAATGATCGGTGTTATATATTCTTCGAGTCTTGTCCCATATACGTTATTATATTTAGGTATGTATAATATTACAAGCGCCAGATCTCGGTTTCGTGTAGTTAGGTCTAGTCTGCTTATCTAATAGTTCTGCTTTATTACATTCAATTAGTATGAAAAATTTAACATTGTCTATAACTAAAAACTTGATAGTAAATTAGTAGAAATTGCTATGAATCTTGCTGTTATTAATTAATCTTTCCTTGGTTATCATTATTTTTCATTTTATTGCTATTCAAAAGTATATAAGTTCACATATCTAAATTCAGTGTAAGCTCTGGCAGAAAAAGCGGTGGAAATACTTAGTCTGGCCATAAATACTGTTACAATTAAAAAGAAACAATATTACATTTGAATTTGAAATCTGTCATTTTTATATGATTGTTCATTGTGTTTTCTCATTTTGGCGCCAATAAATTGTACAACATTTTGCGATATTAAAATGGAGTGGGGCAATAAAGAGAACCGAATCGCTGTGATTGCGTTACACAATGTAGGTATGGAGCCAAATGCAATTTTTAAAACTCTCCATACGCTCGGTATTAGTCAAATGTTTGTGTACCGGGCTATTGATAGGTACAATGAGACCTCCTCTGTTTGTGACAGAAAAAGATCTGGCCGTCCACATAGTGTTCGTACTAAAAAGGTGGTCAAAGCAGTAAGGGAAAGAATTCGAACAAATCCTGTCCGAAAGCAAAACATTTTATCTCGGGAGATGAAGATATCACATGTCGCGTATTTTAAAAGATGAGGACAGCCTATAAGAGAACTGGTCATTTTCATAATTTAAAAAAAGAATAGGGCAGTAAAATCGAAACAACTACTGAAGCGGACGCAAAGGAGAGAAAATTTTTGCGGATGAGATTTTTTTTTACAATTGAGCAACATTTTAACAAAGAAAATTACCGTATTTATGCTCAAAGCTCTAAAGAAGCTTTTCAATTAGTCGACAGAGTGCAACGTGAGCATTATCCGTCTTTAGTGATGGTTTGATGGGGTGTTAGCTATGAAGGAGTGACTGAGCCATATTTTTGTGAAAAAGGTATCAAAACATCGGCACAAGTGCATCAAGATACCATTCTTGAGAAGGTAGTTAAGCCCCCAATACCATGTTCAGTAACCAAGAATGGTTCTTCCAGCAAGACTCGGCGCCGGGTCATAAAGCTCGGTCCACACAGTCTTGGTTGGAAAAGAACGTTTCGGACTTCATCAGAGCTGAAGACTGGCCGCCGTCTAGTCCCGATCTTAATTCGTTGGATTATGATTTATGGTCAGTTTAAGAGAGTACGGCTTGCTTTAAACGCCATGATAATTTGGAGTCCCTAAAACAATCCATACGATTGGCAGTGAAGAATTTTCCCATGGAAAAAGTGCGTGCTTCTATTGATAACTGGCCTCAACGTTTAAAGGACTGTATTGCAGCCAATGGAGACCACTTCGAATAAGCTTTTTATATTTTAAATTGTTTTATATTTATGTATTAAACTAACTAACACACTGTAAAACTTATAAATGTTATTTGCAATAGAAAAAAATAAATCTTTGTTACAATATTTATGGCAAGACTAGGTATATTGGTATTTTAAATTATGGTTGTAACTTATTAAGGAATTAGTATTCTTTTGACTGTCGCAAAATATACGATAAACGTATTTATTTCGCCATAAACAATGTAAAAAATAAAGATCGTTTAATCTTTTTACTTAAGAGTTTCCATTTGTCAATTGTGTCAACACAGAGAGAATCTGGTGGCGTGCGTGTCGCCTTCATACCCAACGTGGATGGGACATCTGACCAATCTTTAAACAAAGTGGCACTGGCAGCTTTGGCCACTTTGGATTCCGCCGAAGCAACCAAGTACGTGGTGCGATTGTTGGAGGATGAGGGATGCCATGAAAGACAGGACTGTGATATTTTGGTAAGTATAAGAAAAGAAGTGTTGCACAATCTGGATTGCTTTTTCCAAAATGTTTGAAAGAATATTTTATTTTTATTTTATGTCGAGTCTAACCCGACTTTTTTTAAATATCTTTCATGTACAAACACGGCAATATTATCTTACAAAAGGTCGTGGCCTCATGGAGTTTATATGAGTGTACAAAGTTATGGCGGCATACTTTTGTACAGGTACCAGTGGTTAAATAACACTTTTAAATTATATTTTAAACAGTAATTAAAATTTAATTCTATGATATTTTAACATCTGTTTTTTATTATGTAAAGAATATTATTATTTATTGTAACATGTGTCATTTAACCAGTTCAACAATTTTATAATATAGACTTGTTTGAATATAGCCCGAACTCATACCGGCGTTGAATAAGTACGAGTGGGTACTTAAGTCGTCGCGAGTGTTGTGCGCACGTAGCTTCAAGTTGCGAGTGAGCGAGAGGGCGGTAGTTCACAATGCGAGGCTCATAGGACCCTTCAATAGGGACGAACATTTCACTGTTGACGACTTCATGCTATTGGAGAGGTATTATTATACTCATTTTTACTTATTACTTATAAAGCTTTAGTAAATAGCAAGTTATAAAAGAAACTGGTGCTTTTATCAAATGACTGCCATGTATGGGTTTGTCAGTATAGGGCGTGTAAGCGGGATAACAATAATAATAATCGGCAGACTGCTTTGAACTCCGAAGGATGCTTTATGCTTTGATGCTTTTTGCTTTCCTATTTTATTATTTTGGCATGCTCATTGTGAGGCATTAGCTTTTGTGTCATCAAGGGGTCCCCCCGAAACCCCCCGAAGGGGTCCACAAAATGTTCTTATAACAAAACATTTTGTGACAAATTGAAAAATGAAATATTGGAACGTGTGAATTGTGGCCGGTTCCTATATTTTCGGTATATTACTATTCATTCACTTGCCTTACCATCGGTTGAATTTTGACATTACTTCTGTGTAGTAGTCAAATTTTAACTGATAGTCAGTAAGGCAAATGACACGAAAGTGTCGGTAAGATATGGGAATCGGCCATTATTCGATATTTTATACTAGCGGCCCGTCCCGGCTTCGCACGGGTGGACATTTATTTTTAAACATTTTGGGGTAAACGTGTAAACATAGTCTATTTTACTCAGGGATAGTGTAGCATTGTAATGGTGAAAGAATTTTTGAAATCGGTTCAGTACTTTTTGATTTTATTCGTTACAAACATACAAAAATACAAATCATTCCCATTTATGATATTAGTATAGATTAGGAATTACGCATTTTTATTGAGTGGGTTATGATTGCAATTTTTGCTACAAAAAGTGTCCTTTCCTATATCATCTCCATATTACAAGGAGCACCTTTTGTACCGAGTTGAACATTTTTATATTCATAATATGTATCCGTTATGAAAACTTAAACCTATCCACGGATTTCTATTAAAAAAATTATGTGCAGATTTAGCAACCAAATGTATGGAGATAAAATAGCAGAGGTTCTGAACAAGAAAAAGAAGATCATTACTAATGAAATTCCCGATGACGATGATGAAGGTGAGTTGCTTATAATTGTGCAAATTGTGTCTTCAAGTAAAGCTTAATAACCTCCGGTTTCTATATTTTACGGTTGTCTGTAATAGTAACTGATTGATTTTGAAGCTACCAATAACCGATGGTTCAGAGGGCTATACGAGCGTTGCAAAGCTCATTGACAATTAGTAATACTGTCTGTTATCAGTAACTAATTCCCTCCCAAGCGTTTTGTTAACGCAACGTAGTTGTGGTCGTAATACACGCAACGTAATTCAATGAGTTGAGGTATAACTATAAAATAAATACATTTTCAAAAGAAGAGACCTTTTGTGATATACGACTGTCATTAAATATCAAGCTTTTAATCAATCTGCTTTAAAAATACTTACAATTACAGAGCCATTTTATTCGAATGTTGCATGAACAAAACGCAGTTATCTAAACAACATATAAACTTTTTAAATAATGATTGTTCCAACGTCATTGGATTTTTTTGTAAAAAAAAGAGTGTTGTCACAAGAAACAGTGTTGTTACTTCAGAAATTTTCGCTAGTTATAGGGATTTGTGGTTTTCGAGCGCAATTTTTTTTAAATAAGTTAAGCCTAAAAACAACGATTGTCATGGTACCAGAGTCAAATGACGGAAACTTTGTGGAACCTTGTCCGATTTTATGTTTTCATTCAAATGTTTTAGGGAACTTTTTGTAACGCGACCGTTTCACACAGATGTAGCGATGGATTTAATGTGTTATTTGAAGCGATGTTGAATTTATTGTTAATGACATTAAATATTGACAGTTATAGTTCATTCGCGTTAAGAATGCAGTGAGTCATCATTGTTCGCCGGGCTAGCCCCGCCCCCTAACCAAACAAAACTTTTCAAATTACAAGGTCAAGTTCACAGTGACCAGTTGAAGGCATAACTTCGAACGCGACGGTTGTGTCCTGTAATTGTGTTAACTGATTTATATTAAAAAAATGAATACCTCACCAATTCGTAAAAATAAAAGTGATTCCGTAATTCATAGCGGAGAGAGAAAAGTAATTTACAATGTTTTTAAGTATTTTAAACAGTCTGATTTAAATGTGACTGTGGACAGCATAGTACAAAAAACGGCAAATGCATGCGGGGTGTCCGAGAGAACAGTTATATTGCTGCCAACAATACAACTTTTAAGATGACGGACGTGAAAAAAATATTTTATGACGCAATTCGGTTAGTAGACTCTGATCGATGGAATAAATGCTGCGACCACGTCTTACAAGAAGAAAATACCATGTGGGATTTAGATGACGTCTTGGAACTCGCTGCAGAAAATTCTTTTATTATAAATATTAACGAGGATACTAGTGATAGTGATTAAAATATTAATGATTTAATTTTGATTTTTAACTTTTAAGTCTATTTTTTTAATTCATTAAACTTAATCTTAAAAAATATAATTTGTTTGAATTTTAACACCACTTGGAATAGACCTTTACCCTGCAGTTGAACTGATGACTCACTGCATTCTTAATGCGAACGAACTATATATAGTACGTACTAATACGTTATCTATTAATAATGTTATATTCATTCACAGTGTTATTTTTACCGCTATATTGAAGACTCATTCGGTCACAATCGATAACTATAATGTTATCGCAGGTGAAGAGATGAATGTGAAATAGTAAATTTGAAAGATATAAATAAGAATTAAATCCAAGTCAAAAGAAGAAGTAAAAAAATGAGTTTAATTTAATTTAAAATCACGTATTAATAACGACAAAAACACCGGCAACCCAAAAAAACGTCAACCGGCCGAAATCGGATGGTAATAAAATTCTTACGAATAGTAGTGTTGCCAACCAGCGGTTATAATATAGAAACACTTCATCTGTCGTTTCCATTCAAAAGTCTACCGATCGGTTAGAAAATCCCTCCCATCGGTAGTTGGTACTTTCATGAGTAACTAGCTACGGACAGTTCATTTTAGAAACATTAGAGCTACCAGGCGTTAATATTCTACCCTTCGGTATCAAAAACGAATCGTTTTTGCAATATTGAAACCGGGCATAAACCTATACACTTATTCCTATTCTTTCCTATTACAGGGACTTTTAAAACATTATTTTTTTACGTTGTTTTATCGTGTGCAATAATGTCATAAAGAAAAACATTACTAAGTTATACGATCAAAACTGATGGGAAAAATCATTTAAAACATTAGTAATCCTAGTGTCTTATTCATCATCATTCAGGATAAGAGGAAGGCGTTATACAATGCGGAAAGATGTCATTAGACAGAATTAGAAGTAGTTGGAAAATTGAAATCTACATGTCAAAAAAATTTTAAATCCATAATTAAAGAAAACATTATATTTAGATTTGGATGTAAAATCTATAATATTATAAAATTCTAAACATGCCGTGTCTGTACATTGAAGCTATTAAAAAAAAGCAACTGGAATCCTACTAATATTAGGTTGGGGAAAAAGTTTCTTCGCATTTTACATAAAAATTCAAAAGGTTTTTTTATAAAGTTTATATACATTTGACTAAAGTATGTAGGTGCCATTTTGTTGGATAAATTTTTGCCATCTTGTAGGTAGGGACGTGATCCCATTGCTATAAAAATTTTGAGGTTTCTGATCAAAAAACTGCGACAAGTGGTTTTGGCAGTCCTCTCGTGATGTTAACCTGACACTGCCTAAGGAATTCTGCAGAGACCGAAATAGGTGAAAATCTGAAGGTGCAAGGTCAGGACTATACGGCGGATGCATTAACACCTCCCAGCCAAACTCTCGTTATTTTTGCTGAGTGGCTAAAGATGTGTGAGGTCTAGCGTTATAATGGTGAAAAACCACACCCCTTCTGTTGATTCATTCCGGCCGCTTTCTCTCAACTTTTTGCTTTAATCTCATCAGTTGTTCGCAGTACAGTTCAGAATCGATGGTCCTGCCTGGCGGTAACAGCTCATAATGAATAATGCCCTTCTAATCCCACCATACACACAGCATCACCTTGTTGCGAGTTAACCCGGGTTTCGCCACAGTCTGTGAAGCCTGACCGGCCTTTGATCACGATCTTTTTTTCGCACGTTCTTGTCGTACGTGATCCACTTTTCATCACCAGTTATCAGCTTTTTCAAAAATGGTTCGGTTTCATTACGTCGTAATAAAGAATCACAAATGAGTACACAGTTCATTAGGTTTCTTTCAGTGAGCTCATGAGGCACCCAAATATCGAGTTTTTTTGTGTACCCAGCTTTTTTCAAATGCACCAAAACCGTTTTGTGGTCAATTCCCAGTTCTCCAACTACATCGTAACTACTAAAATGCCGATCTTGCTCCCATTTTTCAAAAATGGCATCAATTTCGTCAGTAACAGGGCAACCAGAGCGACGTGCATCTTTGATATCAAAATTTCCGGATTGAAAACGCTTAAATCAAATTTGCGCTACTCTCACAGATACTGCATTAGGTCCATAAACATCACAAATTTTCGGCTTGTGTTGCATTTTTACCTTTTTTGTAGTAATATTTTAAAATGTATCTAATTTCTTCGTTAGATTCACTCATTTTAACAATAAGAAAAACAAATGAAAATCACACATTTTCCTAATTTGAATTTGGAATTGTCTTCTTTAAAATTAAAACTTAATGATACCAAAACCAGCCAGATACAAATGGTATAGCCAAAGAGATTTTATTACAAGTTCATACATACTATATGCGAAAAGACTTTTTCCCCAACCTATTATTATAAACGCGAAAGTTTGTAAGAATGTATGGATGTATGTGTTTGTTACTCTTTCAGGCAAAAACTACTCAATGGATTTTGATGAAACTTTACAATAATATAGCTTACACATCAGAATAACATATAGTTTATAATTTATAACTATATAGTGTGAATTATCCAAAATGTAACGATTTTCCTTCACCACCCGCGGGGCGCAGCTAGTAGACTATATAAACGATGGAGATCATAATCCAATTTTTTTAGATTTCTTATCTGTTTGTTCAGGATTCACGTAACAACTACTGGGCCGATTTCGATGCAATTTTCGCTGATCGACAGCAAATTCTTAGACTTAAAATATTAGCTAGTTTTTATCCCGGGAATTTTTCTGAGAATTATTTAAAATGACCAAATTGAAAAAAGAAAAATCAAACTCTAATGCGGTTTTTTCACTAGTCGACAGCAAAGTTTATATAATTTATTATTATATTATATTAATTTATATAGTTTATAAAATTTGTGATATTTGTAACTCGGGAATTTTCCCGGGAGCGGTTTGAAGTTGTTCGGATGCATAAAAATTAGCTTATTCTGACACAGTTTCCACTGAAACAATATCTTACATTCTTTTTTAAATTCTGCGATAAAAGTATCCCGGGAATTTCAAGTCAAGGCGTGGATGAAGTCGCGGGCATATCCTAGTTAATAACAAAGGTAAAGAAACAATTTTCCGTTGGAGACGTAATAAAGAATATTAATTAATTATAGATGATGAAATAGCAGAGCTCTCGGTGGATCATCGATTAAAGATAATGGCAGTGTTAGCTTCACGAAGCCCGCGCGTGCGCACGCCGCTGCCCGCGGGCTTGCGCACCGAACATTCCCTAGTTGAATTCCAACCTCTCATTGACAATGAAGCCGCTATAGAGGTAAGTGTTCAAGATACATATAAGGCTGGCCTCACACAGGCCACGCGAAACAGCCATAAAATGTCACCACCTAAAGTTGACAGTGTGGCTAACAGAAGTAGTTGGTGGCGGCTAATTTTTTAATCAATCGCTTACAGTATCATAATGGAATGCAACATAGAAATTTTGATTGTACTGCTACCAATACACTGACTTGTCGAAGACTAGAAAGAAGAAAGAAAGAAAGAATATAATCTTTATTTAGAGTTATTTAAAATGGAAATTATACGTAAACAGTTTAACAAAAGCCAAAGGTTACCTAAGTCTAAACAGGCCCTAACTCATCAAATGCTGGTTGATAACAACCAACACTGGTGTTCCGTTAGTGCCATAAAATATAGACTTTATTGAATACACCCAACTTTAACAAATGCATCAAAAAGTAAAGTGCGAGCAGGATGGGTTGGTGATGGTTGGTCTGGATGACTACCACCCCTGGTCTAAGTCTAGAGTATGCCGCCATAACAATCTTGAGTTGTGTTCCGGCATTAGTGGCCAGGTTCAAGTCTTCCTTAAGAGAGCAGCAGCACCTTTGTAGCACCTTTGGTGTTGCAAATGTCCATAGGCAATGGTAACCGCTTTCCATCATGTGGGCCCTTTGCCTATCTGCTGAACTCATGCATTAAAAAAAATGGGTGGCAATGGAGATTGTCTGTTTTTATGTTCCTCAGTTGTTAGAAACGGACGTGAGAGCCGGGGTTTTGTGTTGTGTTGTGACCACCGGCCACAGGGTCACTGCATGCGGCGAGTTCAAATAACATAAAAATGCAGTCCGCAGCTCTGTGGCGATGTTTTGTGGCTGTAGCGCGTGGCCCGTATGTAGCGAGCCTTACATATACGACATTGAATGTGCTGCATTATTTGGCCTTATTAGATCGACGACATCAATATCTTTTACAACATTAAATAATTTTTTTCTTTCCTAAATCGACTCTTGCACTATTATTTCGTATGTCGCAAGTTCACACCGATTAAATATACTTAAATCATAATTTCTACACTGTTGGTAGAAATATATTTAAAAAAATATGCCACAACAATGCTTTCTTATTAGATGTTTCAATGAAACATGAACATTAAATAGGTACTTCAATTACTTCTTAATAAGCTCTTTTTGTATTTTATAGATTGTTGCTGTATTAGATCCCGCATCAACCGCTGCGCAAAGACTTGCTCCTCTGTTGCTAGTTTTGCGGAAAGTTATTAACTGTCACATCAAACTGTTCGTTAATCCACAAGACAAGAACTCTGACATGCCACTGAAAAGGTTTGAAATTCTTTTTTTTAGGGTTCCAAAGTCGAATGCCATAAACGGGACTTTTATAATGTTAAAATTTTATTTAGTCCAAGTCTCTCTCTATATCGATGAAATTTGGCAGAAAGATGTATGTATAGTGGTAAAACAATATTGTAATAAAATCGGTAAGAATTAAGTCATAGGGGGTTAGGTAGGTGTTTCAAACCCGTAAAAAGTGCTGCCACTGTTTGAACATTTTGCAATCTGTTTGACTAACCATTAAAGATGACTTGTGTAATTGTGTTTTTATTGATACAGGTGAAAACTTAACAGCGGGGCAGTAAAGTACCTTAACCATTGCAGGAACTCGAAAGTGGTCTTTGGAGAAGTCATATATAATTTTTCGTGACATTTTAATTGCCAATTACAGATTTCCAAAAAAAATACAGTTACAAAGAAAATGGCTATTTTAAATTTGAAAAAAACAATGATGCCAATTGATCCTGTTTTTAATACTGATCAAAAACTTCTACGGGACCAAACCAGGTTGTAGTACTAAACAAGTTAATAATTGCAAAAAAAATCTTATAATTTAAAAAAAGATTTTTATGTAAAATGGCTATTTTTATGCTAACTGTACATTTTTTTGAAAATTTGTGAATGGGTCTCAACATTTCACGAAAAATTATTGATAGTCATCGAAGACTATTTTCGTGTAGCTGCAATGTTTAATGTACTTTTCCTTATTTCCCCGCTCAAAGTTTCCCACCTGTTTATTAGCGTGTAAACAGAAATCGCCAGTTCATAAACTGTAGCTGAGCCATAATAAGTTGGAATTTATTATTATAATAGTGAAATGTTCTCTGTGTATAGAACAGTGTGTAACAGTGTATTATATAGGTACATCTGGAAGAATTATTAGTGGTGTAAGCCTGTACGACCTTCTAGAAAACTCGAATTATGGGTTTTTTGAGTTATTTTTTTATTGGGCGTTTGTCATGCCTAGTATTCTTACACGTTCCTATTCCATAAGTGATAGCATTAATGATGTTGTTTCATTTATTTGTTAGTTTCTACCGGTACGTGCTTGAGCCGGAGTTGCAGTTCAGTGCCGCCGGGTCGCTGTCGGGCGGCGCCTTGGCGCGCTTCTCGCGGCTGCCGCACGCGCCGCTGCTCTCGATGGAGCTGCGCACGCCGGCCAACTGGCTCGTCGAGTGCGTCAAGTCCGTATACGATTTGGATAATATACGACTCGCCGATGTCGAAACCGTCGTACACAGGTGAGCATAGCGTATGAATGGTTGAATAGTGTTGACGACGGCCTCTTTACGTTACTTTATATTATTCTCTTAAATTACTTTATAACATTTCTGAAAATAACTAAATTAAATAACTCTGGTTGCTAGGTTGCGCTTAACGACATGGGAAAAATAATATCTCTGGTAAAACTATTAATTTTTCTTTTTAACTTATCTATAACTATAGTCCACTTCGTTCATTTAAATGCCTTAGTATTGGTTAAAATTTGACGTAAGCTCCATACAAGTAATGTCAATGTTCGACCGATTGGCAAGTGAATGAATAGTAAGATATAGGAATTGGCCATCGGCCATATTAATTGGGAATCAAAACTCTTTGTTGTCTACCATAAACTAAAACTTAGACATAAATAAATATTGTCGAACAATGGGCCGCCCTTTCCTTCATAAGGATCACTTCTAGGCAACTGCTATCTTGAGTTATCTTGACATATTTTGTGTGACATTTAGCATATTATTATAAAGTTTTTATGGAGAAGGACTGCCGAAGCTAATTCCTTTAAAGCGAAACATTATTATTAAAGACATAAATAAAAAATAAAAATCGTCACATTTTCTTGCAACGTTTTATCGTCACGGCTGCATGAGTATAGTTTAGTATCATTGCTAAAAAAAGGTGGATTGAAATATGTATGACACTATACCTTTGAATAATTAATAAAGTCGACCAAGAGCGTGAGAGTCCACGAACTATGAAAAGAAGAATACAATTTTTTTTGAAAGAGTCGTGGTTGATTCCGGCAACCTTGAGAACCACTAATTTAAAGAAATGCGAATTACTGGAGGATTTATCTTTATGATTATGTTATTTAAAAAATACTTATTTTTCTAGTGAATTCGAACTGGAATACTTGTTGCTAGAAGGCCACGCGTGGGATACGACCCTAGGTACACCGCCACGCGGGTTGCAGTTAGTGTTGGGCACTCGGGAGAAGCCCGAACTGATGGACACGATAGTTATGGCTAACCTTGGCTACTTCCAACTTAAGGCGAACCCTGGCGCATGGATATTGAGACTCAGGCCTGGCCGCTCAGAGGATATCTACGAAATTGTTGGGTGAGTATATTAAGCATAGTCAGCGTATAAGGTGATCGGTATCGCTATAAAATTTACTTAAAAAAGAATATTATTTATGCAGCGGAACAGGTTACGTGGAACAAGTATTTTGGAACGAAGTTCCTTATCGCTCGTTATTCGGCAGATGGCAGCTAATAGATTGAGATCCCAGGCACCCCAGACTTACGTGATTTTAGGAAAGATGAAATTTTTAGGATCGGTAGTTTAACATAAACTTGGTTGGGGAAAAAGTTTCTTCGCATTTTATATAAAAATTGAAAACGTTTTTTTATAAAGTTTATTTACATTTGACTAAAGTATGTAGGTGCCATTTAGTTGGATAACTTTTTGCCATCTTGTAGGTAGGGACGTGATCCCATTGCTATAAAAAATTTGGGGCCTCAGATCAAAAAACTGCGACAAGTGGTTTTGGCAGTCCTCTCGTGATGTTAACCTGACACTGCCTAAGGAATTCTCCAGAGACCGAAACAGGTGAAAATCTGAAGGTGCAAGGTCAGGACTATAGGCGGATGCATTGACACCTCCCAGCCAAACTCTCGTAATTTTTGCTGAGTGGCTAAAGATGTGCGAGGTCTAGCGTTATCATGGTGAAAAACTACACCCCGTCTGTTGATTAATTCCGGCCGCTTTCTTTCAACTTTTTGCTTTAATCTCATCAGTTGTTCGCAGTACAGTTCAGAATCGATGGTCCTGCCTGGCGGTAACAGGTCATAATGAATAATGCCCTTCCAATCCCACCATATACACAGCATCACCTTGTTGCGAGTTAACCCGAGTTTCGCCACAGTCTGTGAAGCCTGACCGGCGGCCTTTGACCACGATCTTTTTCGCACGTTCTTGTCGTACGTGATCCACTTTTCATCACCAGTTATCAGCTTCTTCAAAAATGGTTCGGTTTCATTACGTCGTAATAAAGAATCACAAATGAGTACACGGTTCATTAGGTTTCTTTCAGTGAGCTCGTGAGGTACCCAAATATCGACCTTTTTTGTGTACCCAGTTTTTTTCAAATGCGCCAAAACCCTTTTGTGGTCAATTCTCAGTTCTCCAGCTACATCGTAACTACTAATATGCCGCTCTTGCTCCATTTTTTCAAAAATGGCATCAATTTTGTCCGTAACAGGGCGACCAGATCGACGTGCATCTTTGATATCAAAATTTCCGGATTGAAAACGCTTAAACCAAATTTACACTACTCTCACAGATACTGCATTAGGTCCATAAACATCACAATTTTTTTCGCGGCTTGTGTTGGATTTTTACCATTTTTGTAGTAAAATTTTAAAATGTATCGAATTTCTTCATTAGATTCACTCATTTTAACAATAAGAAAAACAAATAAAAATCACACATTTTCCTAATTTGAATTTGGAATTGTCTTCTTTAAAATTAAAACTTTTTAATGATACCAAAACCAGCCAGATACAAATGGTATAGCCAAAGAAATCTTATTACAAGTTCATGCATACTATATGCGAAAAGACTTTTTCCCCAACCTATTTATAAATGAAAAAACGTGTAACAGAAGCGATAAATGCTGGCACTGTATACTATTATACAATTATAAACTTTAAATCCTGGAATGTCGGCGATACTGCCGTCCGTGTCGTAAACTTTTTGGCTAGCCTCATGTGCCCACTGTTGGGCAATGGTAAAATCTCGAATTTCGCCACTGGTTACGTTTCCTGCAAAATATAATGAAGCGAAGAAAGTTTTTTTTCATAAATAATATTTTTTTATTCTTTACCTCATGTTACGAAAAAGCTAATGCAATGAAATAAACAATAATATCCATCAATATAATATAGTGATTTGAAATTAAAAGGTCTTGTACTTGCCTTTATTACTATACAACTTCTTCGATGGTCTTCTAAACTTTGTGCCAACCAGGTGTCCCAAATACACCTCATTAGTTTATTTGTATGTAAATTACTTTCATTTTGAAATAAAGTCGAGAAGACGGTCATTTTATACCTAAATGTAATCTATATACTATAATAAATACTATACTTTAAAAATGTAAAATCAGGGGAGATAATTCGGACCAGGAGATTCTGAAATTGCAATTTTTGGAATTTTTGTCTGTCTGTCTGTTAAGGCATCACGTGAACAGATTGAAATGAAACTCGACATAGAGGTAGCTTATATCTCGGGGCGTAACTTGGATACTTTTTATATGTTATTATACATTTTTAAAACATAAAAATATCAGTTTAGTTCATGGGATTTTAGATTATGCCACTTGTCTTCTGGGATAATGTTATAGTTATTGACCGTTTCACACAAATGTAGCGATGAGTTTAATGCGTTATTTGTGATGTCATATTGTTATTAATTGGTGATAACATTAAATATTGACATAATGTACGTGTATACAATAATGTAGTTATGATTTTTAAGCTATTTTCACTACAGCTATTTACAGATCACCTCTAATTATCTAAAAGTTATTTCTAATAAATCCAAAATATAAACGGTACTCGTTTCCCTCTAGTCTTCAGATGAGATAAGATGTTTTCCCCTTCATCTTTCAAAATCAACTGACATTTCATATGTCAAGTGAAATGATATTCTAGGCATGATAATTTTTAGGTTAGATAAACCCATATCAGATATTACTTTAGGGAATGTTTACAATAATATATATGTATATATATATATATATATATATATATATATATATATATATATATATATATATATATATATATACATATATATATATATCAGGTGTTCCTGATTATTTTATTACGTACGTAACATAGCGCTACTACCCAGAGGGGTTTGGCGTAGCTGCGGGGAAATCGCTACTTATTAATAAACTTGCACGAACTTTTTTGAAATCTTCAGTTCTATAAAAAAGTAAGTTTTTCTAAACTCTGGATTCAGATTTCACTAAAATAAATCTCATTCAAGTTTAAGTGAGATTTTTGTCACTATTTTGATTATAGAGATATTTAAGAAACTGACCATAGGAGTTAAGATTTTTATTTTTTTGCAAGGATTTGCCCGCGATTTCTTCCACGCTTGACTTGAAATTCCCGCGGGGTTCCCGGGACATAAAGTATTGCAGCATTTAAAAAATAATGTAAGCTATCGTTTTAGTGGAAACAGTGTCGGAATAGGCAAATTTTTATGCATCCGATTAACTTCAAACCGCGCCTCGGAAAATTCCCGCGGGATTCCCGAGATAAAAAATCACACATTTTATTACATTAAATTTGTTTTCGATCCGTAAAAAAATCACATTGGAATTCAATTTTTGTTTAATCTGGCCATTTTAAATCATCCTGGAAAAATTCCCGCTGGATTCCCAGGATAAAATGTAGCGCAGAGTTTAAGTCTAAAAATTAGGTGTCGATCAGCGAAAACCGCATCGAAATCGGCCCAGTAGATTTTACGTGAATACCGAACAGACAAAACGACAAACAGACTAGAGATCTAAAAAAATTGCATCGTGTTCTGTATCGTTTATATAGTCTATTCCAGTTGTTTTTTTTTTCAAATAGCTTCAATATACAGACATAGCATGTTTAGAATTTTATAATATTATAGACTATGGGAATAGTATAATAATTCGTAATTTGTGCATAGCCACGAGAACACAGACACGCCTGCTGGAAGCGAAGACATCCAAGTGCTGATGAGCTCGTTCCGCAGCCACGTGATCAAGTTGCGCGTCAACAAGAAACCCAACAAGCAACACCTCGACTTGCTGGTGGAGAACGAAGACAAGAACTCTGGTGGTATTTGGAACTCTATTGCTAGGTGAGTAAATATGATTTTACTGTTACTGTTAAAAAGAGAAATAGATCAGTTCATTTGGAAAATAGTGAAAAGAGGACCAACAAACATTGTTACATATTAAATATTGTATCAAAACTAATAACTAGTGATGAATTTGCAAATGCGTAGAAAATAATATTATATATGATTACAGACAGATGAGGGTTTCTGCGAATTTTCTAATTGTTCCAAATATTTACTCTTCCCACAAATCAGGTTGGCTGCGACTCGCCGCTATGTTTCGCTGCGTAGTTGAGTAAACTATATAGACTTAGTTTCTTTGTTATTTTAGTGAATTTAGTAACAAGAAACAGTAAAGTTTTAGGTAAAACACGTAATTAAATTTGTATATATGTAACATAGAGCTACCACCTAGGGTTTTTCACACGGCTTAGCCGCGGGGAAAACTGGTCGTCTATAAAAATGCGATAATAACTTGATCTTCTCTCGAAGTTTGCGATTTAGAGTGAAGTAAATCTTCCGGGGAAAATAGCTCTATCATAAAAATTCAATATAATGTAACTTGTATTAACGCTTGCTCTTAAAACGAGAGGTACGCACCAGAGTTTACCAAAGTAGTAAACTCTAGTAATAAAATAAATGTAAAAAATGTTGTTCATAGTTCATTTGGCGGTGGCGAGGATCAGGACAGTCAAGATGAGACTATAAACGTGTTCTCGGTGGCGTCCGGCCATTTGTACGAGAGGTTCCTGCGTATTATGATGTTGTCAGTACTCAAGCACACAAAGTCACCAGTCAAGTTTTGGTTTTTGAAGAATTACCTCAGTCCCTCTCTCAAGGTAACAGAAATTAGTTGTATACAGTTCTGGTTTCTCTATAAAGAACAAAATTACTTTAACATTAGTTATTGACTCTTGATATGTGTCATTCTGTATGCACGGCTACTGAAATGGCGGAAACCTTTGTTTAATTAAAAATAAAATAAAATAATGCATTATATGATAATTAAAAAATCTAATGTGTGTTGAAACAATTTCCTAATGTATATATGGTGTATGAACCGTTGACTATGCAGATTTCTATTGGTACACAATGTAAATCTGCATACCCAACAAAGAAAACTATATATATATATTAATATATTGGAAGTTTTCTTTAATTTTCTTTACCAAAGGCTTCAATCATTAAAATAAGTGTAATAATCTTAAGTAAGTACTAGGGGTGCATATATAAGTAAGTACAATGTACATCATCATTATAGTATCTCGTACAGACAAGAAATATAAAAAAAATTGCATCGTGGACGGCTAACACGTTACAATTTTTTTATACATTTCTTGTCTGTTTGTTCGGGATTCACGTAAAAACTACTCGGTCGGTTTCGATACGGTTTTCGCTGGTCGACAGTAAATTTCTAGACTTAAAGTCTGTGCTAATTTTTTTCCTTAGAATCCCGCGAGAATATTTCTGGGAATGTTTTAAAATGGTCAGATTGAAAAAAGAATCGAATTCAAATGTGATTTTTAAACCGATCGATAACAAATTTTATGTAATAAAATATGTGATACTTTTCATCCTGGGAATTTTCCAGGGAGCGGTTCGAAGTTGTTCGGGTGCATAAAAATTTGCTTATTCCGACACAGTTTTCACTTAAACGATAGCTTACATTCTTTTTTATATGCTGCGGTACTTTGTACACCGGGTATCCCGCGGGAATTTCAAGTCAACCGTAGATGAAGTCGGGGGCATATCCTAGTTATAGATAAAACACATTCGCTGACTCTGCTCTCTTTTAAGAATATACTTAAGACCTTGTTTAAATTGTCACAACTATTATCACTTTAACTTTAAGCCCATTAGCATATAGTTCGTAAGACAATTTTCTCATCCACGCTGTGTTTGTTTATATAGAATATAGTTTTATAGTTACTGTGTACTTAATTATGTTTAAATCTATATTCACTTAGACCATATAAAAATAGTTTTTAATTTTGACAGGACATCCTGCCCTACATGGCTCAAGAGTATGGTTTTGAATACGAGCTGGTGCAATACCAGTGGCCGCGGTGGCTGCAGCGGCAACGCGACCGCCAGCGTACCATCTGGGGGTACAAGATTCTCTTCCTCGACGTCCTCTTCCCTTTGCATGTCAAGAAGATTATATTTGTTGACGCCGATCAGGTATATGGAAATATCATTTTACGAGACTATTTTTGCTATAACTTTTTTAATTATTTAAATTAACTATTAGTAACGCTTTGAATGCTTTGAAACTTTTTATAAGTAGGTATAGTTTAGATAATATTGGAATGTCTTCAACTAAGAACATGCCAAGTGCACTCCAATCTAAGTATTGAAGTATTGCATTCTTTGTGAAAGTAATTACCGGTTGTACTTTGTCAGCTTAATGAATTGACTGATGGCAAGAGAAGGTCAGAACAGTGGTAGGGTAAAAATGTTGGTTTGTTCACTGAATGCAATACATTTTCAATAAATAATTTATAAACTTAATCTATAGTATATAATTTTTTTAAATCACTTTAAATGTATGTATATGTTTTATATTCGTTGTAATTGTATTACATTTTCATATACCATTTATATAAATCAATAATAAATGTTTGTAACCCTTAACATTAAAGTTAATTTCATTTTAAACCACAAATAAAAAAGGTGGTGTTGAGATTACAAAGATTAGGAAAAAAACAAATTAACTGAAATAATACGATCACCTTTTCTTGATGTATTTGTTTTATACTTATATAGCATTTGAAATATGTTCCAAGTGTTATCATTAGCAAATACTTAAAAATTAAGAAAAAGTATATAATTTGAATTAAATTGAAATAACATTTTTGTCCCAGATTGTACGCGCTGATCTCAAGGAATTGGTTGATTTGGACATGGGAGGCGCTCCTTACGCATACACTCCGTTCTGCGACAGTAGAAAGGAAATGGAAGGATTTAGGTAAGCTTTTATCTATATTTGGTTTTAGAAATTGATTTTCAAAGAATATGTTTATATGAAGTACCTAGTTAACATGACTATGAATGAGTAAGTGACAAGTAAACTAGGGTGAATTAATACCACCCCACCCAATGATTGACATTCGGTCAATTTATTCAAGATATTAATAAATATATATTTTATATTTTTTAACCATATAATAATATTATTATTATTGAATGGCTACAAAATAAAAATTTCTTAATGTTTAAAAGAAAATAATAGGGTTTTCAATAATTGTACTGGGATGTCAACAATGCTCTAGATTCCCTGATAACCAATTTTTTAAATTATTTAATTTGGTTATAGATTTTGGAAACAAGGCTATTGGCGGAACCACTTGCAGGGACGCAGCTACCACATCAGCGCCTTATACGTAGTAGACCTAAAGAGGTTCCGCCGCATCGCAGCCGGAGATCGCCTTCGAGGCCAGTATCAAGCCCTCAGCCAGGATCCTAACAGTTTGTCTAACTTAGGTAAGTCTTACACTTCTACTGGTTCATAAAGGAACTTTATTTACTAGGGTATGGGTATGTGGGGGGATCTGTCCCAGAGCTGTCTGTTGTATATTACCCACAATAAGTAAGGGAAACCATAACCTTGTCGGGACTCAACCCTCAGTGCTTAGTAACCTATTAAGTTTATATTATTTTGTAGCCACACAATATATTAATATTATTGTATGGCTGTAAAATAAAAAATCAAGATTTATTAATTTCTTTTGTGAATAGAATGGGGTACCAACATTGGTACAACTTACCCTATATACAACAATGATATACAATGTTTGTGTTGAATGCTGATTTTAGCCTCCTAGCGCCCACGGTTCTTAAAAAAGTACTTCAATGAAATAGTGAATAAAGCCCAGCACTAAGTCCAATTTATCAAATAAACGCCCAGAGTACTATTTTAGGTACCCCAACTTTAAGCATTGCTGCTAGTTTCAATTTATCGCCTTTCTATAAAGTGGTGTATCCAAACACATGTTCGAGATTTTTGTTTGTCTATGTCCAAGCAATTGTGCCAACAAAAACAAAAGAAGTTTGACTTTCTTGACTTAACATCAAATAAGATCATTGAGTGTGAAAATTAATCTTAATTTATTCATGAAAATCTTTATGATTTGTGTTGACATGCTTATCAAAAATAGGTGCTTATATTCTATATTTGCTTTACAATGCTTCACATAGAAACTTTATATGAATGTGAGATATAGTGAAAATTATCATAATTAAAAATTTAATATCTTTTAATAGAACTTTGGGTTAATAAGGGAACTATCATGATGGTTTCGAATGGTTTAAATAAATAATAATAATATAAATGTTTCTGTTAGTTTTAAAGGAATTTTTTGTTTCTAAAGGTTATTAAATTGGTTTTTAAGTAAAATTTAATTTATATTTTTGAAGATTTATATGTTATTCAACTATGAATAAAATTCTTGTTGTAAGAAGGCCTACCAAAAGGTTATATTTTGTCCTTTTTTCCTTTGTCCTCGTTCACCTGAGACAAGAAAAAATCACACTTCTGACGTTACTTACTGTAAGGCACAATTTTTAAAGTTTAAAGTCCTGGGTTTTCGCCAGTGAAACCTTTTTTAAGGCCTTTGGGCGTTTACTACAAGATAGCATTGCATTGAAAACCTGGGCGCTAGGAGGATAAAAAAAGAATACGAGTGAAATTACTAAGCTTCGGTTCATAGTATATCATAGTCAATGTATGTATGCAATTTTTTTGAAGTTAATTTTTTTTGCTACTTCACAATTAGGTGTTGAATATCCTTACTATTTCAGATCAAGACTTGCCCAACAACATGATACATCAAGTTGCCATAAAATCATTGCCACAGGAGTGGTTGTGGTGCGAGACTTGGTGCGATGATAATTCCAAGGAATACGCGAAAACTATCGACTTGGTAAGTTAATTGTATTCAATAGAATAGAAACTGATATTGTATAACATTTCTAATTTCTTTCTCCCTAGTAATTGTGGTTATTATTTCAAGGGTTCTTTTTTTATTCTATATACAACATCTGCTAGGATTCTCAATGTCTTCTGTTGTCAATACATTGCCTTTTATGTAGGCATTTTTACCAGTACACAGTAAATGTCCTTATTTCTAAAAGGTTCCAAAAAAGTTATCTAACTCCTGGAGGGGTTTTATTTTTTATTTTTATTATATTAATTTTGTTTATTAGGCCGATCGTAATCAATAGCCAAATTAATTTTAGTAGATTTCATTAGTAATAAATCATGCAAAAAATTCAAGTGCAGAGATAATTCTCTACCTACTAGCAACACTGAACGTTAATGTTCCTTTTGTCACTGGCATTTATTTTTCTACTAAGGTGGACATTCATTTAATTTTATATACAAAGGATGGATGTTTATTAATATTTCCGAAATTTTCTCTTTTTAAAACACAGGATTCTTTGTATAAGAGGGGTATTATAAAATTTATTTGGCGATGTTCTTGCTGTTGCAAACCTCCGTAAGCTGCGACTACTATTTTTATCAGACTAGGTGTTTACTCAGAAATAATAAATAGAAAAATCAGCCCCTAGATAATTGTATAGTGTAACCAAACCACATTAGAGACGTATATTGTTCGATGAAATATTTGCAGTGTAACAACCCGATGACGAAAGAGGCGAAGTTGTCAGCGGCGATACGCATCGTCCCTGAGTGGAGTGATTACGACGGCGAGATCAAGGCGCTGCAGGCGCGCGTGCGCAGGGGCCTCTACCAGGCCTCTGATCATGAACAGGTACACTTATTTATTTTTAACTTGGTTCACTGTCACTCTATTTTGTATATTCAATTAATATTATAAGTAAACGAAAATACGTGTGTAATTGTAATGGTTCAAATTAATTTCCACTACAGAAAATTTTTGAAGATCATACATATAAGTTAAACACACCCTCGGACACATCTATCGAAACATCTAGCGTTTTAAGTTTCGACTGTCTGTAGCTAAAAATAAATGTTAGGTTTTGGGCAAAAAGTTTTTATATGGTTATGAAACTGGCACATTGGCCATCTTCTTCGTATGATTTTGTCAAATTTAGAATTCCCAATTTAAAACAATTATTTGAGTTGCTTCATTGTTAAAAAAAATAAGTATTTGATTATTGATTTTTAAAAAAGATTTAAACTTTAACTATGCCTACTATGTAACTATGAAATAGCCGCTCAAGCTGTAGTACTTCTGCAGGCCGGCCATAGCCAAAGAGTTGTGAGTGCACAACTTAATTTAAGCTGTACTACTGTTAGAAGACTTTATCAGAGATACTTGGAGATTGGCGGCTTCATTCGTCTTCAAGGGAGACCACGATCTCGAGTGGCAACTGGAAGGCAAGACCGGTTCCTCTTTACGACCAGCTTGAGAAACCGTCACCTGCCCTCATTTCAGATCCAAAACCAACTTCGCGACTTCTACGGGGTATCTGTTTGCGCTCGAATTGTTCGGAGAAAGCTAAAAGATCGTGAAATGGTACCACACAAGCCAGCCAATGGCCACAAATTAACACAAGCTCACCGAACAGCGCGCCTGCAGTTTGCGCGTATTTATTTGTGATGCACTCAGCAACATTAGAGCCAAGTTCAATTACGCTATAAGCTAATCATGGAAGGAATAAGGTATATCGAAGGCAAGGAGAGCGTTTTGCTCAGTGCTTCATAGAAGAGAGGGTTGCATTTGGCGACGGGTTCCTAATGAGCAGTCTGGGGACGAAATTCTGCAAACGACAAAACTGTACTTGAGGTGATTAGTGGACCGCGACTTCAAGCATTACATGGTGACGGATACATACGCCAGTACGTAGAACCTCACGTGATGCCAGTCGCTGTATGTGGGAGCTCAAATTTCATTTTATGCATGATAATGCAAGAGCGTATACGGCCGGAATCATCCAGGAGTATCTTCGGGACGTGGGTATCGCCGTAATGGACTGGCCAGCAGGAAGCTCAGACATTAATCCCATATAACACTTTGCGACGAGTTAAAAAAGCGTGTTCGGCCTCGGTAGCCAGCTGCACAAACGATGCAGGAACTGAAAACTGCCATAGAAGAGGAATGGGAGACGATACGTTTTATTATATATACTAGTCGCGAAAAATGAAGAAAATTGTAACGTTTATTTTTAAGTATAGGAAGTCAAAACTTAAAGCGCTAGGTGAGCCGATAGATATGTCCGAGAGTGTATTATGTCGGCTGCCTATTCTCTGTACACCGCTTCGCAACGTGTTATCGCTGTTTAAGGATAAGAAGCGGCAAGAAATCGCCCAGTAACACGTCTATCCAAAAGGACTACTTTTACTTTAGTATATGATTTACTTGTGTCAAATAGTTGACTGTATAACTTTTTAATTAAGCCGCAGTGTTTTTTTTATATAAAACGTCAGCATATTACATGTCACAAATGTAGCATAACGCAGCAGCATGACTGTTATATATTATTACTTTGTAGTTTGTGACGGTGGATAGTTGTTTGTTCCTCATAGATTTTGAATATCAAACTAATAACCTTATGCAATAACTTAAGTTTATCAATGTGTCTCAACACGTGTCAAATTTACAATACGATTCTATAAAAATGGTCATATTAAAGCCACGTCTTTATTACACATTTTAATATGGCCTTCGTAAAGAATGCTATCAGACTTTATAATATGTGTGTTGTAGGAAATCGAAGCCAGCTTGGACGAGGTGAACGCGCAGTCTCAAGCAGGTTAGTGTCATTATATTTCAACTGCAATATCTTAAACACATTGAATAATTGTAACCCTAGAAATATTTAGAGATTAAGGTGTTTGTCCACCACACCGTATCATACCATGACCGTGCTAGGAACGTATCCGGCAAAAAATATTCTTTCTATTGAACAGTATGAGACTGTGCCCACTAGATAGACCGTTCCGTCACCGAACAACACCAGCGCGTGCCATGCACGAACTGTCAACAATTGTCGGCGAGAATATTTTGCCGGTTCTGCTACGCTCCGTGCATGGCACGCGACGTTGGCGGATCGGTGTGCGCAGGCGGCGAAATGGGGAGCATACGGGTTTTAACCACGTATGATGACCGTTCTAAGCCCGTTAAAACTTTTTGCCGCTTGTCTTGTCACTTTGTTATCGCCAGTTCAACAGTTTTTATTGAACGAGTTTAGCAGACAGGCAGACGGTCCACCTGTTGGAAACCGGTTACCATCGCCTATGGATATTTGCAACACCACAGGCGTTACAAATGCGCTGTTGCTCTCGTAGGGAGACTGGAACCTGGCCACTAATGCCGGAACATACCTAAAGGTTGTTATAGTGGCATACTCTAGAGCAGGGGTGGTATCCATCCAGAGGTGCAAATGCCCTACCATATGGCTGTAAGTTGTTTTATCGCCTTTTACGACAGGCCACCCGCCCGCAGGAAATTGTATTCTTTTCCGTTCCTGCACGGATAGTACTGCACTTGCATTCCATGTTAAAATGGAGCTCGAAAAACTAATTGAAATTGTCCGCAAATACGATTTTTATTTACAATTTAAAACATCCGAAATATTTATTATTTATTTTCGTTATTTACTCGCTCTTCCTGATGTGTCTGCCTCACGCGAAAACTCACAGGTAAACTACTACAAATAAGAGAAAGGGAAGCAAAGGGATGACACGCGAATAATTCGTAGATGATACGCGGATGCTGCTCGGGTGTTACGGACACTAAACTCGTTATGAATGCGTGTAATACGCTATTGATACGTTCTAGTGGACATAATAGACCGTACCGTATTTCTTAATGTGCCTGATGCGTTCATAGCACGGTCATGGTATGATCCGGTGTAGTTTGCAGACACCTTTAAAATTATGGTGACTTTCATATCCCTCTTCAATTATGTTTGCGTTTAAGCTTTGATTCTAAGAACAATAATAAAGCTTACCTGGATTTTTAAAAAATCTTAACTGTGCTGAAACAAATCTCAACATAGCCCCTTATATCCTAAAATTTGCCTGAATAAGTATTGTTAAGTTTTACTAGATTAGCTGTTGTAGTGTAGTATTCCCAGTTATTAATTTTATTAAAAACCGTATACTGCCAACTATCTATTTGTTGCTGTATAAAATGATCGTAAATGTTGACTAGAGTTATTGTAGCAAATCTCGCTAGATGGGCGTGTTTATATTAGGATTAAATTCTTGTTAGGAAAATGCGATAATCTTAGAAGCGTACTTAACTAGATATAAATTTCTACTGTCTAATCTAGTGAAAACATTGCTAAATTGGCAATAGTGGTAAGACCTATATACACTGTTTATCCTTAGAAGATCATTTTCGTACATTACAAATAGGATTTTTGCAATGAGTCACACTATTTAACGATGTTTAAATGTCTTAAACAACTTAAGCCACATTTAAAGTTAGATATTACAGTGGAAAATGTTTTGTATTAATCATCTAAATACTCAATTTAATTAAAATTTTACCCAAAAATGTATCTTCTAAGAAAAAACAAGCTATAAACTCACGTATTTATACCAAAATAATCACGTAACATTTTTTATTTTCAGGAGAACACCATGAAAAGCACACAGAGTTATGATGAACTAAATTAAAATGTTTATTAGTATATTCCAGTTAAATTGATTGTGTGATTGAGATGTCATGGAAATGATTGAGTAAGCTATTTTCCATTGCAGTGAATGGATGGTAAAGATTCAATTCCTCACTGTTTTGTTTATACAATGTGTAACAGAAACCCCTTTTTTATAAAGAGTAAATTTGCTCATATATGCCCTAGTCAATATAAATTTAATTGATAAGAAAAACACTGACCAGTGATTTTTAAAATTGTTTTACTCTACGACATGTATTCCATACATGGCGTGCATTTTCACACTATAATGTCGTGTAACCACTAAAGGGAGTAATTAATAAAAATAATTATTTAGAACTTACTTTATAATAATCATGATCATTATTTTTCTTAATAAGTTGTTTCTGAACGCTTTATTATTTTATGTGAAAAACCCAATTTTGATAACGCATAACGTAGTAAAAATGGGGTTTTTGTTACTAAGTGTATTAGTTAGTAGTTTTGGTAATGGCTAATGCTCAGTCTAGATTCAGTGATATTTTTTTTTAATTATGTGTATTGTCATTGCCGTGGGCGTACACAATGAAAATCTAACTCTAGAATGATAAGTTGCTCCAAATTGTTGCATTATTCTTTATTTTATATACCAATTTGAAATAATTCATAAATCTTTTTCGAATTGTATCATAGTCTACCTTCAAAAACTTTCCTTAAAAATTATTTTCTTTTTATATTTTAAATAAATGTTTTGTCTATAGGAGATTTGATTTATGTATAAATATTCTAACCGAGACGAATAGTATGAATTCTAAAATGTTAAGAGGATTATCTAATTATCTAAAGATAATATTATAAATAAATCGGCAGACAAGCACACACACTGTATATCTCCAAATTAAGCAAGTTACGCTTGTGTTATGGGTAATATACAACGGACAATTCTGAGGCCGATCCCAGACACCCAGGCCATAGTAAATAACGGAGAAAATACGTTTCCGAAATTTACTATACCAGGAATCGAACCCGGAGCCTCTGCGTTGCAGTGAGGTAAGCCGGCAAAGGCTTAGCCCGCTCAACCACAGAGGCCGTCTTAATATTGCCTCTATATAATAATTTTAAGTTAATGTTGGCTTTAGCCAACATTATACCGTTCATTTCTGTCTTTCAATTTTGATTTTGAAATGGGTTAAATAAAATCTAAAACATAATAAACGAATTATGTATACATGACGCGAAAACTTAAGAAAATATTATAATAAACGACCTTAATATTTACAACTTTTCTGATAAGTGACATATTTCACACCTTAAAAGTATAATGTATTAACTACTTAAATAAATAATTACAAAAGTGACTTATGAAAAATATTGTAACAATTAATTAAGTTTGGTTTGGTTTATTTTTCTTGATATTGTTTGTTCCATTTCTATCAAAATTCAAAGACAAAAGTGAATCCGTGTTATTTCGGCTTATAGCGATTGAATCGCTTAAGCCGTGTTCACACGATTTAAATACGCTCGTACAAAGTGCACTCGGATAGCTACTTGTGTCGTAACAACTACTAATTTGAGTATAATTGGACAATGGCACCTGATTCGAGTATACTGGAAGCGTGCACAACTTTTACAAGACTTCTTGGATGGCTTTATAGAAAAATAAATTGTTTTGACACATTTATCCTTGAAAATCTGCTTTTTTGATAACAGCTGGATTTAATGTAAACTGCTATCCAAATATATTGTTATGAAGTAAAAAGTACGTTTTAACGTATGTTCAAAATTATATTTTAATTCAAATAAACAACTTGAATATTATTCATTGCAACTTGACTTCTTCGACATCTCTGAAAAGTGACCGAAACGTCGAAATAAAAAATCAAAGGTTGCGCTTAAAACCTTTAAAAGTAGTTTTAATTATGTGTACCAGTCGTGAAAACTTAAGAAAATACTATCTCGTGTATAAAGTTATTCCCTACAACTAGGTGCACTAGGTCCGAGTATACTTCGGCCGTGTCCACGCGGATCTACGTTTTCTCTCCTAGAATACTATTACTTTTTATATGAATAATAAAAAGTATACTATCAATCCTACTAACTTTTTGTTGCGTTTAGAGTTTTACTGATCCCAAATACGATTTCCGTATATACAAGTGTCTTGTACATACACTGTGTTTGTTCATAAAACAATACTCCTAAAGAAAAATGTAGAGATTTCACTTTAGCACGGACAATTGAAGTAAACGCCACTATTTTCGAAAGGTTCCAAAAGTTTACCAGTTATCTTGATTCACCGCTTTTCTATTAGTTGTACTATTGATACGTATTAATAATAACCGATTTCATTAAGTCTCATTTCTCGCACAATAATTAGCCATCCTAACCCTAGCGGCTTAGGGTGGCTACGACATGTACATCTGACCAAAGCTGGAGTGAGAATGCATCTGACTAAAGTCGGAGTGGGAATATTATGTCGTTCTGTCCGCACGCTTCTTTATTCGACCGATGACGGAATGTGCCGATTAGTAGGCTAATCGATACAAACTATCCTCTATTATATTTCTGTCAGTGAACAAACTCGTTATAATAGTACATAATAATCTAACATTATTGAATTAAAGAGCCTGTTGATTTATTTTTTACTTATATATTTATTTCAGGAAAACATGTCCCATAGTATAATATGTAATGTATAGAATATAATATGTAATAGGCACATTTTTGACATAATGCGAGAAAGGACATGAGAACCCGTTCCATTCTTGATTCTTGCTTTTTTTCTGGCGTTCCGACTAGAATGTGGCACTTCACATTTTGCCTATTTTATTATTTAAATTTGATAATATTTTAAGGAATAAATGAATTTGTTCAGTACATATCTTTTTTCGATTGTATTAAAATAAAAGTTTTCAAAAGTATTTATCTACACATCTCTTTTGGAAAAATTCAAAAATAGAGGAAATGTATTTACCTATTTTTTGTAATCACTTTGCGTGTGGCACTTCTTCTCGGGCATTGAATGTATTTAGCTTTTTATTACTTTTGATTTATATTGTTGATTTTGTTTGACCACCTTTTAAAATATAAGAAAAAAATGATGTGATTTTTTAAGTTAACTTTTTTAAATTGTAAGACAATGCGTTTTGAGTCTAGATAAATATTGATTCGATATTAAATAAGTAATTGTGAATTTGCTAGTTTTGTTGTTTTTTTAATAATGTGTGTATACATTAACAGGGTTATATATGGACATTTTGTGAACAAACTTATAGTATACACCAGTGTGATCTATGCTATATGCTCAATGTTCAATTGAATGGTGAATCTGACCTATTATTTCTATTCTATAATATTTACTACAAAAGTCAGTGGCGAAGGAATCCGCTTCATGTTTCAATGACGTAGGATGGAATCCTGTTCAGGAAGCTTGCATAGCTAAAATAGTTTTTATAAATTACGTGCTGGCGGTAAAGGAAAATAACTTAAGGAAATCAGACTCATCGTAGACAAGCAAGACGTTAGTCTGTTTTCCTTAAATGGAAGAGATCCGAGTTGAACGGAGGGCTAGGATGATATTATTATAACATTTATTTTTATAATATAAAATGCTCTTTATGCTAATACAGGGCTTGAGCACGTTATCAATTACCTAAAAAAATATGGGTAATTACCGGTATTTTCGAAAAAAATACTGCCCTGACATACCGGTATATTTTTTTACCGTTACTTGGTAATTTTTATGATTTTAAAACGTTATAATATAACGTTATACGTATCGGTAATTTTTACGTTATATCAAGCGTCGTTGTTATTTTTAAGAATTGGCTTTATTACGACTGCATGCATGTACCACAGCAATCGACAAACGCGCGCGCTTAGCACAGTGCTGTTTGACAATCTTTGCGAGTGAAAGAGAGCGACGATGGTAACAAAACACAGTTATAACGGTAAAATTAGTTATATTTTTTCCCGGTAAAATGGCTAGAAATAACGGTAAGTTTTATAACAATATATATTTTTTACCGTTATCTGAAATTAGCATAAATAACGATACCACATTTTTACCGGTATTTCAAGCCCTGTGCTAATATGCTACTAAAATGAAGCTCAAACCTATTTTGATACGTTAAAAAGTTTATTTCCTGTAATATATCTAATAATAATTTTGTCATTATAAGTGTAATGTGTTCGCTATAATAGTGACATTTAGTTTTGATTTTATTTCGATGTTATGGTTTCAAATAATTATGTTAGTTCAAAAATAAAAATAAAATAATAATACAAGTTAACAATTGTATTACTAAACACGTTTGATACACTGAGCTTAGCAGATCAGAAAATAAAATTTTAACACGCTGGTTAAACTCTTCGTTGTAAGTCGTTGTACGTTATTATTATTTTATTTGTTGATTTTTAATTCACATATTATTTGTGTACAGGAATGATAGGGTTAATAAAACATCGGAGAAATAGTAATTTGCGCTAAGAATTAAGTTTAACATTAATTACGCCTGCCATCGACGGGATGTTCAACCATTTCCTTGAGCTCCCACGCTCAACTACTCAACGGTTCTCTAGACCGTTTATTCCTCGAACGACAATGATCTAGAGGGATCTTCCCGCCCAGCTATTATTCCCTCTGCGCTATGACATGGGGCCGGCAGCGCCCCTGATATTACAAACGTCCATAGGCGACAGTAACCATTCTGCATCAAGTGGGCCGTCTGCCTGCTTCAGGCAACAAAAAAATATAGTGATAATAAGTTTTAGACAATGAGAAAATAAATAATTATTAGCTAAACATAGAAAAGTATGTAGAAAATATTTCGTGACGAGAAGCAACAAAAGGATTCGTCGATGTATAACCGTACAATGTATAATGTTAAATTAGTTGTTAAACATATCAGTTTGCTGTTTATTTTGTCCAGTTATCACAGTTGGGTGGCATAGAGGAGAAATTTTGCTGTAAATAAATTCAATAAGTCAAATTAACGTTGTTTTCCTTTTAAATAATACGTAATACCAACCTTTCATCTGTCTTACTAGCGGTTAAAGTTTGCCATAATGCCAAGTAATGTCAAAATTCATCCCACGGTAGGGCAAATGAATGAATGAATGAATAGTAAGATACAAACACCAGTCAATATCTGATAACATTTAAACTGCATATATTTAGTTGTATATTAAATGTTAGTTCTATCCGTTCCTGCATTCGTTTGAATTTTACCACACCATCCCACGAGACCAGACCCCTTTAATATCTCGGAATAAAAGTTCTTCACCTTCGTGCATTATCACTAATAGCTATGATTTCGTCAAATTTGACTAAAATCCGTTCGGTGCTTTGTATGCGATTATGGAAGACGACAATATTCCAAAAATTTCTTTTCGCAATCAAATTCTACATTTATCTACAAATTGGCCTCATTGAGATTTTTCTATAACAAAATCTGCCCCGGAACAATTTCAAACTATGAGATGGATGCGCAGTATGATTTTCCCTTCTAAGAACCGTACTGTGCTGAGTGGTTTGGGCAATCAGAACAAGAATTTATTGGACTCTGTTCTTTGCGGATTTAATTTAGAAATGTATTTGCATTATTAGGCATAGTTCGAATAAAAATCATTTTTCTAAGTACGACTTTTATTTACAGTTATTTTTTACTTTTCTATTTCTATGGAATAAATACCATAACACATAACTCTCTATAACTACAACACTAGTTCACAAACCTGAATTTGAGTATTTAATATTAATTTACATTGATACATTTTAAAGATTTTTAAAATTCGGTAACTCTAAGAAGAAATATTTACAAAAAAAACAATTAGGTAATGCTGACAGAAGCCTTTTACTTTCAGGCATTTTTACAGCTTTAGTATTATGAAATAAAAATGCTATATTAACGAGATCTATAGTTATTGTTAGTTATCAATATCATAATTTGTTGATCTAAGTAAAAAAAAATGATTTAACATAATAAACCCAAAACAGTCTGTTTCAAGTAAACAGAATACTATTTGGTATCCTAAGTACTTTTTTTTCTACCACTAGGTACTTCCTTACGATTACTATTTGTTAATAAAAGTTTTACATAATTTGCTTCTATTGGAACATTCAAGTGACTAGTCATGTACTGTTTAATTGGAACTCGAAACTTGTTTTGATAGTTTAGATATTTATATTAATAGATTATTTAAAGGACTGGATATCCAACACAGTAAGTATTTTAAGATCTTTGGTAGATGCGTTTCATGATTTTTTAAAAACTTTGGTAATGGTACGATATAAACAATAATGAACACATGAATTATATAATATATAGGACAATATGCCTCATATCAGAATTCGATTTATAAACGAAAATATTATTTCTTTGGAAAAATAACGATGTATATCTAATCAATCGTCAATTTTCTACGCGCTGTACTCTATTCTTAACGTTATATGTATGGAGAGTAAAGGTAAAGAGGACATTCTCCATGTTAATTAAAATTGTCTGACAAAAGGCATTAAATTGGGGTCACTACTGTAGCTAGAGGGTAAACAACACTGTGCACTTCACTCCCGTTTCTTAGAGGTTATAGAGTAGACGAAGTGAGCGAAGACCGTCTTCGTATACACTAGCTCCATTCCTGTTTCTTTTTGAATTACTGTTTATGCTCACCACAGGACAGTTTTAATTGTAGCTCTATAGGTACACAGCCCGGGATCTTGAATTTTTTCGAGGGGGGGACTGAAAAATGCCGCCACCCTTCGACTATATTCTTACCTTAATCATCATCATCATTTCAGCCATCAGACGCCCACTGATAGACACGCGTCCGTCTGTGGTTCTTAAGCTATGCCTTCGCCCCGCGAAAAGTAATTTATGTGCTTAAAGTTCTGGGCGTCTCAGTGGTCAAAGTAATGATGAGTTGTGTATTTGTCAGCGAAGTTTGAATTTGCTGCCCTACGAATTGGCCGCCGGAGGCATGGCCTCGGCTTGCTTCCCAACTCAACCCCCCAAGCTAGATTGGGCCCTGTAGATATAGGTAATGTATTGTACTCCTCATCTCTACCCTCCATAGTTATAGGGGAAGTTTTAGGATATATATGCTATAAGCATGATAAATCTTAACGTATGTTCGGCTCTTACGAAGGGAATGTCATAACTGGGAAAAGTTCGACTCAAAACTCAGTTGCAATAATGTTCTTCGGTGGTGAGCCGACAGAGCTGGCAGTCCACGCGACAGCACCAGTGGTAGCGACAATGGCAGCGCTCCAAGTGGCTAGAGCGGATTGCGCGACGGCCGCGGCCGCAGCACAGCCGGCCACACCCGCCCGCTGCACCGCCCAATGTTGCGTTGCATTTCCTATTAATGTATTAAATATATCTTTATTAACATTCGCAATAATTAGATTAGGCAAAGCCTGTATTTGTTAGAGTAGAGTCCAACGTTCTTATTCATATAGACTTAGAGTAAGTAACTTTATGCACTTAGCCGATTTTTTATGGATAGCACTAAAAGGCTACTAGGTATTCTATAACGAGGTTTAGTCATTTTACGACGTTAGAAATCATACAACTATATATAATAACTAGCTGAGCCGGCTACGCGTTGCTGTGGCTCAGTTATTATATGTTAAATTAGTATGTTATAATAAACTATTCGATATATTGAAACTAATGCAAAAATGTTTGAGCCGATCTAAAGACTGATAAGGTATACAATGGACAGTAAGGTTAAAATCCGAATCGGAGTGGGAAACAGTTCAGAATATTCAATTCAATAAATTCAAATATTAAAATGTAATATTTTATTAACATAGCACTGATTGTACTTAATCATAATAATTAATTATGTAACTTTAATTAAGCGCTAGTTCGTAATAATGTTTTTGGTTAACCTGTCTTTTGTTAATACATTTAAATTTGATGATCTCCCCACACGTGAGCACGCAACATAATTATAGTTGTCCATGGGAGAAATATGGTTTTTCTAAGTCTAGGCCGCAAATAGACAATGTTTGTTGGCCTTGAGATTTATTTATGGTCATTGCGAAAGCTAAACTGTCGCAGGCGTTCATCACGCTGATCTTGAGACTCGTGTATAAGATTCTCTGTTGACAGGATTCTTTGCGCTAAGTTGCTGTCCTCGATCTCGATCTCATCGAGTTGATCTGCCGATTGTTAAACTCTATTGGGACGTAAACGCACGGGCATTGCTACTACTCCTATTGTGTAGGTTAGATTTTTGGCGGATTATTTCTTAAATAATAAATAATTGAAATGAAATTGGAATAAAATTAAAAAGAAATAGAATACAAATCAAGTAATACTGACAGGTTTTTTATTCAATACTAAATAAAATTGATAAATTAAAAACGGAATGAAGTATACAAAACTTCGTTAATTTAAAAATATTATTTCGATTATTTTTCAGTTACAAATAATAACACAATTAAATTATAATTGGTATTTATGCTACAATAAGAGTAAAAATAATGATGCACAAATAAATGCAAAACCACGGCTATGTTATTTGAAAATGTCAAAAAGACCTGTGATTGTGACATGAAATAAATGTTGGCAACAAAGAATGGGTGGGACTTAAAGTATGGAGCCATCTATTTGATGCTTATGTAACTTAGTTGAAAGCGGAACTCATAATTTTCGACCTCTCGGTTAAATTTTTTTACATATAATTTTTATTTATTATATGTTTATTTTTTATAAGGGCAATATTTTTTTGTATTTTTTATTATAAATCCAAATGCAACCCATAGATAAAACTTATATATATAAATCGAACCTTTCCTATGTCCTAAGTTGGATCAAATCCAGCTAAATGAAAAAAATCATCAAACTCAGTTGAGTAGTTTCGGAGTTCATCGCGGTCAAACACACACACACACACACACACACACACACACACACACACACACACACACACACACACACACACAGGGAATATATATATAGACAGATGTAAAGACTAATTTCGAAGCCAACTCAATTTTAGGCTTGATTTTGGCTTTTATGAATGCTGCTCTTGGAAATACGTCCCTTAATTTTATACTAATATATAAAGCTGAAGAATTTGTTTGTTTGCTTGTTTGAACGCGCTAATCTCAGGAAGTACTGGTCTGATTTGAAAAATCCTTTCAGTGTTAGATAGCCCATTTATCGAGGAAGGCTATCATCACGCTAAGACCAATAGGAGCGGAGCACCAATGAAGAATTTTTCAAAATCGGGGGTTTTTTTAACTTACTTTTTTTAACTTGTCCACGCGGACGAAGTCGCGGGCAGAAGCTAGTACTAAATAAATAGTAATTAATCTTCGCTCTATTCTGCGTACTAAAATGCTTTTAAATTGTTGTTTATAATAAAATGCTAAAGCTAAACACTACTTAGGCTTTACGTTTTAAGATATTCACCTGCCATGAGTGCCCAGTGAACCAGCAGCGGAATCGGGCTCGCAGTAGTCGGGGCTTGGAGTGACGTAGCGCAGCCTCGGCTTTGCATGCCTTGCGGCGTGCCGCCGCGGCCGCAAGGGGCCGGCACGCTGGGCCTCGTCGGCCAAGGTGGCCGCCACGCGCCCCAAGGGCGGCAAAGACCTCCAGCATGTTCGTACTGAGCATGAACCCGACACGCCGTGGCAGGTGCACTTCGTTCGCATGCCATTGGATACAATCTGCGATCGTTTAATCACACATTTTAGTACTTTATCGATTTAAAGACCTAGAGAAAAAGCTACCTAATGATATATTGTAAGTTTGTTAATTGTTGTGGAATAAATACTTATTTGTGTAAATATTATAATGCTGGCCGCTCGGTTTTAATATTATTATAATTAAAAGTAAATCGAGTTGGTTGCGATTCGAACGTAAGAAAAAAATGGCGTTTCATTTTATTTAGTCCCATTTCAAATTAAATATATATATATAATTTGACCTCGTTCGGGTCCATCGCGTTAATGTCATGTATTTCCTTTTTGTATTTATAACCACATACAAAAAGAAAAATATATGCAATTATAATCAAATTTTGCCTGTAAAATATCTGCAAATAAACTGAAATTCTTTTAATTTTTTAAATTAAACGTTGTAGTGTATGATGGCCTCAAATCTATTATTATAATGTGCCCGTCAATCGTTGACGTTGTCGTTATAATTACCTAATATGGAATTTGCTAGTTTTTATAAAGACTATCGCAACTGGGAAAAACTAAAATTTTGAAGTAATCATAATCGACCATTCTGATACAAGTGAAATAACTGTCTTAAGGCCCAGTTTACATACACCTCTCATTGAAATCTATACTAATATTATAAAGAGGTAAAATTTGTGAGTATGTTCGAGGTAATCTCTGGTACTACTGATCCGATTTTGAACACTCTTTCACCAGTAGAAAGCTACATTATTCCCAAGTGACATAGGCAATATTTTATTGTGATTATTAAATCGAAAAAGTAAAAACGTTTTACGCCCAGCGAAGTGGACACGGGAACGCCTATCAAATATGTTACAGCAATAACGTTCCATGCAATAATTGCGCACATCCTCGTGCACATGTGCGTGCGTGCGTGCGTGTGTGCGCCGCTGCATGTGTATTTTTTAATGACGGCCAGCGAAGTTGGCCCGGTTCAGCTATTATTTTTTTTATTGCAGGAGTTCAGCAGATAAGCAGACGGCCCACTTGATGGAAAGCGGTTACCATCGCCTATGGACATTTGCAACACCAAAGGTGCTACAAATGCGCTGCTGCTCTCTTAAGGGAGACTGGAACCTGGTCACTAATGCCGGAACACAACTCAAGGTTGTTATGGCGTCATACTTTAGACCAGGGGTGGTAGCCATCCAATCGGGCAAATGCCCTACCACCTATTAAAGATAAACAGTAGAAAAACATAAATTTTGTCACCTTTCGTCCAAATCGTCCGTTGATTAAATTTGCAGACGCGATTAGTGGTCTCAAACGTTCTAAACGGGTCTTCAGATCTACTTGGGGGTCGAAACGGGGGTCATCTGCTGCCATGCGGTACTCGATGTTGCGATATCTTGAACCTCTATCATCATATTCGTATCTATAACAAAGTGCCTACTCAGCCGCAGGGTTCAATGAAAATTAGGACGTACCTTATAAAAACCGAAACTAAGCCACAAATTTAGCAATATTGATATTGAGTTATGCACACAGAGCGGTTCCAAATCACACTTTTTATATGTTCTAAAAATATTCAACTATTTGACTTTAAATTTATTATCTAGCCTACTAAAAAAGGCTTCTTTGCCCGTTCCACGGAGCTTTTTGGGAAAGTTTTCATTCACTATTGAGCATTACAAAACTATCGTCCTGCTGGTTGATTCTGGTTTGCATAACTACTTCCACTTAAATTTGTGTGGTCCGGTTTCTGGTAAAGGAAATTTCACAAACAACTTTCTGTTATTTAGTTTTTTCTGGTCTGGGATCATCCACCTTGTGTTGTCATTTTTATGTTATACAAGCAAATCTGTTGCGCTGTTGAAATACAGTTCAAACTTATGTATAACGAAGCAGCATAGGTTGATTCGCTTATATCTATTTTGAGTGCATTAAATAAAGCGCTTACTGTAATTAATAAGAGAAAATATAAGTTTACCTTGATCTGAATCGTTTTCTAGTCGGCCTGCCTCGCCTCGGTGACCTGGGGAGTCGCTTCCGTCCCCGGCGTCCTTTTTTCTTCGATTTAGGTACTTCTGTTGCGTTTGTCGGACGAGCAGGCTGATCATCTACTAATATCACTACAGGCGGTAAAGTCGTTGTTTCCACCGTAGCCGTTGTTGTAGGTAATTCGGTTGTGGATATTTCAATTTCAAATATATCATCGACTTTGCCATCCCGCACATCTATCTCGTGTGAATCCAAGAATTGTTTTGCAAATCTATAAAAATACAAAATTGTTAAAACTCAAGAAGGCTATATCCCATATTTCAATTTGATACGAAGCAAACCGATCACATTTCGATTTGTGCTTTAAATAATTTAAATAATGTGCGTAAATAATAATAAAATTTGAATAAATATCAGCAGTTAATACAATGGTGCACCGTACCTTTCCGCCCATTGATAATTATCACCGCAGCCGCCCCATTTAAATCGGGCATACGGCTCTGCAGGCGTTACTTGAGCTTGGCGCGGTGGCCTGGGAGGAGCTCTGGGTGGAGACGCACAAGAACATGCTGCTAACGATCCCGCTGCACAAGCCCTGGCCACAGACCACGCCAATGCTGCAGCTGACATAGCATATACGTACGCTTGCTCACGAGTTCCTAGCAAGCAAACAATACATTGGAAACTGTAAAACTACGCCTAATGTATAATAATTTATTTATGTAATCTTAATGAAAATCATCTAATCGTGATAAAGCTCGCACGCGCGCACGTTGCCAAGAGAGACAATAGCGTTGGACGAGCATATCGCATTGCGTATCAACAACTTGTATCGCGCGTGAGTGCACGGGCTCCACGGTTATCTCCGAGTAACGCCCCCTATGAGCCGCCTTCAACGTCCCACTCTCCGTACGCTTGATTCATGCGTGTAATTAAATCTTTTGTGAGTCCCACTGTACCTCCACCCTCAAAGCCTTGCCGCTGATCGTTTATAAGCTAATCTTCACTTGGCCTGGCTTTTGTAATAAAAACCGATTAAAGATCATGCAACGACTTTGAGGAAATCCATCGTATTTATAACAAATTCCACATACTTATATACCTATATAATATTGAATATGATGGCTGTAAAATTATTACTAAGTTACTAAGTATTAGGTTGGGGAAAAAGTTTCTTCGCATTTTATATAAGAATTCCAAAGGTTTTTTTATAAAGTTTATTTACATTTGACTAAAGTATGTAGGTGCCATTTTGTTGGATAACTTTTTACCATCTTGTAGGTAGGGACGTGATCCCATTGCTATAAAAATTTTGAAGCTTCTGATCAAAAAACTGCGACGTGGTTTTGGCAGTCCTCTCGTGATGTTAACCTGACACTGCCTAAGGAATTCTGCAGAGACCGAAACAGGTGAGAATCTGAAGGTGCAAGGTCAGGACTATACGGCGGATGCATTAACACCTCCCCGCCAAACTCTCATAATTTTTGCTGAGTGGCTAAAGATGTGTGAGGTCTAGCGTTATCATGGTGAAAAACCACACCCCTTCTGTTGATTAATTCCGGCCGCTTTCTTTCAACTTTTTGCTTTAATCTCATCAGTTGTTCGCAGTACAGTTCAGAATCGATGGTCCTGCCTGGCGGTAACAGCTCATAATGAATAATGCCCTTCTAATCCCACCATACACACAGCATCACCTTGTTGCGAGTTAACCCGGGTTTCGCCACAGTCTGTGAAGCCTGACCGGCCTTTGACCACGATCTTTTTCGCACGTTCTTGTCATACGTGATCCATTTTTCATCACCAGTTATCAGCTTCTTCAAAAAATGGTTCGGTTTCATTACGTCGTAATAAAGAATCACAAATGAGTACACGGTTCATTACATTTCTTTCAGTGAGCTCATGAGGCACCCATATATCGAGCATTTTTGTGTACCCAGCTTTTTTGAAATGCGCCAATACCGTTTTGTGGCTAATTCACAGTTCTCCAGCTACATCGTAGCTACTAATATGCCGATCTAACTCCACTTTTTCAAAAATGGCATCAATTTTGTTCGTAATTGGGCGTAATTGGTAAATTGGGCGACCAGAGCGACGTGCATCTTTGATATCATAATTTCCGGATTGAAAACGCTTAAACCAAATTTGCGCTACTCTCACAGATACTGCTTTAGGCCCATAAACATCACAAATTTTTTTCTCGGCTTGTGTTGCATTTTTACCTTTTTTGTAGTAATATTTTAAAATGTATCGAATTTCTTCATAAGATTCACTCATTTTAACAATAAGAAAAACAAATGACAATCACACATTTTCCTAATTTGAATTTGGAATTGTCTTCTTTAAAATTAAAACTTTTAGTGATAGTTCATACATACTATATGCGAAAAGACTTTTTCCCCAACCTATTATATACTAGAGAAACAAAACTGAAACTTTTAATTGAAATGTATCGAGTTTCGAGATGTTCGGAGTTTCTCATTAATCGTTTATAGTTAAATAAATATCACGCCAATCAATTAATTTCCCAATTTATTGTTACAAAAGGCAGAGTTTGGACCAAAGTGTCTGCCACTTACAAATGATAAAATAATAAGAATGTGCCGCTGTTTGTCCGGCGTTCGCTGCCAACTAGCCGATGTCGCCAACCATACTAAAACTACAAAAACTTTTCCATTGTTCATGTACTTTTTCTTTTTTCTAACTTTCAGATAGTTGTTTTTCATTGTCTGTCTTGTAGAAAAAGGATCAAGTAGATAAGGAGGAAAAAGGTTATTGTCTGTGTATGATCTAGAAATAAATTAATGAAAATGTTTTATTTGTTATACTTAACACATTTTTTTTTATCTCGAAGGATAATATTATGATATTGAAAGTTAAGTGCGTAGGTACTATAACCCAATTCAATATCTGTACACCAATTAATAAAATTAAGTGACCGTCTGTGATTTCAAAATAAATGCTAACATTTTATTGAAACTGCGATGCCTAATAACGTATAAATATAATCGATTTTTTAAATCTTTCTCAATCGATCTAAGATTTTACCTATTAGACTATTACCTTAGACTTGTGATACAATGAAGAAGGGTTTTAAATCATTACATAATTCGTGTGTTTCGATTTCAATAACATACAGAAAATTACTTCTCTCAGAATAAACGATCATAACTGTTAGCGAAAAAAATCCCAATCACTGCTCCTAGACACCACAGACCCCAAAACGGCTGAATGTATTAAAAATAAAATGTTATAAATTAAAAAAAAGAAACTTAAATTTACCTATATATTTCGTTATCTTACAGTATTTAGAAATGAAGAAATATTTGTAATCTCGCTCGAACGTAGTCGCGGCCCGGCTATTGAACAATAAAAACGATAAACAATGGTGAAATTTAAAAATTAATTGCTCGAGAAGTGATAAATACACGTGTCATTCAAATAAAAGCGCTCACGGTGCGGAACGGAGAACGGGCCACGCGGAGCGTCGCGTCCCAGGAAGAAAGGGCGCGGCTGGTGGAACGGCACACAATGCTACTCCGTTGATTTAAAACACTGGACAAACTTGCCTTCTCGTATCTTTCATTACTTGAAAGTTTTAGACGTTCTAGACTGAATACGATAGAGCTCACTAAAAGTTCAATTAATTACTTTAGAGTATTTTTATAGAAACTTACTGAAGCAAATTTTATTTACTTTGTGTATAAGTATGTACAGGTGCATAGGTATAGACTATAGGTATTAAAATACATCTTTAAAATTTCAAGGCAATGATATAAAGAAATTTTACATAACAGCGGATCTTTCTTATAATAAAGTAACAGGTCACACAATGTTAAAATGTCATTAACCCAGTATGCTACGGTATGTAAGTCACTCGGATATCATAATAATATATCATTAAAAAATAGATGGACAGAAATCAATTTATAAAAATTACATACCAAACCTAAATATTGTAAACAATTTGTGAAACTATTGTTGGCTACTCATATTACTGCGCTTGCCTTTACAGACATGTAGGAGTTCAATTACTGGTGGGTAAACGTCGGAAAATACGTTTTTAATGTTATTCTGGTGTGAGATTAATGATGTGATACAATTTAGTGTTCATCCTTTGTCTAAGTCCGGAATATATGTTACTCACAACACAAGGGTACCTTGATTAGATTTGAAATATACGATGTATGTCTGCCGGATAGAGCTTACATAAATTTTAGTAGGTATAGTAACGACAGCAATTATTTGTGACTTCATAATAATTATATTATTAATTTAATTGCCCTAATTCTAATTCCCTGGCGACGTGGCAAGCCTCTAGTATGGGAGGCACCAGCGTAGACACGTTGGCCGCATCCCATTTACTAAGTAAGGCTAGACCAGCCGGTTCGGCGGCGGAAAAATCTGAATCACTCAAACGGCGTAACTATTTAACCCTCAGTGAGAGTTATATGTTTGTGTCGTTTGCTATTGCGGGTATTGAAACGCTTGGAGCGTGGGGTCTCGAGGCCACGAGCCTCTGTTAAGAATTCTCAAAACGCTACCAAAACTAATTGACTTTTCAGTTGTTGAGAGGGCTGGTTCATACCTCGAACAATGGAGCAGTATGGCAAACCAGCAAGTAACGTAACTAGCCTTCTGGGAACCTACCCATTTACTTCGATGACCTAGACTCTGTATTCTACTTATAGTCTTAAGGGATTATATGTAGGTGGAATACAATTTAAGTTTTCTTCAATATATTATTCCCTGAATTTGAGGTTTTTATTTATAAAATGCATATTCAATTTTCCTAATTCTACTTCTGTATCCTATAAGTAGGTACATAAATAATAATATTTATGTGTAAAATAATATTGACAATTAAATCGTATGAATGAGTATTGAACATTAAATAATCCTACATTTGGGTATAAATCGCTCCATTTTTCTGAAGAACAGATGGTATATCCGCCACTTTTGTATAAGGCGAAAAGCGAATTACACACGTCGTTTATGCCCATGTCCAAGTTTATTCAACATATTTTCCCTAACTATCAAAATGTGTTTATTATTAGAATATGCACAATAAAAAGTATCTCAGCAGTATAAGGAAACCAGGCCAAGATTCTTACCCATGTCGTGAGAATGAGAGTGAGACATACATACTGTTACATGCCGTCAAAGATAAGCGCACAGCTGCCTGTTGTAAGCGCAGTCTATTGTCTTCCCGGTCGGATTAAGGAATTCTTTTGTGTTTTGAATTCGTAATTAAGGAAAACATGCTATTGTTTTTCTACTTGTTTCATAACCATCATTAGCGTCGAACTAATCCTTATTGTTATTGTTTTCGACTTTGTTAGCCGTTCGCAGGTGTGCAAATTACTATTTCTCGGAAACTCAGTACGCGCGGTCAATCTTGTTTTTGTACTGTGTAGTTAGTTTAAGACGATGCCCGAATGGAGGGGCGGGCAGTCAAGCGACGACTACGAGACGAGTAAGACGTTTGTAGTACTCTCGATTAGCGATATAGACGACGGACTTTACGCGTGTCGAACTGCATTAAATCGTGCAGTGTGAACTGGTTGCATCCAGTTTTATTTGTATTTGTTTTATACGTGTTTGTACAGTTCTAATAAATTCTATAGTAGTTCCAACGGCTTTTTTAATTCGAGTCCTGTAGCTCGTAACAATACGTTAGCTACTAATCTACTACAATTTATCTACTCATTTTTTCTTAGCTAACGCTAATTAAACTGGCTATAATCACTAGTAGTGATAATTACTAATAGTGAGTGGTTTTAGTGATGTTATCATTTTATTTTTCAGTCACTTTTTTATTAGTTTTAAACGTTCAGAAGGAGGACAAAAGTACTTCTAATTATTCATGATAAGGTAACATAGGCCAGGTAATTGAAAATTTCTTGATAATAGAAGAAAATCCATATCTCTAAAATCTGTAAGAATATAATTTGTTTACCTGTAAGTAAATCAGGTGTGAATCTTGGGGCAAGTTCGATGGAAGAGCAGTTCCATCTTTCGCCAGCATGTGCGGTGAGACAGGCTGCTCGCGCAAGTCGCGCGGCTACAGCTACGTGTGGCATGGCTGCGGGCTGCCTGCGGCACGCGCGCGCTTGCCCGCCCCATAGCACGCCATTCCGGCGTGCCTCCACGCACTCAGATTCAGTCCAATTTCCGACGTTCTCGTGCAGCGCTCTGTTATATAACAAAATAACCAATTACGTAGGTACATTTCTTGTGTTTGAAATAGGAACAGTATAAGGTATGCTTACGGAAACTGTGTTTAAAGTAGAGATGTCACGAATAGTGGTTTGGCCGAATACCGAAATTCGGCCACGCTGTCGACCGAAACGTCGAATATTCGGCTACCGAATGCTCGTCGTAAGTATATATGTGCAAATCGCGCGTAGCATGTTAGTATTGACGCAATAATTTATGAAGTATTTTCTTACGTACTCACGAATTATAGTTACACATAATTAAAACTATGTTGTAACGGTTTTAAGCGCGATTATAAATGACTTGCCGAGGGCCAAGCCTTTGCCGGCTTACCTCGATGCAACGCAGAGGCTCCGGATTCGATTCCTATATAGTAAATTTCGGAAACGTATTTTCTCCGTTATTTACTATAGTCTGGGTGTCTGGGATCGGCCCCAGAATGGTCCGTTGTATATTACCCATAACACAAGCGTAACTTGCTTAATTTGGGGATATACTGTGTGTGTGTTTGTCTGCCGATTTATTTACTTTTTAATATGATTTTGACATTTTAGAAACTAGCCGAAACGTAATATTGAAATAAAATATTAGTTAAAATCTCATTTTAAACTGTTAAAACGTAGTTTACTATCAATTTTTGATGGAAATATATACAATTTTGAGTTATATGTTGGGTTTTTTTCATGACTTGGTATTCGGTATTCGGCGGAATACCCAATAGTTAAAAAAGTGGCTGAATACCGAATAGCAGCCGAATATTCGTGGCATCTCTAGTTTAAAGTATAAGTAGAAGACCATATGCCAAAAAATATTTTTAGTCACATTATCTAAATCTAAGTTGCATCCGGAGCATCGAATGTATTCATAAACCGATGGCTGTCCTATTCGTTGTATGAAAGCTGTTAAATATTTGGCTATCTATCCATTAGCATTATTATTACTTAAGTAATTACTTACTTGTCTTCGCAACAGCGTTCGTGCGAGACTTCAGGGCTTTATATTCATATCTTATGAATCCTAAAAGTTATTCATTCACGTGAATAATAATACTCTAATCCCTATCTCTAAGCCCTAAAACTTTCTAAAAAAATTCGTAGAACCGTTTTGGAGACTATTCGACACAAACTTTCAAACCGGCACAAACAAAATTTTAAAAATGGTCATTTGTATGTAATAAGGCTTTGTATAAGCAGTGGTATTCACTTAAATTTTGTCATTTATTTTAAAGTCACAAACAGTTATTGTACTTTAATTTGTTATTGGTACGAGATACGAGTACACAAGTCATTATAATAAATATGATGTAATTTTTTTTTATTATATAGGGAAGCTCCCTTGACAATAAAATCACATTTTCTATATGTTTCAACGTGTTTCTATTTTAAAAATTTTAATTAATGTAGAATCCAACAAGTATTTATGGATACAGAAGTGGCAGTGGAACAGTACATAGTTATTTTGAAACTTATTTTCATAATTATTTTACATCCTTCGATTGTTGGTTTGTTGACGATTATTTATCTTGGCGCCGTGCCGAGTTTGGCTGCTGGCCGCGTTGGAATTCTTCACACATTTCGTACAAATAGTTAGGAAGATAGCCAGCAGGTTCCCCTTCTCTGCGACGGAGCACCCGATAAGCATCTCTTAACGTCGGTTTAGGTGTCAAACGGAGTTCCAGCTCCACCGCGGTCGGGAAATGTGCTGCCAGGGAATACACTATCTCTAAATCCGACGGTGGAGGTGTCAAATGCCTGTAATTTGTCACTTTATGCAAAAAATACTCCGACATACTCATTCGTGAATTTTCTTCTTCGTATTTACCAAGCTTCAAATCATATAGAACTGATTTTTGGCGATCGGGTCCCCAGAATTCCAGTTCGAAAGCGTTATAAAAGCCGTCTACATCTTTGAACTCGTTCTTGAAACACCGAGCCCACATAAGGGGTACGCCGTCAAGACATGACATTATGAACGCCAATTGTTTCTCTTCAGCCATATTTAATTCAGATAAATAGTACTTGACGTTATCGATAAAATCCATGGGGTGTGTGTCCCCGCCGTCGTCGAAATGTGGACGTTTGCTTATAGAAGCAACAATCCATTCGCTTAAATTTTCAGTTGATATTTGTATTGTGGGTTTTTCGATACCGTTACATTTTTCTTCATCTATTTCCACTATTTTTGGCTTAGCTTCGTGTCGCAAAGTCGATGGCTTATCATGCTCTTCCTTCTTACCTAAATTAGGTAGAGACATATGGCTGCGAAGTCGGGACGCGGTTATATTTTGGTAAATGTCCTCCTGACTGGGAAAACGGACGCCGAAACCCAAGGTTGTAGGTTTATATATAGTACTAGTGTAAAGCCCGGAATCATCTTTATTCGTCTGTTTATCGAGAGGTTTTTTTACCGAAGTCGAAATTTTATCCACCATGTCCGAAAGGTTTGTTACTGAAGATTTAATCTGACGTAAGTCTACAAACAAACTCATTTTATATGCTTCCACATTTACGTTTTAAACAACATTTTTGTTTGTTAACATTTTCAAAGCGGTGTAGCTGGAACAAAGCAACGTTATTCGTATTAATTAATTAAATTAGACTTCGAGCCTTTTATGAATTTAATTACTAGCTTTAACGTAGAAATAATTAGAGATAAAAAATAGTCGTCTACTTTAGATATTTTTTAATGTTGTTCTCAATTAAGTGATTAGAAACAAAACTCCGTTATAGTTACATAGGACTTAAAAAAGAGCTTTTTGAATTGTGCATAACCAATTGATGTAAAGAAAAATGTAGTTGGCTTCGTAGCAGTGCGTGCGTAGCAAGTTCGTAGCAAGCAGGAACTTACGTGCGACGACGTCGGTCGGGAAATCGGTACTATCCGCGCCCGTCGTACGCCGTGGGCATGCCGCTGCCATGCCAGTCAGTACTCCACGATTTTTATATTGTTAGCCGGTTTACGTTACGGTAACTGGGTTATGGGTAAACGGAATATTAAATTCCATTGACGTTTCGACGAACCTGCCAAGGACACGCGTCACCGATGCCATCGTTTCTAATATCACGAAACTGTTATTCTTGAATATCTGGGTCGAGAATTATTCCTTAGTATATATAATTCTTAGATATACATTTTTAATGCTCTTAATTGATATTAAAAACATTATAATTATGCTAGCATGTTTAACTACATAAAAGAAATGTAACAGCTTGATACATATTTTACAATAAATTAGCGCAATGTTATTAATAACTAACAAAAAATATTGTTCATTTTTTATCAATATGCAGGTGCAGTTGACGGTACCCTTTGTGAATACGGGTTCATTATTGATGCATTAGTTCCGTGACGCGCAGTCGTCGACGAATATTTTTGCAAGCGAACGGGCAATAAATATCTGTCGTACGTTAATCGAGCTTTCAATCGATTCTCCCCAATAAGTTTGTAACTGTTTTAATATTTATTTTTATAGTTTTACTCGGGTCTTCCGTGAGTCTTCATCCGATGAACTTTAGATCTAAATCTCGTAGAAAATTCAAAAATATCGAAAGTACATCCTAATCTGTTTATTTCCAAAGAGGTGAAGCAGGAATAAATAAATATACACTCATCCAAACACACACATTGTACATAACCTAAGCGAGTTAGGCTTGTGTTATAGATAATATATGTATAACAGACCACCCTGCGGCCGATCTCAAACACCCAAACAATAGTAAAAAATGGAAAATTCGTTTACGAAATTTACCATGCATATATTATTTTATACAAACTACGGATACTAACAATAAAATTACATTTAATAGTGAAAATTCCACAGACTAAATATAGATTATAGTCCCGATAATAATATGAGAATAGTCACATCTGAAAGATTTTCTTCCTTAAAATTGTCCTGCAAAAATGCAATAATAGGGTTGTACTTTTTTCTGTTTGCGTGGATAACTGATACCCGTGTAATTTCACGGGGGTTGAAACGCACGCGACGTCAATTCATGAGTCATGACGTGCGCATGGCGGACGGAGAGCCGGAGCTCGGGGCGCAAAACATCGCGGGAAATCGAGTTTTCAATACAACCTTTGCGCTCCTAATTAACTACCACTGAGATATGCAGTCGCCTTGCACGAGAGCTGTCAATCTACTACTCACAAACAAACCAATATGTTTGTGTTACATGTAAAATTATTATTCACAACCTTACTGCTTCATCTGCTATAAGACGCGTTTGTTCACAGTCAGTAATTTTAATATTATCCCAGATGAAGCCCGAGCACTTTAATTATTATTTCCAACATACTATTGTTACTCGATGTTTAAAAATAGTGGAGGTAGTCTTTTTGATATGAATTCTTTTCCGAATTCCTAAAGTGAATTAAATCTGAATTGAAACAAATAGCATTTTACACTTTGATATGTAATGGCTGTGCCGATTATCATTATAAATCAAATTCAAAGGAAAACCAAAGTTACAAAATCGATAGTTACAGTAATCCAAAAGTAACTCCGGTCTCTTGTCACCGCCGGGGCACCAGCTGTTCTCGAACCAAATGGACTGTGCCGCGACGATGGCAAGAGACCATATGGAATGTCGTTGGTGCCATGGAAGATGGGACGCCCCTTAATATGGTACGCAACTTGTGTTGATACTTTAGCCGCTTCCCATCTCCTAGTCACAGCCGTGACAGCCGGGACTGCTGCCGCACACCAGGAGGCCCTGAAACGCCGCAAATATGTGTCCATTGGTGATGGGTACATATTTGTGGCTTTCGGGTTTGAAACCCTGGGGCCGTGGGGGCCTGGAGCTCATCACCTCTATCGAGACTTCTCAACGCGTCTAATTGAGGTCTCGCGTGACCAAAAGGCTAGTTAGCACCTAGGGCAGCGCATCAGCGTTTCATCTAACGTGGAAATGCGGCCAGCATTTTAGGCATGCTCCCCGCCGACAACGACCTGGAGTCTATTTTTTACTTATTACTTATTTTGTTACTTACAAAATAAGTAATAAGTTCAGTCGTTTCAGAGATTAGCCGGTACAAACAAACAAAGAAACAAAAAATTTGAAAAAATCTAAATTAGTTCTATTTCACTTCTTACATCCCCCTGACTCGGTTTTTAGCATTTTTTTTCATTATACAGAAATTCGACCTCTACAGATTTATTATATGTATAGATTATACGAATCATAAAATTAAATGATGACTCAATAAAGAACTGGTTTTTATTTTATTTTTTATAACACTGGTTTTAAGTTTTCACGCAATTTTGTGTGAAAATCGATCGTGATAGTTTTAAATGTATATTAGAATTATTTTTTAATGTAGAAATGTATTGCATATATTGTGACTGGTGTGACCCTGAGGCTAAAATGTTAAGGACCCCTAGCGAAGCGAACAGCAATTGACTCCGGACATCGAGTCACAGTGCTACGGCCACAAAGCTTCCGTGGCTGTGCCATTGTGGTTAATTCATGTGGAATGTAATTGTTCCGTTGTCGGGAATGGTGCCGGGGACATTATCGCGTTCGTCACGCCGCGCACGTGTACGTTTGATCTTATAAAATAATTCCCGTATCAAATTTTACGCGCCTACCTCGGTCTAGTAGACAAAGAGTCACGCGGAGGGGCAACTGGATTCGCTTTGTCATAGACTGGCCTCACGCACAAAAGCTTCAAAAACTTTTGTACATTTCTTTGTATTGTGAAAGCAGATAAAATGGGCCGTCAACTTTCAATGTAATGTTTTTGATTATTATTTGTAATACAAAGAGGGTTACTGTGTCTTTTTCAAATGCGAGTTTATGATAAATACACGGTAGCTTACAGTATTATTAGGGAAATTACATTTTAGAGTATGTAAAAACAAATTAACTAAACAACCAAACTAAAGTGCTCATTTGTTCAAAACGTTATTAATTTTACCATTGCTGTTTAACTAAATAATAAACTAATACAATAAAGAAATTAATTAATATTAATTAACTATGTTAGTTGTAAAATAATATATTAACTACTTACACAGAAGGCTGGCTACATTGCCACGCTGTAAATATGGCTATAACGATTCGCTGGCTGTAAGTAACATTGTATTCTATCTATAAACTCTTAGACTATAGATAGAATATTGAGCGTACGTAAACCTCGACCCTCTTTTATGTTAAAGTTTTATGTTTAAATTATTATTTTTAAATATCATATAACCAAAGTAATTTAAATAAGATATAAAGCATAATGGAAACCGCACCATCTCAATTAGTGGCGTTCTTTATTCTCTTCGAAGTATCCTTTGAATTTGTTGCTAAGTATTTTTGTGCAAAAAGTGTGTTAGGGGTAGAACAGCTGACGCGGCTGCAACGAACTGTCGCTGATTCAGCTTTAATGATGATTAAATGCCGTATGATTGTCGTGGCGTGCGTGCTTAGCCCCCTCCATGCTAGCAACGGCGGAACATAAGGTTTAAACAAAAGTTAACACAACCTAATGCAAGTCTCATTATTACCCTTCCTACAATCTTTTAATTTTCTTCACTAATCTTTAGCTAGTTTACTTCTATTAGGTTCCATTATGCTTGTTGGTAAATACGAGTATGTGCGTTCATTTGATGGGTACGTTTGAAACATTTTGCAGTTTCAATATAAAACGCTTTCCAGATAAACTGAACTCTGAGTGACTCTTAGTGGGCCGTTTAATATATGTAACTAAGCAAATCGATAGCACAATTTTCTACAAAAAAACTTTCCTCCAAGATTAAATAAACATAGTCTAATGTTAATTAATAATTAAATATCGTACTTACAAATGGAACCTAAATATAAATTAAATACTAAAAATAAACTATTTATACAAACTAAAATTAATATAGAAAATCCAGTGACAGACCGAATGATGGGTGAATAAAAATATCGGCAAAGTAGTTGAATTTTGTAACATGAATATATAATATCTTTGAACATTATACTTTTTTCAACATGCCAGAAACCTATTCGTTGTATCTCGATAATGTTTAATCCATATACATGTGCATAATATATAGAAGTGAAGTGAATATTGTTGAAGACTTGAAAAGTATTTAACAATAAAAAAACATCGGCATATTACCGAAAGAAATCACAATTTGTTACAATCAGGAACAAGGGGCTAGGGGCATACTTCAATGAGTTTCGGAACGCTTCATTACGCACGGGACAATAATAGTCTAATTAGGAGCTATTCTCTGCTTCGCTCACATACACTTAATGGGTGTTGTAATCGTGATCAATGATTCTAATTTATCTAATGCCCCGCTAGCATATCTACCCTTTGACTGGCACTGAAAATAAATTTATACAAAATTCGCCACGCAGAATATTAATATGAGGGTTGCTTTGTATGTAAACCTTATCTTATAAAGGAGTCGTACGTGTGTAGCTATAATTATGGTCATATTCTGAGTAATTTTCAATGCGTATTCTCAGCACAAGTCGTAAACCCACTGTAGATTTTAATGTGGGTAAATGGTGTCAAATAGGAAGCCGGAATAATTGAAACAAATGCAAGGATTACTCAACAAATTGTTCAATACAAGGGCGATTTGTCTACGTTGCTACGACGAAAGGAGCAATTGGTATAAATTCAATATACCAAAGTACCTACTCGTCTTGGAATAAAGCTAATATTTTTTAGTAAGGCGTGCGCATTTATATTATTGTTTTATTAACGCAGGGCTATGGTTTTAATGAAGGACTAATAAAAAAATCTTCTTAAGATATCGTCATTTCCTTATTTTATTGCGAAGCTCACAAACCTTTTTTTTGTCAGGGGAAATCCGATTGAGGACCAAAAGCCGCGACACGGGCAGAACCTTGGGGATAGTTCGCGACCCGTGTGTGGCATTCGCCAGATCGGGGGTGGTACTAGCTTGCCCAGTCAGAACTGGTGCCATGCTATTGCCACTCCCCAGTTAGGGATACTTACGAAAACCAGTGGGTATTCCCTCTTTCGCCTTATGCCAGGGCTACGGGTATATGACCTAGCCTTTTCGCAGCCCTGATAGGGAACAAGCCCACTTACTGCAACTCCAGAGGCAAATTCAACGCGTTATAAACCTGTGATAGAGATCACATCCTGGGATGGGATAGAAGCGTAGAAAATCGTTTTACGTACGTTTATTTTTTTAAAATTGTATTGGCATTGTCATTCATGTCGATTGCTTACGCAATTATTGGTTGTATTACATTGTAAAATCAGATATTATAAATATTGATTTAGAACAAAGCCCGTTTTCTTTTCGGCGCCCATTCGCCACAGGAGGAACGGGATAGAGGCCATAATAGGGGAATGGAATAGACGAACGGGATAGAAAAATGGGTTTGGAGAATGGAATAGGAGTCGAGATAGGGAATGAGAGATGGGGAGGGAGTAGTAGTGTTCCGGCGGCGCTGGATTTAGCGATAAGCAAACTGTATTAAAATGAGAAAGAAAAAGAATGGGACAATTTTGATGGAAATTTGAGAATCAGCACACATGTACCTGGTTAATGGGCATGAAATGGAGCTGCTCCTCTGCTCCTCAGTCCACTTCACTTCACTTCAGTTTATTATAGGTTTATATTTATAGTATTTTATTTGATATGTATGTATTTATTATGTTAATTTATTTTATATTTATGGTGCGGAGCGGGTTCCTTATAAATTATATGCATTTATGTGTTGCGGGCGCGGTATATTTTATGTTATGTTATTTTATTTTATATATTTACAACGATTATGTTTAATTTTTTTGTTGATGAAATGACAATGATGATTAACATGCGTGCAAAAAGAGATGGAGCCGCCATAATTGAAGTGAGAATTTAAATATTGTGAAAAGATCGTATAGGTCGAAAGGAGGTTTATATGGTGGTACCAAGTAGGCTATCGAAACTCTCATTCATCATACCAAACACGATTACTTTGACTCTGTTACTATAAATTTGTCTTGACCATTCTTAATGAGCAACGCAATTTTAAACATTATTTCAATTATATACTTATCACTTCTATAATAGACTACAAACGATGATGGGCGTATATAGATGTCGGTAAAGTAGTTGAATTTTATAACATGAATAAATATGTTTGAATGACATATTTACTTTTTTCAACATGGAGAAACCTACACGTTCGAAAATTTTATACATTGTATAATAGAGTGAAATCCCAGTCACCCCAGACATACGTGATTTTAGGAAAGACGAAATTTTGAGGATCGGTAGTTTACCATAAACTTAAAAAGGAATGGATATTCGCTGAGTTGAAAGCGGGGCTGTTTTACATGTAACAGGTATTAAAGGTGGAAAAAAAAACCATGCTAACTTACGTTAATGTAGCAAGGCTAGTTTTTACACATGTTATAATAATTATATGATATTGTTATAAACAAAGATATACAGTTGCCAGACACTTCCTGTGGGCCATAACTTTTAACAGACACTTTAAAAAAATATGGGATCTTACGTCATTTTAGGAAGGCTAAATTTTATATATATTATTAAGTAATTATAATATTTTAAAATATTTTCCAATGAGCCAGACAAATCTGAGGGGCCAAAGATCCTCCCAGACTCGTTAAGAGTTTCGCTGTGCGAGGAAGCGCGAGAGCATTAAAGCATTATTCAAGCGTATATATAACTACAAGTCAGATGCACTTTGACGCGTGAATATATATAAAATTTAAATATAAACAATATTGAATTATCTTGAATAATGCTCTCGCGTGATGTTTAGCCTGTCAGATTTGTCTGGCTCATTGGAAGATATTTTAAAATATTATACTTGATAATAAAATATATATAAAATTTAGCCTTTCTAAAATGACTCAAGTTCCCACATTTTTTTAAAGTGTCTGTTAAAAGTTATGGTCCACAGGAAGTGTCTAGCGACTGTATATCTTTGTTTGTAACAATATCATATTATATGACATACGTAAAAACTAGCCTTTTTTTTTTTTTAAGGCGTGGGAAATGCATTTCGCACACACCGGGTCCTTTGCTAGGGATTAGACCGTTTTTGATCATGGAGGCTCTCCACTGAGGCAATCGAAACAATAATCTATCGGCTTGTGTGGAGACTCGACTAATCAATACCCCACTAAAACCACCCTCCTCCCATGTGCCCCGCGCTTATGGCAGGAAAGGCGCGAGATACAGAACGTAGTTACGCCCACACCGATCCTAACGCACAAGTGCTCGAGAATGCCCCGGGAGAGGCAAACTCACTTCGTCAACAGGGGTGAAGACTCCTCTGCTCCCTAGATGCTAGAGGGCCCCTGCAGCGGTATTTCAGAGAGGGAGGTCATGCGCATACCTGCGCCTCCGGGCTCACGACTGACGTCGACGCCCGCGAGACGCATGCGCACTACCATCTCTCTCCCTATCTCGTTCCGCGGCCTCCTCATGAGACACTACCGTCTCGCAGAAATTGGCCGCACTCACCCACCAATCGTCGCTGTGCAGCATGGCTTGCACCAGATCGCCCAGCGATTCGATCGGTCCTATAAGTGTCTCGAGTTAAAACCTCTGAGGTGCCCATGATGCGCACTCGACTAGCGTGTGTAACGCCGTGTCTAGCGCGCCACATTGGCGGCATTGGGGTGAAGGCAAGCAGCCCGCAATCTGACACAGATACTTATCGAAGCAGCCGTGCCCGGTAAGTATCTGTGTCATTCTGAAGGTCAGGGTTCCGCGTTTCCGCGAGAGCTATCGCAACAGCTGCGGTCGAACCGCTTCCACCGTGTCAATGCCAGCAACAGGGTTTTCCAACTCTACTGACCAAGCTTGGATCATGGCCGCGGTTTCCCGCGTCCTGATCACCTGGAGTTCGGCCTGGCCATAGACCAGGCCACGGGCGAGGGCATCCTGTCGGGAGCGCCGAACTTTGGCTATCACGTCCGCCTGGAGAGGCCAGGGCGGATCGCCTGCCAAGAGTGTTGACGCCGTCCACGACACTGTACGGTATCCTCGGATGGTCCTCACCGCCAGGACCCGTTGTGCGCGGCACAGCAAGGTCCTATTGTGGCGGTGAAGTGCAGTGGACCATACGGGTGCACCGTACAGGGCCATACTCCTAAGGATGCCCATGTAGAGTTTCCTAGTCGTCGTCCCCGGTTCCCCCACGTTGGAAAGAAGCCGAGAGAGGGCGCCTGCGGACCTCACGAGCTTGGGAACTAACTGCTCAAAGTGCGCTTTAAACAGCCATTTCCCATCGAGAATTAGCCCCAGATATTTCATCTGGGGGCCTACACGAATGTCCACCCCTTGGACTGTAACGGACAGGTCCGCGGGGGGATTACGAAACCACCTATGGAACATGATGGCCTCCGTTTTCGCGGGGGAGACCTTCAAGCCCAGCCTACCTATTCTTCGGACCACGATCGCCAACCCGGCGTTGGCGAGGTCCACGGATTCCGCGAATGACGCAGCGCGTGCCGCGAGTAGGGTGTCATCCGCAAAGCAGATTAGCCCTATTCCGAGCAGGACCGGAACCCGAAGGATCCAGTCATAACCGACGCTCCAAAGAACCGGCCCGAGGACCGATCCCTGTGGGACGCCGCACGCGACGCGTCGCCGACCTATCGCGCGATTCTCGGACTCGCCGCCCTCCCAAAGGATGTACCTGTCCTGGAGGTACGCGCCCAACAGCCTCGTGAGGTACGGGGGAACTCCGTGTGCACGAAGCCCCTCCCTGATCGTCTCTTGAGGGAGGCTGTTAAAGGCGTTCGCTATGTCTAGCGAAACCGCCAGGACAGTATCCTTTGCTTGGACTGCGTCGTCCGTTACAGATCACAGTGTCTCGAAGGCGTCCAACGTGGAGCGCCTCTGCCAAAACCCGAACTGCGTCTGTGCTAGCCCCGGCTCCACAGTATCGAGATGCTTAACGAGGCGTTCCGCTAGGATCTTCTCGAAGACCTTGGCGACCTCGTTAAGCAACACTATGGGCCTGTAGGCGGACGGATCGTTGGGAGGACGGCCTCCCTTGGGAATCAGGCATAATCGGCCCTCCTTCCATTGCGACGGGAACTGACCTGCGCGAATACAGGCATCGAATAGTTCCCGCAGCTGGCCGCGTAGATGTTTAGCGGCCAGGAAGAGGAGCCGACCCGGAACCCCGTCGTGTCCCGGAGCCGTCTTCCTGCCCCGGAGACGGTCCAGGGCAACGTCTAACTCTTCCTCGGTGATGGAGTGAGGCTCCACCTCCGAGGTGTCGGGAATGATTGGACCCATATCGGGGGGAGTGAAGACCCCCGGATCCGGGAAGAGCCCATCGATAACCGACCGGAGGACCTCGGGTTCGAGCGTTTCCGTAACCGTGGAGGTGCAAGGCCGCAACGTGTTGCGGGCCGCACGGCACGGATGCCCTCAAGGGTCCCGGTCTAGTGTCTCGAGGAGTTCCTCCCGAGCCCGGGCTTTCGCTCGCAGAATTGCGATCGAAAGGGCCTTTCTGGCCTCTCTGAACTCCCCCACGAATCCATTCTCCTCAACATAGTCTGGAGGACGACGCGCGCTGCTGCGTTTGAGCCTGTGGCTGATTCTGCGGACTGCCCTCCGCAGTTCAGCCAGCTCCTCAGTCCACCAGTGGATCGATGTACGCGGCGGCGGTCGTTTGGCTCGAGGCATAGCAGCGTCGCAAATCCTTTTGAGGGACTTGCGCATGTGCTCAGCCTGCGCCTCCAGATTCCGCAGGTCGGCTGGATAGGTCCAGCATTCGATGATAGCCCTCTCCTCGGCCTGCTCCGCGTCGAGCTTGGTAAGAGCCCAGCGCGGGAGCCGGGAGGGGCCCTGAACAGGGTTAGCGCTAGGCGAGGGGGAGAGCTCGAATCTGATGTACAAGTGATCAGACAGAGTCTCCACCTCCTCCAGCACTCTCCATCCTACCACTCTGCGGGCGGCCGCATGTGTGGCGAATGACAAGTCGATGATCGATCCACCCCGCGCACGTACGCAGGTCTGGACCGACCCCTGGTTCAGGATGGACAGGTTGGATTGAAGCGCCCAGTCTTCAACCGCCCGTCCCCTAACATCGGTAATCGCGTTCCCCCAGGATTGGTGCTTGGCATTGAAGTCGCCTAGGACGAATATCGTCTTCGGCGCTAGTCTGCCGACGGCTGCCCTAATGGAGTCAGGGCGAGCTCGTACTCCGCCAGGGGCGGCTCCTCCGCGAGGTACACGCCTATGATGACGTAACCTCCGCTTTCCGCCACCGCGTAGCTCTTTCCTCTTTCGAGACTGGTGAGCGGTGTACCAGATCCGGCTCTGGCGACCACGGCTACCACATCGTCGAGATCCCCCACCCAGTTCCTGGCTGGGGGTACGTAATAAGGTTCGCTTATTACGGCCAAGTTTGCTTGCCACTCCGCCATCGCCTGCAGACACAAGTCCTGGGCGTCGGGGGAGTGGTTAACATTAGCTTGGAAGAGTGTTAAGGGTGTACTGGGCATTTAGGTGTACATAGGTACCCCCCTTCCACTCGCCGGTTGTTTATTCGCCCTCGGGTGGACGAATTTACCCTTGACGTATGGGGGCTGGCAGTGCCTCGCCAACGTCGGGTCGGTAGCGCGTTTGCCCCCCGCCGCGCAGATGGCGCAGTGGGGGTCGCGGGCTGTGTGTCCGCTCTTACCGCAGCGGAGACACAAGCCGGTCCGGTCCGGACACGAGTCCGGGCAAGTCTGGGTGCCGTGGCCGACGTTGAAACAACGGTACCAACGTATGGGCCGGGCTTCCAGAGCCTCCACCTTCGCCGAGGTGAAGCCCACCAGAAGGTGGCCCCGCTCGGCGATGGCTTTGGCTGCAGAGACGGGGCACATCACGTATGATGCGCCCATCCCCCCAGGTCCTATGCCGATGTGCCTCGCCTTAACATCGTCGCGCAGACAGTTGCCCACGCTGGCGATGGCACTGCGAAGCCCATCTACGGTGGCCGACTCATCCAGCCCTGAGACGTAAAGTTCCCCACGGTTTACGGGGCGGATGACTTCGGCCATCCCTTGGAGTACCCCACGAAGGGCCTCGGCGACGCGGTTCGCCCTAGTTGCGCTCTCGGGTCCTGGGGGCCGGCTTGGGGGCCGGTGGCCCGGGCTTAGGCGCCGGAGCAGAGGCGGCGGCGAGAGCTGCGGCTCGGCGCAGCTTCTTCGCCCTCTGCTTTAAACCCCCCCCCCTCTTCACCTTCTTCTTGGGGGGAGGGGGTGGCGGTGGGGAGTTCGCCACCCCGACGACGGGGGCTACCACCACCTCCATCGGTGCCGGGGGAATTACTTCCCTCGGGGCCCGGTGGGCGGCGGCGGCAGCTCCCGCCGTTTTAGGCAGCGGTTGTGCCTCCGCGACCTTCTTCCTGTCCGCCGCAAGCGGCGAACGAAGAATTATCGCGGGCGGCAGCCGCTCCTCAATCCCGGCAAGCCGGGCGTCCAACATCGCGCCCATGGTGCGGGCGATGATATGCGTGAGCATATCGTAGTCCACACCGGTGTGCGCAGCGGTTGGTGTAGGAACCGGCTCCGCCACAACGGCGGTAGCCGGAACCGTTCTGGGGACCGCGGCAGATATATGAACCGGCTCAGGGGCCGGGACTTTTTCCGCCGCGGCGGCCTTGGCCTTCCGCTTAGCGGGCACGGGACCCGGCTCCGCCGTTACAGCGGGAACCAGGGCCGCATCCGCAGTGGGGGCCTTCATGGCCTTCCGCATCTGCTCGAACTCCTTGCGGTAGGAGAGGTTCTCCTCCCGCAAGGCGCCGAGTTCGGCGCGCAGCCTGGAGTTCTCGTTGCCGAGTCTCCAGGCTTCCGACTCTGGATTCCGCGTCACCAGCGTGTCGACTATGTCCGACAGCCGGGTCGCAGCCTCCTTCAGTCGGCGCACGTATGCGCCCTTCAGGTTGCCCGACGTCTGGGCGACGTGGAGGATGTCGGCGACCTGGGCGCTCGCCGCTAGGCGGAGCTCCCCAGGGCCGAGCACACGCACGTCCCCTATGAGCGCGGCGCACTGGCTAGCCGCGGCCAGTTTGGCAGCAGTGGCCTTCCTGGCCCTGCGGCCCTTTTCCCCCCCTTCGGTGCGGAGGTAGGCCTCCGCACCCGCCAGCACGCTCGCCGTCGCGTCGTCCGCGCGTCCGCGCCCACGCCGGCGTGGAAGCACCCGATGTGCTTTCCGAGTCGACGCCGCGGTCCCAGAACCGCAGCCTCGGCTCGGGAATAGGGCTAGACGAAGCGGTGGCGGCGACGGTCCCAGTAGGGAAAGAAGACGAAATGGTCGCCGCTACCGCACCTACAACACCATCCCTAACAACGACCCCGGTCGTTGGCGCGGGTAAAGCCCGCGCGGCAACCGGTGTCGCGGTGCGGTCGTCCCCCATGCTGCGCACGGGTGAAGCCGGTGCGCAAGCCGATGTCGAGGGCACGGAGGAAGCACATGCGCTAGCCGACACCGTCGTGGGGCCATCGCCCCCCGCTGCCGCCGAGCCGGCCGCTGTGTACACCGACCTAACCGGTGTCGGTGCACATGCAGCCGCCTCGGTGTGCGGGCCGCAGAAAACGCGAATCGCATCGTCGAGTGCGTACTCCAGCGAAGCTGGGACGCTGCCCGACGGCGCGATGTCGACGTGGTCTACGAAGGCGCTTGGCCCCTGCACAGGTGAAGCCCGTGCAGGTGGCGTTTGCGCCCGGTAGACATTTTCTACGATGGCGTTCGCCGCGCTCACGGCCATGAGAACGGTCGAGTTCGCGGCGAGCACCACCTCCCTACCTGCGGCCGTGTGTGCCGCGCTCTTGCGCGCGGCACGCACGGCGGGAGCCCTAGGCGTGACGGGATCCGAAGGCGGCCCCATCGTCGCGCTCTCCTTTTCGCGGGGCCCGGCGGCAGTGAGGTCGACCACCGCCGATGCACCCTTATCGAAGCGGGCAGCCCGGTAGCCGTGACAACGGCTGGACCCGGGCGCCCGAGACGAGGTTTCGCGGCGCTGCGACTGCGACGAACCAGGGAAGACTTTTTTTCCCGCGTCTCCCCTATGTCCTTCATGGCCCACCCATTGTTGGAGCCGATATGATCCCGCTTACGCGGTACACTCGGCTCCCTGGGGGCCTTCGGGGTGCCTGGGCCGTCCATTGCTGGAGGCCCTGACCCACGAGGAGACCAGAAAGGCGCGCGAAAACACTACACACACAAAAAACCGTTACAAAGCGCGCGCAACCGTTTTTGCACACGACACTAGCAAGCGGAAAGAGAAATGGGACTCACCGGCCAAAACTGCTTTCCGCACCGCAATCCAAACGAACAAACACTAGTATACTATCACCTGTTCACAGAACTAACAATTTATCGCTTTTCCAGGTAGAAAAGCGCGAAAAATTGTATTAAATAGATGTGAGGAGCGCATTCGTGACCGCTACGCAAGGAAGCTGATCAGGAACTGAAACTAGCCTTGCTACGTTGACGTAAGTCAGCATAGTTTTTTTTTGCACCTTTGATACCTGCTACCTGTAAAACGGCCCCGCTTTCAGCTTAGCGAGTATCCATTCCTTTCTAAGTTTATGTTAAACTACCGATCCTAAAAATTTCATCTTTCCTAAAATCACGTAAGGATCTTGGACTATAAGTAGATACTATACGATGCTTTTACTTTTTCGCGTTGATATTCATGTAAAACATAAATAAAATAAATCTATAAACGGTAGAGTGTTTCGCCCAGGCCTCTCCTATTAAGGGAAACGTAAGGTCGTATATCTTATACGTCACAAGTATATAACGTAGATTTGTGAATTTCACATGTAGTCATGTTATGTTACCTCACGATGCGTGTCTTCAACAATATCCAAAAAAGGCAGACGGTGCATATTTCTTGGAAAGGATTCGAACCCTCCGACGCGGGTGCGTTAGCAACTAAACTGCTATACCAGTTACTTAGACTACTATTCTGATGGTAGAGCCTCACGTTTTATATAGGTAAATTATTAGTGTAGATTACGAAGATAGATCTCGAGTTGATATGAAACATCTATATTAATTAATTCAATTTGAAAGACGGAAAGGCAGTCGTGGTCGTTGAGAATGTTCATAGCTAGCAATAATTGTTTTTTTTATGAACGTCGGCTGTGGCACTGAGCGGGCGGGCCGCGGGAAGCCCGCGCGGTCCCCTGAGTCAATGTTCGGTGCGCCCCAGACGGCGTGCCGCCCCACCACCCTCCTCTCTTCATTTCTTAAGGCATAATTAATATTAACTTCAACCTACAATGTCCCTCTCTTTATTGACGAGGATTATTTAAAGTAATCATTAAATTTCTTACTTATTTTTTGATATGTTACGATCTTTCTTTAATGCCTAACTAGCGGCCCGTCCCGGCTTCGCACGGGTGGTTTATGGCAAAAAAAAATTACACCTTGGGTTACATTATTGAAGTTTTAGTTGGGATCCATAATTTTTCTAGTAATAAATATAGCCTATGTCACTCAGGGATAATATAGGATTCTAACGGTGAAAGAATTTTTAAATCGAGTAGTATTTGAGTTTATTCGTTACGAACATACAAAGGTACAAATCTTTCCTCTTTATAATATTGTGGCGAATGAGGGTAGAACTTTCCACCAGCGTAAGCCGGTCTCATCAAGACTTTTAGAAAAAGGTAGAAGATTCTGGAAAGAAAAGACAAGGACAGATACGTGTTGGAAAGGGATAGACGTATAAACGAAAGTTCTAGAATAGGAAATTCGAGAAGGAAAAGACAGCGATAGATAGATGTTAGAAAGGGATAGACGTATAAACGTAAGTTCTCGGATAGAAGTTTCGGGAAGGAAAAGACAGAGATAGATAGATGTTAGAAAGGGATAGATGTATAAACGAAATTATGGGTTTCAGAAAATTCTTCCGGGTATATAAGCAGCGTAAGGCGCGCCTACCGGGCAGTTTTAGAGTTGAGTTCAGTTCAAGACAGTGAAGCGACAAGTGCGATACGAAAGAGTTGGAAGAAGAGTTTAATAGAAGACAGTGACGAGTTTAGTGATGAATTTAGTGAAAAGTGTAGTGGACAGTTCAGTGAAGGAGGAGTTTCGCGTAGTTTAAAAGGAGGTCCAGAGGCGAGCTACGCGCGATAAATTCGATGGTGGACACTGCAGCAGCAGAAGGTGTGTCTACGCAATATCGGCGACGGTATTGTGAGTGAGACATCTTATCGTCGGTACAGTGCGTCTTTCGTTGTGTGTGTAAGGGCAACCCTGCAGAGTGGAATCACGCACGGCTGTGTAAGTCAATAAAAGCGTTAGTTAAAAACTGGTGATTTCTTCCCTAAGTGCGTACCCCGCTCGCACGTAACAATATTAAGTATAGATGAAGATAAAGATATTGAAAACGTTATGCAATAATAACAAATAAACAGCATCAGATTAAACAGCTGTCGTAAGGTAATGTATGTACATAGCAGGTTGGCAGCATTACTTCGTTGAATACATTCACTAATTCTTCGAGCGAGGTAATTCAGGATTCCTATTTTGCTTTTATTAAAGTTACAATTTTACAAATCAATAATTAAGATATAAATTAAAAAAATATATAATTACATACGAGCATGGTAGCTTAGTCGTAGCTATGACCACGCGTCCGGCGAATTTGACTGACTCACTGTTAACTAGTACCTAGCACTCTAGCAGTGGTTCGGTTGTAGGTAGCTAGTAGTTACCAACTTCTACGTATTATTTTTGCTAATAGTACCTAAAACGTATCTATGTTCATATTCAACATATTTTTTTATTCAAATCAATTTTCCTTTAATTATTTTAAACTAAACCACAATACCTTAAAATCGTACTTAGAAATAAAACCATAAAATAAAACAAATACTAAAAATTAACAATATATTAGGTTGGGGAAAAAGTTTCTTCGCATTTTATATAAAAATTCAAAAGGTTTTTTTATAAAATTTATTTACATTTGACTAAAGTATGTAGGTGCTATTTTGTTGGATAACTTTTTGTCATCTTGTAGGTAGGGACGTGATCCCATTGCTACAAAAATTTTGGGGCTTCTGATCAAAAAACTGCGACAAGTGGTTTTGGCTGTCCTTTCGTGATGTTAACCTGACACTGCCTAAGGAATTCTGCAGAGACCGAAACAGGTGAAAATCTGAAGGTGCAAGGTCAGGACTATACGGCGGATGCATTAACACCTCCCAGCCAAACTCTCCTAATTTTTGCTGAGTGGCTAAAGATGTGTGAGCTCTAGCGTTATCATGGTGAAAAACCACACCCCTTCTGTTGATTAATTCCGGCCGCTTTCTCTCAACTTTTTCCTTTAATCTCATCAGTTGTTCGCAGTACAGTTCAGAATCGATGGTCCTGCCTGGCGGTAACAGCTCATAATAAATAATGCCCTTCCAATCCCACTATACACACAGCATCACCTTGTTGCGAGTTAACCCGGGTTTCGCCACAGTCTATGAAGCCTGACCAGCCTTTGACCACGATGTTTTTCGCACGTTCTTGTCGTACGTGATCCACTTTTCATCACCAGTTATCAGCTTCTTCAAAAATGGTTCGGTTTCATTACGTCGTAATAAATAATCACAAATGAGTACACGGTTCATTAGGTTCCTTTCAGTGAGCTCATGAGGCACCCAAATATCGAGCTTTTTTGTGTACCCAACTTTTTTCAAATGCATCAAAACCGTTTTGTGGTCAATTCCCAGTTCTCCAGCTACATCGTAACTACTAATATGCCGATCTTGCTCCACTTTTTCAAAAATGGCATCAATTTTGTCCGTAACAAGGCGACCAAAGCGACGTGCATCTTTGATATCAAAATTTCCGGATTGAAAACGCTTAAACCAAATTTGCGCTACTCTCACAGATACTGCATTAGGTCCATAAACATCACAAATTTTTTTCGCGGCTTGTGTTGCATTTTTACCTTTTTTGTAGTAAAATTTTAAAATATATCGAATGTTTTCAATAGATTCACTCATTTTAACAATAAGGAAAACAAATGAAAATCACACATTTTCCTAATTTGAATTTGGAATTGTCTTCTTTAAAATTAAAACTACTGATACAGCTGTATAAGGTGCTTTGTGGTTGCTTAATTGGATATTGCATATGTGCATGGGGTAATGCGGCTAAATCGCTTATGATTGTACCCGAACGAGCTCAAAGAGCTTTGCTAAAAGTAATGATACTTACCATACCAACATCCAACAGTGGATGTATATAAGACGGCGAAATTTCTCTCTAACAGGAAAACTATTATATATGAAACGCTTAGATTATATCACAGGAAATCTGTACCTCAGTTAGAAATTACGCATAAACGTGTTGATAAATGCCCAATACCACAAGTAAGAACTAGTTTTGCCCAAGGATATATTAAGTGTACAGTTCCTTTTATGTACAATAAATTACAAGAAATAAAAACATTGAAGAAGAAAACTAATAGTGATTTCAAAAGTTTTATATTGAAATAGCTTATAGAATTAAATTATGATGATGTAGAAAAATTTCTAAAAATAGGCATATAATATAATATAATAAAATATATTAATATAACTTCATACGCATAGGCAAACACACCTTCACACACACACTCATGTTCACACACGCACACACACACACCCACATACACACTCTTTTAGATATTTCGTTTAAAGTTTTGTTAAATGTGTTTTATGTTATTGTGCTTATATTGAGGGAGAGGACACTAGCCCCTATAATATAGTGCAAACTAGTTTAGGGGCTAGTAGAATCAAAAAATACTGTCAGATCAATGTATTAGTTTCAAATAAATAAATAAATCACATTACCCAAATTATAAACTTGATGCTTGCAGGAAAGATTCCCGACGGAATAAGGGAGGTTCTATACGGCGCAAGTTTTATAGCTTTAAAAAAGAAAGATGGCAGTATCAGGCCGATCGTCGTAGGCAATTCGTTACGACGAATCGTCTCGAAGGCCTGTTGCCGCCATATATCCACAAAATTCAAAAACAAATTCCAACCCTTACAATTAGGTTTCGGTTCTAAAGGAGGCTGTGAAGCAGCGATACATTCTTTGCAGTCATTCATAAATAATAAATGCAGAGAAGTTATTTTAAAAGTAGATGTAAATAACGCGTTTAACTCTGTCGACAGGTCCGTCATGTTAGACGAAGTATCTAATATTCCAGAAATATCAAATTATCTTTGTGAAAGCTATTCGAAACCCACAAATCTTATGTATAAAAAAAACCTTATTCCATCATCTGTGGGCTGTCAACAGGGTGACGCGCTAGGATCGCCCGTCTTCAGCTTGGCGATCCATCCGGGCACGAATCCTTCTTCGAAATTCAATGTGTGGTATCTCGACGATGGGACTCTAGGCGGCGATGCAGAAACTGTACTCCAAGACCTACTTATTTTGATTTCAAAATTGAATTCAATAGTATTAGAGTTAAATTTCTCAAAATGCGAAATTTTCTTGTCCGATAATCGCCCTAAAAACGAAAGTGTCAATATTAGCAATATGTTCATGTCGTTGCACCCGGTATTAAGGTCCTGGAGAAGGATTCTCTACGCTTGCTTGGACCCCTATTCTAGATGAGGCCATACCAAATTATCTGTCTGAGCAATCAGCCAAATTTGATCTATCATGCTCTAAACTTTTCGATATTCACTCTCATATTGCATATCACATTATACGACATTGTCTGTTTGTACCAAAATTAACATATATCTTACGATGCGCCCCGCTTTGGAAATTTTCTAATCTTACTAGCTGACCCGGCAAAACGTTGTTTTGCCATATACATCTATTTTTCAATGCTAAATCATAATAAAATATAAATAAGAAATTTAGACATAAAAATAAGAAAAAATATTTCACCCTTATCATTTAGGGGTATGAAAAATAGATGTTGGCCGATTCTCAGACGTACCCGATATGCACACAAAATTTCATCAAAATCGGTCAAGCCGTTTCGGAGGAGTATGGCAATGAAAACTGTGACACGAGAATTTTATATATTAGATAAAACCACTAGATGACCGCATTAAACATGTACTTACTAAAATTTTAAATTCTGAACTTTGAGACAGCTGCTGGATCCAAGCTTCCCTACTCATTAGGTATGGAGGTGTAAGAATCCGCAAAATATCTAGCGTTGCTCTACGGGCTTTTCTTTCATCTACCTATAGCACTAGCCTATAATTTAAAATAATTATGCAACACTGGGATAATGCCAGTACATCATTTTTAAATGAAGCACTAAACGCCTGGAAAATGGCCTGCCCTGGTGAAGACATTCCCACGGTTCTAAATTCGCAACGATGCTGGGATGAACCTATTTGTAGAGGATTAAATACAGAACTTTTAAATTCGACTAACTCTACAGGACGTGCCCGCATCCTTGCCGTTTCCCGTAAAAAGTCTGGTTTCTGGTTCCAAGCTATCCCTCCTCAAATATACGTATATACATTGATGGATAATACTTCCTTTTCTTTCGCTATAAATGTGCGATTGGGTTCTCGCATATGTGCACCACACACGTGCGTCTGTGGTACAGAGGTAATCAACCCGGGATACCACGGTCTTTCTTGCCGCCGCAGTGCGGACAGATGGTCACGCCACGCCGCCTTGAATTATGTCCTACGGAGGGCGCTTGCCACCGTTAACGTGCCGACTTTATTGGAGCCGAACGGTATTGCACGTGACGATGGTAGGCGTCCTGACGGAATGACTCTAATTCCCTGGCAGCCTGGCAAGCCTTTGGTGTGGGATGCGACTTGCGTAGACACGTTGGCCGCATCTCATTTACCAAACACGTCTAGATCAGCCGGTTCGGTGGCAGAAACAGCTGAATCACTCAAGCGGCACGAATATGCAACCCTCAGTGAGAGTTATATGTTTGTGCCGTTTGCTGTCGAGACGCTTGGACCGTGGGGTTCTGAGGCCATGAGCCTCTATCAAAATTTATCAAAACGACTCATTGACTCTTCAGGTGATCATAAGGCTAGTGCTTACTTCGGGCAACGGATCAGTATGGCGATCCAGCGAGGAAACGTAGCCAGCCTTCTGGGCACCTTACTCATAGAAGACGGTGATCTAGGCTCAGTATTCTAATTATAGTCTTGAGGGAGGGAGACTATGGTTAGAATACAATACAAATAAGTTTTCTTTTATTGTATTCGATTATATGTAATTTTATAATTGTAAATTATACACAAATTAAAATTAATATATAAAATCCAGTGCGAAACCGCTATTAGGTGGGAACGGTCCCAACAGGCTGGCCGCATTCCCTCAACGCTAATGCGTTGCCCAAGGTATTCAAAAGAATTAAATTCATAATTTGATTATAAAAGTTGATGTATGTTGCACATCAAAGCGTCGATACGGTTGAACATGACACGAGTGACCAAAATAAAAATGTGCTGCGGTGAGGATGTCGGTAATTTATGAATTTGTCAGGACAAAGTAGCATCGTCGTCGGCGTAAATAAAGAGCATCGTGGTGCGGATAAATTTGTGTCAGATCAAATGAATCGTGCGCGAAACGATTTGTTGCACTTATTGCGCGTGTCCCGCCCTCGGCTTCTGCGAGACTGCGACTAAAAACAATCGCCCTCGATACTGAGGAATGGACTCGTTTGTTCTTTGGCAAGATAAATAGCCGAAACTTCCTTAAGCAATGAATTTAATAATACAAAACATAAACTAACCATCACATTCATAGTCGAATAATGGTCCATTACATTATAGACCTCCATCAGATGCGAAGAGATAAAGTCCAAGCCTCACAAATACAAAGTGGCCGGTGTAGCTAGTTAGATGGAGGGCCTGGAGCGTTGGGGCTGGCCATCGTTTGCCCGTCCGTCCGTCGTGGAGTAGCACACGAAAGCCTACCCACAGCCGGACAATGGACGTCAGCAGGCACAACGAGGTGTTTTATAGCCGGTTCCTATATATTGGTTGAATTTTGACATTACTTATATCATGGAAGCCCTTTTCCATGCTTATATGGAGCTTATGTCAAATTTTAACCGATAGTAAGACAAATGAACGGTCGGTAAGATATAGGAACCAGCTAATAATGGATATGTAAGTACAGTATGCCATGCCGCCGCGCCAACAAGTCCCATAGATTGTGGTCCCCCGCAGTGCGCACTCCATAAACTGGACTTCACTTCGAAAAAAGGTGACAGCTGGTTATTAATAAATTTATTTCTTACTTTTACTTTAAATAATGAAAATGACAATGTTTTTAATTAGAAAGGAATATTGTATGTATTTTAAATTTTATGAGGACAGCAGTAACATAACGTTTTGCGCTTATGGATATCGACTTCCTCGGCTAATAACTATATAATTAGATCTAGATACTTATACCTAAGCTTGTGTTATAAACTCTTGAACTCATTTAGTACCAAAAGTTTCACCCCCTTGAAGCCTTTCATATTGCAAGTTAGTTATGAACTCGTGTTCTTTGCGGGCTTTCTTGTACCTACTTGATAATATTATGCTTATTTCAGTTATGTTTACTTATATATATAATTAATAAGTTTTATATAATTAATAAGTCATTATGGTAACTCATGACTCAGGAAGGCACTAGTAGAAGAGCATAAAAGATGAGCTAAGTGCATTTAGTCCACGCCTAATAAGGGGTCTTGTAGAGGTGACGAACATCTACTGTTGTAACTGATTTCAAAAAGGAGGAGGTTCTCAATTCGTCTGTATGATTTTTTTATATTCTTTACTCGATTTCTCCGTCAATTGTAGAGCGATTTTCATTTTTTTTCTTTATTCGCAAGCTACCGAGGTGGTCCCATGGTTACTAAGTCAGGATCTGGTGAGTGGATTCCAGGGAAATCGAGAGTAACCCCTATTAAAGAACGCCGAATGCCTACATTCTTCGAAAAAAAAAGCTTGTATACGCGTAGTAGTTAGTATATTACATTTTCTACAGGCACTTAATTCTTTTGTATGCATGTTACGCGATTTCTCTGTCAATTGTGGGGCGACTTTCAAATTATTTTTTTTGTTTAATTCAAAAGAGTATAGTCCCGAGATGGTTCCCAACTAAAAACTAAAAAATATTTTTTTTAACAAAAACAAAACAGACTTCAATTTGATAAGCAAAAAATAAATATGTTAACCGACTTCTTACTACAACATCTCGAAATTGCTGCGAACTAAAACATAAAAACTATCTAGTTTTGCAAATTTGATGTTGTTTTTTTATGTTTTACTTGGCACCGACTTCAAGATGTCGTAGAAAGAAGTCGGTTAAATATTTATTTTTTGCTTTTTAGTTTCAACTCGGTTTTGTTTTTTTTTTAAATAAATTTTGGATACGAAATCCTGACCAAGTAATATAATGGAAAATGTCCTAAAAACGACTCAACGAAGATACGTTCAACCAAATGCTCGTTGATGGTATTTTTTAATTGCTTGTTTATGATTTTTTACTCTGTAGTTCAAAAGTTGGAAGGGTATACTTTTCACGTATTGACGTGACGTAAGCCACGTATTGATTTAAATAAAAGGTCATGATAAACTTATTTAATTTGTGAAAATATGTCTAACGATATCGCATACACCTATATACATCGAAAAGAAATTCCACCCCTAATTTTTAATTTTTTCGCGATGACACTACTTTCATCATTTTGTAGCGACATATATAATACACCTTTGTCAAATTTCATCCATATGAACCCAATCGTTACTGAAAAAAATTACTATATCATACAGATTTTATAGGGATTCCAACCTTTGGCAAAATAACCATAACACCCAAGAAACTTGTAAGTACCAATGCCTCCAAACTTCAAAAACTTTCGTCCAGGCTTGACTTGGTATTCCCGCGGGATTCCCGAAGTACAAAGTACCGCAGCATTAGAGAAGAATGTAAGCTAAGCTAGTTTTAGTGAAAATTGTGTCGAAATAAGCTAATTTTTATGCACCCGAACAAATTCAAACCGCTCCCGGGAAAATTCCGAGGGATTCCTGGGATAAAAAATATCACACATTTTATTACATAGAATTTGCTATCGATTAGTGAAAAAATCGCATTGGAGTTCGATTATTTTTCAATCTGGCCATTATAAAACATTCCCAGAAAATTTCGGTGCGATTCCCGGGATAACAAGTAGCGCAGATTTTAAGTCTAAGAATTAGCTGTCGATCAGTGAAAACCGCAACAAAATCGGCCCAGTAGTTCTTACTTGAATCCCGAACAGACAAGAAATTTAAAAAAAAATATTGCATCGTATTCTCTGTTGTGTATTGTATATAGTCTATTCCAGATTTTTTTATTAGCTTCAATGTACAGACACGGCATGTTTAGAATGTTATAATATTACAGAAAATTATGTAGGTTTACGAATAATATATCCGAATAAATATTTAAATAAATAATTGATGCTATAAAGAAAAACATATTCCGTATAATTTAAAATATACTGTCATGTAGAAGTAAAATCGAAAGGCACGCCTTATAATACCTAACCAACACACTACAATAAAATATATCCCGTATAAAGTGGCTCGTATTTCACCTTCACCCGCAAGCATATCTTGAGCAGAACGATAAATTCAATAAAAATCACAATCGTAAAAACTAAGACGGCAGCCATATAAAAATACCTAAGAAAGCATTAAGAGCCGTCCCTTAATAATAGGTCCTGCCAGATGTAGGGGACGGCCGCCTGGAAAAGTCACAGTGCCAACTCGTGCGGGGGAAATAATTTTTTTCGGTCTGCCACACACGTCTCTTGCCTGCTTACTCAGCGAAGCCCCAGCCAACGCCGTACCTACCTCTCACGGGGGCTACTTATGCGAAGATATTTTATCGTAAATCTTGGGACAAGAAACTTATTAGTTGGACCCTACCTATCTTATTGGGTTACCTATATAATGTAGTCAGTGACTTATACCATTTACCCTGATATATTGTTCTTCGTTCTCATAGCAAAATTCAACGTAGCATGTAAGATACGCGGTATTTGAATGAAGTCAAGCGTACATTGAAATATATTTATTTTATTTGCAGCGTTTTGTTTTTCGCAATTAAACATCTTTTATAGAACTTATGATATTTACGATGGAATAATTAATAAATACTATTTATACGGTAATGTTGATATAAATAATCTGAATGGTTTGTATGCTGAGATGTTTTCTGGGAGTGGACTCTCTGGAATGCGAAATGTTTGGAATACCAAACGAGATGTTGTCGACGACAGTTCTTGCTGATTTGTTATAAACCCTTTCAAGCAGATACAGGCGACTTGAAATAAATACCTACTATAATGAATATGAAATCCACAATAATGTAAATATGAAAAGGACTTTGTTTTAAGGTTTGTACGTTTGTTTATTTTTCCGGGAATGTCATACCTACTTTCTACGATATACGAATAAAATAATATGTCTATTTACAGACATATTTTATAAAATAACTTAAGACATTTTTCACTAAACTAAAATCAATATTAAGACTGGTTTCAATAATTATATAAGATAAACAAATCAATATCTGAAACAAAGGATCGTGGATATAATTAGGGATAATTCGTACAATAGCCGAAATAACATTAAGTGAGTATAGCTCGCATTTCCCGGATATTGGTGTGTGTAATCTCGCGCGGATAATTGCCGGTTGCAACGGAACAGCGCCGCTCATTAGTGCAATGTTCAATTAGGGAACGCATGTGGATGCGAGGGCGAGTCAGAGCGTCCTACGCCTGCCTCGCATCTTATGGATATCCCATTCGATCCGTCATATACTTAGATACATACAAAATACAAGTGTACGATAAAAGTAAGTCTATCGTAATAATGAATTGTATGGTACTGTAAAGACATAGTGGTCAGCGAATGCAGCGGTAGCAGAATTTTGTTTCGTGAACGTGGATAAGCTGGAGGGACATTGGAGCATATTTTCTTCCATTGCTCTAAAATTGCATCTCCACTTTACAATATTCTTCCACGAGATTTCTCTCGTCTTGTCACTGTGCAATCTATGTTACTATAAAGTATAATGTTTACGTATATATTTTATATACCTATATATATATATATTTTTAATGCTTAATAACATTTATTTATAGTGTAGATATTCTAAGACAATATATGTTTGTTTTGCTCACAAGATTACAGAAGGTGTTTGCAATCGAATGTCGATTCAAGCCTTTTCTTTTAAATGCTACAATACGTGACACGTCACTATGTCACTGGCAAAATCAATGTCTATACGTGCCATTTAGATCAAAAATGGAAAAATATATTCTAAACACAATTACGTATAACGAAAGTGATTTCTCTGACAATTTCTTTATTTTATACTATGATATGTCCGCGATTTCATCCACGCTTGACTTGAAATTTCCGCGACAAAAAGTACCGCAGCATTAGAAAACAATGTAAGCTATCGTTTTAGTGAAAACTGTGTCGGAATAAGCTAATTTTTATGCACCAGAACAACTTTAAACCGCTCCTGGTAAAATTCCCGCGTGATTCCCGAGACAAAAATATCACACATTTTATGACATAAGATTTGCTATCGATCAGAGAAAAATAGCATTGGAATTCGATTTTTTTTCAAACTTGCCATTTTAAATCACTCCCAAAAAAATCCCGCGGTATTCCCGGGATAAAAAGTAGCGCAAAATTTAAGTCTAAGAATTAACTGTCGGTCAGTGAAAACCGTATCAAATTCGACCCCGTTATTTTTACATGAATCTCGAACAAACAGAGAAGCAATCTAAAAAAAATGCATCTTATTCTCTGTCCTTGATATAGTCTATTCCAGTTGTTTTTTTAATAGCTTCAATGTATAGACACAGCAGTTTTAGAATTTTATAATATTATAGATGTATGTATTCGGTAAGATGCCCTTCATAATTTTTGATTTGCATTGGTTTTTTTAAATATTATACAATATTTAAAACGACCAAAGCTTTTGGTTGTTAAAGTAACTATAAACGTTCAAGGTAACTAGAATACTTATTAATGTCGATTTTTAAAATTACAAAGCAAACTATTTGCTTACACCCGTGTCTGTCTGTATTTTAGCATTAAATTCCGGTTACTTTCCTTTACTTTTTAGTTTAGTTAATAAGGAACATTGGGATTAATAAGCTTGTAATTCGAGATAAATTTCGTCCAAGGGTACAAGCTTGTACATATCTAAGAGCGCGTTTTGATTTGTCGGTGCAACAGCGGTGCTGAATCGATATGTTCGGTATACGCAGCACTGAAAGCTTACCGAGGGCCTATGAGCGTTTCATGATTAGCTCGGCGTGTGCCGCTGCCACAGCGGGAGACATCAGAAATTGACCTAAGAATTATGTAAGTGCGTGTTTAAATTATAATATTTAGGCATAGGATAAAAAATATCCATGAAAGCACGTCTTTCTTTTTTTATAATTAACTAGAGTTTTTCTCGTTACGCCGTTACGCCGCGGGTCAAACCCTAGTAAGTAATTCCATTTTACTTACATAAATACTTAATTAAATTTTTATATGTCGCGGACAATAACTAGTACATATATAAACTTTTCTTGCAAAATTATCTAATCAATGGTGAAAACCGCTTAAAAATCCGTTGCTTGGTTTAGGTGGAGTTAGCGGATATACAGACAGACAGACGCGGAAAGCGACTTCGTTTTATACTACGTTGATTACTAATCAATTCTTTAGAAAGAAAGACTGAATCTTTCTTTTTTATAATTAATTAATCATTTGAATTAATCAATTATAACAAATATTTATATGAGTATGTTAGAAATTTAAAAAAAATTGTGTGTGTGTTTGTGTGCAGTTCACACGCAGTAGAAGTGAAACTTTAGAGAATATCAGGGGCGGATTTAGACATTTGCCGCCTGTAGGCTACTCAAATTTTGTCGCTCCTACCGACCTCTATACCTTAGAAATCGATACACTAGTTTACAGTCCTATTAATTACATTTTTTGTCAATGAAATCGTAACTTTACGATTTGTGCACTATTGTTTTAGCTACACAACCTTTTTTCCCGTAATTAGTAGATTGTGAAACAGGTGATCGATGGGTTTGTTTCAGCCGTAGCCAAAAGCGACTACTCAAATTGTAGAAAATTTATCTAATTGGTAAAACATATTACATATTCTTTATTTTTTATGGACTTAATAAGAATTATCTTATTAAATCTTAGAATTTATATAAGACATAATTTCCGTAAGACAAAAAAATATTGGCTTCAAATTTGCCGCCCCTTCAGAATCTGCCGCCCTAGGCTCCAGCCTACTCAGCCTACTGGTAAATCCGCCACTGAAGAATATACTCACAGATAATTGAAGACATGAGTAGATGAAGGAGTTATGTCACATTTAAAGAATACGTTAAAATAAAATGTACTTAATAAAATATGTAATTTAAGTATGCATAGAAACCATATTAGAACTTAAAACAACACTATTTGAAGTTCGTTTTGAAAATAGTAAGTGTTAAAGGAGTTATATAGAATGGAAATTAATAATACAAAAGCTTTATAGGCATAGGCCATTATGAAAGAAGAAAGAAATAAAGATTACCTCTATATTTACCTTTTTTAACATATCCCCTTCATTCACTCATGTCTTCAATTCTTCTCTAACTTTTAATAATATAAATATAATCCCTTTAGCCTACATCTGTCAACATATTATAATTCAAAAATAAAAAAATAAGTATCTCTTTCAATTTTTCGCTCTTTTAGTCTAAAAACTATTATTATCAGTTTTATTTCGGTCCAAATTGGACCTATGTTTATTCAGCGGTCTTATTGACTCTCTAATGTGTGCTGCACAATGTAAAACTCGTATCTCATCATTTATGTGTTTATCTCTTTTTAGTGTAACTTTTTCGCTTCATCGATTTTCTAATCACAACGATTCTAAAGAAGTTTCACTTCAAAACTATTGAAGTATAACTTTCGACTGATTTTGTCCAAAAAATATTTTTTCGATAATAAAAAAGCAAGATAAAATAACCGTTATCTAGTCACAAAGAACTTTTCACATATATTAAGGAACTTTTCAGAGTAACGTTTTTTATTGGACAATTATTATTTTTTTTTATATAATAATTATGATACGGTGCTCGATGGAATACGACTCAGCTTTGACTCAAACGCCAGGACATTTGGCGGCAGAAAAATAATTGTTATGACTCAAGACGAGCTTAGTAAAAACTATTTTTATGCTCAAAGACGCGACGGAATATCTCCAAGTAGACGCTGCCAATGACTAAATTGATGTCTGAAGTCGTCACTCAGCATGCAACAATTAATATTTAAGAAAGTGGCGTTTTCAGTTTCCCGAACTGAATGTGTTCGTTGCGTAAAGCTACGTGTTTGTTAGCAGCTTCTCCCATAAAATATAGAACTATGTCCAACTAATCCATAAGCCTGGTGCTGTGGCCGCACCTGCGATAATATTAAGATATTGACTGGCCGAATGCGTTTTACTTAAAGCGTTAAAGTAACGGCGTTATCGAATAACCACATTAGTGTATGTGTACATACGTTATCTGCCAATATTTAACGGCATTGATAATACAAAACAATATCGCATCACAAATGGCACGTTACAACCATCGTCCCATGTACGTGAAACGGCTTATATATGTAACATCCCAGATGCCCCATCAATAAAATATTTTTGTTGTTTTACCGGACTTATTTCCTTCAGAAAGTATCTATTTCCGAGGATAAGAAATATATTGTTCCCGTTGTAGAGTTGAAAATAAATATACTGAATTTTAGGTACCTATAAGAATTGGTCTACTTAGATGGTTATGACGAAGAAACAAACAAACATTGAAACTAACTCACTTTAATATTTCATATTGATGCCCTCTTAATAGCCATCCATTCATGAGGATCGATTTTATAGCACTTGATAAAACAAGGAATAAATTAGAAAATTCAAGCATGCCCTGGGGTATGCCTATAAAATTTATGTGAGCGAAGCAATAAAAACGTCCCATTTATAGTAAATGCATAATACACATTAAGTAATCTTCATTTTTACTAAAATTACATTTTCATGTTTTAAAAATTATAATTCTAAGTATACAATTTCACCGCCAAATTACATTATTACTGTTTATTATACACGAAATCTACTACTAAATCATATGATTTTAGATTAAATTAACATTTTAAATTTATTAGAGGAATAAACTATTTTAACGTAGTAAGTAGAAATACTTACAGCCATCGTATTGCCTCTGTCGATTGTGGTAAAAACACAAAAAATAAAAATAAAAACACATTAAAACAACGCATCACAAATTAATATTGTAAATAAAAGTTTTAAAATAATAATCGCAACATTTTAAACGAATTAAACATAAATAAAAAGACAGTTTAAATGAGCGGGAAAATGCCGAGTTACGCGAAATATTTGTCGCTTTGAGAGCAAAGAGCGAATGGGGTAGCGCGCTCAAACGGAGTCTGAGAGAGAATGCTCGACGTAACCCAAGGCTCGACCCGCTCGAGACCGCCGTGAGTCGCGGCTGCCGGCCCGTGGTCAAGCCGACGCGCCGCCAGCGTGCGGCGGACTCATGTAAAGTACAAACTACAGACATAAACTATGTTAGCAGATAAGACACCTCATACTTAAATATGAATTATCAATAATTTCTATTGTACATATTAAAAGTACTTCAATAAACAGTTTAGTGTAGGTAAGATTGATCAATTCCGAAAATCAGAATATAGATTTAATAGGTACTTACTTTATTACAGAATATCTTTATTATTATGAAATAAGTTAATTTGATTGTATGGTAATTTCAACGTCGTGAAATCTTGCTAGATGAATTATACCTATCTATATATAATATGGCATACCTAAGTAGTATAACACCGGTGGAGAATTTTTATTCTATGAAAAATACAAGAACTGAAATTTAAATATAATTATAAACGAATCATAGTGAATCATTTATTGAGCTAGTCACTGAAAATTAGCGCCGTGTCGGAATTTTTTTAAGTGGTCGGTTCCCCCAAAGGTCGAAAATGGGACGCAAACGAAACAAGTTTTCGTTGGTAATTACTGATCAACAATTTACCAAAAAAAATTGCATAAATCTTCACGATATGGTACGTGACATGGTTCTTTCATAATTTTTGTATAGATATTTTAAGTGAAAAAAATTCACGAAAGCACCTCCAAAGCATTGACCATGGTTTTATTATGTTTTTAAATACTACTATATTTTATCCTCAATAAAATAATAATGCATTTGAAAAACAACCGCGTCTTTGGAATTCCCGCTATCGCCCGAAAAATAAGTGCGGGGCGGTCAGCGGTGCTGGACGGACGTATGTCGGAATTTCTAAGCTCAGCATTATAAAATTATCGTAAAATATTATTACAACTAGCATATTCTAAAACCTATAATCCTATACTCCTTGCAGCAACATATGTTTTATTAACTTTGAAGTTTAAATTGTAAAATCCGATCTAAATGGCTGCCTTAATTATTTATTGTCGTTTGTTTGCATTAATATTCTAATTATTAAAATGTAATACTTTTTAAATTGATGTTGGACGAATTAAATAAGTTCTCAGTATAGATTATTGATATGTTTTGCCCATATATATATATATATATTTCTTTTTAATACATATAGTAGGCTATATTATACTGGCATTATATGTATATTTCTATAAGTATGTATTACAATTTTAAATTATTTCTTTTTATAAATGCAATTATATAGATACTTACTTATTTACATATCTATATATCGACTGTTATATATTCTGTCTGTATTATTCTATCTATATAATTCCTACATGTACTTATATAATATGAATATATTTAATTACCTTTATAATAATTACATTTTTTTATATAAATTTATTTCTTATACATTGTATAGAATATAAACATTTCTATATAAAATATATTGTTATGACATTTCATTTATTTAGCATTGTTTATTATATTTGTTGTTTTTTGGGTCATTTTTGTGATACAAATAGGTATATGTTATTATTACCCTGTTTTAAAATTACCTACATGAAGGTAAACAGTAGGTTGTTTGGGTTGATTCTGGTTGGATGGAGGCTGGAACTGAAAATCAGCGCTGTGTTAGCTCCTAACACAACATAATGCTGAGTTTCCAGCCTCATTGTCATGATTTTTTTTATTTTTTTTATTTTATATTACTGAAACTGTATCTATTTGTTAGTAAAGTAAAGTAAAGTAAAAAAGTAGTAAAATAAATTCCTTTGTATTTTATGTGTGTACATTTATTTGTGACAATAAATATTTTTCTTACAAAAAAAGACTTACAAATTGAACTTTTTTTAAAAGAATGTAAGGTTCATGTCCTATGTATTACAGAACATTGGCTTAAAAGTTTTGAAGTCATAAACTTCATAGAGCATTATACAGTGATAAGTGCATTTGCAAGGAAGTCCGCTATACATGGCGGATCACTTATCCGTGTAGCAAATGATGTAAAATGTAAAGAGCGTAAAGACATTATGTCCCTTTCTGTTGAACGTACTGTGGAGGTTTCCTGTATTGAGCTTGAGCGCTATGTAATTGTCTGCGTCTACCGACCCCCCACAGGGGATTATAGTGTATTTGAAAGCACAATAGAGGAATTATTAATAAAATTAAATAAAACTGATAAATTGCCTATAGTTTGTGGGGATTTTAATGTTAATTTGTTGGAAATGTCATCAACTCGTACTAAGATCATTAATCTTTTCAAATCCTTTAATCTTATACATGTCTTTAATGAACCTACGCGTATAACTGCTACTACAGCTACCTGTTTAGACAATATATTTTGTAGTTGCAAAATAATCGATAAATCACTCATAGATGTACTACGGTCGGATCATTGTGGCCAGTTTATATCAATACCTTTTGACAGTATTAAAATCACTTCTAAAATAACCTGTAGACCGGTGAATTATCATCGCTTAAGAACCTTTAAAGATAATCTAGCCAAAAAATTCCTACCTTGGATCTCAACAGCGAAGATCCAAACAACTTGTATAGTAATTTCTTCGACGTTATACAAGCTGAATTTGAAAACACATTTAAAACTAAAACAATTAACAAAAGTAATAAACTTAAGTTTAGTGATTGGGCTACAAAAGGTATATATAAAAGTCGAATAAAACTGTATGAATTATACAGTGAAAAACAATTTAATCAAAATCCAGACTTTCTTGACTATATTAAAAAGTACTCTAAGAGCTTTAAAAGAGTGTGCATCGCTGCCAAATCTTTATATTATAGTAACAGAATTAAAAAATCATCAAATATCATTAAGACAACTTGGAGTGTCATAAATGACGCTTGTGGCAAAACTTCACGTCGGGATGATGGAATTGAGCTTGTAATTAACAATAACACCATTAGTAATAACTTTGAAATTGCACAAACATTTAATGAATACTTTAGGGATATACCAACCTTAACAACTAGCTCTTTGTCATCATCACCACTGGAAGCTGAGCTGCTAATGACACAGTGTGTTGATGAATGTAATATTTCATTCAAATTTAATCATATAGATACAAGTGATATTGTAAAAACGTTTAAATCATTAAACATTAAAAACACAGCTGATTTTTGGGGTATATCTTTAAAAGTATTAAATGACATAATAGACACTATTGCACTATCACTAGTAGAAATATTTAATCGATGTGTAGATAAAGGGGTATTTCCCGACTTAATGAAAGTTAGCAAAGTTATCCCCATATTTAAAAGTGGAAACAAAAACGACCCCTCCAACTTTAGGCCAATTTCTATTTTACCAACCTTAAGCAAGATCTTTGAAAAAATAATTTTAAATCAACTACTCTCACATTTTAATATTAATAAATTATTTCATACTACACAGTTCGGGTTCACCAAAGGTCGATCCACTACCGATGCAGGTGTTGAGCTCCTAAAACACATTTATGATGCTTGGGAAGGATCACAGAATGCCATTGGTGTATTCTGTGACCTGTCCAAGGCATTCGATTGCGTTGAACACGTGACCCTCCTAAAAAAGCTCAATTATTACGGTATTCATGGCGATTCTCTCAACCTATTATCGTCTTACTTAAATAACAGATCCCAAAGCGTTGAAATTAACAATGTCAAATCTTGTGAGACTGGCATATCTATGGGTGTGCCCCAGGGCTCTATTCTAGGTCCCTTCTTATTTTTGATATATATTAATGATTTGCCATATTTTATTAATGATATGTGTGAGGTAGTGTTGTTTGCTGATGACACATCACTTATATTTAAAGTTGATAGAAATAAACTGAACTTTAACGACGTAAACAACGCCTTATCCCAAATATCTAAGTGGTTTACTGTAAATAACTTATTACTCAATCCGAACAAAACTAAATGTGTTAAGTTTGTTATGCCCAATGTAAAAGAATACGATATTAATATCTCTCTTAACGACACTAGACTTAATCTAGTAGATTCAACTGTATTCTTAGGCATTAACCTAGATCAGAAGCTCCACTGGGGCGCTCATGTATCTAGTCTCTCAGGAAAACTTAGTTCTGCTGCATATGCGGTCAGAAGAGTTAGGCAGTTCACTGACGAAGAGACTGCTAAACTAGTTTATTTTAGTTATTTTCATACTGTCACGTCCTATGGTATTTTACTGTGGTGCAACGCTGTTGACTTAGAGACCATATTTGTTGTACATTTACAACCTCGGCCTTCGGGAGTCTCTTAGAGAATGCTTTAAGGAAATCAATATTATGACGGTCGCCTGCCAATATATCTTTAATAATATAATTTATATTCGTAATAATTTGAGTGCCTACAAGCAGTATAAGGATATTCACAATTTCAACACCAGGCATTGTAATAGACTGATATTGCCATCTTTTAGATTACAAAAAGTACTGTCCTCTTTCTTGGGGGTTGGTATACGCTTCTTCAATAAGATTCCGAGTGAAATGTTAGATCTGCCTTTCACTAAATTCAAAACTAAATTAAAAAGTATCTTGCTAAAAAAGGGATACTACACTATTGAAGAATACTTAAATGACAAAAATTCATTTACATAGCAGCTCGCTCTAACATCTTATACTATATTTTGTATAATGTTATCTTGCCAAGCTTGTAAGGGATTTATGGAGATATATTGCAGCATAACATTTTAGTACGTCATATCATTATTATAACTTTTATAATATTTTTCTTTCCTCTTATTGTGTCTTGGTCTTATTGAGTATGCACTGTTTGCTACAACTCCATTAATTCTTCAAAAAATAATTCTGTAACATACTTCTGTATAAAACTTATTAAAAAAAAAACAACTTGACATATAAATAGAATAAGAAACTTAAAGAAAAACATTATTTAGCTAGACGTGTTGCTGGGGAGTTTCTTGCCGCTTCTTCTCCTTAACAGCAATAACACGTTGTGAAGCGGTATACATAGAATAGGAAGAAAAATTAAATTTTAACTTATATATTTATATGACCTTCAAAAAGTGTTCTCCAGTTAGAACTTATTTTGAATAAAAAACTTTGAATTTGAATTTCTTTCTTTTCTTTTCTTCTTTCTAATATACTATTATATTATATTGCTAATCACTAATCCCTTTATATTCATGACCGACTTTCGAGCAAGTCATTATAAGCCAATCGCGTTGTAAGTTCTTACAAGTCATGATGGTTTTTTGATTTTTTTTCATTGTTTTTTTTCCCTGCCAAGAAGTTATCCAAATTGTGGAAAAGGTAGAAGTCTGTAGGCGCAAGATCTGGTGAATATGGCGGATTACGGAGAGCTTCCAACCACAGCTCCTGTAACTTGGAGACCGTCTGCTGTGCAGTATGAAATCGCGCGTTGTCGCGCAGGAGGACCACGAGGTTAAATTTTCAGGTCGAAATTTACACGACGAAAGTGAGCAAACCTATAACAGATGGTGCGTTCGTTTGTAGTGATCGCTTCGTAAACGTCGTTGACGTTGCGTGCCGCGTTGCTGCCACGACGGTACTCATATTCGATAATTACTTGAATTTTTTAACCTATCCATGATGACGAAAAATATTCAAATGCGATGAAACATAACGCCAATCAATAAAAAAATAACTAATTTAAAAAAAGAATTCCATGATTTTAAAATAAAACTAATTTGAAATTAGAATTCTTAGCAAAACAAAAATTCTTTTGATTTGAAATGGCCAGTACTGCAGAACAGCAATTTCATAGCTATTATATAAGATTAGCCTAATGAATCAGAGTAAGTTGCGTTTCAATTAGGATCAAAACATTATTATAGTACAGACGGATGTAAAACTCTCATCAACAAACTTTGCGCTCTTTTCGTTATTACGATCTTCTGCCTTACGATTTGGACTTTTTGTATTTGGTTGTATTCATAAGAACTGTGAATTACGGCGTGTACTTCTAACAAACATTGTGAATTTTTTCGTAATATTGTTTTATTTACTACCTACTAGACCTTAGTTTTTAGTAACCTACGCCCTAAAATTATCAATGTTCATGCTTGGTATACTGATAATTAATAAAATATCTGCTTTAAAACATTAATTACAATGTTTAATAGTAGTTATAATTTTTAACTATTATATTTTTTAATTATTACGAATTAAAATTAAAAAAATTGTAATAGTAATTATTTTTAATAAAAAATACTAACAAAATAGGAAACGAGCTTCTAGATTAACTAAAAAGCAAAAAATAAAATTTTCTATAACATCTTAAAGTCGGTGCCAAGTAACCCATAAAAATTACTAAATTTTGCAATATTTTGCTGTTGTAACAATGTATATGGTAATTTTTATGGTTTGCTTGGCACCGACTTGAAGATATTGTAGAAAATTTTATTTTTCGTTTTTTAGTTACTCTTGGAGTCGGTTTCTTTTTTGTTAAAATGTTTTTATTTTACACTTTAAGTTATATATATGGTATCCCTAATAAGGTAGCTTCTCGAATGCGGAAACGAAAACTAAATGAAACAGAAGCGTATTTAGAAAACGTTGTTGAGTGCAACTTGAAGCTAAAATATATGTACTTATGACCCTCAAATAAGTGACGTCACTTTTCACTAACAAACACATCGTTATCATCGTAACGCAAACAAAGTTTCGCTAGCACATATTGATAAGTAAATAAATGCATATCAGTCGGTTCTGTCACTCGTCTGTTACTGCCGCGGCGCGGCTTGTGCATTTTAGTTTACAGAAAGCCAACTCGCCGCGAACTTTTGCCGCGTCTCGTAACCCATTCTTATCGATTGTTTTAGAAGTCCGATTGGTGGAAATGTTTGACGAAAATACTTACATATTATTATGATTTCACTTGTCGTCTGGTTTCACCAGGCAGCATTTTCGTTTGAATCGCAACTCCAATCATCGATGTTTTCTAAACGATGGATTTCATAATTCAATTTACGCGGTCTTGCTGTTTAACGTTATGAATTTCCATTGTACGCCTTCGTAGTCCTAGTCGAGTCTAGTACAGCACGTTATTGATCTTAATTAGGTACCTACTCGTTTTAGAATTTCATAAACCTAACAATATTTCAATACTTTTTCTATTTGATTTTGAGAATTTTTCTGTTATATTTTCGGAACCTAGTGTCTAATAACAATGAAATTTATAGGGAATCATTATGAATTTTTTTTAATCCAACACATAAAGAATGATCAAAATCGGTTTAGAAACAAAAAAGTTATGAATGAAATACCTCAAAAACTAAAAAAATTTACGTGATTTTAAAGTTTTTTCCTATATCTTCGAAACCCAAAATTCGAAAGCAAAGAAATTTGTACCAAAATTCAGTGAAAGTACTTTGAACTCAATGCAAGAAGATTCGTCAACATTTGTTAGGAAACACAAAAGTTACAGACGTCAATCACTAAAACGTTTTCTACTTGATTTTAAAGATTTATTGCTATATCTTCAGAATTCAAGATCTAATATCAATAAAAATTTATGGGACCATTTTGAAGCTTTGCCGAATTGAACGTAAAATGAATGATCAAAATAGGTTCATTAACAACAAAGTTATGGCTGAACATACTTAAAAAAATAGTTACACGACGAATTGAGAACCTCCCTCCTTTTTTGAACTCAGTCAAAAGTCGCAAAACTAACATTTCTGACTGATTTCAAGGATTTTCTGCTATATCTTCGCAACTCAAAGTCCGATAGCAATAACTTTTATGGGACCATTTCGAAGCTTTGCTGAAATGAACGCAAAAAGAATTATCAAAATTGGTTCAGAAAAAACAAGTTATGGCTGAACGTACATAAATAAATATTTTTAATACATAAAAATACTTTTTTGAACTCGGTTTATAATAGTCTTTGTTAGTAGTTGTAGTTTCAAATGCTCAGTGTAGCAAAAATCACATCTTTGTTTTTGACTTGATAGGCTCTATAATAAATACTCCGTTAGGCGGTCGCATTGATTTTGCCTGCTCCCCGCATGTAACTTATAGAGGCTCTTCCCAAGCTGTCAAGGTCGTTGGCCTATATAAAAGCCTTAAATTCCGGTGCAGCATACTGCATAATGCTGAGTTGCCAGCCTCGTTGATTAAAAATTCGACGTACAATACCTAGTTATGTATGTTTTGTGTTAGTGAATTAAGTTTGCTTTTCTATACAATTTGTTATTAAAAAATTATGTATTTTTTTCTACTTATATAGTGCGTCGTTTTTAAGTCAATGAATTTTTTCTTTCTTTCATCAGTGGCGACACAATTCTTTTGTAAGCGTTCTTCTCAGAGTACTGGACGCGTTAGGCATTATAGTACCCGAAACTTACATCCCCATTGCCTAGGTTGGCGGGCGGGCGTCCACAAGCTCCCCACATAAGCGGCACAACCCACTTATCAATTCAGTCGAGTGGGCATTCATTCATTGTGAAGCATTATACCTATTATGCATGGATTCGGTACTTATTTACCCGTTCACATGCCACTAGAGTAGCCGTAAACGTAATCGAACACTTGATATGTAGGCTCTTTGCTAATAAATTAAAAAATATCAGGAAATGGCCATTTTCTTCAGATATGTTTTTACGCTTCGATATACACAGTTTTATGATAATTGGTAGAAGGGTTATTTTAAAGAGGTTGTATTCTTCTTATCAGTTTATGCGGGCGATGCTCAGTATCGCCGATTCTGGGGCGGAGGTTTTTGTCCTTTATACTTTCTATATTAAAATATAAGGAATTACGGTCTTATTCATATTGAATTATTTAGTTAGAGTTCGGAAGTTTGTAGAATTCTTTAAGGTTCTTAAAGAAGCCTACAAACTTATTCTAACTCAATATGAATAAGACCGTTAGTGTTTTCACCGTTTATCAGATATCAACCAATTACCCGAAGCCATAGTAGCCTTAGTGTTTAACGCACTCGGGGTCTATCTCAAAGGACGCGAATTCGAATCTTGGCCGGAAAGCATGCACGTCAAATTTTAACCGATGGTAGGGCAAATGAACGGTCGGTAAGGTTGGAACCGGCCATTGGTTAGTTTTATGAACTAATTTGCGTACTGTTACAATTACGTCATGCTAACGGTGAAAGAAAACATCGTGACGAAACCAGCACATAAAGATAACCGATGTGACAAACCCGCTTTGGACAAACGTGGCAGGTAGGTAATGTTTATGGGCAAACAACCATCATGGGCGGTTTTTATTACTAAACGATTAGCCAATTACCATTTTTTATATACCTACCTACTTCTAACAGTACTAGTTTATGCTTCAGACAAGTTTATTTACAATAGTTATATTCTTCCATGATTTAGCTGACGGTTTTTTTTACAAGAGGGCGGCCTTCGCCTAGTACTCATTTACTTGAAACTTGAAAATGCTTTTAGGGATTTTAGTGGATATCCCCGACTAAGTTAGTCATAGCATTTATTCGGGGATGCTAGCACCTTTTTTTTGGCTAGGGTAAATCCGTTTGAGGACTAAGCCGCGACAGGCACAGAAGCCTGGGGGGATAATTCGCGACCAGTATGTGGGATTCGCTAGATCGGGGGTGACACTAGCATGCCCAGTTAGAACCGGTGCCATGCTGTTGCCACTCCCCAGTTGGAGATACCCACTAAAACCCTTGGGTGTTCCGTCTTGGGCCTTATGCCGGGGCTACGGGAAAGCGGAAGACGGTCCCAACTCCGCGATGCCCTGGCAGGTGAGGGCCTCATACACAGGCCTCGTCCACAGCCAGGGGACTTCTTTAACCCCCGGCATCTACTAGGTCTAGTCCGGAATAGGGCGGTTTGTGACTCGCCGCGCCGGAGGAGAAATGAGCGCGCGCGGAACACTCACGCTCCCATCTCGACGGCCGGGATGCTAGCACCAACCCAACGTGGCGAATCCCACCGCGCTCGATAGTCTTCAATCGAAATTCCCCCAAAAAATTTGCCTAACGTTGACATGTCCGTTAGATTCCATTCAAAACCATGTGATTTCCAAGTTGTTTCCGCTTTGGGTCTACTCGAGTTTTTTTATTATGTTGTTATATCAGTATCACCCCATTACGTTATAATCATAGTATAGTGAGCCGTGGCCATGCGCAATTTTTTCTATGAAATGTATTGAGAGATTAAAATTAAAAAGAAAATGATTAGATAATGAAATCCTGTCGGATGTTTATAATACTCCGGTGGTCTTTCTGCTTTATGGCTGGTTCCCAAATGATACTAACCGTGGCCTTACTAGTAGTTAAAATATCTTATAAGCTCCGTACAAGTAATGTCAAATTTCTACCATTGGTAGAGTAAGTGATTGAATAGTTACCAGGAGGACTAAAGTTCGTCCAGAGAAATAAAAAAAAAGTATATTTTACAACATTTTATTTATTGACATAATAGTTCCATAGAATTTCTTACTCTGCGAATAAATCAATTACATGAAGTTTATAAACGTTCTGTTTAATAACAATAAGTAGTCTAAAACCTTCCCGGTGGAACTGATGAAAAAATACGACTACAAATAAATAAAATGTCAAGTTATTCGTCGTTCTATAAAGGGCGCGTTCCTTTAGTATCGCACAACGCCCAAAATGCTCCGTCTGTCGTTCCACCAGGCGATCGCGGTCGTTATGGTCGTGGCGAAAACGTGACTAATGACGTCATGATTTTCGCTGACACAGCGCTCACAGCGACCCATGTCAAGAGGTGGGTCGAATAACCGTTCTACTTAAATTTACGATTGTGAGACCGGCAAGCCAGTGGAATGGCAAAAATCGCGGTCGTGAACGTGGTCGTTGAGTTTCTAATGGAACGTAGCCAAAATATAGTCAAAAAGAATTTAGCAGATAAACAAATAAGGGCCACGAAATTTTATTAACATTTGTAACGTACAAATGACATTTAAATTGTTTGAAACTTACGAAACTAAAAAAAAGAAATAATTTACATTTCAATAAAGTAAAAATACTATGAATAAAGTTCAATAAAAATGGAATATAAAATATAACTTTCTCATATTGCAATTATATTATTTAATTATTATTAGCTCGTCAGAAATTTTCACACGACCAATATGAAGAAACTTTCACCTTCCACCAATAAAACACACAGATCACATTGAGACTTTCGATCTTCCGACAAAAATTGGGTATTCTTGTAGGGATATGTTCATTTCATAAATGTGAGACCATTAATATATTTTTAAATAGACGAAATTGATCTTAAAACTTAAAAGTAGCGTTAACACAAAATTAAATGAATCGACAAGAAATCAAAATTTTAATACAAATCGACATAGAGACCAAAGAAAAATTTTACTTAATGCTAAGAAATCTAGTAATAGGGAATATAAATGTATGTATAATACTCATATGCAAATATTTTTTATTTGAAACTAGCATGTGCCAGAGTAACTTCTCTCGCGTTGCCATAACGACGTATTTTTTTAAGCGAAATGCAACGAAAGCGCTAAAAAAAAACGGGACCGCAGGGCCATCTTTTAGGCCATATTTAACTATCCCACGGAAACGACGTGATTTCCAAAGTGTTAACACGGGATATAAGCTAGCTCCGTGTCGAGTTTCATTAAAATCTGTTCAGTAGTTTTCACATGGTACGCTAACAGACACAAGTCTAAAGGTTGTATTTTCTAAATTTGCGGGTCTGGCTTAGGCTCCCTAATTTTTTTCTCAATTTATTACATACAGTATAGATTGTTTCCGTAGAATTATATATTATAACATTATGTGAATCGTGATGTCAAAGTACAGTCGTGATACAAAAATGTTCGCCAGTTTTCAAATTGATTCATTTAATGTTCCGCGAGCAAATATTACCTTTTCGAACTAAGTCACAGAACAGCTTGTTTCAAAGAACATTTTGTTTAACTAGGGTTCGTCTACGTTTGATGGCTAGCAAAGATCATAGTTGTTTTACACAGAGAATTTGAATCAGTGAAAATATTGCATCGGAATCAGAATTTTCAGACTTGGCCATCATTTTAAAGTGCTCTCAAGAAATTTCTCGGAGGATTCTCGGGCTCAAACGTACCGCAGATTTTTGGCCCGGGAATTTGCTGTCAGTCAACGAAAATCGCATCGAAATCGGCCCAATAGTTTTTGCGTGAATTTCTAAGAAACATACAAACACAAAAAATATGAAAAACTATTTGACAATAAAGTTAAAAATTACTTAGATCAAAGTTGTTTGATTTTCTATCTCGTCTAAAAAGATTGTTTAGACATGTAAAACCTTTTTATTGGTTTTAATATTTATGTTAAGCGTAGGGATTATATCCTCTTTGTTTCTTATTGTTAATCTCAGCGTCTATCATCATTGTCAACATTGCAATTTTCTTTTTTCACGTTTCTATATTTTATAAACGTAACATTTATTAAAATATTAGCAGTACTGTTTCCTGTACCCGTGCAAGCAAAAGTCGACTTAAGGTGACGAACATATTCATTCCACGACTGCACATATTAAACTTGCACATATGAAAACCGCATTTAATGAGCATTTTTTTGTTTATTGAATGTCATAGTTACGTGACGTCAGCGCCCACAATGATAATTTTAATAAACCGCCCCAAATTTGATTGCAGGTTCAAATAATTTATTTTATTGGTAAAACTTAAGGCTTTTATTGAAGTTATATTTTTACGGGTATTTACTAATTATAAACAATAATTGTAAAAGATAATACATGCATATTCTCTATTATAGTCTATACTCTGATTTTTAATTAACTGGACTAAAGTGACAGCTTTAGGTCGGTCGACCTTTTTCTTGATTCATAAGTGAGGTGTGCGAGTTGAATCAACAACTCACCACTGCGAGTTGCTCCAAGCTTGTAACACACAAAAATGTCGATCGCAGCTGTAATTTTAGTCCAGGTAATTAAAAATCAGAGTATAAATAGTTCTTTGATTAATCGACCAGTACAATGAATAGACATTATAACTAAGTTTTCTTTCTAGTATACTGTTTGATAATTGTAACAGAAATGCGAGTCTTACGTTGTGGTTGCGGTTCAGGCGTAGCTTGTGGCTGAGACTGCGGCTGCAATTGTGGGTGAGGCTCTGACTGCGGCTGTGTTTTCGGCTGCAGTTTAGATATCGACTGTGATTGCGGTAGAGACTTAGTTTGCGACTGCAGATGAGTTTCAGACTGCGATTGTGGTAAAGACGTAGATTGCAGCTGTAGTTTAAATTCACACTGCGATTGTGGTAGAGACATAGATTGTGGCTGCATATGAGTTTCAGATTGTATTTGCGGTAGTGACTTAGGCTGCAGATGCAGCCGAGTTTCAGACTGCGATTGCGGTAAAGACGTAGATTGTGGCTGCATATGAGTTTCAGACTGCATTTGCGGTAGAGACTTCGGCTGAAGCTGCAGCTGAGTTTCAGACTGCGATTGCGGTAAAGACGTAGATTGCAGCTGTAGTTTAAATTCACACTGCGATTGTGGTAGAGACATAGATTTTGGCTGCATATGAGTTTCAGACTGTATTTGCGGTAGAGACTTCGGCTGCAGCTGAGTTTCAGACTGCGATTGCGGTAGAGACTTGGGTTGCGGCTGCAGATGAATTTCAGACTGCGATTGCGGTAGAGACATAGGTTGCGGCTGCAGATGAGTTTCTGATTGCGATTGCGGTAGAGACTTAGATTGTAGCTGCAGATGAGTTTCAGACTGCGATTGCGGTTGAATTTTAAACTGTGGCAGCGGTTGAGTTTCAGGCTGAGACTGCGGTTTAATTTGAGACTGCGGCTGAGGCTGTCAGGCTAGATGCGAAAGATCATCCAATTCAGGCGGCGGCGGTGGGCCTCCGCCTCCTCCACGTGCAAATACAGGCTTTGTCACCACTGACACAGGGGCCTGAAATGAGGTCAGAATAATCTCTTTCAAAGTGTCCTTAACTGCAAAGATAAACAGACAATGTAAGTGATGGCTTGGCTTCCAGCACCTTAATCACAATTTACAGGATATAACTATATAAAGAACGAAGAATAAGGATCCTTGTTTCAATCTGTACAAGTTGATATAACACATGCGTGTTCGTTTATTTAAATATAATTCATTTTTCTGGTGTTACTTTTCATTTCGGAAAATATATGATATCTAGAGTTAAGGGAACTGAAGTGTATGCCGATGAAACCACAGAAAAAGCTACGTGATTTATACCAATAAATAAAATTGACGTATCTGTATATGATTTCAAAATAAAGGCCAAAATTAAATGAAAACTGCTATTTATGCGATTTTAATTGCGATATCTAAATAAATAAGTAACTAAATAGAGGTACAACGAATTTCAGTGAAAACAGAAATTTTATATGAAATTTTCGTGTTGGTACGTGTCATTTAGATACAGGGAAAATCCTGCACGTAATTTGGTGGGCACAGCTAATTAGGGCCGTTTTAAGGATATTGTGCGCAAACCTTACTTAATACCATAGAAGAGTTCATGCGAATACGCAAATTATTGCCCCTCCAACAATAAATAATTGCATTTATTTTATAAGTGTAATTTTTCAGATCCACGGGTACTCATGTTGGCAAAAACGGAACTCTTGTGCATTCGTCATGTCTGTCCGCCCATCTGTTTTTGTACGTCACTGTCTTTTTTCTTAGAAATTACTCGGTTTATACGGATGAAAGACAAAGATGTAGTATATATATATGGTGCTACACATTGGTGTAGTACATTTAACTGAGACTTGATTTTTTTTAATGTAACAGTCGTTTGGGGTATCGATAGTCAGATTTTAAAAAACCATAACGATGTTCTTTAATAACTTTTTTATTGAAGTCAATCAATTTGCCCCCTTTAAATCCCTGCGTACAGGTGCCAGGCACCCCTTGCACCCCCGGGTAAATATGGCATTGGAGCTAATTAAGTAATATAGAAAAATGCAAACGTCCAGTGGAATGCAATGTATAGATATGTGCGCCACATTGAAAAACGACGGCGGCGCACGGCGGTGTGCTGGATGTCTTCAATCGGCGGCGATTTTAAATAATTAAATTGCCTATAAATATAAAAATATTATGTAAATTGTTTACAACTCAACCGACGTCTAAGCCGTGGGCTCTTTTGTCTGTCGTACGCGGTAGATTCAGATGCTTCACCGCCAGGAGGAAATAGCCGAATGATGCTTGGATACTGTCTCCTTTATCTCCAGGTATCTAAGAAAGTATTGCGAAAAAAAAATATGTATGAGAGACTGGACAGTTATAATCTATTTTAAAAATATGATTATTTATAAATAAAAATAGGTACCTTTTAATTTAAAATTTTCCCTCCACATCGTTTGCGAGGTAATATATTTAACGTAAATTTGTATACAACCCACATTACGGGAAATCATTCCTGTGTCATATGCTGACACACCGAGGTTCCATCTGTAGGTTAATCGCGTCCGAACAATGACATTCGGTTATTTCCGCCTGGGGGCAGGGCATCTGCAATCTGCCGTGTAAGGCACCTGTTATAGAGACCAGCGCCTTCTATCGTATGCGCCGCGCGCAAGTGGCGGCGGCGGCGACGGCGCACCGGCGCATATGTCTAAAAGGTTGTACCCCGTGTTCCCCTAGTTGACATAATGACAATGGCGGTATACCAACCTGGCTGACTTGGTTGGCGGAGGAGGTGGGCTGCTGCATGCCCACCACCACCACCTTCTGCGGGGGCGGCGCGGCCCCCGCCCCGCCCGCGCCCCCCGACGGCCCGCTCGTCACCACCACCGACTACAACAAGCCAACATGACACATGCCACACACCACTAACTTTAACTATCGACGATAGAACTTAAATTACATAACATCAGAGAATAGGGAAGTGCACGTATAATTGTTATAGTAAATTCTAAAATTATTTAAATATAGTAGAACAAGCGTTAAAATACAAATTAATCATATTATTTAAAAAAATGTAATGATAGAAAGAATTTCAATTACTGTTTAAATAATACCTATAAAATCTAGTTATATAAGTTTAAGTAAGGCTGGTTGGTGTGCATAGACATTTAACCGACGGGTAAAATAGAACAATTGCTGTTTATTATTTTATTTTAACCAGCGTTTAAATGTCTATACACACCAGCCTAAAAAACTGTTCCTAATCAATGCTTATCTTTTTTTCACTTATAAACTTGAATTGACTGTTGTTTATCTAAAGTATTTCCAATTTTTGACAAACTGTTAGCGACAATCATCTGATATAAAATCCGCCATCTTGACTATTAATCACCTAAAAGGTCTCGGGGTTGTTTAATTTTGACAGCTATTTCATGATTAATTAACATCATCCATAAGAGAAGTTTTTAAGTAAGACTATAAATAATGCGTTATTTGACTCCTTTTACTTGTACAAAGTTATGATGTTATAGGTATAAACCTATAACATCATAATGTATCATAATGTAGGAATATATAAATAATTATATATTCCTACAAAATCTATGAGGCCGCGATGTTATGTAAGATAAAAGTTAATTTGACTAATATCTTTGTTTTATTTCAACATTTTTTTGTACAAATTTATAATATCAAACTGAAATTATCAATCAAATCTAATCATTAACGACATACTCAACAATACTCAACATGCTTTAATTCAAGTTTATTGTTTTTTTTTTTGTTAGACATGCTTAGTAAATTATCATTCGTTTTTATGCAATCTAGTGATTCATGACTAACTACTGTTTAACATTTACATTAAAAGTAACAAAAATAGTTTACCTGAACATTTTGACTACGCACCACCGTAGGTTGCGAACTATGAACGACAATATGGCCCGTAGTACTCGACGGTTGCGCCTATAAAAAAAACTCCAACTCGGCTTAGGAAATCTGGCTGGATAGTAAAATACATTCAGATAGACAGAAAACCTTATAGCCTAAAAATATTCTGAATGTGCACAATGGGCGGTCTTATCGCTAAGAAGCGATCTCTTCCAGACAACCCGTGGCAGGAATAAAACAGATTATATTGTCAAAGGTGGTATACATAAATATTAGAGGATATGCAGTTACTTATATACATTTTATTCATTTATAAACATATAAGTATGTAAAATATTATGTAAGTAAAATTATACTTAATAGACATATATATAAATACACCTACTGATATTACATGCATATATATATATATACACATAAATATACGTAAAAATATCAAACATCACTATGTTGCGGGTAGTGCATTTTTGTCATGTTCTTAAATATTGTTAGTGCTTGCCTAGCTTGTCTAACAGTAACAGGTAGCTCATTCCAGATTCGAATAGCCTGTACAGTAACAGAATTATTGTAAAAAGATGAATAATGTTTGGGAGTATAAATATAAGTCTAAGATTACTAGAAGGTCGTAAATTGTGAGAAGAGATGAATTACGAGATAAAGGATAAAAACACACTAAAGGAGTGAAAGATTATGAGTATTCCGGCGAAAACGAATTGGCAACCACTTGAGTTTTTTACGAAACTCAGAGACGTGGTCATATTTGCGTAACCCAAATATGAACCTTATACAAAAACTTTGGAGGCGCTCAAGTTTATTAAGTTGCTCTTGAGTCAAATCAATATAGCTGGCGTCAGCATAATCAGGAATGGGAAGTAGTAAGGACTCTGCAAGCTTAACTTTGGTGGCTATGGGAAGGAAGTTTATCTATAAGGCGAGACTTTATTTCTTATTTTACCCTCTGTCGGTTTACGTATACCTATATATATATATATATATATCGGGTTTACGGCGTGCGAACGACACCGAGTATAACACAATAATAATCTGAAATATTATAATATATATAAATATTAATATATAAATATTAGGACAACTCCAAGAGTTGCATCCACGCTTGTCAGGCGTCGAGCAGCAATTTGCCCTCCAAGAATACTGTGATTATCAAGCAGTTATTATCGACCATAAGACGATTTGGTTGTAGACTGGTAGGTTGAAGACTGTTTTAAGACTGTCCCCTCTCTGCCCAACACCGCGTATTTAAGACCCTCGTAGCGCGCCGTAGTGACAATATCCAGTAATGCTTTGGCGCCACTTCAGTTCCGCTTTCTTCATAAAACCAACTTCCGCCATCCATATTAACTTCCAACTTCCGGTTACTCCATTTCCGATATTCGTCATATATATATATATATATATATATATATATATATATATACATTGTTTTTCCTTAGAAGTTTATTTGCAGACGATGGATTACCACCCACTACTGACAAATACTTTTCGCTTCATCAACTTTCATTACTGGGTACTATAATAAATAATAAACTTTTTAAGGAATATACTATATGCCGCTACTTGATAGCGTAGTGCAATTGCAGACTAAAACTAAAATCGATAAGACCGCCAATTGTATGTATGTACTCTTTTTAATACACTGTTAATATAGTGAAATACTTTTAAATTGTGTGCAATAAATTACATAACAATTAACACCACTAACAACACCATTGAAACTGGTAAAATGTACCGAACGATATTTCGTTCAGTAATGATATTTCATTAAGAATAACATCTGAATCCAAATACATTTTGTTAGAATAAATATTTCATTTAATTAAAAATAAATCATTAAGTCTTCTTATAATTATAATACATTAATTATAAAATATCTTTTCAGTTCTCATATTCTGAAAGTACGCTTGGAGTTGCCTGATCACAGGAATGAAAACAATACTTTTAGTCCGTGGGAAACAATATTCCCTGCTGATAAAAAAATAAAAAACTTTGCGAACCATAGATAATATGCAACTCATGTCCCAACTATTTTTCAGTCACTTTTTTTATTGTTTAAGCAGGAGGAATACCTTTTGTATATTACCGGGCCCTTAGAGGGGGTGAGACCAAAGCGGCGAGAGTTAGACCACACGACTGGAAAGTGGAATAATAAAATCGCCGCCGGCATGTGTGGAGACTCAGCTGGTAAAGTCGTTCCCAATATACTAATACTCCACTAAACCTTACTGCATCCCATGTGCCCGCTCTTGTGGTTGGAAGAGCGTGAGACATAGAACGCAGTTATGCCCACGCTCATCCGCACATCAAGGGCTGAGAGTTCCCTGGGAAGCAGAGCAAACTCACTTGATCAACAGAGGTTAGTTCCACCGCATCCCCAGATGCCTGTGGACCCCTGTAGCGGAATCACGGGAGGAGATTTTGCGCATATCTGCGCCTCCGGAAACCCGACTAACGTCGGTACTCGTGAGTCGCATGCGCACCTCTGTCCCTTTCTCGTTCAGCGGCCTCCTTACGTGACATTACTGCCTCGCAGAAGATTGCCGCAACCCCTCAATGTTCGTCGCTGTGCAGCATAGCCTCAACCAAAGTACCCAGCGAATCAATTGACCCTACGACGGCCTCGAGCTCAAATCTCTGCGGTGCCTAGGCAACGCATTCGACCAGCGTATGGAACGCAGAGTCTAAAGCGCGCTAAACTGGCGGCATTGAGGGGAAGGCAGACATCCCACAATCTTATGCAGATACTTATCGAAGCAACCATGCCCGGTAAGTATCTGTGTCCTCCTGAAGGTCAGGGTCCTGCGTTTCCGCGCGACTCGTCGCATTAGGTGTGGGCGCACGGCCTCCACTGTATCAATGCCAGCTGCAGGAGACTCTAAATCTCTTGACTAAGCTCGGATCATGGTCGTGGTTTCCCGCGTCCTGATCGCCTCAAGCTTGACCCGGCAATAAACCAGGCCACGAGTGAGGGCATCTTGTCGGGAGCGTCAAACTTTGGCAAGTACGTCCGCCTGGAGAAGCCAGGGCGGATCACCTGCCAAGAGTGTCGCGGCCCTCCACGATACTGTACGGTATCCACGTATGGACCTCAATACCACGACCCGTTGTGCTCGGCACAACAGTCCTATTGTGACGATGAAGTGCAACGGACCACACGGGTGCACCGTACAGGGTCATACTCCTAAGGATGCCCGAGTAGAGCTTCCGAGTCGTCGTCCCCGGTCCCCCCACGTTAGGGAGAAGCCGAACGAGGGCGCCTGCGGACCTCACAATTTTGGGAACTAACTGCTCAAAGTGCACTTTGAACAGCCATTTCCCGTCGAGAATGGGTACAAGATATTTCACCTGGAACCCAACGGCAATATCCACTCCTTGAACTGTAACGGTTAAGTCCGCAGGGGGATTCCGGAAACGCCTATGGAAGATGAGGGCCTCCGTCTTCGCGGGGGATACCCTCAAGCCTACCTACGTTAAATCATTTCATTTCATTTATTCTTTATTGTACATAAAATGGTTACAAATAAAACTACAAAATAGTGGTGACATACAAAAGCGAGCTTAACCTTAAAAAGAAAATGCGGTATAAATTGTGTAATATAAAAATATCAACAATTTTGTAACAACATTTTATACTTATAGATTGATGGCCCATGAAGTGGGCCGTCTGCCTGTCCGCTGAACTCATGCAATAAAAATAAAATAAAATAAAAAATAGTTTACACTAAATTATTATTTAATTTACATAAGTTTAAGCTAAATATTTACTATCATCAATGACAAAAAAATACTGGGTACATTAAGAAATTTAACGGCCATTTCATATAGAAATAGTTGTTTGTTTAACTAATCAGTTTTAATTTACTTTCCTCATATTCGAAATACAAAGCAGAATGTTAATGTCGGGTGAAAGGTCTATTTAAGCATACGAACTATTAGCGCCCTCACTACGGTCGTGAGCCAAACCATCTCACGCCTAAATAGGTCACTTTCACCTCTCGTGTAACAATCTACTATTATTCAATCTAAAACTTTTTCCCCAACCTAATATATAAACCTTCAATGCTTTAGTTTCTTGTTGAATTCACAACAATTACAAAGAAACCAAGTCAATATAGTGTAAACAACTGCACAGCAAAACATAAAGAAAAGTCACAGCCAACCTGATTTGAAGTACCTAATACATATACGTTCATTTCATTCATACACGTTCAATAGTTTTGAAAACGGATGCGATCGCAACGCCATCTTTTTCGATATTGTTATCTATCCCGCAGAAACGACGGCATTTATCGGGATAAAAAGTATCCTAAGTCACGCCCCGGGATATGAGCTAGCTCTGTGTCGAATAACATTTGAATCCGTTGAGTAGTTTTCACGTGATCCTCTAACAGACAGACAGAAAGGCAGACAAAATTTTTAAAATTGTATTTTCGAAATCTTTTGGTCCGAATTATTTATTCCCCCTGATCTTTTTCGCATTTTTAAAGGCATTGTAAAAACTCGAACCATTTACAGATTTATTATAGTATAGATTATATTACCTGCGGTGGTTTCTGTTGGGAAGTGACAATGACGAATTTCTGCGGCGGCGGAGTGGAAGGGGCCGGCGACTGCGGTGCTGGGGAACCGATCACCACGTTACGCGACGTCACCGTTTCTGTAATATAATTTTTTATGTCCCTATCCCTATCTCTATTAATATTATAAATGCGAAAGTAGCTCCGTCTGTCTGTCTGTCCATCTATCCGTTCCGTTTTCACGGAAAAACTACTGGACCGATTTGGCTGAAACTCAGTATATATATATATATATATATGTTTTCGATGCCGAGAATGAACATAGAATACTTTTATCCCGAAAAATGGGACAGTTTCTGGGACAAAAATATATTTGTCTCTCTGTTTGTTATGATTTTACGGAAAAACTACTGGACCGACTTGGCTAAAAATCGGTATATATGTAATTTTAATACCGAGGGTGGACAAGGAATATACTTTTCATCCCGGATTTTAGGATAGATTTTGGGATAGATTTATGAATAGGTTATCCCAGAAAATATGATAGGTTTTTTATTTGTGGTATGCCATTTTGTTTATTTTGGTCAATTTGGTCGTTTTAGTCATTTCGGTAGTTTTGATAGTTTTGGTGGGTAGTTTTGTTTGTTTTGGTTGGTAGTTATGGTTGTGTTGCTAGTTTTGGTTGTTTTGGTAGTTTTGGTTGGTAGTTTTTGTAGTTTTGGTCGTTTCGGTAGTTTTGGTGGTTAGTTTTGTTTGTTTTGGCAGCTGTGGTAATAGTGGTAGTTTTAATAGTTGTGGTAGTTTTGGTAATAGTGGTAGTTTTGGTAATTTGGTAGTTTTTGTAGTTGTGGTAATTTCGGGAGTTTGGTAGTTAGGGGTGGTAGTTTTGGTCGTTTCGGTAGTTTTGGTGGGTAGTCCCAGTATCCCTTTTTTAGCAAGATACTTTTTAATTTGGTTTTGAATTTAGTGAAAGGCAGATCTAACATTTCACTCGGAATCTTATTGAAGAAGCGTATACCAACCCCCAAGAAAGAGGACAGTACTTTTTGTAATCTAAAAGATGGCAATATCAGTCTATTACAATGCCTGGTATTGAAATTGTGAACATCCTTATACTGCTTGTAGGCACTCAAATTATAACGAATATAAATTATATTATTAAAGATATATTGGCAGGCGACCGTCATAATATCGATTTCCTTAAAGCATTCTCTAAGAGACTCCCGAGGGCCGAGGTTGCAAATTGATCTTACGGCTCTTTTTTGTAAAACAAATATGGTCTCTAAGTCAACAGCGTTGCCCCAAAGTAAAATACCATAAGGACATGACACTATGAAAATAACTAAAATAAACTAGTCTAGCAGTCTCTTCGTCAGTGAACTGCCTAACTCTTCTGACCGCATATGCAGCAGAACTAAGTTTTCCTATATATGAGCGCCCCAGTGGAGCTTCTGATGTAGATTAATGCCTAAGAATACAGTTGAATCTACTAGATTAAGTCTAGTGTCGTTAAGAGAGATATTAATATCGTATTCTTTTACATTGGGCATAACAAACTTAACACATTTAGTTTTGTTCGGATTGAGTAATAAGTTGTTTACAGTAAACCACTTAGATATTTGGGATAAGGCGTTGTTTACGTCGTCAAAGTTGTTTATTTCTGTTAACTTTAAATATAAGTGACGTATCATCAGCAGTTTGTTTTGGCAGTTGTGGTAATAGTGGTAGTTTTGATAGTTGTGGTAGTTTTGGTAGTAGTGGTAGTTTTGGTAATCTGATAGTTTTTGTAGTTGTGGTAATTTTGGGAGTTTTGGTAGTTATGGTAGTTTTGGTCATTTCGGTAGTTTTGGTGGGTAGTTTTGTTTGTTTTGGTAGTTGTGGTAGTTTTGGTAGTTGTTGTAGTTTTGGTAGTTGTAGTAGTTTTGGTAGTTATGGTAGTTTACTGAGAGGATAGACGGGGATATATATAAATAAAACTAGAACGGGTTGAAATAGGGGATACAAGTTTGTATAGGAGACTAATTATTTCTCAAGTTTATAGATATAAAAATTGATAATCTATTAAAAAATGCGATATTGACTCAATCTGTCTGTCTGAATACCGAAAATGGACATAAATACTTTTTATCCTGCGAGATTGGATAGTTTGCAATATAAAATGAAGTAAATCTTCCAAGGCCAAATAGCATCAACATAGAAATATAATACAATGTAACCTGTATTAACTCCTGCTCTTTAAACAAGGGGTGCACTAGAGTATGACCCGCGGCGCAGCCGCGGGGTAAACTTTAGTTAATATTATAAATGCGAAATTAACTCTGCCTGTCTCTCTGTATGTTACGCTTTCACGGAAAAACTATTGGACCGATTTGACTGAAACTCAGTATATATGTTTTCGACGCCGAGGATGAACATAGGATACTTATTATCCCGAAAAATTGAATAGTTTCCGGGATAAAAATATGTTTGTCTCTCTTTTTGTTATGCTTTTACGGAAAAACTATTGGGCCGATTTGGCTGAAATTCGGTATATTTATAATTTTAGTACCTAGGATGAACAAGGAATACTTTTCATTTCGGATAATGGGATAGATTTTGAGATAGATTTATGTAAAGGATACCCCAGAAAGTAGGATATGTTACTTTTTGTGATTTGCCATTTTCGTCATTTTTGTCATTTATGTAGTTTACAGATAGATAGACGGGGGATAGATAAATAAAACTAGAATGGGTTGAAATAAAGGAGGAAAGTATGTATGGAAGACCAATCATTTCTCAAGTTTATAGATATAAAAATTCGTCATCTATAGAAAAATGCGAGTGAAACGGTCTGTCCATCTTTTAAGTTTTCACGGAAAAACTAGAGTACTGGGTCGGTTTTGCTGTAATATTGTACATATATAGTTTTAATACCGAAAATGGACATAGATACTTTTCGTCCCGGGAGATGGTATAGTTTGCGATATAAAATGAAGTGAATCTTCCGTGGGCAAATAGCACTTACAGTGGTGGTCATATAATTAAGAACGCTTTTCAAACTAAGACACAAAACGAATTGCATTCAATTTTTTTATTTCTCTCGATATCGTAAAATTTTTCCATAATACCGCTGTATTCATTGATACAGATATTCATTGATATGATTAACTAAAAATAAATAGACAAACTTTTACACTACTTCTAAACATAGTATTCCTATTTACTGGCTGTTCACGTAATTAAGAACGCTAAATAGTTTATACCTTTATTCGAATTTAAATAGAGAACACTCAGTCGATTTGTTACTTTTTGTATAATTTTGGCGCCATTTAGTGCTGTAAAATATTAAAAGTGATTGCTTCTTATGAAAAAAACAATGGAAAAAATAAAAGTTGTGATAAATCTACAAGGGAAGTAATAATAAAACTTCGCCGGAAGAATTGGTCTTATAAAAAGATAGCCGACCATCTGCAATGTTCAAAAACGATGGTTTTCCACGCTGTAAAGCATTTTGCTATATATCAAACTACTTCGAATGTTCCACGTGTACCTAAACAGAGAAAAACAACTCCTCGAGATGACCGAAACATCGTTCGTATGGCAAAACAAAATCCCTTTAAGGGGTCCATGAGCTGAGAAAAGAATATTTTGGTGAAAACAACCCTTCAGCAATCTCAGCACGCACTATTCAAAGACGTTTGGTAGAAGAAAAATTGCACGGTAGGATAGCAAGAAAGGTACCCATGTTGAAACTTTGCCACAGGCAAGCCCGGCTTGCATTTGCGAGAAAGTATGAAAACTGGACTGAACGACAGTGGAAAAATGTACTTTTTTCTGACGAGACGAAAATAAACAGAGTATGTTCTGATGGAAAACGATATGTACGACGTCCCCCGAATACAGCATTCGACCCTAAGTACACGAAAGTTACATTAAAGCACGGTGGTGGAAATGTGAAAATTTGGGGGTGCTTTCTGGACATGGTGTTGGACCTGTAAAGTTTATAGAAGGTAACATGGATCAGTTCTAATACAAAATATACTGGAAGAAAGAATGTTACCTTATGCTGAAGACGTTCTACCGGTTATTTGGACATTCCAGCATGATAATGATCCAAAGCACACTGAACGCACCGTAAAGGAATTTCTTACAACGCAATCAGTTTCTGTCTTAAACTGGCCAGCTAACAGCCCAGATCTAAACCCAATAGAGAATCTGTGGTTCGAAGTAAAGAAAAAGGTTTCAAATACACAGTGTGGGAATTTAAGAGAGCTGTACGACGTTTTTTTAGAAGAATGGAACTCTATTTCTCTTGCGAAATGTTAAAAAATAATAGAGTCAATGCCTCGCCGGTGTGAAGCACTAATTAAAAGCCGTAGATATGCTATTAACTATTAATTTTAGTTAAAAATATATTAAATTGCTTTTTAAATTTCTCGCGCTACATATTGTACATGCCGTCAAAGATAAGCGCGCAGCTGCCTGTTGTAAGCGCAGTTTATTGTCTTCCCGGATTAAGGAATTCTTTTGTGTTTTGAATTTGTAATTAAGAAAAACATGCTATTGTTTTTCTATTTGTTTTATAACCATCATTAGGGTCGAACTAATCCTTATTGTTATTGTTTTCGACTTTGTGGCCGTTCGCAGGTGTGCAAATTACTATTTCTCGGAAATTCAGAGCACGCGGCCAATTTCTTTGTACTGTGTAGTGAGTATAAGACAATGCCCGAATGGAGGGGCGGGCAGTCAAGGGACAACTACGAAACGAGTAAGACGTTTGCTAGTACTCTCGATTAGCGATATATACGACGGATTTTGCGCGTCTCGAATTGTATTGAATCGAGCAGTGTGAACTGGTTGCATCCAGTTTTATTTGTATTTGTTTTATACGTGTTTGTACAGTTCTAATAAATTCTATAGTAGTTCCAAAGGCATTTTTAATTGGAGTCCTGTAGCTCGTAACAATATTATTTTTTTTTTAAATGTGAGTGTTATACAAAACGATTCCCGAGCAGTTTAATAAATCGTTCTTAATTATTTGTCCAGGTTCAGTACTATTTGAATGTGTTACTTTGGTAAAATAAATAAAATGTGATAAAAATAGTTGGCGATTTTATTCTTTATTCCTAAGCCACGTACGTTCCTCTATTAATGTGGCTATTTTATAACATAACTAGTTGCTTCTCAGAAGGTACACATCTCTGTGTATGACATGATTTAAATAAAAAAACTTCTAGAACTTCAAATCGTTCTTAATTATATGACCACAACTGTATATAAAAATTTAATACAATGTAACCTGTATTAATGCTTGTTCTTTAAACAAGAGGAGGGTCAATCCCTGGTCCGTACTAGGGATTGATCCGCGGCGTAGCCGCGGGGAAAACTAGCACGTATATAATTTTTATATACGTGTATATACTGAACTGTTCCTAAAATGCTAAATTTGGAAAGAGAAGCCGGTGCCGTAGTCACCAGAAAAATAAACAATAAATTTACTTTCAAATACAATATTATAAATGGGTAGATGATATAATATGTTCTAACATTATTTACATATTATAAAAGAACAAGCGTTAAAATACCATCTTATTTATTTTCAAAATATCACGATATAAATAAGTCCAGCAGTGGACATAAATTGGCTGAAGAAAAAATAGAAGAAAATGATATAAATATTTGACTACTTTTACTTGTAGAAATTTATATAATCGTACACAATCTAACAGGCTTCGACGTTTTGTAAGACGACAAGAAGTATTTCAGTTGATTTGACTGTTCAGTACTCTAATAAAGTACTTACCGACTGGCTTAGCCGTATGCGATATTATGGACGGTGATGGCGCGGATGGCACGAGCGGCGGCGTGCAGGTGACGACGGCCACCGCACCGCCGCTGCCGCCGCCTGATGGCGACGCGCGGACCTTGCTCACCGCCTGCTGCAAGCTGGGGCCTAGGTAGCCGTAGTCGCGTCTGACATGCGCCAATAAAGCATTTAATATAAGGATATTCACAATTTTAACACTAGACTGATACTGCCATCTTGTAGTTGTCAAATCGATGGTATTCGCATTTTCAATAAGATTCGGAAAAGATGTTAAATCAGTCCACGAATAAAATCAGAAATCACTCAACGCCAAAATGGCGCATCAAATGGGCACAAAAATAAACAAACACCAGCCAGTCCAATGCTAATAATAGGAGTCATTGACTTACTTGTAATCTTCAGGCAAATCGGGTGGTTGACGCAGTTGGCGCACAACGGGAGCCAGCACCTTGAGGAGCTGGTGCTTGAGATTCCCGGCGGCCAATCGGTCCGCGCCGCCCAGTCCACTGAGCGCGCCCTCCACCCGCTCGCCCAACCACCGCACCCGAGGCAGGATGAACACCTTATACAAACATCACCATCAGCATTATATCCAAGGCCACAAGCGTCCAAAAACCCAATTCTGCTATTATGATATCGCCAGCAAGGTCGACCACTGGCGTCATATTGGGTGTTTTTTCATACAAAATTATCATTATGACGCCAGTGTTCGACAATTCTGAAAGAGGGCATTTTCGTAGATTCGTATGATGAACATGGCTAGTACCAATATAAAGTGGAATTTTATGTTGTTTTACAACTACCCTTATATCTGGACACGTGTTAATTTCACTAAGCGATTCTCCAAAGGCAACCACTTTAGGCTCTCAGATTGTTATCAGAATTTTAGGGTCCCGTAGCCATTTAAGCTAAAACTTAATGCTCATGTTATCGTCATGTCTGTTTTGGTATGTTACTAATGTCGGAAGCTCCCGAGTCTACATGGATGAAATTTAGTATGGCTACGTAATTTTATATGTACTAATTTTATAATTTTGTTTTTACTAAACAATGTTTCATACATAATAATAAATTACAATAGATTTTTATGTATGAAACTATGTCTGAATTCTTAATTTTATTGTTAAGATTTGTGTAGGTAATATGCATTTATCGTAAGTAAATTTTGTACATTTATATCTTCAAAAATATGATAATGCACGAGCGAGATAGCATACTACATTTAGGTAGCTTTTTAATGATACAATTTTTCTATCATTTAATAAAACACATGTAATAAACTTCATTGTTACCTTGACAACCTCTGGGCCCAGTTCTGCCAAACCCTGCACGGCGCCATATAATGATGCCAATGGCGTCTTTTCAGACTCTTTCATAGAGGCCATCGACGGTCCATTGCCAGTCTCATTATTAGTTTGCGATGGACACTGCAGTGCTTTTGCGAATAACCTATGCATAATACAAGTTTACAATTTAATTATTACTTGGCACTGGATTGAAGCCGAAGCCTGTAATTATACTTATTTTAGGCTAGCTTCTGCCCGTGGCCTCACTCGTGATAACGTAGATTTTGCAGAACAATGGAGGACCAGTCGTTGGAATCCCAGACTCCCGGGCCCGGAGATAGTGGGCATAAGCATTCTCCCAACGTTATAAAAAAAGGATATGTATATTTATGTCCGAAACAGCCCTACAAATTTATTATATACCAGGATATGCCCGCGACTTCGTCCACTCTTTACTTGAAATTACCGGGACACAAAGTACTGCAGCATTTAAAAAAGAATGTAAGCTATCGTTTAAGTGAAAACTAGGACGGAATAAGCTGATTTTGATGCACCCGAACAACTACAAACCGCTCCTGAGAAAATTTCCGCGGATTTCTGGGATAAAAAATATCACACATTTTATTACATGAAATTGCTATCGATCAGTGAAAAAATCACATTGGAATTCAAATTTTATTTTTCAATTTGGCCATTTTAAATCCTTCCCCGAAAAATTCCCGCGGGATACCCAGGATAAAAAGTAGCGCAGATTTTAAGTCTAATAATTTGCTGTCGATCAGCGAAAACCGTATCGAAATCAACGCTGTAGTTTTTACGTGAATCATTGTGTTATGTGAATGAAAAAAGAGACAAACAGATGCGAAATCTGTAGTAGAACACTTACAAGCCAATAGATGGCGCTGTGCAATAATTGAGGTCACAAACGTTTCCCGAAACATACAAAGAATATATACAAATTTTCAACTATAACAGATGGGCCTGCGAGGAACAGCACTAGCCTCGCTGGAAGATCTTTCTTTGAGACGGAGGAGCATTTCATCTCCCTCCTCCAACCTACACGGGGCACCCCCCTTCAAATCTAAAAAAATTGCATCGTGTTCTCCATCCTTTCTTTACATAGTCTATTCCAGTTGTTTTTTGTTGAATAGCTTCAATGTACGGAACAGACACGGCATGTTCAGAATTCTATAATATTATACATAGATAGATAGTACATATTGAAATCTCTTGAACATGATTAACCGCATCTGACAAGGAAAATCACACAAAAACAAAACAAAACGTACAAACAAAGTTCCTTTAAGTCAAGTTGACTAGAAGAGATATCTTTTATTTAGCGATAAGGTCGCCTTTTGTTTTACCAAGTATTGTAACTATGCATTGTATGTATTTGTTTTGGTGAGCAATAAAGTATCATCTTGTAGCAGCGAGACGTAGAGGTAAAATGATACTTCAGATGGCAGAGAGTAGTATTTAGTGTCGAGTCCTGATGTGAACTGAAGTGAATTAATTTATTTTGGAAACTGTAACCTTAAGTACAATAAATATTAACAAGTCGTACACCTAGCACAGTGTGTGAACGGGACGGATGATGTGCGAGCGAGATAGAACAACTATTAATATGTGTGCTCCCGCGTTGCTAGGACTAGACGTATGCAGCTCCCATAAATGGTAGTGCGCATGCGTCTCGCGGGCGCCGACGTCAGTTGGGAGCCCGGAGGCGCAGGTATGCGCATGACCTCCCTCCCTGAAATACCGCTGCAGGGGCCCTCTAGCATCTAGGGAGCAGAGGAGTCTTCACCCCTGTTGACGAAGTGAGTTTGCCTCTCCCGGGGCATTCTCAAGCACTTGTGCGCTAGGATCGGTGTGGGCGTAACTACGTTCTGTATCTCACGCCTTTCCTGCCATAAGCGCGGGGCACATGGGAGGAGGGTGGTTTTAGTGGGGTATTGATTAGTCGAGTCTCCACACAAGCCGGTTGATTATTGTTTGGATTGCCTCAGTGGAAAGCCTCCATGATCAACAACGGTCTAATCCCTAGCAAAGGACCCGGTATGTGCGAAATGCATTTCCCCGGCCTTAAAAAAAAAAAAAAAATGCAGCTCCCATAATCTAATTACAAAATGACCGACGTAGCAGAACACGAGTGTAGTAGAAGTCAGTGCAAGTACTAAAGTTCATCAGTTCTTATTCTTTCCCTGTATAATAGCCATGTCCATAGATGTAAAATATAAGTAATAATTTAAAGTATATTTTTATTTATGTAATAATTTAAAGTAAATTTAATTTATAATATACATTAATTATATTTTTTCTTGCTTCCTCGGACTGTTCCTTATTCATTCTTTGAATTCAATTCAAACATTCAGTTTGTAGCTGTCAAGATTAAATTTGCTTTTTTCTTTTGTCTCTAAGTGGAAAAAATTCTAATGTAATTTTACTGAGTTTAGTATTGATCAGTTTACTTGTATACAAGACTGCTGTGTTTGGTAACTACTCAGCTGTGAACTGAGATGCTATGAAATAAGTGAGAAATAAACTTTCATACCTTGTAACTCTTGTCTGTAAGTTATTGGTGGAAGTATTAAATGTCTTGCATATTTGCGCCATGAGTCTAGCGGCGAAGTCACGGAGTGCCCAGTGGTTATCCATCTCGGGGCGCAGGCACAGCTGCCTAGAGACTATGCACGTCGACACTGATGGTATCAGTTCATGGAGCTAAAGAAAAAAAATGTACTAGTAGTACTTACTTATAAAAGAATATTTGCACATAGGTCAATTTTTATACCGGAAAAATATACGGATTCCATGGGATAACATTTAACGCAAGTGAGCCGCGGCCAAAAAGCTAGCTTTGTATATTTCTATACACATGAGTATTAATTATCTAGAGAAGTAGTAGAGTAGACCTATTTGAGAAGCATGATGAGCCAAGAGAGACTATCTGTTATTAGTTCTATCAATTGAAGTGGAAATAGTCCCTGGAGTTAACTAGGACAGACCTGATCTTGAAAAAATTCAGTAAGGCCAAAAGTCGAAAAGTTCGTTAATTGTAATGTGATAGTTTATGTAATTTCATCAACATTTTATTAGCAATAAATCTCATATGCTCATAAATCAGTCTCAGCCATCAGGCAGTCTCATTCTATTTTTCGTTATCTTTCTGATTGGGAATTGAAAGAAGCCTCACAAAGCTAATGTCGCAGACTGGGTCTAGCGGCGCCAGTTCACCACTTGCTATACAAATTGTTCTTATTTGCTGGAGTATAAATAGTTGTATACTTTTATACAGTAGAAAATGCATAATTTTTATTTCATACAATTTTAAGTAAAATCAATTAGATCAACATGCAACTTAAATAATTCTATGTCATTTTTAAATTTTACTTACATATTTCTCCAAATATAAAGATTGGTTGTCCAGCAAGGCCTTTACCATCCTCATGAGGTATATAAGCAGGGCTAAATTATTTTGCACTACATTCACTTTAACACCTTCAGATATGAATGTGCACATTCTTGGCAACATTTCATGTAAGCCAGGGTCACATGCCAAAGATTGCAATGCTTCCTAAAAGAACGATAAGACCATTCTTTGTACACAATCAGAATAATACTAGTTTTGTTTAATTGTGTACAATAAAGAGTTATCTATTTATCTAATTATAATACATTTCTCTTTTAAATTCATACTCCTTTATTCTGGCATATATAATCACACAGTCTATACAGGATGTTTCAGCAAACGGAACACCTGTTTGAAACCGTTATAGTATACTGGGAATATATCTTAATTAAGATGCATTATAATTTTATTATTTAATAATAACAGAGACACACTAAGAAAAAAAAATGTTGGTTGTGCGTCTCCTTAACATTGTTCACTAAGAATGATTGAACTTTGCATAAAACATTTGGTAAGTTCGTTGCCCTTTAATAATGCCGACAAGCACAGACACGCCGACAAAGCAACCGCGCATCCGGCTTACCGATAGTCAGGGTTTATAAGTTCAGCTGACAGTTCGTGATCTCAACGAATTGTAAACATTGTTAAGGGAATCCTATCAAAAGTGCGTCGCTGCAGAAGTTAGTTTTCATGCGTTTTTTCAATACCGGATGAAAAAAATAAGTTCGATTTAAAATCTTTTACTGTACATGTTCCACCTGGTTTTATGCGAAATTATGGTGATAAGAAGTGAAAATTTAAACGGTCATAAAGAGTTATGACCGTTTAAACTAAATTTTTAAGAATTTTTCCTTTTGCAACTGTATGCTAGTGTTATGTCCTTTCACCCATTTAAGTAGGTGTTCCGTTTGTTGAATCACTCTGTATAATCTCTATTTAAGGTTTCTTTATCACATAATATTCATCCCTCGTCATTACATGTGATACCACCTTAATCTATATGCACTAATAGTACATAACAGTTTATAGCAGTGGACTGTAGATACTGTAATTGGCTGCCTACAACATGTTGATAGATAGATAACACTTTATTGCACATCAAAATATACAATTACAAGAACAAATCATAGTTACAGTACTTTATAGGCAATACAATAAGCATGATTACGGTAGTCATTCGTCCCGATACGTCGGGACATGTAACAGTTATTACCAATGGTGTCCCGACGTCCTGACGATCTATAAAATGTCCCGACAATTAACACTACAATACTAAAACAGAACGCACCGAATCGCGATATGGACGAATATGATAACATTTCGCTCGGGATTTGGAGCTTGTGGTGAGGGAAGATAGAAGATGCCATATATTTGCCCCATATTTTTAGAGTCCTCGCGGTAAACAAACGAACAGAATTGTCTAGGAATTATTCTTGAACACAGTGAAGTTATTCTTCAATGTAAGGTTAATTTTAAGATGAGTTGTGTAGAATTTTATAAATTTGTAAAATGATTGTCGATTATTAATTATTGTGTCCCAAGTGAAATCAAGTGAATATATGAGAAAGAAGAACTGTATCCCTTGCTCACTAATCAATAATAAAATTAAATGTTTTCCAAATTATCTGTTAGTTTTTGCTTTATTACACTTACAAATAAATTCCGCACCAAAATGGCCCGACGGCGTCTTGGGAAAATATGGCAGCCCTAAGCATGGTAACAATAATGCGTTTACGATTTTTTTTCCATTAGAACGTTATGCAAAATTTACAATTTACTGCTTTAGTTTCTCTCTGTAATAATATCATGTAATTACCGCTCTGCGTCCTTCATCGCTACCAACACAAGCTTCGGTTATTTCCTTGTAATAAAGTTGTTGTTCCACACTCAGTTCATGAGTTGCTAACTGCTTTACATGGACTGATTCTGATGCTTTGAGACGAGCTGCTTTTCCACACATGGGTTTTCCTAAAATAAAGATTGTTTTCTTGTATTATTTTTTATGCATAACTGGCAAACAGGCGGACAGCACACCTAATGGATAGAGGGGTGTTACCATCGGTGACAGAACTTTACAACACAGGCTCGAAACCAATACATTGCTAGCCTTTAGATGGAATTGGGATAAAGGGATCACACAGGAGGAATGGGATAGAGACCATATGATAAGGGAATGCAACGGAGGGTGTGATATGGAGAATGGGGAAGTGGACCATCATCTAAACCAGGTATGGGCAACCTTTGACAAGTTGAAGGCCAAACTTTAGCGTGCAAATACGTTCGCGGGCCGCGTTTAAAAGTATTTAGTGCATTTTAAAGTAGTGATAATATTTTTAAATAAACTAGTTTAGAATAATTGAGAAGCAATAAATCTTTTGATGTGTCGCCCGTGAGGCGGCAAACCTCAAAGAATTCGATCGAGCATGCCGAGTGGCGGCGATTATCAAAGAGTGAGGCGGTAAACATCAAAGGATTTTGATGTTTCCCGCCTCACTGTCACTCCCGTGAGTATAAGTACCTAATGTAATATTTTTTAACTCTATTTTTATGAGCATACTGTTTAAATTATTAAACAAACTTATTATATTATTATAACTATTCAAAACTAAAAATAAACTTAATTATAAATAGTACACGCTATTATAGACTGTGTAACAAATCGCTGCCAGATGGGAGCGTGCCCAGAAGGCTGACTGCATTGTCGCGCTGTATGGCGATGCTTATTTGTTGGGCGAAATATGAGCCAGCCTTCTGATCACGGCTGGCATCAAAGAGTTTCTTGCAAATCTCTTTGACGAAACTCTTTGCCGATGGACCCCACGGACCAAATGTTTCAACTCCAAACGGTACAAATATGTAACCCCTTCCTAAGGTTCCATATTTGCGCCGCTTGAGAGCTTCAGCTTTTGAAGCAGCGTTGCCAGACTCTAACTCAGTCATTGGAAGATGTGACGGCGCTAGAGTGTCTACACTATATATATTTTTTATAACTACTATATTTTTTAATTGGGTTTTTTCAAAATGTCTCGCGGGCCGGATCATATCTTACAGCGGGCAGGTTGTTGCCCATATATAATCTAAACTCTCAATAATCATATGAAACACGATTAGCGTAAGGCTAATTGTACCATGCCGAAATTTTATGAGGGTATAGTATAACAGGATTGAGCTGCTCCTCAGATGTGTAATCAATATAATGATTCCAGCATGGCTCTATCATGTCAAAAAAGATTTAGGGTATATTATTATATTTATATTAGGGTATACATAATTGTACACATTGCTTTTCCTTGACATTGTTTTCCTACACAATAATACTTAAATCACTATTTAGTCAACTCAAGGTACATCTATACATACATACAAAGTTAGATATTAAGTAGAAAATGTTTTAAATTATTAGTTTAACTAAAATTTTATCTAATAAGAAAAGGCAAGATACTCGTACAGCATGTAACAGAATTAATGCAATGCTTGATATTAGTTGGTTCAAAATTGACACTTGAATCAATATCTATTCTGTTCTATTTTTGGTCGGCAATGGCTCCAACGCTTTATGCGCGCGTTGATTTTGCCAATGTCGGAGTGACTGTGTAAAAATGACAGGTGTAGGGCGATCAGATACTAAATTATAATAATAGCTTTGAGCGGTGAAGAACGGCAAGAACGTTTTCTGATAACCTGAGGACAACACAAAACAACAATTGTTTAAACTAACAACGTTATAAATAAATATTATTAATATATAGATATTTACATAAAATATATACAAATTTAGTATGAACAAGAGTTAACAGGTAATTGACATTCACAGAACGATCACATTCTGAAGGTAATATATCATATATATGGGTGGTAATTTTAGGACAGTGAAAGAATATATGTTCCACTGTTCCATCTTCCAAGCCGCACTCGCACAAAGAGTGATCGCGTATTCCTAATTTTGCTAAAAAGGTGAGAGAACCTACATGTCCAAGTCGAAGGCGTATTAGGGTAGATGTAATTTTTTTAGGTAAGAATCGGCGTCGGAAAAACCATGGAGTGGAGGGGATGATTGGTTGTAGGGAGCCGTAATATTTACCGACTGACTGACTAGACTGCTGCCATTGTTGATTCCACTGATCATGCATTTCAAGAGACGAGAGAGCATATAAGTCTCTGGGGAAGCATTTATTATACTTATCAATACATAGAGAAATAGCCTGTTTAGCACAATTATCGGCAGTTTCATTTCCTATTATGCAAGTGCTACTTCAAGGCCCAAAGAATGGCAGTGGTGTAAGACTTTCCTAACTTGGAGAATGAGGGGAAAGTTTTGTCGGGAGTGGAATGGGGGCTTCAGAATGTCTTGCAAGGCAGCTGAGGGAATCAGTGAATATGATGGCATTTTTAATTTGGTGTGATTCTATATAAAGAGCGGCCTCTAGAAGGGCAATACACTCACCAGTAAAAACTGAGCTGTAAGATAGAATTTTAAAGTTAAGGATAATTTTAAATTTAGGGATCCATACAGCTGTACCGACCGGGCTATTTGGGGATAATTTAGATGCATCTGTGAAGATCGGGAACCATTCAGACCATTTCTTTTGGAATATTTGATTGAACTTTTCATTAGCTATGTTAGAATCTTTGTCTATGCCAAAATTAAGTATGATATTTGGGATAAAGAGTAGACTGTTGAAGTTTATTTCGAATAGGGGATTATGATAATTTTGAAAAAGTTTAAAGGGGACATTGTTAAGTTTTTGCAAGGATTTTACTAAGAGAGGGAGAGGCTTATGATTCCAATATGGAGATAGAAAGGTTATATCAGAAAGATCTTTGAGAGAGTCAAGAAGAGGGTGGTTAACTAATTGAACAGCTTTATAGAAGAAACGATCTGCAAGGAGTTGTCGACGAAGGGCTAAGTGGGGCTCTAGGCATTCGACCTGGAGGGCGCTAGTGGGTGACGACTTCATAGTGCCAGTAATAATCCTCAAACACTTTGCCTGTAACCGATCAAACTTAGCAAGGGCGAGCTTATTGCATGGTTCTAACAAAAAACTTCCGTAATCAAAATGGCTCCTAATTATAGCATTGTATAATAGTTTCTGATTATATGGATGGGAACCCCATTTAACACCAGATACGTAATACGCTCGTAAATGTTAATGTTCTTCTCCACTTTATTTGCAACATAATTTAGTTGATGTATGCCAGATAATTTAGAGTCTAGAAACAGACCTAAACATTTTACATTATCTTTAACTTCTATAGGTTGATTATTGACATTTATATCTAATGGAGGGATAGATCTTTTGCTAGAGAAGACAACGGCGGAACTTTTGGGGGCAGAAATTTCAAGACCATGGTCTGAGAGCCAATTATTAAGATAATATAAAGCACAGTTCAACCGTCTGCAGGAATCACTGAAGGAGTCAGATGAAAAATATAAAGCAATGTCATCCGGATATTGTAAAATTTTACAAAAGCAATTAACGGAAGACTCTAAATCAGCTATATAAATGCTATAAAAGAGGGGGCTTAAAACTGAGCCCTGAGGAAGACCCTTCCAGACTTGTCTAGGGGGAAGAGGGCAAGCAGGAGAACGGATTGTAATACTACGTTCCATGAGCATGTTACATGTAATATTTATGATTCTTTCCGGTATACTCAGCTTTTGCAGCTTTTGTCTGAGGAGAGGAAGATCCACATTATCATATGCTGCTGTAATGTCTAGGAAGACACCTACTACATGTTCATTTTTTTAAAAAGCGAGTCGTATGTCCGATATAAGGAGGCTTAGACTATCTGCGGTACCCATCCCCCTTCTGAATCTGAATTGACTTCTTGCGAGAAAGCCTCGATTTTCCACAATGGCATGCCTTGCCATGCCATGCCTTCACTGCCATGAGAATCCACAAGGAGTTTCCATGAGAGTTGGTTTACTAAACAAGGAGATGATAAGGTAAGGTCAGGAATGCTAGGATTTTGGAGCGGGGAAACCCTACGAGTAGGTGTACCATCATTTAAAATACATAAATTTATAGAGTCAAGAACACCAAGAAACTGGGAAGAAAGTGCATCGCAATAATGAGAGCCCCAAAGGGAGTGATGAATATTAAAATCTCCTTGTATGAGAAGGGGGGTAGGGAGAGTGGACAAGATAGAAGATAGTTCTAGAATAACATCGGGATTAGAATGTGGGATATATATAGATACAAAGGAAATGTTCATGCACCTAACAGCAACTATATTAATAGTTGGAGAGTGGTCTGGGATGTTAAGGCGGTTAAATTTAAAATTTCGGTTGACAAGAAGGGCACAAACACCCCACCCATCTTGCCTGTCATCTCTGAGACAGGAATAACCAGAAACCCTAAATAGGGAACCTGGTTTTAACCAAGTTTCAGATATAGAAAAAAAATTAGGTTTGAATTTATTTAATAGGACGATAACTTCTTGTTTTTTGTTTTTAATGTTTCTGCAATTCCACTGAAGTAACTTCGCCATTAGTTGGCTGGAAGTTTAGTAAGGAGGATACAATGTTTTGGATCGTCTGTAAGGTATTGTACGGTAAAATTTCATTAAACTTTGAGAACATATTTAAAAGAATCATGAATAGTAATTCAGCCAAGTTGTCATTAGGTGAAACATTAACGGATGAAGTGTTACCTAATGCGCAACCATTAGGAAGAGTCATAGGAGGGGAGGAAATAATATTTTGGTGAGCAACCCTATCATAGGATTGACTAAGTGTTGGCCTTGGCTGACGTTGAATAAATACAGTTTTCTTGTAAGAGGAGTTATTTGGAAGGGGGTGAGATTGGGAAGGTTGATCAAAGGAGGAGGGCCCAGGGACAGGGAATTAGCTAAATACACAGGCTTCTTTGGTTCAGAGGAGGTCACCACATTGGCATATGAAGAGCGAACAGCAGGAAACCTGCGAGCTGCTTCAATATATCCTATGTTCTCTTCAAACATGACTAGTTTAATGTACTTTTGCCGATTATGCTCAGGGCATTTAAAATCTGTGGCTAGGTGGGCACCAGAGCATGAAAGACAAGAGATCTTTTCGTCAGGTATATTACATGTTGAGCCCTCATGTGGGCCTGCACAGCGGAAACAACGAGGGTTCGACCTACACTGATCACGGACGTGTCCAAATTTGCAGCACTTATGGCACTGGATAGTGGGAAGCGAGTACCTATCAACAGGGAGGGACATATTGCAGCAGTAGATGTGCTCAGGTAAAACTTGTCCTAAGAAGGTGAGTACTACTGTACCAGTAGGTTCCCACACTGTTTTGTCATCTAATTTATTTTTTCTATTGCGGCGACGCGCTTTATTTACTACTGGACACGTGATGGGGCTCAATAAAGTTTATCAAATCATCAAGGGTCCAGTCAGTGGGGACATCCCGTATAACACCCATTCTAGTCAGGTGGAATCGGGGGATTTTAGCTAATAACTTATTTGAGGGAAGAAGGGGATTATCTAAGAAGTTATTAGCATCTTGATAGGATTTGAAAAAAACAGAGACTTTGTTTTGACCTAAATGTTTGATTTCTTCAATGCCAGAAACCGTACCATTGTAAATGGCTTGAGCAATCTTAAGGGAGCGCATATTACTTGAAACTCTCAATGTATCACTATCCGACAGTGTAACATGGATAACAAATGGACCAGAGTCAGAATCGGTGTATTTTAGATCAGCGTCAGGTTCAAAACCAGGGCGGGTAAAGGTATGCTGAATAGAAGCCGATGGAGGCGTGAGTTTAGTTTTATTTAAGGAAGGGCAGTCAGAAGGTGTCTGGACGGCCTTGGCAGAGCGCTTCTTTGAAGCTATCTTTTCAGGAGCCTTACAGACTTCAGCTAGTTGGTCTATAGCAACATCCATTGAGTTTCTACCCCTATCGGGAGGGACGTCCTCACCCACGGAGGACGCCATAATTATAAATTAGTACCTACCAGTTATTATGTAGTATACACAAACCACCACCAACACACAAAAAAAACAACAACACACGTCCTAGAAAAGCAGAAAAATGGTGAAAATTAAAAGGAATTTTCAAACGTGTGAATCCTTAAAGATGTCACCGACTCAATATCATTGAAAAATAATATAAATATTTTTTTCTGAAAACAACTTTCATATAACATAAATTAAAACTACTGTTTCATAACATATATATTGTCATGCCTGTTTCCCATTGGGCTAGGGGTATGCAGTGACGATGGATTTCCACCTGCTATGATTCTGACAAACACTTTTCGCTTCATCAACTTTCATTAATCTCTTCATACATACATATTTAAAGTGCTTTTCACATGACCTTTCTTCAAAATATCTTCAATTTTATCATGGTGGGTATGTCGACTGGCATCTACTGTAGAGTCAGTCGGTGCAGGTCTAGTGTTATCAAGTAATGACATCAACAAGTAACGATGTGCTGCTTTAGAGAACGTGTGGTGGAATTAAATCGAACTTCGGGCAAATTTTTTGTTTTAGCTGAATATTCAGCAGAAGTTTGTATTTGGTTAAAACCACATTCGATAATTATTAATGATCATTGGAGATTGTTACAAAGTTGAATATATTATAATTAATTCCATACTACTTAACAAGAATCTATTCATAGAAATATTAGTAATAAATAAGCACTTATTAATAAATTAACTTAGTAAATGCCAAATAAATATACTAAGTTTTCCCAAATGAAACATTGCAATATCCATACCAGCAGCATCCTTGTTGGTAGGCTTGCTCAGTTTTGTGATGGGATCAACAGATTCTAGTTTCTGGACTTCCTTAGAGAGCGGAGGTGGGTTCTCAGGTACAGTTGGTTGGACTCCATCTACACTCAGCCAGTGTGCTCGGACAGACACATCTAATGGTATTTTCGGTGGAGGTGCATATAATATTTCTGACAAATCTATCTCTTTTTCTTCTATAAAGTGAAGTTCTCTACCACCACCTGACGCAAATCTGAATGGTACAAAGTCAGGTTGCACAAATCCATATTGACACTGAAACAAGTATAAAAAAAGCTTTTACATTTATATAAAATATTTAATCCAACCCTCAAACATTATCATGAAATATTTATTACTTACCTGTCTACCTCTATTCTATATAACATATGTATACATTAACACAAATTTATTTTATTCTGGAATCTATCCCATTTTTCTGGAAACTATATAATTTAAATTAAAAGTATGTTATGTCCATATATTAAAACTTCATATGTACAAAATTTCAGCAAAAGTGGTTTAATACTTTTTTCATTTAAGTATAACACACAGAGGCACATTTTTGTCCTGGACACTATCCCATTTTCTGGGAAAAAAAGTACCGTATGTCCATTTTTCATATTGAATTATGATATTAATATGGAATATGGATGGTGTATAAGACAATGCAAGATTGTAAGAACCACAAGTTTATAGTTTAACTAGTCAGATTATAAATAGTTGATGAATTGTGAACAGATCATAAACTTCACATAATTATAAAGTATAGATGTACATTACTGATTTGTAATTTGCATGCCTGCTTATAAAATTATAAGTTATGGCCTGTAAGAGTGGGGTATAGTTATAGGGCACATTTATTTATTATCAACAGAATCAAACTTTTTTAATATAGGTAAGAAAGCAAAGGCGGGTGCAAAGCAAAGCAGAGCTCCCACCTTAGCCTTTGTGGTTATTTTTTTCTATAACCACCCAAAGTTAATTTTATATCTCAAATAATAAATAAATGAGCCCTATAACTATACCGCACCCCAAGGGTCGCCTAAAGGTAGTGTCGAGCAGTAAATTTTATATTTGAAACTAAAGTGTTGAAGCTGTGATACAGCGACCACAGCCAGAGTTTGCCAGGCTATAATTGTATAAATTTGTAATAAAAAATATTTTTATGTGCATTCACAATCTATCAATGATTTACAATTTTACAAATTATAATTATTATAAACGGTTTTTAAATATATATGGTGACACATATAAAATACCTCATTATTCTTTGCTTTCAATGTGTAATCTATATCAGCGATAGAGAGTTTTTGCCTCCTAGAATGATGCATAAATTTAACAGCATCTTGCAAAATAGTTTTCAAACGATAAGTAACGTCATCAGCAAGCTCTTTCGCTGCATCATCTGCAAGGGAAGCTACTCCAACACTTTCTGCTATAACTTTCATAGAATCCACCGATAAAGATGTTCCGTAAGCATATTCCGAATCTCCCATTTTTATTATCAATCTTTCTGCATATATTTTCTACTGTAAAATAAATATTATGAACTACAGCAAGCTGACCAAGCTGTTGTTAATTTAAGAAATAATATTTTATAATAGGTATGTACTAATCACAATAAATCTTTATATATACCACAAACTACTATGGATACATATATACAATGTACGCTTTGACAATAAACTCTACAATAATGGAATGAAATGTCAATTTTAGCAAAGTAACGATAAATTTTTTTTTGGTGCGGAAATGCACAATGTCTATGTTCCACCAGGGACTCACAACGACCACGTTTACGACCGCGATTTATCCCGGTCCACTTGTGCCGGCGTTACAATCGTAAACCCAAGTGGAACGGCTATTCGACCCAACTATTGACATGGGGCGTGGTGAGCGATGTGTGATCGAAAATGATGATGTTATTAGTGTCGTTTTCGCCACGACCTCGACCGTGGTCGCCATGTGGAACGGCTAACTGTGCGTTTTCGGCGTTGTGAGCTACTAGTGGAACGCCCTGAATATAGTCAAAGTACTATGACGCTCACAACGACCCACGTTTAGAGGTGGGTTGAGTAACCGTTCGACTAAATTAAGATTGTAACGTGAACGTGGTCGTTGTGAGGCTCTTGTGGAACGTAGCGTATGTAATATAAAATATTTTACTAATATGCGTAACAATTTGTGATAAAAACAAAAGGTCAACACTGTCGTTCATGTAGCAACACAGGTAGTAAAAAGATGTTTAATTTACTACCTCCCCTATTAAATTATGGGGAACGTACCCATAATACGTTATCCATTTTTTATCTCCTCCTTCTGCTAGCATGTTATGCTTGCAAAGGAGGGGGCGGGGCGGGAGCGAGAGCGCACATCATTACTCCACTCCTGCTAAAGGAGGACGCGTCGGTGCCAGAGGGCCAGCATGGACCTTCGGCCACCGTAAGCGGGCGGCGCGGGTGGAGCCCATTGGAAAATGGGGGTTCTCATTCACCTGCATATGCCGTCGAGATGGGGACGTGGCGTGTTCCACACGCGCCCTCGTCACCTCCCGTGGGGCGCGTTACATACCGCCCCACGCATAAAGATCTTGATGATGCCGAGAATAAAAGAAAGTGTGTGTTCCCCCGGCAGCGGAAGTGGCCTCGCGAGGCCCACGCTTGCCAGGGCTGCGGAGAAGCTAGGTCATACATCTGTAGCCTTGGTATAAGGCGAAGGACGGAACACCCAGGGGTTTTAGTGGGTATCCCTAACTGGGGAGTGGCAATACCATGGCACCAGTTCTGACTGGGCATGGTAGTGCCACACACGGGTCATGAACTATCACCCTAAGATTCTGTCCTTGTCGCGGCTTATGATCCTCAATCGGATTTACTCTGGTCCAAAAAAAATGGACCCTGGTGATAAGCGCCGCGCAACGTGTGAGAAGACTCTGGGCGGAACCAATTATTCCGCCAAACCTAAACCTGCGTCCCATACCAGTGCTTGTGTAGATGAACTTGAGATGACGAACGAAGCTACACCCATTGTTCACCCGCGCAACAAGCTTAGGTCACCCCGAGATCACTAGTAATATTGGAGTTGCTAGATTAGACAAATTTGCGAAAGTGGCTACAGATTGTTTTTTTACTTTGTTTTACCAGCCTGTACTCCATTTTTACAACATAAAAACAAAAATACTATATTAACTTCCAAAAAAGGGGGCAACCCTGCCTGTGTACTACTGCTATCAGGAGTTTTTGGCGGGAACTGAAAGGAGATCTTGTGCCGTGCAATTTTATTTTCTAAAAATGTGTAAAATTACTCTAAAATGAACAATAGTTATAGGATATTGATAGTTTTTGAGTAGTAATTATGTGTTTTGTGAGAAATGTGAACTGTATAGTCAAATGTGGCCTTTTGAGTTGTCACAAGAACTCCGTTGAATGGCACCAGCTGATAACTTAGAGTTCAGCTGTGCTACACATAGCATAAGTTCATTTTAAACATGTTTCCGACTGAAAGACATAGATTCTATGGTCATGAATAAAAAAAAAACTACTGCTATCATATATATTATAGTGTATAGTATCATCTATGTTTAATACCTCTAAATATACAATGTACTCTGTGCTGCTACCCATCTCTAACGGCCACCATCACGCAATGACGCACGCTTGAAATTTCCGAAATAACGCTATCGGGTTAAAATCTTTGCTGTAAGTCCAACATCTAGTTTAGGCGGTTCGTGATTTGTTCAACAATGTATAAAACCAAAAAAGATGTGGATAAACATGTAGAAAATCTTCTGTGTAAAGTTCCAACTAAAGAGGTAAGCGCTTTAAAAATTACGATATGCCGCAAGGACATCTATTGAGGTTTGGTTTGTTAAATATGTCGTGAAATTTGTGTGATTTCAGTTTAAAAACCGAGCTTACTCCATCGCTAATTTGTATTTCAATGTGGGAGACTACACAAGTTGCCAGAAATATGTTGAGCAGTATCTGACGCAGAAAGAAAATAATGCGGCGGCATATAAACTTCTCGGACAAGCTTTACTTAAATTGGGACAAAAAGAGAAAGCCCTCGAACAGTATAAAACTTCTTTAGATATTGATCCAACCCATACTAGCACTATATTGGACAGTAAGTACCTATACTGCCTAGAATGACAAAATATGAACATTTCACAATTTATAATTTGTTTAGGTTATCTTGCATATTATATTTTACTATGCTCATGTTTACAACCATAATATTCCAAAAAACATATCTAAAACTGAACTTCTATTAAGCCAATATTAGATGGTTCATTTGTCTTTTAATTTGTATGAACCAACCAAAATGATCCATGTAATCAAGAACCTTTTAATTTCATTGAATACCATTGTGTTGTTTTAGATTTGTGTTTTTCAACCAAATGCAATCTTAATATATAAAATTCTTGTGTCACAGTGTTTGTAACACTCCTCCAAAACGGCTTGACTGATTCTTATGAAATTTTGTGTGTATATTTAGTAGGTCTGAGAATAGTATGTAAACTATTTTTCATACCCCTAAGTTATAAGGGTGGTCCATCTCAATTTTTTTTTTTTTTTTTTAACAATTTTATTTTTTATTTTTTATGATTTAGCATTATAAATATATACAACCCTAAATTTTCACCCTTCTACCATCAACCCCTATTTTTTAATAACAATATTAGTTCTTTAATTGTTTTTTACTCTCGGTGGTCGATAATTGACCAGTTACCACTCAATGAGTTATTCCTGCCAGGCATCTACCGGTATCACTTCTCACCCGTAAACAGCACAGAGTACGGATGAGAAAGAAGCAGGTCTCCTGTCTTTCTCACACAATATCCTTTCTCTAACTCATGTTTCTCCTCAATGTGCTCCTAAACGATCAGATTATGATGAAACTTTGGTAGGGTATTCTGAGGATGCCGGAAAGGGTTTCTGGCTCAAAAAATCTAAATAAATAAAAATCAATGTTTGTATGTTTGTCCAATATGCTTCCTAAGCCATTGATCAGTTTGTGATTAAACTTTGGCAAAGCGTTCTGGAGACGCCTGAAAGAGTTTCTGGCTTAAAAATCTACATATCTATTAAAATAAAATCAATGTTTGTATGTTTGTCCTCAATAGATTCCTAAAGCATTGATCAGATTCTGATGAAACTTCAGTATGGTGATCTGAGGATGCCCGCAAGGGTTCCTGACCCAAAAATCTTTATATTGTTATAAGTTACGGGATTCAAATTAAAATGCCATTGGAATTACTATAGAATTTATTAGAACTATACAAACACGTATAACACAGGTACAAATATAACTGGATACAACCAGTACAAATGTAATACACTATTCAATAACACGCGCAAAGTCCGTCACTAGATCGCTTATCGAATGTACACGCATCTTGTCTCGCTGGTGACCATCTCTAGGTTGCCGCCCCCCTCTGTTACGGCATTGCTTTATATTGTCAAACACAATATGTTTCGACACAATACTCGACCACTTGGGCTGAATTTCCAAGAATCACACCTGGCAGTGATCACAATACAACAATAGGCCCTAAATGATTACAATACACAATGGGCTATTTTACTAATTACAAATTTGTGCGTGTCCAAATGGGTCCTGAGATGGGTTAGATTCACGAATGGACCCGGTCGATGGTGCCACTAAACTCCTAAACAATGGGACCGATTGTGATGATTTTTTTTGTTTATGTTCAAATGTATTGGAGAACAGTTTAGATTAACAGTTGGTAGGTAATGCTGCAATCGGTTTCCAGGGTTTTGACAATTTATTTTGTGTGTTTAAGTGGATCTTGAGTTTCTATACCTCAATAAATCTACCCCAAATTTATCCCATTATTTGGGATGAAAGTATTCCTTGGCCACCCTCAGTACATATGTAATTTTAATAATTGCATATGTACCAAGTTTCAGCTAAATCGGTCCAATAGTCTTTCCATAAAAGGATAACAAACAGAGAGACAAATATATTTTTATCCAGGATACTATCTCATTTTTCGGTATAAAAAGTATCCAATGTTCGTCCTCGGCATCGAAAATATATATATATATATATATATATATATATATATATTGAGTTTGAGCCAAATCAGTCCAGTAGTTTTTCCGTGAAAACGGAACAGACAGACAGACAGAGTTACTTTCGCATTTATAATATTAACTAAAGTTTACGGTATTCACACAGATCAAGTTACTATCACATTTTTTTTTATAGATTATGAGTTTTTATATCTATAAACTTGAGAAATGATTGGTCGCCCATACAAACTTTAATCCCTTATTTCAACCTGTTCTAGTTTTATTTATATATCCCCCAACTATCTCTCTGTAAATTACATAAACTACCAAAACGATCAAATCTACCAAAACTACCGAAACTATCAAAATAACCGAAACTACCAAAACTAACAAAACTACCACAACTATCACAACTGCCACTACTTCCAAAACTACCACAACTACCATAACAACCGAAACTACCAAAACTACCACAACTTCCAAAACTACCACAACTTCCAAAACTACCACAACTACCAAAACTACTGAAACTATCAAAACAATCATAACTACCACAACTACCGAAACATCTAAAACTATCGAAACTACCACAACTTCCAAAACTACCACAACTACCAAAACAACCTAAACTACCAAACCTACCAGCCAAAACTATCACAACTATCTAAACAACCGGATCTACCAAAAATACCAATATTACGGAAATTACCAAAACTACCACAATCACCTAAACTACCAAAACTATCTAAACGACCAAACTGACCAAAATAAACAAAATGACGAAAATGGCAAACCACAAATTCTAAACCTATACTAGTTTCCGGGATAACATTTACATAAATCTATCCCAAAATCTATTCCATTATCTGGGATGAAAAGCATCCCTTGGCCACCATCGGTATTAAAATTACATATGTACCGAGTTTCAGCCAAATTGGTCCAATAGTCTTTCTATAAAAGGATAACAAACAGAGAGACAAATATACTTTTATCCCGGAAACTATCCCATTTTTCGGTATAATAAGTACCCATGTTCATCCTCAGCATCGAAAATATATATATATACTGAGTTTCAGCCTGATTGGTTTTTCCGTGAAAACGGAACAGACAGACAGAGTTACTTTCTCATTTATAATATTAATAGGGATAAGGATTTGTTGAAAATAAATAAAAAAAAATTTGTTTTGATATATGATAAACATTATAATGCAGTTATTTGAGGTTTGAACCTGAACCTGATACCAGGTCCTCAACAAGAGACAGGGCGGGCATATGAGCTTGGGGAATTTGATGGGTTAAGTATGATGACTGATGACCCCACCATAATAAAATATAGTCTTGCTTATTGTTACAAATGTTGCAAAGTTATCATTATCTATTATAATACTATAAAATAGAAAATTTGTGAGAATTGTTGGACATTTGTTAGTCTTTGCAAAATTACTTAACAATAACAATGTCATGAATGTTGCGGAGACAGGATAAATAATTAAAAGCCGAAATTTTCAGAGACTGTTCTTCCTTTTAATGGTTGTACAGAGAGAGTTATGTCGGTGGATACAAAAAAAGTCTGTTAATATTAAACGCCTGTAAAACGCATGTAATCACAATTGGTATGTGAAATTAGGCAGGCCCTTCTTAACAATGAAAGATTAATGTTTTGTACTATTTAAATATCAATAAAAAACTGGATAGTAGAAATATTTATTGTTTTTTTTTATCGCGACCGAAAATACACCTAAGATTCGGGCTTCTAAACCAGAATACCCCCTTAACAATAATATAGCATTTATAGCAAAAATTTATAAAGATATTAATTTAACCTTACCGTGATTAGAACATATGAGTACAAAGCCCCACATGAACGAGATAGCAGCCACAGCTAGTTATTAAAAGAATGTATAATTTAGATTGTTTTATTGCTGTTTTCCTTATGTTTGTTTTGATTTGTTTCAGTTTGTCAATTGCTAGTTGAAGATGATATGGATGTTGAACCTGGGCGTGCTAAATATTGGAGTGAAAAAGCAGAGGCAACTTTTCCTAGACATCCTATAACATTTAGATTACGTGAGAAATTAGTTGCTATATCTAACTCAGACCCTGAAGCATTAGTCAGCCTATTAAATGCTGAACTTGCTTTAAGACCTAAAGATGCAACTCTTCATATTCGCCTCATCAAGCACTATTTACACACTAATAAATACAAAGAAGCATTTGAACACATCTGCAATATTGAGTTTAGTCCCAATGCTTTTGTCAATAACATCGCCTGGTATGAAGCTCTAGCAGATGTTCTAAAGCAAAATTTACATAATACTGATTGGCTTTATCAGCTTATTCTTTTAACAGTTAGAGAGAGGATTTGCTTTATTAGTCTCTCTGAAATCCCTAGCAGTACTTCTAAAAGTTTAGTTGAATCTAATGAATTATTACATGAATATGACCAAGCTCTAGAATTAGTCACTAAAGAGGGTGCTCCCTCTGGATTTGGAGAGTTTCACTCGGCATTGCTTCAACATCATAGAGGACAGTTTGCATTTCATGCTGCAACCTTTTTACTTAAAAAAGCGAAAAAGGACCAATTGAATTGGCGTGATGCAACAAAGTCTGCTGCTCCACTAATGTTGATAGCTTATCATGCAGTGCCGATCAATCTTAAAGTAAATTGGCTCAAACTTGCTCCTGAGAAACAGTCTACTGCTGTCAAGCGTTGGTATTCAGAGGCTAATTACAGATGTTCACAGACAGGTCATTACCTTTTGTCAAATCTTCAAGATAAAAGCCAAGCATTTTTAGATCAAATATCGCAATGTTGTTCTGGCACACATTGGAGGGATAAGTTATATGAAAAGATATTCCCAAGCAGGAACCATTTAGCAAAGATAAAAACATCACATTTTGTTTCAAAGGTTTATAGCACTCCTGTTCTTAGATTACCAAGAAAAGCTGAAGTGGAAGAATATGATAATCATGCACAAAAAGTGCACGGAAATTCTCTTCATCATTTTATTTGGACCTTGATTAATTATAAAAATTATTCACATTTTAAATGCACTACATTTGATATGTTGACTTCATCAACTATTAGTTCTGGTCCAGAATCTTTGAATATTTTAGATATTCAGGCTTTCCTCTATTGTGCTGCCTTGACAGCACACCAAAAAATCAATACATCTACCTACATAATTACTGATAAGCCATCAGTTCTGCCTGCTAATATTACTAATTTGTTATGTACCTTGCCTCAGATGAAATGGTGGGACTGTGCCTATAAATTCAGTCATAATGAATTAGGCACAGAGTTAACTGATATACGCTCAACTTTAAGCAGAGGTATAGAGGTTGTTCGTTGTGTAGATAATCATGGCCTTGATCCATTGTTACTTTGTTGTCTGGGAGAAATATTTAATGAAAAAGCACAACTCATAACAAATATTGATGAAAAATCTCATTTAGAAGAAAGGGCATTCCTGTATTATGCTTCTGCAATACCCCTGCTTGAAAAATTAAAAAGTAAAATGGTTATAAAAATACCTAATAAAAGGATGTTTGACTACACTCATAAAGATACCAGCACCGAAGAACTGGCTGCTTTGATTGAACAAAGTAAATTGTTTGTTGCAATCAAATATTACCATGAAAATGAAACGGATAAAGTAATTGAGCTTTTATGTAATATAAAATCAATACAGGCATATTATTATCTTAGTCAGACATATAAAAAAATTGCTTTGGCAGAGAAAAATTTATCTAAAGATACTACAACTAAAACAGAAGCAAAATGCGTGGCATTACTTTTTAAAGCTAAAGCACTAGCATTCGAAGCTTTAGACAAATTCAAAGAAGTTGGTTCCAGTAAAGGTGACCCTATATATTTAAAAACTCAAGAACTTGTAGAGGATATTGCTATACAACTTAATATGATTGAACACCAGATAGATGACCAAATTATTGAAGATGACACTAATTATTTATCTGATCTTAATAACTCATATGAAAACATGCCAATGAAAACAAAGTCAAATATTTATCAAGACATAAGTTCTACTCCAAAACCAATGATGAAATCTAATACTAGTAAATACCGCACTGCTATTGATACTCAATTACTGGAATCAACGCGAATGGATCATCAGTATTTGGAAAGAATTGAATGTGAAATGAAAAACCTTCAAAAACGGGATATTAACATTAATGACTTTATGGAGCAAATAAAAATTTGCATTGAGGAGAATAACAAATTAGAACAAAAAGTTATGGGTACTATTAATTGCAATATTCAAAGTATGACAGATCAGTTTCAATTACTCAAGATATCGTTAGACCAGGTTAAGGACAAAATTAATGAATGTACAAATGATTGTAAAGATGTTGGTGATCTTAAAAAACAAATTGCAGAACTCAAAAAAGAAGTCAACAAATTGAAAAAATGTTCATCTGAGCAGACAATTGATGAAAATGATTTGTATAATTTGGATGAAGAATATAGAACAAATGATACCACATCTAATATGACATCACAACTACCTTTTAATACACCACAAGTGATACCACCTTTCAATCAAAGAATTATGCCCCCTTTTTCTGTACCACCTAATCCATACCAGTTCTATAATCAAAGCTTGTATAACCTGTATAACCATTATTCACAATTTACCCAGCCTACTGCAGTACCAGGAGCACCACCAATATTTGACCCTGCTAGAACTCAAGTAAATTATTCAGGCATGTATCCGACGCCCGAACAAATGTATCTGGATGTAGCACCCCTTGTTACACCATTGTCAGTTGCGCCACCAGTCTCTAGCGTACAAGCAATGCCTGCTATGCCGCCATTGTCAGTTGTACCAACAATGCCAAATGTACCAATAGTTTCGGTACCTCCAGTGGTTGCCTCGATTTCAACCTCCAAGACTATTGCATCGGAAGCTAAGGAGGTTTCGCGTTCTCTACCTGTAAATGTTGTGATTACATCTTCGGATCCCATACCTACATGTACAGCTACACCGGCACCTGTTCTCAGTGTAACTATTCCTTCCAAGCATATCAAGAATACTCCTCATAATTATCAAATACCAATGCCTTCAACTAATCAAAGCAAAGTTGTATCTCCCCCAGTTTTCAGTTTTCCAATATCTGGGAGTAAAACGAATACAACAACAAATTCCTTGTCTAATTGGAATCAGTCAAGTGTATTCAAATACAATCAAGCTAACTCTTCCCAATCAGGCCCATTTAGTGATGGATCATTATTACAAAATGTTTCAAAAGGCGATAGGTTTACATTAAATAGTTCACAAACTGTGGTTGATGGACAATTTAATGATTCTTCTATCAATACAAGCCTCAACAAATCCAGGACTTTATCTGAACGAAGTAATACTTCTGTGGACAATTACGATCCATGTCCTGATTTTAAGCCAATTGTGCCGTTGCCTGAAGAAGTGAAAGTAACTACAGGAGAAGAAGATGAAACAGTCATATTTAGTTCTAGAGCCAAATTGTTTCGCTTTGTTGATAAGCAATGGAAGGAAAGAGGTCTGGGTGAAATGAAATTACTCAAACACAATGTTACTGGGAAAGTGAGAGTTCTTATGAGACGGGAGCAAATACATAAAATATGTGCTAATCATATTATAACTTCAGATATGGAAATAAAACCAATGAAGAATGAAACTAAAGCTTACTTCTGGGTGGCAAATGACTTTGCAGAGGAGGTATTGTTGTTGGAAAAGTTTTGTATTCGTTTTAAAACAGCTGATATTGCTCATGATTTTTATGAGACATTTGAAAAAGCTCGACTTGGAATATCTAACACAACAGAAAGTAAAAAAAATACAGGTGGTTTGCAAACAGACAAAAACATCACAGTAGCGACTCCAAAAGAACATAGTAGTCAAATAATGATGTCTCAATCCGGAAAAGCAAAAATTGGTGGATTTACTTTTAGTATCATTCCAACATTTAAACCAGCACAAGAAGATGACAAAACTGAACCAAAGCTTACAGAAGCGCCTACTAGTAAAGTGAATGTTTTTAGTGGCCTCTCCCTTAAAAGTATGTCCTCATCTCCATTTAATAATTTATTCAATGTAGCATCTGCTTTGAGTGCTGATAGTAGTACTATACAGAATCAAGAAGCACAAAATCAACTAAATTTATCAGAAACACTTGAAGAATTTGAACCAACTGCAGAATTTAAACCAGCTATACCATTGCCTGCTTTAGTAGAAGTAAAAACTGGTGAAGAAGATGAAGTGGTGTTGTTTGAACATAGAGCCAAATTATTAAGATTTGATTCAAGTAGTAAAGAATGGAAGGAACGTGGATTGGGCAATATCAAATTACTTGTTCACAAAGATAATGTGCAAAAGCTAAGATTGTTAATGCGGCGAGAACAGATTATGAAAGTGTGTTGCAACCATGCAGTTACTAAGGAAATGGTTTTCCAAAAAATGCCAAAGTCTGAAAAAGATGTGACATGGTGTGCAAAAGATTTTTCCGATGGAGAATTAGTTTCAGAAACATTTTGTCTTCGATTTAAGACTGTGCAACTCTGTGATGATTTTCTTGAAAATATTAAAACAGCACAAATCAAAATGACGGATGATTCCAAAGCAGCAAAAGAAGAAAGAAATGCTGCTAAACAGATTATACTAAGTGGTTTTGGAGATAAATTTAAACCTAAAGTGGGTTCTTGGTGCTGCCAGACTTGTTACACTAACAATCTTGAAAGTTTTACAGAATGTGCATGTTGTGAGCAACCCAAATTACAAGAGCCTAGTAAAAATATTATAAATGTTTCAAACCACGAAAACAAAATTATTCAACAAAATACTTTTAAATTTACTTTCGGGGTACCTGTACAAACCCATGGTCGAACTGAAATTAATCCTCCAATAACTACACATGCAGCCACAACTGTCGTAACATCAGGTTGGGGAGACAAATTCAAGATTAAGCAAGGAACTTGGGAATGCAAGAGCTGTTTTGTTAGAAATGAAAGTAACCTAGAAAACTGTTGTGCGTGTAACACTAGTAACTTACCTCTGAAGAAGGTGGGTAGTGAGCCAGTTAACTTGGAGTTACCATTTTCTACAAATAATATGCGGAAATTTAATTTTGGAATTCCTGGACAGACAGATACTACTTCTGAGAATACTATTCAAGAAATATCCACTTCTTCAACAACTCTCTTAACCGGATGGGGTGATAAATTTAAACCTAAGGAAGGAACATGGGAATGCAAAAACTGTTTTGTTAGAAATGAGAGCAGTAGTTTAAACTGCTGCTCATGCAATAATTCTAAAGATGGAACAACTAAATCTTTATTAGAGAACATTCCTTCTGGAAATAAATTCAATTTTGGCATCCAATCAAATATGAGTATTGACCACAACTCTAAACAAGAAACAACGTCCATATTTGATGGTACTGGTACCCATAAATTTAATTTTGGTGTGCTAAATGCATTTAATAAGCTCAAGAGTGGAGAACCGTTTTGTGAAATGAACTCAAATCAAACATTAGTTTTTGGTTCACAGAAAATAATAGATGGGACACAAGGATCTATTCAATTTGGTTTTAAAAAGACAAATGAAGTTTCTGTACTAGATCCTGCTTTGAAACCAGCTTTGCTACCAACTCCACAGAAAGATAATACAAGTCTCGGAATGTCTAGTAAAGATAATGGCATATTTGACTTTGTTTTTAAACTTAAAACACTGCCACCTAAAGGTAAAAGTCCTATCAAATCACCAAAAAGCGAAGCAGCAGACGAAAGTGATGATGGTGTAATTCCAACTGAAGAAGATCAAGTAGGATATTGTTTCACTCCAGTAATGCCGCTGCCTGACAAGGTTTGTAAGCTATATAGTCACAATTATATTATCTTTATACATATTAATTATAATGCATATATTCATGAATTTACTGAATCAGCTCTGGTTTTTTAGAATGAATATGTGTTTAATCTGATCCCCCCCTATCCCATCCTAAATAAAGACTGACAACGCGTTGGCTTTGCCATTGGTGTTGCAATTGTTTTCAGGCTACGGTAAGCATTTTCTGTGAGCTGGGCCATCTGCCTGTTAGCCAGCTTCGCAATAAAAAGTTCCATGTTGCCCGATTTAGATTTCCTGATAATCTTGAAAATTTTAGTGTGGAAAAAGGAGAGTTTTGCCACCAGGACCTAAAAGTAATGGTGGAATGGTATCGGTATCAGGGTACATTGAACCGTTACATGACAGATTACTGCTGGTCATTACAAAGTAAATTTTCCCCAAATATATTATAGAATAAAAACTTATAAAAGGTTATCTCTGAAGTATCAGATAGGTTTTATCAGTTTTTCCTCTTCACGTCTATTTGTATATTAATTAAACAAAAAATACAATTACTAATATTTTTCAATAAATATTACAAATTAAGGTATACAAGGTGAATTTCCAAGTAGGCTTTCAGGGCCAAATCCTAAACTGCTAAATAGTGAAAATCTCGAATGTAGTCTCGAGGCCTATTTTGATGAAAACTAAACTGTTATCATTAGATTTTCGAAAAATTAATTATCCTTGTCAGAATTCGAATGGGCTGTTTTGGAATAGATAAAAACACCTGTATTATTATAGTGTATCACACTGACAATACCAAATCGTAGTGTAGCTTGTCAGGATCAATTTCTATGAAGGAATACCAAATCGAAAAGATAAAGATTGAAAAACAAATTCGAATTCTACTGCGATTTTTTTACTGATCGATAGCATGTGTAATAAAAATGTGTGATACTTTTTATCCCGAGAATCCCGCGGGCGTTTTCCCAGGATCGTATTGAAGTTGTTCGGGTGCATACAAATCAGCTTATGCCGACAGTTTTTACTAAAACGATAGCTTATATTCTTTTTTAAATGCTGCGATACTTTGGGTCCCTGGAATTCAGCGGAAATTTTCCCGGATATGGTACAAATTAGTAAGATTGTATAAATAATAGTCGATTTCGATATGATTTCACTAGAACTATAGCTTAAATCCTTTTTCAAGCGATACGATACTTTATATTCCGAGAATCCCGCGGGAATTTTCACGGGAGTGTTATTAAGTGGGTAATATACATAAAATTTTAAGGATTCGGATCCGATTGATACTAAAACAATATAAATTGGAACTTTTATATTCCCCGGGATTTCCTAACGTCGAAACCACGTGATATAAAGACTTGCTTGATATGAGTTTCTATGTTTATTAGAGATCTTTAGTAGAACAGATCATAGGTATGTATGCCTTTAGCGACATTACTTATACCGGGTTTTTACGGAAATGTTGAGAATTCATATATTTTCATCATAAAAAACTCGGTTGCCCTTCTGAAAATACCCTTTGATTTTAAATACTGGCAAAATAACTAATCTACGTTACCCGTCAAACGTGTACGAAGTCGCAGGCAAACTAGTTTTATATAAAAATCAAGTTTTTTCATTAATACATTTTAATCAATTTGATGCGCCTATATCATTTATTAAGAGTACTGTATCGCTTAATAATCCGTATTTAATATTATAAATGCGAAAGTAACTGTCTGTTCCGCTTTCATGGAAAAAATATTGGACCGATTTGGCTGTAACTCAGTATATATATATATATATATATATTCGTTGCCGAGGATGAACATAGGATACTTTCTATCCTGAAAATGGGATAATCTTCCAGATAAAAATATATTTGTCTCTTTGTTTCTTATGCTTTTATTAAAAAACTACTGGACCTATTTGGCTAAAATTTGGTATATATTTCATTTTTATATCGAGGGTGGATAAGAGATACTTTTTATCCCAGATAATGGCATAGATTTATGTAAAGGTTATTCCAGAAAGTATGATAGGTTTTTTTTGTGATGTGCCATTTTGGTTAATTTGGTCTTTTTGATCATTTTGATCATATTGGCCATTTTGGTCATTTTTGAGATTTTGGTCACTGGCGATTTTGGTAATTATTGACATTTTGGTCATTTTTGACACTTTGCATTTTAGTCATTTTTGGCACTTTTTCATTTTTTGCATTTTGGTCATTTTTGGCATTTTTAGCACTTTGGACGATTTGGTGTAATTTTGTACATATATAGTTTTAATACCGGAAATGGACATAGATACTTTTTATCCTGGGAGTAGGGATAGTTTGCGATATAAAATGAAGTAAATCTTCCGAAGGCAAATAGCACCAACATAAATATATAATACAATGTAACCTGTATTAACGCCTGCTCTTTAAGAGCAGGCATTAATACAAATAATACTCTTGTTTAATTAAACAAGAGGCAAGTGGTAGAGCTTGTCCCGAGATAAACTCTAGTTATGCTATAAAACCACATGTTTATATATAAAGTAAAAGTTATGACTTCTTAAACATAAATAAATGCCATATATTCTCATTTAATTAAAACAATATTTCAAAACAGTTAGAGTTAGGTAAGTGCAATGTTAAAAATAAAATAAACATTAGAAAATAATATGGTGATCTTTTTACTGACATGTGAACTATTGTTATTGTACTGTTATTTAGGTGGAGGTGGTCACTGGAGAAGAGGATGAGAATGAATTATATGGACACAGAGCAAAGCTGTACAGATTCAGTTCAGGAGAATGGAAGGAAAGAGGAATTGGAACTGTCAAAATTTTAAAACACAAAGTTACTGGAAGACTCAGGTAGATATTGAAATTTATCTTTATAATAGAACACATTTAGTTTACTAAACTTCTTTTTTAAATTTACAATATTCTAAAATTCTAAAAAAGCTGTGTCTGTACATTGAAGCTACAACTGTACATTGTTCAGGATGGACGTAAAAACTACTGGGCTGATTTGATGCGGTTTTCGCTGATCGACAGCAAATTCTTAGACATAATATGTGCGCTACTTTTTATCCTAGGAATCTTGAGGGAATTTTAAAATGGCCAGATTTAAAAATATATATTTCAATGTGATTTCTTCACTGATCGATAGCAAATTTTATGTAATAAAATGTGTGATATTTTTATCCTGGGAATTTTTCGGGAGCGCTTTATAGTTGTTCGTATGGATAAAAATTAGATTATTCTGAGAGAATTTTCAATAAAACAATAGCTTACATAATTTTAAATGCTGCTGTGCTTTGTGTACTGTAGGAATTTCAAGTCAAGCGTAGACGAAGTCGCGGGCATACCCTAGTAATGATATAAAATATCAGAATGTAACAATATTTTAATTTAAACCATGTATTTTAGGGTAATAATGCGCCGAGAACAAGTACTTAAGATATGCTTAAACCATGCTTTGAAATCGGAGATCACTTATATACCAAAAGATGATAAAACATGGCTGTTTGCTGCTAATGACTTTAGTGAAGGAGAATTTAGCTTGGACCAATTTTGTCTTAGATTTAAAAACAAAGAAATTGCTTTAGAATTTAAAGAAGCTGTCGATAGAGCCTTAGCGGAAGATACAGAGAGTACATGTTCAGCTGATTCAAAACCCCAAAAAATAGATTATCTCGATGATGTTATATTTGTGAGTGAGATCCAAGCAACACTTGAGGAAAAGCAAAAGGCTAAAGAGTTGATGTTGCCAGAAAATTTCTATACTTATAAAAACAAAAACCCCTGTGAAGGTTGCATAGGCTGTAAGGGTGATGATGATGAAATCATAAACTCATCTATAAGTACAGCCTCAGATAGTTCTTCAGTGCCTGTAAATTTATCTACCCCTGTCAAAAATGAGAAGTCTGTATTTTTGAGTCCATCTAGATCTTTCTATGGAACACCGGGTACTTTGGATAAAACATTGGATACTTCTATATTCCGTACACCATTAGGATCAATAGGATCTGTTGCAAAGAGTGAAACACCTCTATGTAATAAGGACAACACATGTAATAATGATGTTAGAAATAAAGAAAATACTTTTGTTCAAAATACAATTAGCAACTTACCAATAGATTCTAGTCAAACAACTATACTAGAAAAGTCTGAAGATAAAGATACAGTTTCAGAAACATCTACTGACCATAAAACTTCCATTTTAGCACCACCTAAGTTGAATGCACTAAACATTTCTACACAAAAACAAAACGCAGAGTCAAAATCTACATTAACTATGACTGCAAGCAAATTTGGCGAGAGTAAGCATATATTCGGGAGCGGAAATTTGGGGGCAGCAAATAGTAATAACTCTGTATTTGGTTTCTTAGGTCCCCAAACTGATAATCAGCATGAGGTTAGATCAATATTTAGTGGAGATCAAAAACCTGAGAATCTGTTTAGTGCTTCATTTCAGGGTAGCATATTTGGTCCAGGGGCTTTGAACACCAATAAAACAAAAGCTGGCGACGGAATATTTGGATCACAAAATCTAGTTTTAGGAAGTGGGAAATCTATATTTGGCACTACAATTACCCAAGAATCAAATTCAAAATTGCTTTCTACAGATCAAATACCTTATGAGGATAAATCACCAGATGTTGCCAATAATACTAAGGCAGATAAATTGATCAAAAATAAAGAACAAGAAGCAACTGAAATAATTAATAATGACTTTGTTACATTTGCGGACTTATCTTCGAGTGGCCCAAGTTTTACTGGTACTGTATAATTATTATGCTTATGATTAATTTGAATACAAAATATTAATGTACAACATTTTTTTTTGTTAACAGCAAATCCAAATTTCCAATGGGAAGGTGCGGGGCAGCAATTGTTCACAACATCGAGAAATGATGTCGAGAGTGACAAGAATGCAAGTGGGCAGGAGCCGAGCGTTACCGGCGCCGACGAGGAGTACGATCCTCACTACGAGCCCATTGTGCCATTGCCCGACAAAATTGTCGTTGTCACGGGTGAAGAAGATGAGGTAACATACCATCTTTATCTATTTGCCTTTATTGCTAATTTGTAAACTTCAGAATGTCTTTTGACCCATAGGAATAATCGTCCAACATTTTCCAGTCACTTCTTGTCCTTACTGTCCTACTCCATGTAACCCCTGCTAATTCTTTTATGTCGTCTTCCTATCTTCTGTGTTGCCGTCCTCTTCTCTTTCCATCCATGGGTTGCCATTCAGTCAGTATTTTTCGCCATTTTGCTTTGCTTTCTTGTGATATGTCCTATCCACTTTAGTTGCTTTCTAACATTCTGTATTATAACTAGGTGAATCAAAAAGTTCTTAAAAGTGCATATATATATATAAATCATTTTTTGGGAGAAGTTCGATATTTAAATTAACAAGTGTCAATCACACAATATTTATGCCAACTGCTGTCACTTGTTTTTGTCAGTTTGTTCGCACGTAATAAATTGTTCTGTGCAACGAGTTGCTAAAAAAGCAAAATTATGGATAAAAGTGAGCTACATGCGGTAATAAAATATCTCAGCTTGAAAAAAATGTCTACGAAATAAAAAAAATCGGATATTCAGCAGACATTAGGAGCCGCTGCTGTACCCTATTCTATGCTTGTGTACTGGGTGGCTGAATGTAAAAGAGGTAAATTAAGCTGTAAAGATGACCCGCGTTCTGGGTGGCCTTCAACTTCCGTTATGGAAGAAAATGTCAAAAAGGTGGAGAATCTGGTTGTGGAAGACAGAAGAATAACTATAAAACATATAGATGAGATCCTAAAGATATCTTTTGGTAGCATTCAATCCATTTTAATTGATTCACTGGAGTTCAAAAAAGTGTTGGCAAGATGGGTGCCACGAATGTTAATCAAAGAAAACAAAAAGCGACGTTTGGAAATATCTAAATGTAATCTCGAAATATTCTAGCGTGATTATTTTTGCCGTCCCCTTGTCACCATGGATGAAACGTGGGTCCACCATTTCGATCATGAAACTAAGAGACAAAGCATGTCTTGGAAACGACCATGCTCTCTCCATCCATTAGGAAATTTGGAGTTGCTCCTACCGCTGGCAAAGTTATGGCCTCAATGTTATGGGGTAGTGAAGGAATCATTTTTATTAATTACATGCCAGAAGGCCAGACGATTACTGGACCCTATTATGCAAATTTAATTCTGAAAGTGCGTGAAGCGACTAAAGAAAAACGTCGTGAAAAACTGTTGTTGGGCGTGTTGTTTTTTCACGATAATGCTTCCGCACATCGATCGGCAGTTGCGCTCAACGCATTCCGCTGTGCTGGCTTCAATCTCCTTGACCATATTCTCCGGACTTAGCCCCAAGTGATTTCACTTACTCCCAAAATTAAAAGAGGAAATTCGTGGAACTAAATTTCACGACAATGACGCGTTTATGGCTGCATAGAGGAGTTTTTCGAGAATCAGACCAGTATCTATTCCAAGCACTAGTTACTCTTTTTTCTATTTTCTTGTCTACTTGGTCTTAAAACTAAATTATTTGCCCTAAGTATGCATACTTATTTACAAATTCTATCTTCTCATTGTCCACTTCCGTCGTGGTCTTTTGCCTATTTGTTATGATTTTAGATTTGATCACTGGTAATCCTACTTGTAGACTTTGCTCTTTCAACTGTTCTAACGTTGTTTTTAGGTCGTTTGCATTGTCCGACATTAACACAAGGTCATCGGCAAATCGTAGGTTGCTCAATTTTGAACCGTAGATATTTACACCATATGAATGCAATCCTGATCTCGAATTCGCCGAGATCTCGCGTCTCGTGTAATTTTTCGAGATCAATCCCGAAACATAATATGACGAAATCTTGCTCGAGATTAACGGGATTGGGCGGCAGTAGTGCTGCTGCTGCAAATACTAACACGACTCTTCAAGAGGAATTAGAATCTGAGAGCATCTAAAAGTTCTTTTTTGCGTGTATCTACGAGTTAAGATAGGTTAAAGTCGCTCATAAAGAAAGATATGAGTGTGTAGGAACAAGGGGTAGTTTTTTACAGTTCGCTTATAATTCTTTACTCACGCTGGTAACAACCAGTGTTAAACCAGAGAGGGCATTTTCAGCTGCTGGGAACAAAGCGACTGATATAAGATGCCGTTTATCAGACAGCACCCTCAATACTCTTTGTTTTTAAGAATCTATTTCAATCACTCCTAGATCTAGACTTTTTCCTCATTTGACTGAGTGTTCTTTTTTTTCTTGATATCTAAAAAAATACGGGTATTTATTAAATTATATTAAAGAACTATCTGATGCCCGCAACTTCGTCCGCGTGGTGCGGTTTTTTAACTGTCCCACGGGAATTCTTTAATTTTTAGGGATCAAAAGTATCCTATATGTTGACCAGGGATATAAGCTACCACCATACAAAATTTCATTTAAATAAGTCCAGTCGTTTCGGAGATTAGCCGGTACAAACAGACAGACAAACAGAGAAACATAAAATTTAAAAAAAATCTAAATTAGTTCTATTTCACTTCTTACATCCCCCTGACTCGTTTTAGCATTTTTTTTTCACTGTACAGAAATTCGACCTCTACAGTTTTATTATATGTATATAGATAAAGGTATTTCTTTCAATTAAAATTTTATCTTAAATAACCACATAATCACAACCAAGCAGTTATCATCGCTTTTTAGTCATCTGAATTTAACAATATTTTTTTTAAACTATCCGATATCTCGAATTTGCGACCTCGTTTCGAGATTGCATTGCCTAGTCACATCATTCATAAACTTATTTCTACATAGTACAGATATAATATGACCACCTTTTTACGAATTATTTTAGGAAAAAATGTTTGGCGAACGCTGTAAACTATATCGCTATGATGATAAATCCAGAGAATGGAAAGAACGGGGAGTTGGAGAACTTAAAGTATTGTATCATCCTGAAAGAAATACTTATAGGTTACTGCTTCGTCGAGAACAGGTACTTATTTACTTTTAATTTTTGATACACTAAGATAAACAGGAATCTTTAAACTACCATTCTAGTATCTGCCTGTGTCATAACCAAAGCTGGTGGATTCGAAACATGACCTATGGGTACAGATGTGAAATATGGTATACTGTAGAGGTATGTGAAATTAATATTAAGTTAGGTATAAAATTACTTATGTGTTCAGATTCTTTTCATAGTTTTGAAGATATGTTTTATTTTGACATCTAATTTTTAAATATTTACAGGAATATTTTAAAACTAAGCACTACCAATAGTTATGCTTACAAGGTCCCAAATATTAAAATTTGATAGTAAGTCTAATAATAATCTTACAAAGTATAATTGTGAATTTTTTTGGATATTGTTAAATTACTTCATTTGCAATGTAAAGGAGGGTTTAGGAAAAATAACTGTTTTGTCTTATTTTATGAAATCAATTTTTTCTGTCTTGTCTTTAATTCTTAAATAGCAAAATCAGGTTGGAATTTCAATATTATACATTCCTATAGTGTGATTAATATTACAGTACACTTATGTGTGTCACATCAATAGATATTCTAGTTGAGTTCTAGCTGTTCACGATGGAGTTTTACTTTACACAGGTACACAAGGCAGTGTTGAACATGTTACTATTCATGGATTTAGAGTTGTTGCCGCTGAAAAATTCAGACCGCGCGTGGACGTGGGCCGGTCGCAACTATGCAGAGACCCCTGCTGGTGAACAGGAAACTTTAGCTGTGCGTTTTAAATCTATTGAGTTGGCCACCACTTTCCACGACAAAGTCGTTGAATGTGTTCGGGTAAGTTATTTAAACTGGGTTTCCCAGTTTCTGTTAACCAAATATGCTTTTTATTTAATAGAAACTTGCATTAAAATGAAGGGTACCATGCTCACTATAACAATGTAAGTACTTGCAATTACTATTAAAAAAAGCTGTAATTTATCTATCCACCATTCAAATTATTACAATTACAACAAAAAATAGCCTATTAGTCCATAATATTATAAAATTCTAAACATGCCGTGTCTGTACATTGAACCTATTTAAAAAAACCCAGCTGGAATAGACTATATAGATAACGATGGAGAACGCAATGCAATTGTTTTAGATTTCTTGTCTGTTTGTTGGTGTGTCTGTTTGTTCGGGATTCACGTAAAAACTACTCCGCCGATTTCGATGCGGTTTTCGCTGATCGACAGCAAATTCTTAGTCTTAAAATCTGCGCTACTTTTTATCCTGGGAATCCAGCGGGATTTTTTCTGGGAATGATTTCAAAGGGCCAGATTAAAAAAAATCGAATTCCAATGTGAATTTTTTACTGATCGATAGCAAATTTAATGTAATAAAACGTGATATTTTTTATCCCGGGAATTTCAAGTCAACCGTGGACGAAGTCGCGGGCATATCCTAGTATTATGTATATGCAGGAACAGTATAACATAATGGCAAATAAATTTCAAAATCTTTTAAGAAATTGCAGTAGTTTTTATTTATTAGCTTGAACCTTATAAAATTAAATATGTTTGTAACACAAATTTCAGAAGTTACAAGCCGCCGCGGCGCAGTCAGCGGAGGAAGAGAAGAAAGTAGTAATGCAGAAGTTTGAGGGTGTAACTCCATTGAGGCTGCCGAAACATTTGGATGTGAGTGCTCGAGCGGACGGTACTTTGTCTGCTAAAGTGGAAGAACAGACCAAGTCTGCTTTGGCAGCAGAAATAAAAATGGACGGTGATACCAAACAAGACGAGGAAGAGAGTAATCCTTGTTCCGCCGCTGAACTGTTGAAACAAGTACACTTTGAAGAACAGGATGATGAGGACTATGAAGACGATGATGATGAAGATGATGAAGAAGGTTATTATTATAATGAGGTAATGTTTACTTTCCTTTTTTAATTTGGTTTAAACATTTTAGATTAATAGAGCTTTAAGTTTATTCATGCAGGAACGAAGAAAGAATATAGTTTCCTGCGGACGGGCGGCCTGTCGTAAGGGGCGACAAAACAACCCACAGCCAGGTGGTAGAGCATTTGCCCGACTGGATGACTACCACCCCTGGTCTAGAGTATGCCGCCATATCAACCTTGAGTTGTGTTCCGGCATTAGTGTCCAGGTTCCAGTCTCCCTTAAGAGAGCGGCAGCGCATTTGTAGTACCTTTGGTGTTGCAAATGCCCATAGGCGATGGTAACCGCTTTCCATCAAGTGGGCCTTCTGCCTGTCTGCTGAACTCCTGCAGTAAAATGAAATAAAAAAAGGTTATGCGATATGAGCAGAGTGAGTTGGATTAATTTCAGCCAAATTAATCCAATCGTTTTTCCGTAAAAGCATAACAAACAGAGAGACAAATATATTTTTATCCCTGAAACTATACCATTTTTGGGTATAAAAAGTATCCTATGTTCATCCTCGGCATCGAAAATATGTATATACTGAGTTTCAGCCAGATTGGTCCAGTAGTTTTTGTGAAAGCGTAACAGACAGAGTTACTTTCGCATTTATAATGTTAGAGGTTTCCCCGCGGTTACGCCGCGTGAAAAACCCTAGGCAGTGGCTCTATGTTACGTATATATAAATCTAATTAGGTGTTTTATCTAAAATTTTACTATTTCTTGTTACTAAGTCCACTACAATAACAAAGAAATTAAGTCCATGTAGTCTACAACTCTACACAACTAACTGCGCAGCGAAATATAAAGGCGAATCGCAGCCAACCTAATTAGAAGTAATACAATGAGTGAAATATTGTTTATGACAACATAGGTATTTGTTAGTGAATTGAAAAACGGCGATTGTAGCGCCATATATTTTGCTAATCCGTTTATTCCATGGTAAACACATTAATCGGGATAAAAAGTATCCTATGTGTTAACTCGGCTTATAAGCTAGCATGTGTCGAGTTTTATTCATATACGTTCACTAGTTTCCAAAAAAGATGCGATTGTAGGGCCATCATTTTCGCTATTTTCGTATATCCCACGGAAACGACGTCATTTATCGGGATAAAAAGTATCGGCCGCTACCGCAGCACGCTCGCTTCGCACGCTCGGCTCGTAGGCTTTGGTCTAGTCTTTTTTTTCTCTTGTCGCAGGGGGAATGTCTTTTCTTATGACACCGTCCTTGGGCCTGGGGGGAAGGCTCGCCGAGGGATGTGTGGGACTCTTGATCGGCCGGATGCCCCCATGGCCTCCATGCAGAGCACAGGGGGATGGTCGGCCGTCAAACTACCCACTAAACCTAACCTGCGCCCCTAGCTCACAGGCTTTTACGGGGCGCCACAGGAACTAAACCAATAGGTGCTGCATCTGTGGCGCCCCAACGCTTGTCAATGAACCCAGGGTGACCTGCGGGGAAGGACACTCTCTTCAACAACAGGGGGGACTGCGGGATCTCCCACTCGTCCACGCGGCCCCCTGTGCTGGAATCATGGAGGGAGAAGGTTTTGTGCCTAGCGACGCCTCCGACCCCGGAGCCGCTTTCTGCGGACAGGGTCCGTATACGCACTCTCCTCCCTTTGTTTCTCCGACGCCGCCTTCTAGGTCATGACCAACTCACAGAAGGAGGCAACCTCGGATCAACACCTTTTGCTGGAGAGCGTGGCTTTCACCATGTTCTCCAGTGACCTCACCGGACCGACGATGTTTTTCATTTCGGACCTCTGTGGTCCCCAGGCGGCGCACTCCGTAAGGGTATGGAGGACCGTATCCAAGGGTGCGCCGCACTCGTGGCACTCAGGCGTGGGCTCCCGCCCCGCTACACGGTACAGATACTTACCAAAGCAGCCGTGCCCGGTAAGTATCTGAACCACCTTGAACGTTAGGGTCCCACTTTTACGTGAGATCCAACGAGACAGGTGGGGGCGGACAGCCTCCACTGTCTCCGTGCCAGCGACTGGGGACTCCAGGTCCCTTTTCCACCTCTCGTGTAGGGCCTCGGTCGCCAAGGCCCTACTAACTTTCCTCACTTCTGCCGGGCTCAGCCGGCGTCCTCGTTTTCATACGTCCTGTCGGAAGCGGTGCACTTCTGCGAGCACCTCCGCCTGGAGCTCCCAGGGTGGATCACTCGCAAGAAGTGTCGCCGCTGTCCATGATACTGTCCGGTACCCCCGGATGGACCTCACCGACAGGACCCTCTGAGATCTCAGTAGGGTCCTATTCTTGCGGTGAAATGCATGAATCCATACGGGGGCTCCGTACAGTGCCATGCTCCGGAGGACACCGGTGTATAGATTTCTTACTGCTGCGCCCGGCCCTCCTACTTTCGGCAGGAGTCTGGCCAGAGCAGCAGCGGTTCCTAGCAATTTCGGGGCCAACTGGGTGAAATGTGCCCCTAAGTCCCAACTACCGTCTAGGACAAGGCCTAGGTACTTCATCTGGGCCTTAACCGCCACTGCTATCCCCTGAACGACGACGCGCGTGTCCCGGGGTGCTCGTTTACGGCGGCCGTGGAACATTAGGGCCTCCGTCTTCTCGGCGGAGACCCTCAGGCCCAAGCTTTCAACGCGACTAACGACCAACGCCGTCGCGGCGTTGACCAGTTCCACAGCCTCATCGTAGGTACCGCCCCGGGCCGTGATGAAGGTATCGTCTGTCAAGCAGATGACCCGCATCCCGGGCAAGACTGGCTTCCGCAGGAGCCAGTCGTAGCCAATGTTCCACAGGATCGGACCCAGTACCGAACCCTGTGGGACACCGCACACGACGCGTCGCCTACCTACAATCTGGCCAGACTCTCCCTCTCAGAGGACGGATCTATTGTAGGTATGCCTCCAGCAGCCTCATGAGGTACGGGAGCACTCCTTGAAACCGGAGTGCTTACCCCTATTCGTCTCGTGCGGAAGGCTGTTGAAGGCGTTCGATATATCTATCGACACTGCCAGAACAGACTCTTTGATCTCCTCCACCTCTCGCGTGAGGCGCTTCAGCTTTTCCAGGGCGTCCAGCGTCGAACGCCCTTCCCTGAAACCGAACTGGGCCTCTGAGAGGCCAGGCTCCTCGGTGCTGAGACGTTGGACGAGGCGGCTGGCGATGATCTTCACAAAGGCCTTCGTCACCTCGTCTAGCAACACGATGGGCCTGTAAGTGGAGGACTCCTCGGGAGGGCGACCCGGTTTCGGGATCAAGCACAGCCTGCCCTCTTTCCATCGCTTCGGGAACTCACCTGTCCTGATGCAGGCGTCATAGAGTTCCCGAATCTCGCCACGTAGGTCTTTAGCGGCCAGGAAGAGGACACGGCAGGGGGATCCCGTCAGGTCCTGGTGCCGTCTTATGGCCCCGGGGGCGCTCCAGGGCCATTTCCATTTCCACGGAACCTCCCCCCGTCACCGAAGGATCCTGTCTTGGAGGAGGACACATCTCCGGGGGAGTGAAGGCTCCCGGGTCCGGGAAAAGTCCTATGACACGATTGAGGACCCCTTCGGATAGGGACTCCGTTATCGGAGTGGAAAAGGCACGCATCTTCTTGCGCGTCACTTGGAACGTACGTCCCCAGGGGTCCCTGTCTAAACTATTAAGAATTTCTTCCCGGGCCTGGGTCTTCGACTGGTGGAATGCCAGTCGAAGAGCCTCCTTGATTGCCCGGTACTCACCGGCTAGTTGTTCTTCCTCCTCGAGGTTCGGAGGAAGCCGGCGTCGGCAGCGCTTTAAAGAACGGCGAACCCTTTGAGCTCCCTTCGTAAGGCCGCCGATCTCGGAGGTCCACCAGTAGACCACCGGGCGCTGCTTTAGCCGGCGCGACCGTGGCATCGCGGCATCGCAGACCTTGGTGAGAGTTCTGCGCATGCGCTCCGCCACTTCCCCGGACTATCATCTATCGCAGTATTGGCCCAGCCCTGGACGACGGCCGTCTCCTCAGCTAGCTCTAGGTCTAGCTGAGTGAGGGCCCAACGTGGGAGTTGACCGTAGTTGCGTGGGGGGTTTGTCGCTCTATTGGAAGAAGGGGAGACCTCGAACCTGATGTACAGGTGGTCTGAGAGGGTCTCCACCTCCTCTTCGACTCGCCAGTTCTCCACCCTGCGTGCGATCGCATGGGTGGCGAACGAAAGATCAACGATCGAACTACCCTGCGCTCGCACGCAAGCGTGAATCGCTCCGCGGTTGAGAAGCGACAAATCGCTTTGGAGGGCCCACGCCTCGACGTCTCGTCCCCGCATGTCGGTGACAGTGTTCTCCCAGGAACGGGACTTGGTGTTAAAGTCGCCGAGAAGGAAGGTCGCCCTCGGCGACAGCCTGCCTGCGGCCGCCCTGACAGAGTCTAAGAACACCTCAAACTCTGCCAGGGGATGATTGGGGGAGAAGTATACGCATATAATGGCGTACTCCCCCTAACCTACCACCGCGTAGCCCCGTTCCCTCTCGATGCTGATGAGAGGGGGGCTAGTGCCTGTTCTAGCAGTCACCTCCACCGTGTCGTCCAGGTCTCCAACTCAGTTATCATAGGGAGGGACGTAATACGGCTCGCTGATTACGGCTTGGTCTAAAGTCTAACCTAACCTTTTTTTTTTTGACCAGGGGAAATCCGTTTGAGGACTAAGCCGCGACAGGCACAGAAGCCTGGGGGGATAATTCGCGACCCGTGTGTAGGACTTGCCAGATAGGGGGTGGCACTAGCATGCCCAGTCAGAACTGGTGCCATGCTATTGCCACTCCCCAGTTAGGGATACCCACTAAAACCCCTGGGTGTTCCGTCCTGCGCCTTATGCCAGGGCTACGGGTAAATGGGATTCCCGGCTCCGCGTGCCCTGGCAGGAAAGTCTAACCTAACCTAACCGAACTCACCATTCTAGTCACTTGTCCCGACTTGTGCCAGAACAGACTGGTCGTACCATTTATTCATTAATAACTATTTAAATGATGGTTACAAATCGGTTGGGACACCTGCTGACCGCTGCACAAAAGCATTAATAATATCTCAAGAATTGTACATTTTCTTGACATAGGGGTTACAGAAGGGCTAAGTATGCCTCCCTACCCTCCCCCTCCACTTCCCTACACTCCTCATTACTTAAAACAAAGGTGCCCTATATCTATACCACACCCAAATATATTATTTTATTTACTGATGAAAACTTATTCCATCTTTTTTGTATTTTGAACTTCTGGAAGACTTCCCACATAATTTCATAGAACAGATAGGCAGGTATCTTCAATGTACGTAAATTAAATGAATATTAAATTAAGTTTTCACCCGTAAACATGCAGATATGCACGGGTCTGAGTGTTAGTTTCTACTAAACCCGTGCTTTGAAGCAAGAGCGTATATAAGATGATTTGCACATACGTTTGGTCCACGACCGTCGCTTTATATGCTCCATCTATTGGAGATATTACCACCGCACTGCTCGCACTCAGCATAATCTTTTCCCTCATTTCCTTAAGCTACTATGCTCAATGATGCAACGGTTCTCAAGAACGTTTATCCCACGTGCAAAAACGCTTTGGAAGAAACTTCTCGCTGAGGGTTTTGCTGTGCGCTACGACATACGAGTAATTTATGAAGTATGTTATAAAATTTCTTCGAGGCCGGTAAGCGTTCGCAACACCCCTGGTGTTGTAGATGTCCATAGGCGGTGGTGATCACTTACCATCAGGTGGGCCGTTTGCCTGTTTGCCACCTTATGGCAATATATAAAGATGTTACATATACCTAGTTCTTAGTATTCTTCTAGGCTTCGTACTTTTTCAGGATGAAGAGGACTCGGGGGTGTGTTTCTCGGGCGAGGGTGAGGCGGTGGTGCGGCAGGGTGCCACCTGCGTGACCACAGCGCACGCGCACGTCACGGTGCTTTACGACCAGGATTTGTATTCGCCCAAGATCATTGTCACGGATTCCGCCACAGGGGAAATACTCGCCGATATGCTCATACACACGGAGACCGACTTCCAGGCAAGTTCTTATCTTCGTTAGCTACAGCCTACAGACGGCTGGGATTGTAGCTTGGCGTGTAATTTCAAAACCTAACAACTACTTCTGAAGAAATTCAACACTATTGGTATATATCTATCTATTTGTTCCAAAACATGAACATTTTGTTCCAAAACAACCCTTTCCTTTGGTTTGCCATTTGACATTCCTTAACACAAATTTATCTTTACAAGCTATACTATGATTTGGTAATACAGGTGTGTTCATTTTTTCAAAATCAGCCCATTAAATTTTTACAAGGGTAATTGATTTTTCAAAAAGATAACATTTTAGTTTTCGTCAAATTTGTCCTCGAAACTCCTTTAAGTGTTTTTCGCTATCTTACATAGTTTAGGATTTGGTTCCGAAAGCCCACTTGAAAAATTTAGCCTGTAAACGTGATCGAAACCATGAGAACAGCTCTAGTTGTGACATAAAAATAATAACAAAATTACTTAATTTTACCTCTAGATGAATGGAGAAACATGTTCATGGTCGGGCGCAGACTACACAAGTAACAATCCTGTTGAGAAGACTGTTACAGTGAAATTCTATGACAGTGAAGTTGCCATGCAATTTTATGACAGCTGTGAGGTATGTACTGCATTTAATCTAGATATTATGTACTTATTAAAATATATTAAAAGTACTTCATCATATGTCAAATTTTAACCTGAAAGAGCGTCTACTCCTCATCACCGATTTCGCTCAAATTTATAGCATTTGCAGGGCTTGGCTAGAAATGAAAGTACCCGAAGTGGGAACTTCAGATGGGCAAGTGTTTAGAAAATAGAATTTTTGATGCGGTTCTGGCCACATATATATTTATTTTTGCATTGTTTCATCTGGCCATGTGGAGTTTCCACTTCGGGTACTTTAATTTTTAACCAAGCCCTGCATGTGCTACAAAATTGAGCGAAATTGGTGATGACGAGTACAAGCCCTCTCTAGTGGTAAGGCAAAGAAACAGTGAGTAACAGAAAAATCGGCCATAAGAGGCTTACGCTAGCAAAATATACAGGTTTAAGACTGAGCTCAGATTTTTTTTATTGCGAAGCTTGCAAACAGCAGACTGCCCAGCTCTTGGAAAGTGGTTGCCGTCGCCTATAGACGTTTGCACCACCAGGGGCGAAGCCAGCGCGTTGTCAGCCTTTAGGATGAGAAGAGGAATGGGATATGGGACTGGAATAGGTGGATCTCCCCCTATCCCGGTGGGCCATCAAACTCTCACACGAAACACGATTAGCACAAGGCTGTCCGTGTCACGCTGATATTCTATGGGAGCGTGGTATCACAACAATCGAGTCGGGCCCCGAGAGCTGTAATCAAGATAATGATTCCAGCATGGCTCTACTACCACATTAAAACTTTCAATTTTTAGTCTAAAATACATAAACAAAAATGAATTGTAGACACGTATCTAACTCTTACAGCCATTTTGTTGTATACGACATTTGGACCTAAGTATGTTTTTTGCTACAAAAGGTATATTAAACTATTATTACGTTTTAAGACTTTCAGTTTTTGATTCCGTACGGTCTAATGTAACTAAAATTGAAGGTCTTAAAAAAAATAGTTTATCAAATACCTTCTGGAACAAAAAATATACCTAGGTCCAAATGTCGCTTACGATAAAATGGCGGTGAAGGCTCGGTACGTACGCGCATAAATGAGAATAACTACCCGATTTTATAGATTATATTATAGATTCACAATTGGAAACGGTAGGTGGCGCTGGGATCTGGTGTTAGATTTTTATTTTTCAGGACAGGACAACTTCTGCCGGGGGGCTTTAATTTAATACCTTTAGTTTTATATTAAAAAATAATTGAAGTCTTAATGATGTTTTTCCATGTTAAAAAACGAGAGAGGAATAACTTGTAATGCTCTCTGGTCAATAAATAAAAAATAGTAAAATTTATCCTACATTTTACAATTTTTTTAGGGGCTTTGTCAGAATACTCATTTTCCATGGTTTAACTCATTACATACATACATTTGGTTTTGTTGATAATATATTGTTACCAAAATAGAAATTTACGCTCTTATTAATATTGACATAGAGTAGGCTTTTTAAGAAACTTAAAGGAGCCTACATTTCATATGAATAAGACCGTAACAGTTTAACACACTATACATGTACACTTGGCGTCTTATAGAATGGAGCGGGCAAGATAATCAAATAGATAAGAACATCGAAAGTGATCATTAATATCGATACAACCACGGTCATCTAATAGTTCGAATCATCCTTCTTGTCCAAAAACATCGGTACACGAACAACGCCAAATACATGAGTTCATTCAAGTCATCATTATTGTGTTAACAACCACCTCGCCAAATGTAAATACAAAGCCAAAGTATGCAAAAAAAAAACGGTACACTCTAGAAAAATGAACTCTATTCTAAATGTGATTAGAGTCAAATCGAGATGATTTCGTACTAAATCAAAGCTCAAGTAATATTATTACTGTTATAAAAAACTTTTTAACTTTTATAACGTAACTAGTATTTGCCCTCGATTTCATTCACATTAGTTAGATAGCAAAGATTAAAGTTATTTTACTAATATTTAAAATTTAATGGATTTTCAATTTACATATAATACATGAATATTGGATATATCCATAAAACTTCGACATTAGTAATGTTACTAAAGACTTATTCAAGTACAGATATCTCACTAAAGCTTTCTAATAAATACAGACAGTGTCTTGTGATTTGCGAACACTGCGTCAAAGTTCTACTGGTTTGGAAGTGGCAGGAAATCTCGGGAAATTTGCAAGAGTCCCAATATTTTCATGTATGAAAAATGTCATAAAGTATCAAACTATGCTGTGTGTGTAATAAGATTAACACGGCTAGTTTTCATGCTATTTCTAGGCGTTTAATTTCCAAGAAAATTTCGGAACTTTCCGGCACTAAAGTAAAGGAGTACAAAACACGAAAAAGTGAATTTTTAAACACCCTAAAAACGTTTCCGAAAATTACACGGAATTCCCATGATATTAGCTTTTTAGAAATTAACATAAATTTATGAAAAAATAACATAAATTGTTTCATATTCTCCATCAATCAAACAATTTGATCCCAATTGGTTTTTTTAATAGCTTCAATGTACAGACATGGCTATTTACAATATTAACTTAATTTTAATATTTCATTTGACGTAATACACTATGTATGTGTGAGTATACTTTCTATGTATATGTGAGTTTGTGGAAATATCTACTAAAGAGTTTCAATACACCAGATATTTAAAATTCGAGATAAAACTTTTTTATCACAACTGAATAATTGATGTTTCTTTGATATTATTTTAATGTCAAATGCGTATATTAATTCTCGTAATACTCAGCAAAAAAAATATTCGAGATGCTTAGGATATATACAATACACCCCAGTAATTGAAAAAAGCTTAAGCTAACGTTGTGGTGAAATCGTATCGGAAGCAGCCAATTTTTATGAATTCTACCCACTTTAAACCACTTCCGGGATTCCCGAGACATAAAGAACCGAAGCATTCGGAAATTCAAATTCAAAAGTTTTTATTCAAAATAAGTTCCACTGGAGAACACTTTTTGAAGGTCACACATATAAGCCAAAATTTAATTTTACTTCCTATTCTATGTATACCGCTTCGCAACGTGTTATTGCTATTAAGGAGAAGAAGCGACAAGAAACTCCCCAACAACACGTCTAGCTAAAAGTTGTTTTTATTTATATTTCTTATTCTATTTATATCTCAAGTTCTTTTTTTATAAGTTTTATACATGTTACAGAATTACTACAGGAAAAGAACGTATACCATTGTTTTAGTGTCAATTGAATTTGAATCAACTAATTGTCATGCAAATAAATAATTTATACTATTCCCGGGAAAAATCCCGCGGGATACCCGGATCGAAAGTACTGCAGTATTGGAAAAAGAAAATACACTATATTTTAGTATAAGTCGTATCCAAATCAGTTAATTTATATGTATACTAACCACTTTAAACCACTCTTGGGAAAATTTCCGTGGTTCCTAAGACACAAAGTATTGCGGTATTTAAAAAATAATGTATCCTGAAGAAATACGTTAATTTTTATGCGTAACCTAACAACTTTAATCTGCTCCTGGGAAAATTCGCTGGATCCCTAGGATTTTTATCCTATTTAGTATTACTTTTTAGTAACACAGATTTCATTTCAGAAAATTTGCTATTGATGAGTAAAAACGTCGCATCGAAATAAGAAAGCTTTTTTATTCTGGCCTCTTTAAACCGTTCCGGGGAAAATTCCCGCGGGATTTCGGGATGGAAGTTAGCGCAGAATTTAAGTCTGAGAATTTGCTCTCGATCACCGAAAATCGAATCGAAATCGGCCTAGTAGTTTTTACGTAAATCCCGAACAAACAGAAAAATCGACTAACAGACAAGAAATCTAAAAAAAAATGCATCGGATTCTCCTTCGTTCATCTAGTCCAGTGGTTCCCAAACTTATTTTGTATCCTGCCCACTTTGAGAATAAACTATGTTTCAGCGCCCCCATTTTTTCACCTACTTAAAAACCACTATAACTTCAAATTAAATTAATTGATTATTGTGAGCTATATTAGCGGAAATTAAACATTCATTCCAAACAAGACTTTTACTATAGCCCGCAAGAGTTAACTTGAGACCTAAGCGCAGTAGGGTAGTACACAACGCCGATGAGGTCTCAAGTGTCTTACCGCCCCCCTTTAGGCCTGCAGCGCCCACAAGGGGGCGTTATCGCACACTTTGGGAAAGGATGCTAGTCTATTCCAATTGTTTTTTTCTTAATAACTTCAGTGTAGAGACACGACTTATTTAGAATATTAAAATATTATAGACTATCGACTGCCCGCGAAACTTCCTTTGTTTATGGTTGTTAAAGAAGCGTTCAAACTTACTCTAAATCTCTATGAATAAGACCGTTAGTATTTAGTAAAAACGAAAACTCAAATATGCACACAGTGTCATCAAGTATTAATAATGTAAACAAAGTACGAAAAACCTGAGTAAATTAAGAGGACTGAAATATTTGATTAGAAACAGGAAATTGAGACCATTTATAAAATTTGTAGGTTAATAATATATAAAAAGATACTAAACTATAATAATATTAAATATATTATATATATATAATATATATATATATATATATATATATATATATATATATATATATATATATAATATCTTTAGTTAATTGAAATAATATTATAGTTAGCTTAGATTACAATCTATCAAGTGAAATCGTTCTGTGTCCAAAGAGTTAGTAATAAAACACAGGTATCAGTCAAAAAATTAAAGATTCGATCTCTGCCCTTATGGGTTAGAAGTTTTAACAACGTTTGTAAGTAGTCAATAAATGATGCTTGATTGGAAAAAACTGGTGTTTCCTTCCAATCCCAGTGCGTACCCTCGCTTGCACATAGTAAATATTATTATGCTCACATCATCCTCTTTATCAATCATACTGCTGTGATCAGGAGGTTTTTTTAACTTTTGACTCAAACGCCTTCAGCATTGATTTCGTTAATTTCAGATTAGAAAAGAAAGCTGCTTTTTATTAAATGCAAGTTTAGCAGACTGCGTTAATAAGTAATTCAAGTTGAAATACATAATTCCAAATGCAATTTTGAATTAATTAGTATGAAATCATCTCGATTTGACTCTAATCACATTTAGAATAATAATAATTCTTTATTTACTCTCACATTAACAATAATTAAATTAGTAACAATTTTTCTTATAAACAGAAATGGTGAGAGCCTGGTGTCAGTAAAAGGAATAATCCTGTGTGACTGATCACCAGCCTCTTTCTCTCCGGAAAAACCATCTCATTAAATTGTGATAAATATTGTGTATTGAGTGTAATTATGTGTGACTGTGTGAGTATGTTATCGTGTATAATAGATGTAGAATAGTAATACGTGTTTATAAAATAAGAATTATATATAAGTTAGACCAGCCTACGATAATGAAATACGACTAAATTTTAAATATAATGAAGTATATATAATATAATTATTGCAGAATTTAATGTAATATAAAATGTAAAATAAGTAGTAATATTAGGTAACTAAAACTAACAATGCTTCAGTGAGTCATAATCGAGTTTTAAGAGCCACTCGGTCAATGTTCTCTTACATTTAGATTTAGTTAGATATCAATTTGCCTATTGATATTGTTGTATAAATAACTGCCTAGAAAGTAAAAGAAGCTGCAACAAACAGTAGTACTTTTTACACACAGAGAGAGTAAATTTACAGAGAGTAAATAAAGAATTATTATTATTATTATTTATTTGGCCCAAATTTATATCTCTAATTCTCTAACTTTAATCGGTTCTAAGACAATCTACTTTGTTACACAAAAAGACAGACTTCGGAATGAGACCATCATAATATGGGTTCCCGTTTTACAAGCAATCCTAATAATTAAGAAACTATCATAACGAACCGAGCTCACTTTTAATTTCTTTTACAGACAAGTAAAGCTGCGACATACTCTTCAACGGATCCGGAACATTAGGACACTGGATTGATAATTTAAATATGAGTATTCTAATCGTAGTCATATTTTAGTTTAAAGTAGGTATTAGCCGTCTTTCTTTTTGACTATTGCGCTTGACTTTCATTTATAAATGTAAACATTTGATGGTGTTGTTTTAGAAATTATAACAAAAATCATCCCGTACGTACATTACAACCATATTTAATTAAAACAGATAAATTAGCTTTGAGACGTTTTTGCGTTTGTATTTGTATATTTACAGGGCTTCTAAACTTGAAATTTAAATTTCTTTTAAAGTTAGTATTAAAAGTTATGTTATGTAATATTAATATTTATTATTTTAATATCGTTTAATATATTAATTTAATATTAAGTACCTGCCTATAAAATGAATAAAAAGTATTAGTTTATTTATTTATGTGCTGACAGTACACTACTACAAACACAAAAACGCCTCGAGACTAATTTACCTGTATTATGCTAGTGTTAGAAATGGATAAATTCATATTCGTTCAAAGGTTACAAATAAATATGCTTTGACAACTATTGTCCATTTAAGATATGATTTTTGTGCTATTATAGAGATATTAGTAAATTAAATAGGATTATTGTGAAATTCATTTAGTATGTTAACTTTAATGATTGTCATTTGAGGGACTTATTTATAGGGCATTTGAATTATAGCTTCGAATTGAATTATTGAAATTGCAGATTTTTCATTAATTTTGAATATTTTTTTTTCAAAACGTATATTTTAATGAATAAGTAATATAAATAAGTCCAAATATTTATATTATGTCTATTTAAAAAAAGTATTTATTTGTTTACAAGGAGATCTAATCAATGGTTTGTGATTTATAGTTATCTTTAAATACTTTGTGAAACAAAGTTATGAATCTATTTTCTTTTTATCAAATGTTCCTAGTTGGTTAGGTCTTTTTGCGTATCATGTCTTGATGGATTTGAGCGTTGACTGATGATGTCTATCTTATAGTTACTAGTAGTTGTGTGTTTGCTTATTTCTCTTAGCAACAGAATATAAACAAAATATACTATCATTATTTGATTTATTGTGTATTTTTGTAAGCAAGAAGTAATATTCTTGAATCAAAAAATGTTTTAAACTTAATCAGACGTGGAACTAGTTACGGTCATATTTGGGATGTTAATTTCTGCTCAAACTTAACTTTAACAAAAATTAATATGAGAAAAAGAATGGTTTTCTATGGGTAATGAGTGATAATTTATAAAAGAAGAATTTAAAGATGGTCATCACATTATATAATTATGTTGTTTCATGTTGTTCCAAAAATAAATATGTTAATGATTGTAATATTCTTTTTCTTGTATGTAGACATTATATAATCTTTTATTATGTATAATTAAAAATCTGATTTAATAAATTCATTGAACTTAATACTTGTCTAGTTTTATTGCTTGTGTATCACTCCTTTCTGCTTCAACAATAACTAGAAATTAACACCAATAAATAGAAATTTTCAACTGGGCCTTCAGGGCTAAATCCTAAACTGTACGAAATAGCGAAAAATAACCAAAGGGGCCATCCACAAATCAGTCAAACTTCGTCGACCTCCTCCACCACTACGTGTACATAATTTATGGCCCCAAAGGAGTATCAAGGTCGATTTTGATAAAAATTAAGTGGTACATTAGAATTTTTAAAAACCAATTGTCCTAGTCAGTAATCGAATCCACTGATTTTGAAAAAATAAATCATATCCTGTATTATTACACCAAGCCATAGCGTGTCTTGTAAGGATCAACTTCTGTGAAGGAATATCAAAGGGTTGATTTTGACTAAAAATGTTCTTTTTCCTTTACATCAAGGCTACGTTCCATTAGAGACTCACAACGACCACGATTTTTCTCGTTCCACTTGCTTGCCGGCGTTACAATTGTAAACCCAAGTGGATCGGTTATTCGACCCACCTCTTGACATGGGTCGTTGTGTGATCGAAAATGCTCAAAGAGTACATTGAATATATAAAGAGAAAATGATAACGTCATTAGTGACGTTTTCGCCACGACTAATTAAAAATATATTACAATAAATAATAATAAATACTTGTACTTCAAACTGGGGTTGAACTGAATGGAAAGCATATGGTTATAGGCTATGCAGAGACGTCACTGAAGCCGCCATGATAATGGAAAAAGAAGCGTTAAAAGTAGGCCTCAGCATCAATCACGACAAGACCGAGTATTTCCACATGAGACGCTATAAGAGCACTCGTCTGAACAGAGAGGACTTGCATGTTGGAAATACCAGCTACAGAGAAGTGTCCAAATTTAAATACCTGGGCTGTACTCTAACAGATCTAACACCCGCGAGGAAGATATAGATATTCGAATTCAAAATACCCGACGACGTACCGCGGCGCTTCATAAGGTGTTGGTATCCTAGCTTTTTAGCCGTAAGACCACGATACGTATATATAAAACTGTTATACGCCCAATATTGATCTACGGATGTGAGGCTTGGGCCCTAACATTTAAGGAGGAGAACAAGCTGTTGGTAGCTGAAAGAAAGATCCTGGGTTCGGCACGGAGAAGCGATGACAACTAGCGGAACCGAAATTGAAGAGATGGTGGATGAGCCCAATATAATAGGCGAGCGAGAGCAAGGCACATCTCTTGCGCTGGCTTGGCTACCTACATAGAATGGGAGAGGATCGCGCGGTGAAAAGAGCCTATCTGGGCAAACCAACGGGACGGCGACCGTTTGGTCAGCCCAGATATCGATGGAATGGAGTGACGTAGTGGAGGCTGCTTCAAGCCTATGACTGACGAGAGACAGCGCTGAACAGAAATGAGTGGAGTATTTGTTACAGTTATTGAGTAGCATAGTTGTTCTTGTGTTTCTTTTTAAAGTTAATAATTGATTTTGTTATGTACCCTCTTATTTATAAACGATACGATCGGCCATTTCCGTAATTGAATAGTAATGTTATATTTTTATTTATTCTGTGATTAGCGCCTGTTTTGTATAGAGTAGTTGTCTATAATTTACAATAATTTTGTTACAATATTTATCATTTGTATAATGTGATAATTTTGTACAGATTATTAATTCAAACCTCTCAATTGTATATAGACGGTACATTACTACGCTACGCTTACGCTACATTTTATTTTCATGTTGGTAGACGCGATAGATTTATACTGTGTTCGGCTTATTTTATTGCATATAAAACTTTAAGTATAATATTTTATACAATATCTTATATAAAATATTATCTGAAATATCCAAACAATAATGTATAGTTTATGAATGACTTAAATCCGCTATCGGTTGTGCCAATATGCTAAGTTTCACATACTGTAAAATTGGAGGGCTGTCGAGGTGTTCTAAAAATGCTTGTCGAGTGTTCAAAGTCAGTGTAATAAATGTGTAAAAAAGGTTCTCTGATTATAAAGTATTGTGACCAGTTGCTGTTCTTTTACTACCATAAACCCTTCTGAGTTGTTGCAAGTATTATATCTTCTCATTTCGGAGGCCAGGACTCATTTTGGGTCATTGAGCCACAGCAGCTAGTTAGTTATAATAATAATTATGGAAAGCACCAGGTTCATATCTTCTTAAAATCCATCCTCGAACCTAGTTTGGGTTCGAGAATGGATTTTAAGAATCGTCTTTCTGTTTCAACGACAAAGATTTTTTTTTCAACACTAAAAACGTCTTTTGCTTTTTCAACAACAAAATTGTTAATGCAGCTACTATGCTATATACTTACGTACGCATCTCGACCTCTTGACCGTATGATTTCACAGTATAGACTAAATTGCAATCGTTTTCGCGACACTCGTAAGCTCTCATATGTAAATACTTCTGCGGACTTTTTGGCGGGAACTGAAAGGAGATGTTGTGCCGTGCAGTTTTATTTTCTAAAAATGTGTAAAATTACTCTAAAATGAACAATAGTTCTAGGATATTGATAGTTTTTGAGTAGTAATTATGTGTTTTGTGAGAAATGTGAACTGTATAGTTTAATGTGGCCTTTTGAGTTGTCACAAGAGCGCCGTTGAATGGCACCAGCTGATAACCTACACTTCAGCTGTGCTACACATAGGCTTAAGAAAATGAAGAAACTACATTATAATCTAAGATCTGGCTTAAAGGCCTAGCTGCCAAGCCATAAATCTAAATAAAAAATATTAAAAAATACATCTGTGATAACGTGCGGGGATCCCAGGGAGTCCCGCGAGATTTTTTTCTAGCAATGATTTAAAATGATCAGATTAAAAAAGAAATCGAATTCCAATGTGATTTTTCCACTGATCGATAGCAAATTTTATGTAATAAAATGTGTGATATTTTTTATCCTGGGAATCCCGCGGGAATTTTCCCGGGAGTTGTTTGTAGTTGTTCGGGTGGGTCCTAATACGTATATATAGACATAATCATCTATGTATATGTAATCATAAGGACTACAAATGGCTTGTAACCAAACCTATAAAAAATCTGTATGCCTGTCAAAGGTGAAACGTATGAAATCAAATCATTTTATTGCGAACTAAGTGTTACATAGGTCTTATTCAATATAACTGAGAACTTATTACTTAGCTGGCTTTTCATAGCATCGCAATATAAACTTACTTAACCTATGTTTGTATAATATTTAATTTTGTGCCTTATATTTTATTTAAATAACACAAAACAATATTTTCTTAATTACCTCTCATTTAAATATTCTGTGCTATAATAGGATTTTTTTGTCAACAATTCGAATAATTTTTGTTTAAACATATTAATATTGTTATTGGAGATGTTTTGTATTCGATTTAAAACAGCTGATATTGCTCATAATTCTTATGACACGTTTGAAAAAGCTCGTCTTGGAATATATAATGCAACAGAAGTACAGAACATTAAAGTAGCTTGCAAATAGATCAAAATACTACGGAAGTGTCTTTAAAAGAATAAACTCCTTTGCAAAAAAAAAAACGAGCACCTTACAGTCATTGGTTTTTCCATGGTAATATTAATATTTTTAGTATATTGTGGCGAATGATGGTGGAGCCATCTAGTTGGTTTAAGAACTTTTAGAAAAAGCTAGAAAATTCTGGAAGGAAAAGACAAGGAAGGATATATTTTAGAAAGGGATAGACGATGAACGAAAGTTCGGGAAGGAAAGCCAGAGATAGATAGATGTTTAGAAAGGGATAGATAGTAAATAAAAGAATAACGAAAGTATGGGTTCCAGAAAATTCTTCCGGGTATATAAGCAGCGTAAGGCACGCCTACTGGGCAGTTTTTAGAGTTGAGTTCAGTTCAAGACAGCGAAGCGACAAGTGCGATACGAAAGAGTTAGAAGAGAAGTTTAATAGAAGACACTGACGAGTTAAGTGGTGAATTTAGTGACAAGTTTAGTGGACAGTTAACTGAAGGAGGAATGTAGCATAGACATAGACAACACTTTATTGTTCACCAAATCAAAAATTACAAAAAATGTACAAGACAATAGTTACTTGGTAAACCAAAAGCCGGCCTTATCGCTAAAAGCGATCTCTTACAGGCAACCTGACTCAGATGAAATTCTTAAATTATCTATAATTATTATGCAACACAGAAAAATGAAAATAAAAAATAAAAAAAGACATACATGGACAGCAGATTACAGTCTATTGTAAATTAGCACATACATCATTGCGTAAGACTTACACTTAATGATTCCTAAGTGAATTTTTGAATATGGCAAAAGATTTAGCTTTTCTGACGTCAGTGGGCAAAGAGTTCCAAAGTAAGACAGCCTGCATGGCGAAGGAGTTGGAATAAAATGTTGAAGAGTGTGCAGGTGCCATTAATAGGAGATTATTAGTGGAGCGCAAATTGAGTGTATGTGACGTATGAAGGAAGTTGAAACATTCCTTAAGATAAGGAGGGGTATAAGGTATAAACAGTATACGATATAGTAAGTTGAGAAGATGAGCATTCCGGCGAAGTGAGATAGGCAACCATTCGAGCTTTTTGGGAAATTCAGAAACGTCGTCATATTTTTTAAACCAAATATGAACCTTATGCAAACATTTTGAAAACGCTCGAGCTTAATAAGTTGCTCTTGAGTGAGATTAAGATAGCAAGCATCAGCATAGTCGAGGATGGGTAGTAGAATTGATTGAGCAAGCGAAATCCTAGTGGCAGTCGGAAGGAAATTTTTCAGTCTCCTAAGCGATGCATAGGATGCAAAAATCTTGCGGCTTAATTCAGTAATGTGGGGTCGCCAACACAACTTGTCCATTATTACGCCAAATTCTTAACTTGATCACTGATAGTAATAGGCGTATCATGAAAGATCACAACGGGAAGCAATCTATTTTAGCTATGGCTCGCGAGCTACCAATTTGAGTTTTATTGGGATTGACTCTAAGTCCATGGGAGGTACTTCAGTTGTATATGCGGTTCAGATCATCATTGATAAGCTTAATAGTGTTATTTAAGTTGTCTTTAGGAGCCTGAGTATAAATCTGCAAATCGTCTGCATAGAGATGGTAGGAAGAAGATAAGTTTTTCGAGATAGAATTTATAAAAATAGAAAATAGAAGAGGAGATAAAACGCCGCCCTGAGGAACGCCGGCAGAGAGATTTTGCCATAGTTCGAGAGAAGATCCAGAAGCGAGCTACGCGCTGTCATTTCGGACACTGCAGTAGCAGGAGGTGGTCTACGCAATATCGGCGACGTTATTACGAGTGAGACAATTACGTACGGCTGTGTAAGTCAATAGAAGCGTTTAGTTAAAAACTGGTATTTTCTTCCAATCCTAAGTAATCATCTGGGCTTTCCACCAGGCTTTTAATGGTATCCTGTGAAATGATTACCCACTCACCCGAGATCACACACTTAAGCTCCTTGATGTTTTGTGGAGGTGGTTGAATAGATCGTACTTGCCTTTTTAGGAGGTCCTAGACGTGCGCAATGGGGTTAAGGTTGCAGCTCCGCACTGAACAATCCAATGACGAATACCGACCTCTTCCATATAAACATCTACGTCACCAAAACGGTGGCCCCGAGCAATTAATGTCTATGTAAATGGTATCTTCGCCAATTACAGTCAGTGTGGGTTGTGCATGTTGACAAAGGATTTGTATTATGTACTTTTGTGAATTACCTTTGTGAACCCTCCACCATAGGGGGCAATTTCTTCAAAACACAAGTCGGCATAGCGTTCCTTTGGTCTTCGTAACACTCGCCGACGTCGATCCTCACCATGCAGACGAAATTCGAGCCTCATTGGAGAAGAGTACGCTACTCCAGTTACCTAATGTCCAAGATAGGCAATTTCTAGCGAACCTCAATCGAGCAATCCGGTACTTACGGAGTAACTTGGCGACCCACGCTGGTTGTCGACTGCCTACATCAGCCGCTAAAAGCCTTCTCACAGTCCATAGGCTAACTTGTGCTCCTCGCACCTCTTTAAGGTTTCTTTTAAGGTGTATGTAACTGCATTTACCGTTCCTCAGCGCCTGAGTCACTAAAAAGTGGTCGTCTCGTGGTTGTGTGCGACGTTTTCTCCCAGAACCTTGCCTTCTCTGAACGGAATCTGTCTTTTGGTATCGAGTCCAGGTTCTTTGGATGGTTGAATGACTTACGTTAAACCGCTGTCAGACGTCACATTGGCTACACCCCTCGTTCAGCAGCGCTATGATTTTACTAGCTCTTATTGCTTTTTCTGCCAGTACAATAGACACAAAATTAAAATTACTCGACTAAAAATAACTTCTCGTTATTTACATAATTTATAGTATAGTTTAATTTTAGTTTATACTAATTTATTTAGATGTTAGTTTATTTTTAATTGTTATGTATATTTTTTGTATAATTAAGTTCACGAGAAGTTAGTTTTAGTTGCTTAATAACCTTTTAACCGCAAACCCGCGAACAGTAAGTAAAAAGTCACAAACTGAAAAAGGGACTATTATTTTTTAAAACAGAAGTTTCGAATTTGGAATTACCCTTTTTTCATACCCACACTCTTTATTAAGTAAGATCCCAGGGGATCAAATTCTACAAGTCAAGAGCCCCTTAGTGATACCGCTGCTCTACCCTAAAAGTATAGCAGCGGATGAAATCCTACAATGTACCACAAATTTCAACGGACCGTAAACATCGAGATGTATTTGAATCGCAGTGGCGGGAGATACCATTTTATATCACATACAATACAAGAAACGCACCCGAGCCTCATCGTCAGCCAGATATGCAGTTAATTCAGACAATAATGTCGGCTTGCTTAGTGATAATGTGCTTGGCTTAGGCTTTAATTTATAATTATAATGTAATAATTTAATATTTAGTAGATCTGTAGGGGCGGTACGACAGTGCCACACAGTCGGAGAGCCTTCTTAAGCGCAGTGGTGCCAAGGATGGCGTACCACTTACGGAGTGGCAGCACATTGTTGCCGGCGCTCCTAGCCCTAGTTAGTTGGGCTACTGACCCGCCCCGAGAAGGGTTAACGTCAGGTAGGCGGCCGGTTGTAAAACAAAGCCAAATCTAAATATGTCTTTATGAATGATACAATTAATGCAAGGACTAGGGCGTAGGAGACGCGCAGGCGCAGCACCCGGCGCCTTCGAGAAGTATACAAGGGTTGTCGCACTATTCTGGACGAGGGTGACGTAAGAAGTTAGTCCAGGAAAAGAGGTGGCGAATGTGTACTTGCAATGTGCGAAGTATGACGGGTAGAGGGGCTGAACTATCTGCTATTTTAAAAAGAAGAAGAATGAATGTGGCCTGTGTGCAAGAAATTAAGTGGTAGGGGATGAAAGCTAAGAAAATTGGGGAGGGTTACAAATTATACTATTGTGGGAGAGATGGAAAAGGAAATGGCGTGGGAGTTATTTTAGATTCAGAATGGAAGAAGAATGTAGTAGATGTACATAGAGTGAGCGATAGAATAATTTATGTGAAGACCATAATAAATGATAGCGTAAAAAACTTTATTTCCGCATATGGAGATGGATGGATTGTGTGAAGGATGATATGATGATATGTGGTGTGACAGAAGATGTATGTCAGAGTAGAGGAGTGTGGAAGGAAAAGATATATTGTGCCGACCCCAAATAATTGGGATATGGTGAAAGAAAAGAGACTCTTTATTAAGTGCCAGTAACATAGTTTGGCTATTAAAACCACTTTAGAACTAAATTATTACCAATAATGTAGAGACATCAAAACAGCCTTTTTTTGCAAAGGAGTTTAGTAGTCAAATGATGATATCAAAATCAGGAAAAGGTAGGAGTATAAATAAACCAGCATAATTATTATTGGACTTATGTAAATTTATAAACAAATTGTTATACAATTAATTGTCTTTTATTTGTTCAAAAATATTTTAAATAATCGGATCTAGAATTAGTTATGATCACATTTGAGACATTAGTTTCTTCTCCAAGATAACTTTAATAGTTATTTATGATACTAGTGCGGTAAGTAGGATTTTACAAACGACCAGACGAATGTCGAGGACGTACCATAGTCACGAGTTTGTAAAAACAAACAAACGCACGTGTGTCATACGTTTTTCAACACATTTGCGAGAAAACAGTACAGTAGGTAATGAAACAAACGTAAATATCAGTCGTACAGTTGCAACAATCTTTGACGTTTCTAATATGAAAATGGCGTGCATGTGTAGATGGCGCCACGTACGCGTGGTGAAAATTAGAACTACTTATATATTTATTTTCACCTAAGTACCTATTTTATCGCATGGCGTGCAGAAAGTATGTACTTAGTGAGAGTACCTATTTTACCCACACGTACTTTTGTGTGGAGCGTAATTTTTAACCTTCGAACAATGTATACAGACTTCGTAAATAAATAAATATCTGAAATAAAATTCTTTCTTATAGACTTTGATTATATACCTCTAAATTTGGCGTCGCTATATAATCCTTACTATAAAAACTGGCCAGCTAATGCATGCTTGTGTGCGTTAGAGCGTTGTCTTACACTTGCGCCCCGCCCATTTAATTTGTCTCTCGAAGCGTATATAGAGATGCCAGCTAAATACAAATTCCCAATATTTTTGAGAAAAACTGATCATGTTAAGGTCTACTTGAGGCTTGTTCAAGAAAGTAAAAAATATACAATTGAATTCAAATATCTAACATAAATAGTGGTAAGTGTATTTTAAAGTGAAACTACTTTTGGGACGGTGTAAATTGGATTTTATGAAACGAAAGTGCAATGAAAACAAGAGACAACTATAAATATATTTATTAAACACAAATATTTTGTACGGAAATGATCAGAGCACACGACAGGTATTTTAGCAGTTTTCCAGAATTCTTCTCCGCGGTGTTTCTTATAATTTATATCCATTGACTTCTTATTATAGGATCACTAGGTATTCTGAGAATAAATAAAATATGAAGTAGGTAGTTATATCATACAAAAATATAATACTCATAATATTTTCATTAATAAAAATAACCCATAAAATACGATCAATCTGGATCCAGTTTGATTGAACTAAAGAAATAATAATATACAAAAAAAATTCATCGTCATTTACCAAACTATTCACTAAAGTTAAAACTAAAAACTAACGAATAAAAAGTTCTAGCACCAGCCGTTCGGGAAATATGACCAAACAAAAGTTGCAAAAAAATCTTCTCTCTTTGTTTTCGTTGTATAGATCTAGTCAAGCTTTTTTATTAGGCTACCATGAACATGGATCTAGCTTCAACCGTTTAGGTGATACGGGCCATTAAAGTTTTGATACGTTAGGTATGTAGATCTCGTCGAGACCTTTTCTTAGAGTACCATGAACATGTGTCTAGTTTCAGCCGTTTAGGATTCGTGAAAGTTTTGAGGTTCGTGAAAAAAATACGACTTTTTTGACACCTATAATCCAAATATGAAGGTTGTAGAACCAACCATTCTGGAGATAGAGCTGAAAGAAGTTTTGGGCGAAAAAAATATTTTTCGCATTGCAATTCAATCCCCAGAAGTGTAGGACAATCCAATCAACTACAATCCAATCCCCAGAAGTGTAGGACTTGCTGCCCCAGAGATACGCGCGAATGAAATATGAGGGACTTTCCTAGTGTGGAGCAGATCCATAATGTGAGATATTAGGTTGGGGAAAAAGTTTCTTCGCATTTTATATACAAATTCAAAAGGTTTTTTTATAAAGTTTATTTACATTTGACTAAAGTATGTAGGTGCCATTTTGTTGCTGTTGTTTGTTGATCTTTTTCGCACGTTCTTGTAGTACGTGATCCACTTTTCATCACCAGTTATCAGCTTCTTCAAAAATGGTTCGGTTTCATTACGTCGTAATAAAGAATCACAAATGAGTACACGGTTCATTAGGTTTCTTTCACTGAGCTCATGAGGCACCCAAATATCGAGCTTTTTTGTGTACCCAGCTTTTTTCAAATGCGCCAAAACCGTTTTGTGGTCAATTCCCAGTTCGCCAGCTACATCGTAACTACTAATATGCCGATCTTGTTCCACTTTTTCAAAGATGGCATAAATTTTGTCCGTAACAGGGCGACCAGAGCGACGTGCATCTTTGATATCAAAATTTCCGGATTGAAAACGCTTAAACCAAATTTGCGCTACTCTTACAGATACTGCATTAGGTCCATAAACATCACAAATTTTTTTCGCGGCTTATGTTGCATTTTTACCTTTTTTGTAGTAAAATTTTAAAGTGTATCGAATTTCTTCATTAGATTCACTCATTTTAACAATAAGCAAAACAAATGAAAATCACACATTTTCCTAATTTGAATTTGGAATTGTCTTCTTTAAAATTCAAACTTTTAATGATACCAAAACCAGCCAGATGCAAATGGTATAGCCAAAGAGATCTTATTACAAGTTCATACATACTATATGCGAAAAGACTTTTTCCCCAACCTATTACATCCCTAGTGTGTAGGACATTATTAGTGTGAAGCATATTTCCAGTAAAAAGTAAAGTCGCCAGCATGAAACCTTTAGCCGCCGAACTCGCGCACTGTCCTGCGACCTGGAGAGACATGCCTACGTTCGCGCCCATTCCCATTAATAATACAAACAAACAAAGAAACAAATTTGACCACTTTATAATACAAGTGTACATGATCTTTCCATGTAGTATTTATGACAAAATTTGTTTTCTTTTTAACCCAATTTGTGTCCATCACAGGTATTATTAATTCGACTCTCACTTAGGGCATTTTGCTTTTGTAAAACCGGCAATACCGACAAGAACGTCAAGTACGCGTCGTACTGATTTTTACCTAATAAACAAATTGCTTTTTACGAAATACTAAGTACTGAATAATTACTTACCGATGGTAGGTGACTTCACTCGTCGTTTTTATTCTTCTTTTGTAATTTCTGCACACTTTTATCGCAGAAAACGACATTTTAGGTTACTAAATGTTGATACGTGATATGACCATTCACCGCGGCAACATAATTAACACTGCGTGACGGCGTGCAGCTTATGAGGTAACAGGTACCTGATACGTCTACGTCTTTGCGCCATCATGCCAAATCTAGAGGTTCTATAATCAAAGGTGATGATGAATTTATACATTATCGGTCAATATTTAACGTCATTAACAATGTCGCCTCTCAAATTGCGCATTACACCGATCACCACATCTGTGCGAAACGGCCCCGTTAAAAGTATAATTAAATATTTAACTTTATCCTAGATGAAGCCGCACCATAATGAAGAGAAAAGGAGGGTGCACATTAGCACAGAGGCAGTTTTAGAACAGTTGTAATACTTGCAACAACTCAGAAGGGTTTTTGGTAATAAAAGAACAGCAACTGGTCACTATACTTGTAATCGGAGAACCTTACGGCTTACATATATTCCATGCACGGACTCTTCACACTCGACAAGCATTTTTAGAACACCTCGCCATCCCTCCAACAATTTTACAGTATAAGAAACTTAGCAAATTGACACAATCGATAGCGGATTAAAGACATTGATAACAATTTTAATTAAAGGGTCATTAATGACAAGAATTTAATACATTATTATTTGGAAATTTTAGATAATATTTTATATAAGATATTATATAAAATATTATACTTAAAGTTTTATATGTAATAAAATAAACCGAACACTATAAATCTATTATATCGCGTCAGCCAACATGAAAATAAAATGTAGTGAATACCGTCTATATATATACAATTGAGAGATTTTGAATTAAAATCTGTACACAATTACTACATATTACAGATAAATATTTACTCTATAAAATTATGTTAAATGATAGAGAACTACTTACTCTATACAAAACAGGCGCTAATCACCGAATAAATAAAAATATATTATTATTTAATTAAGGAAATGGCCGATTGTATCGTTTAGAAATAAGAGGGTACATAACAAATTAATTATTAACTTTAAAAAGAAACATGACAAGAACAACTATGCTACTAAATAACTGTAACACCCTGTCAAAAAAGATTACTTTATTACATAACATTTTTTACTACCAATATGACCATAAATCTATCACCAATCACAAAGTATTGTATATGATTAGTTATATATACATATATATGTTATATATTATACTGCAACGTAGTTTCGACCTGTCTCAGCTTAGACGTGGAATCTTGACCTTTATTATCATATGGCATTTAAAATGTTGAATTCTAATACTTTGTCCGCGATGCACGATTGTCAAAGGTCAAATTCGTAATGCTAATATTCTAATAAATGATTCATAGGCTTTTTGGCTTCTCGTATAGTTCGATGTAAACTTTAATGCGGCTATCGCCCCTGACGATGGACCGAAACACGGTCTAGAGCGAAAGGTGGTTACGTCTGATAGCGATGACTGCTCACGGCTTATTTGGCATAGGTACCTCTCGAAGCAGTGGTGCCCCGAAAACATCTGCGTCAATCTGAATGTCGTGGCATCTATCGAGCTATTCTTGTAGGATGCATTTCAGTTGATTTCATCTTGGTTATTTCGCGAAGCTCCGTACGGCACGCCTTAATTTTCACTGGTGCCAACCTCCAGCCCATCGTCAAAGCATCTTTGCGCCACTGAGGAGATTAGCATTCGGTAACTATTAAGGCAGCTTCGAAGGATATCGTACAGTATCCCTTTATCGCTCTGACGGGCAACATTCCCTTCACCTTCTTTCGCAGAGCAGTGTGTGTCCATTGAGCCTTTAGGCGGTCTGACCAAACAAAGACTCCATAAAGGGCTATCGGCCGTCCAATATTTTTGATTAGTTTTTTTTGGCACGTAACACTGGGTCTCCCAACATTGGGGTACAGGCGTGGAACCTCTTTCGCTGCCATCTTGAGCCTGGGAGCTTGCTGCTGAAAATATGCTGAAAAGTTCAATCTTAGATACTTCATGGTCTCTCCAACTTCGATGAGAACGCCTGTGATAACGATATCTGAGTCCGGAGTTGGTCGGTTACGAGGACCACGAGATATCACGGGCTTTAGCTTTTTCTGTCTGTAGTTCAATGTCCAGACCAAATCGCCAGGATTCTTCTGTCAATATAGGACACCCGAACCGTACCGAAGATGCACGCCGGTGGGTTGTCCCGCGCGCTACCACAAGCATGCCGTATGCATGACAATAACAAATAACGGTTACGCCTGAACCGCACCATTAATCGTCCAGTTGCATGCAATGTTTCACAATAGAATTCTAAGAACTGATCTCTTATTCCATCTACCGTGGACTGTGTTCTTACATCGAAATATATCTCGACTATTCGAAGAAGGGACGTAGGTGACGGAAGTCTAGGGCAAGGTGTTAAACGTTAGTGATATCAAAAGGCACTGCCAAATTAACTTCACCCTGGAAAACAGTGTTCTTCGTCAGTCTTCTCAAGCGCATGACGGCATCTAAAATGGAGTGCCCTCGGGGCAAACTAAACTGTCCATAATTATCACCCAGTCTGCTATAATTATAAGTGTTTCAAAGAGTTTGCCCATCATATCCATCTTCCTGACGTCATTCCTTTCGCAGTAGGATCACCTTTCCCGTACATCACCCCCGGGGAGGCCAGCCTTGCTGTAAGCCTGCGTTGAAAGGGCTGGTCAGTCGGAGCTCCAGGACCTCGGATGATAGAACCCACGCACGTTCTACGTATGCCATCAAGATCGCTCCCGGTCTCATTGCCGATGTATAAAATCATCAAAATAAGCCTATTTTTAACATAAAAATGTAATTGAGGCGCTGAAATTAACGATATTTTTCAAATCTTCACAGGCAAATATCTCAGCTCCGATATTACTTATAATAAAAATTGTATATGTATAACAAAAATGGCACTATGAAATTGCATTAAAATTATTAGTGGCCGCTGAAAATAAAAATGACACCACTAGTCCATATAAAGTTACCCAAACCTCTTTGCCCCGTACATAATCTCTCCCTTATTCGGTCGGGAACCTTTCCTGCAAGCATCAAGTTTAATAGTTTGTGGGTAATGAAGATTTTTTATTTTTTTATTTAATATATTCATGACCATAGAATCTATGTCTTTCAGTCGGAAACATGTTTAAAAATAACTTATACTATGTGTAACTGAACAGCTGAACTGTAGGGTATCAGCTGATGCCATTCAACGGAGTTCTTGTGACAACTCAAAAGGCCACATTTGACTATACAGTTCACATTTCTCACAAAACACATAATTACTACTCAAAAACTATCAATATCCTACAACTATTGTTCATTTTAGAGTAATTTTACACATTTTTAGAAAATAAAACAGCACAGCACAACATCTCCTTTCAGTTCCCGCCAAAAACTCGGTAATGAAGATTTTTTTATTTTATTTTATTTATTCATGACCATAGAAGCTATGTCTTTCAGTCGGAAACATGTTTAAAAAGAACTTATATTAAGTGTAGCACAGCTGAACTGTAGGTTATCAGCTGGTGCCATTCAACGGAGTTCTTGTGACAACTACATTTGACTATACAGTTCACATTTCTCACAAAACACATAATTACTACTCAAAAACTATCAATATCCTACAACTATTGTTCATTTTAAAGTAATTTTACACATTTTTAGATAGTAAAACTGCACAGCACAACATCTCCTTTCAGTTCCCGCCAAAAACTCCGGTAATGAAGAATTTGGCCAATGTTGCCAGTACAGTATATAAAATTAAATTTTAAATGTTCTGAGTCTACTGTTCAATCTATCTATACTATAATAAATCTGTAAATGGTTCGAGTTTGTAAAGTGCGTTTAAAAATGTAAAAAAAATCAGGGGTCCTAATTCGGGCCAGGAGTTTCCTAAAATGCAATATTTAGAATTTTTGTCTGTCTGTCTTTCTGTCTGTTTGAGCATCGCGTGACAACTACTAAACGCTTTGAAATGAATCTCGACAAAGAACTATCTTATATCCCGGGGTGTAACTTAGGATACTTTTTATCCCGATAAATAACGTCGGTTTCATGGGATAGACGAAAATAGCGAAAAAGATGGCGTTGCGATGGCATCTTTTTTGGAAACTGCTAAACGTATATTAATGAAATTCGACAAACTGCTGACTTATAACCCGAGCTACCACTTAGGATACATTTTATCCCGATAATTGATGTCGTTTTCATAAAATAGACAGATTAGTTAAATAAATGGCGATGCAATCGCGTTTTTTCAATTCACTATCAAATACGTTGTCTTATGAAATAAGCCATTATTCATTGTATTACTTCAAATCAGATTGGCTTCGACTCATCTTTATGTTTTGCTGAGCAGCTATTTAGACTATATGGACTTAGTTTATTTGTTATTGTAGTGAATTGAACAAGAAACAGTAAAGTTTTAGGTCTAATATATATAAAAAACCTAATTTAGTTTTTATGTGTGTGACATAGAGCTACTACCTAGGGGTTTTTAACGCGGCGTTGCCGCGGGGAAATCTTTAGTACTACATAAATACTTAAACTGTTTTAAGCAGTTAAAATGTGTGACAGTTTTGACGGCTCGTCAGGTTTGTTATATGGACTTTAGAACATGACATGTGCATTATGCAGCCAATAAAAAAATCAGAAGAGAGCATTTTTCCCTAACATTACAGAGTACATTAATATAATAGGATCTAACATTGAGACTACGATATGCTTTGCATGCTATATATATCCAGAGAAATATTATTTTTATCCTTAAAGGCTAATATGAATATAGGTGACATATACAGTTTTAAACTCCGTATGCTCTATCAGTGGATTTAGAGTCCAGTCAAGCCAGACTTACGTCATAGTAAGGGTTGAAAATCTTTCAGCACATGCACACCACCGTCCACCACAGGTAAGAATGATTGGCTATCATAAAACTCGAAGCTGTAGTGGCTTTGGCAGTACCTTCGGCAAATCTGCATGAGACCGGAACAAGAAATTTATGCGTTTTTCATAAATACAGACTATAAATATGGTGTGCTATGGTATAATAACGATACTAACATCGTCGGCAAACCGCCATTACGGTTAAAAACGAAGAAACGACAAAATTAATTAGATTATAGAGATTGTTTACTATGGTAGTATTTTTATAAAAAAGTAATAGCGCGCTTTACCAAACAGTTGTGATTTTGAACACAATTCATCAATATCGGTAAATATGCATGAACGCGGTACGAGAAAATTATGCGTTTTTTTATATACAAGACTATAAATATGGTTTGCTATGGTTATAATAACGATATTAAAATCGTCGGAAAGCTTTCGATGAGGTAAATAATTAATAAACAATATAATTCATTAGAATATACACAGAGTTCCTACTATGGTAATATTATATTAAAACTTATTGAGCACGTTACCAAACAGTTGTGATTTTGAGCACAAACACACAAGTCAACTTAAAAACACTCAATATCTTATAACTTTAGTCAATTTTAAAGCAATGTTACACATTTAATTAGATACAAAACTACAAAACATTATCTTCCAGTTCCCATAAAAAACTCTATAGTCCATACATAACCTAAAGTACTAAAAACAAATCTTTTTGGGGAATGGTATTAGCATGGCACCAGTTCTGAGTGGGCCATGTTAGTGTCACCCACGATCTGGCGAATCCTACACACGGGTCGCGAATTATCCCCCCAGGCTTCTGTGCCTGTCGCGGCTTAGGTCCTCAAACTGATTTAACCTGGCTAAAAAAAAGGTTATCTTCAGATAAAAGTCAGTGGTAGAACCGACTGGTCACCATTTATTCATTAATAACTATTTAAACAATGCTTAAAGTCAGTTCTGCCGGCTTTGGTCTGTAGCTAACCTAGCCTAACTCACTGTTCAAGTAACTGATCGCGACCTTCGACCGCACCTCATAACCTATACTTCGTTTTACTAATATTGGCAATACATGTTGTCTGTTATTATATTTACAAACTACAAAAATATAATACTTATCTTATTTTTTTTCGATATATCCAGAATCAGTCGCAATCCGACTTTAAATGGATGACTTGTGCTTATTTCTTTTTTTAATAATGAGTGTGTTCTTCATTGAGAATTCTATTCTTTGTTTTATGTAGAACTAACTCCTCTCTTGCAGCTTTTGAATATCATGCCTCTTCAGCCGAGATGGATATGTAAGCTGCATTAACTTGGCTGCCAGTTTATTTACGTGCAGAGCCAATCGACATTATCTTATTTACAATACAATAATCTAAAAAATCGGAAAAATCCGTATTTTTATCATTCAAAGATCTTCAGTTTGATTGAATAATATTGATATTCCATGCTGTATGGATTTAGTTCCTTTGCCTTACATTTAGTAAATGAAGTAAAAACTGTCTCAAAACGTAATATAATTAATCTGAGATTTATTTACAAATATGGTCATAATTTTTAGCAATTGCGTACCTAATTAATATTTAATTGGTTTTATCAGATGATTATTCATTATATTGATCATACGTTTTTGGAAAGTAAACCTGAAATTAGATAAAATAATGTATTATTGTAATAATTAGGTAAGTCGTCACGCTAATATTGAACATTATTTCTATCGAGAATGACCTACGTATTTAACATAATTAATTGTATTATTTATTACATTTTTGCTTATATGATGGCTTTCGACGATTTTAGTATTGTTGTTATACCATAGAAAACCATATTTATAGTCTGTCAATATGAAAAACGCATAAATTTCTCCTTCTGGTCTTATGCACATTTACCAAGTGTTCTTTTAGGATTCGGTAAGCAAATGACAAAATTAAACAATTGACTTTTTTCGTGTCTACGGTACTTTTCAATGCGTGGACGACTGACAAGCACTTGCCCGATTTTATATCTATTTCCTCAACGTTCACACCTGCAGGTGCCTTTCAGCAACTATCGAAACTGTTTGGCGACTTGGGAAACTTCTTTAGGTAGTTATCTGAGTAAGGGCCGATTTTTCGATCGTCAGATAAAGGTCGATAAAGTCGAATAAATTGTATCCTGAGTGAATTCAAAAGCGATATCATTCAACTGTTCTACACATGTAAATGACATTTTAAATTTTTCCATGTTATACTTTATTCTATGAATAATCTTTATTTGGTGAATGAAAAATCGGCCCTAATATGTATAAACGCTACTCTTTGGTCTGCGACATTAATCGTATTTCGTACGTGAATTATCCGATTGCCCACTTCCGCCTCCCTGACGTTCATCCTGACGCAGGTCCTCTCGGGGCATGGATGCTTCGGGAGGTACCTGTGTTGCATCGGCTGCGAGGCAACGTCAGGATGCCATAATTGTGACACTGGCGACAAGAATACGGCACGGCATACACTCCAGGAGTGTCCAGCCTGGACAGAGCAGCGCCGTAATCGGACTCGACCTCTCGCTTCCGGCCATGGTACGTACTATGGTCGCGAGCAATATTGGATGGGACGCCGTCTCCTCCTTCTGCGAGCACGTTATGCTTACAAAGGAGAGGAGGCGGAGCGGGAGCGTGAGCGCACGTCATGGCTCCGCTCCCGCCAAACGAGGACGTGTCGGCGCCGGAGGGCCAGCATGGACCTTCGTCCACTGTAAGTGGGCGGCGCGGGTGGAGCCCCTTGTGGTATAGGGATTCTCACTCACCTGCACATGCCGTCGAGATGGGGACATGGTGTGTTCCGCGCGCGCTCACCTCTCCTCCCGTGGGGCGAGTCACGCACGAGTGGGGCAAACCGCCCCACGCCCAGAGAGCTTGAAGATGCCAGGGGATAAAAGTAGTCCCCCGGCAGTGGAAAAGGTTTTGCGAGGCTCACGCCTACCAGGGCTGCAGGCAGGCTAGGTCATATACCCGTAGCCATGGCATAAGGCGAAGGACGGAACACCCAGGGGTTTTAGTGGGTATCCCTAACTGGGGAGCGGTAATAGCACGGCACCAGTTCTGACTGGGCATGCTAGTGCCACCCCCGATCTGGCGAATCCCACACACGGATCGGGAACTATCCCTCCAAGGTTCTGCCCTTGTTACGGCTTATGGTCCTCAATAGGATTTCCCCTGGCTAAAAAAAAGGCCCCACTTCCGCCTCCCCCTATGCCATCGTCTCTATCCCATCCTAAACGTCTATAGGCCACGATAACCACTTTCCATTTGGTGGACCATCTGCCAGTTTGCCAGCTTCGCAATTAAAACAGGAAAATGTACATAAGTTCAATAACAACCAACTTTGGTAATATCTGGCTAGGATTTTCTACTATGCAAAATGTTTGGCAGTGGAAGATGTGATTTGTAATAATATCCTATACAAAATATATAAAAATCACGCGTTATACTATCACTACTATTATATGTACTTTTGCACCAATTTAATGCACCTTATTACCTGCTTCTGTCAAAGCTACTATCACTCAAAATTCATAGTAATCAATCGTTATTACCGACGGTCGGTGGTGTGCATAAGGAAAATACATTTTCAGTCATTAGCATGGCCCTTAGTCCAATATTGACAAATCGTAGTGTGGACGTAGCCTTAGAACATTACGCGAGGATACCGTACAGGTGTAAAATCGCCCTTATAATATTCCGTAACTCTGGGTTGACTATAAACTCTACAGCGGATGTAAGTGATATTTTTTATATTTTACACCTATTTTAGGCATTATAATTTTATTATGGCAGCTGTTTACAAGTGATGCAATTAGTAGTAATGATTTTCTAACGGTAGAACAAGGTGAATCACAAGTGGAAGTACGAGCAGTATTTATTAATTGTGAACCCGATGTGAGTAAGTTTAAAGTTGTCTGTACTTTTCTTCGTGGCACACTTTCTCAATGTATCAAATAGCATGTAGGTATCCAAAACTAAAGTTCTTATTCTCAGTGGCGCATTTAGGCTAACTGCCAATCTAGACCCCGTTTGAAATATTGCCCTTTAGGGTTCCGTAGACATGTTAGCAGAAACGGAAGCCTTGTGTAATTGCCATGATCAGTTTTTGTTATACATAGATTCATAATCAAAGAAATTCAAATCAGTTTTTGAATTTAAAATTGTACTTAACTTTTGGCTTTTAAAATTTTGGTGTCTCGAAAATATTGTCTCCCCAAAAGAGATGCCGCCATAAGCCCGGCCCCACGGGCTTATATACGTATATCCAGCATTGCTTATTCTGAAAGAAAATTTTATGGGCGTCATGTACAGGTATCGCGACAATCTTGACTTTTAATAATAGCTATAAAACCACGTTGACATAAATATCTTATCTATAATATTACATAATTCTAAACATGCCGTGTCTGTACATTGAAGCTATTGAAAAAAATACAACTGGAATAGACTATATAAACGATGAAGAACACGATGCATTTTTTTTAGATATCTTGTCTGTTTTTTTGGGATTCACTTAAAAACTACTGAGCTGATTTCGATGCGGTTTTCGCTGATCGACAGCAAATTCTTAGACTTAAAATCAGCACTACTTTTTAACTTGGAAATCCCGCGGGGATATTTCTGGGAACTATTTAAAATGATTAGATTAAATAACATTCGAATTCCAATGTGATTTTTTAACTGATAACTGCAAATTTTATGTAACAATATTTGTACGGGTTTAAAAAAATTAGCTTATTCCGACACAGTTTTCACTAAAACGATGGCTTACATTCTTTTTTAAATGCTGCGGTGCTTTGTGTCCAGGAGTCCCGCGGGAATTTCAAGTCAAATGTGGACGAAGTTTCGGGCATATTCTAGTAATTATATATACATCTAATTAAAACTGCGTTTAACGGTTTTAAGCGTGGTATTTAATTTAATTTTTAACCTACTTCCAAAAGGAGGAGGTTTTCAATTCATCTGTATGTTTCTTTTTGGAAGTGTGTTACGCGATTACTCTATCCCTTACACTTACGAATAACTTGTATATGCGTGTCAGTATTTTTTAATGCAGTATTTTTTAAAGGCACTTAATTTTTTTGTACGCATGTTACACAATTTCTTTGTCAATTGTGAACCGATTTTCAATTTCTTTTATTCAAAAGAGTATACTCCAGAAACGGTCCCATAGTCACCAAGTCCTGATGAGTGGGTCTCAAGGAATTTGAGAGCAACCCTCGAAAATTGATAACCAACTTCTTTGTTACACCATATATCTCTTAATTGTGGCCCAATTTTCATTTTTTTTCTATATTCGTAAGTGTATACTCCCGAGGTAGTCCCATCGACACAAAGTCATGACCTGATGAGTGGATCGCAGGGAAATCGAGAGTAATCCTTGTTGACGAGCGTCTACGCCGAAGAGTGAGACAGCATTTATATTTAAAAAAAAACTCTGTATACGCGTGACTGTATTATAATTTCTACAGACACTTAAAATATTATTTGTAAAGCTATTCAAGTATTTGCGCAACTAGAAAGTAAAATATAAAATATTTTTAACAAAAACGAATAGACATCAAACTAAATAAAAAGCAACTTCTGCTTTTACTTCTTTCTACAACATCTAGAAGTCGGTGGCAAGTAAAACATAAAATATTTGTAAAATTCAATGAATGACTGAAGCTGGTTAAATATTCATTTTTTGCTTTTTAGTTTGAAGGCGGTTTTGTTTTAATTGTTAAAAATATTTTATTATTTCGTCGTTTCTGCCACTTTACAGTAGGACAAAGAAGGTACATAGAAAAATGGACGACAGGGTATAACTAAGTTATATGGGTTAAGATTAGGTCAAAACGCCTACAGATCCTTAAAAAAAATATAGTAAAATACTACTCACCATCCAACTCATATTTGAGATAATTCGTAGATCCTATTATATAACAGGTAGTGCTTTAAAATTCTCTACATTTTGCTTAAAATATTATTAAGTGTTGGAATATGAATAATTTTTATCCGACCTTGGCATTAGACAGACAGTTGCGGTCAATAGCACAACTTTGCTCGCTAGACCAGTAAGTTGACTAGACAACAATTATACGTTTTATAGCTTATTATGTTTTCAGCTAACGCTAGATGCTTCTTCGGACTTTGAAACAAAACGATTCCAACGAGAGGAATTATTTAAACATAGTGCACTACGCAACTGCAATAGGAAGTTAGCGCTCACTGTCAAATTAGCTAGTGATATCGACGTAAGTTTTTCTTTACATTCATAAAATAAAATCAATTTGGCATTACGCAATAAATTGAATTTCGATAGTCCATTTACGTGAACTTGACAATTACGATTTTGTGCAGGACCGTCTTAAGAATATTGGGCGCCGTTGCCAGCTATAAAAAATACTGTTTAATCGTTCAGTTTCATTTTTAAAGTTCCTAGCCATTTTGACAAAAACGAAACTCCATTTCAGTCGTCATGTCCGCCCGTTTTTGTTGTCACTGTAATTTTTCTCAGAAACGACTACGTTTATATGGATATGTTTGATAGAAAATTATAGTTTAGATAGCGCTACACATTGGTGTAGTACATTTAACTGAGGTTTTTTATATGTATTTATTATACCTTCAATGATACCGTTATTTTATCAAACTCCTCACTTTCTATAGGGAAGTCACCCACAGTTTTGTGATTGTAACTTCTCGCGTGAAATGATCATCTATCTCCCTTAGGGATTTAATTATATCACAGTTTTCGTCATTTCTCTTTGACATATACATAATCATGTGAGGTTACGTTAGTCAGATCTCAAAAACCCATGACAACATATTTAATGATTTTTTAATGAAGTCAATCGACTAGCGCCCCCTAGGGCAATGAGCCCGGGTGCCACGCACCCCTGCACCCCCAGGTAAAGACTGCGCCGATTTTGTGATTAATATGGCTTCAAGTTTTTGGCGGAAACTGAAAGGGGTTGTTGTATACACGTTGTACTGTGTAGTTCTAGAAATGTATAAAACTACTCTAAAATTAACAATAGATGTAGGTAGGATATTGATAGTTTTTGAGTAGTGATTGTGTTTTTGTGAGAAATGTGAACTGCACCTATAGTCAACTATATATAGCCTTTCGAGTTTTCGCAAGAAGTCCGCTGAAGACCTACAAATTCAGGTGAGCAATACGAAAACTTTTGCACCAGAATTGGCTGTATAGATTAAGATTCCTTTACCTGTCATTATTCGTGGCGTATACTACTACCTTATAGTCAAAATAATCTTAAAAGCCGAAATAAAATATGGTATTAAGGCGGGATTCAAAGTGGTTTTAAAAGTAATATGAAATAATTATCATAGAATTTCAGCGATGACTACATTCCTATTGAGCACGTATTTGAAGGCAGCAATAAAAAAAGGGTTCGCCTCCTTAATCCTTATGTTTTGCGTTTGCGACGAGATCAGCCTTTACAAGCATACAAACTCCGGAAAATCGATGTGAGTTGATTCCTTTAACACAGTATTTGGTATTCCTTGCCCGCCACATTTTAAATAATGCATTTAAATTAATTCTAGACTGTGAGTGGAATACTTACAAAGCAAGAAAGAATATCTGAAGCAAGTGTTTATGAACGGGTAATTTATTATTTTTGCATAAATATAATACTGTTACATACCGTCAAAGATAAACCGCACAGCCTATTGTAAGCGCAGCTTATTGTCCTTTCTTGGATTAGAGAATCCTTTGTCTTTGAATTTGTAGTTAAGAAAAACATGCTATTGTCTTTTTACTTGTTTTATAACCATCATTAGCGTCGAACTATAATCCCTATTGTTATTGTATTCGACTTTGTGGACGTTCGCAGGTGTGCAAATTAAATTTCTTAGAAACCTTGTGTGCGCCTCTAATTCCTTTGTACTGTGTAGTTAGTATAAGACGAGGCCCGAATGAAGGGGAGGCCAGTTAAGCGACGACTATGAAGCGAGTAAGACGTTTTCTAGTACTCTCGATTAGCGATATAAACGACGGACTTTGCGCGTTCGAATTGTATTGAATCGTGCAGTGTGAACTGGTTGCATCCAGTTTTATTTGTATTTGTTTTATACGTGTTTGTACAGTTCTAATAAATCCTATAGTAGTTCCAACGGCATTTTTAATTCGAGTCCTGTAGCTCGTAACAATATATTTAATGGAACTCAGATTCTTTTCAGTGACACAGTCTAACCTCGACGTGTTCATTGACTGCGAGCTGTCTTGGCGGCCCCATATCGTCCGAACTGAGTAGAAAAGTCTTCCACTCTTGTAGGTCACTGAGGAGAGGTTGAGAAACTTTTTACTTACTGCCACCAAAGTTGAGCTTGCGGAATTCCTATTACTCCCCATTCTTGATTATGCTGATGCCAACTATCTGGACCTAAGCCAAGATCAACTAAATAAACTTGAGCGCCTTCAAAAATTCTATATAAGTTTAATATTTGGGTTACGTAAATATGACCATGTCTCTGAATTCTGTAAAAAACTCAAATGGTTACCTATCAATTTTCGCCGGAATACTCACATTCTCACTCCTCTTTATAGTATATTGTTTTTACCTAGTACTCCTCGTTACCTCAAGGAATGCTTCGAATTTCTGTACGTGTCTAGCTCCCATAATTTGCGCCCCTGGACTAGATACAGAATAAATTCACCCCTTACACACGTCTTGTTTTTGTAATCAGTCTTTTACTGTCCAGACTGTGCGTCTCTGGAATGAGCTACCTATTGCAATAAGACAGGCCAAATCCTTACAATGCTTCATAAATCAGGTTCAGAAGCATTGCTTTTCTATTGCGTATAGTAATTGTTAATCTGTTATAATAATATAATTATATCTATATATTTATGTGTATATTGTCATATGTATATATGCACGTATCTTTATACGTATGTGTATATACATAGGTATATGTAGTTATATTGTTTTTGTATTCATATGCATTGTGTATACTTATCAACATTACTTATAGACTGCTCCACCGTCAGTTCTAAAAATCTATTAATCCCTGCCAAGGGTCGCCTGGAAGAGATCGCTTTTTAGCAATAAGGCCGCCCGTTGTACTATCTTTTGTATTTTACTGCTTCTGTTTGTCTATGCTTTGGTGTAAAACAAAGAGTTACCTTACCTTACCTTTCTTAAAAATCGATTTATTGCAATTAATATTCAGTTAAATCTTCAATTTATCGTGTAACGCTCCTTGACAGAAATATAAGCTGTACTATGGGCTGGTGTATAATTAAGGTGCTACCTAAATGGAGTGCACTACATTACATAATATACAAATGATTTTTTCAAGTGGGCCTTCGGGGCTGACATTACTTCGCAAAAATTGATCCTTACAAGCTACACTATGTACTTATGTTTATTTTTCATAACGAGCCGAGTCGATTCCTGACAAGGGTAAATGTTTTTTCTAAAATCTAATGATATTCTCGTCAAAATCGACCTCGAGCCTCCTTTGAGTATTTTTCGCTATTTCGTATAGTTTCGGATTTAAACCTAAAGGCCCATTTCAAAAATTCACTCTGTAATACATACACAAATACAGAATAAGTAATGATATCTAGCACGTTGAAATAAAAATTAAATGGTGTGTTAAACCCGTTAATTTTATTATTATTTTACTTTGAATTTTATTTGCAGACACATTCTGTAATATTTGATTCAGAAGAAAATAATTACCATTCAGACCTCGTATTTTTGACCGAAGAAAGCGTTGCACACCACAGGGCCTGTGGTAAGTTTTTACGCAATGCCTAGTCGGTCTCAAAGTATAAAATAGACTATGAAACGGCTTAATGGATTTCAGTGAAAATTTCTTGGATTAAAATAATAATTTTATTTTAAACTAAAGTTTGCCCGCGACTTCGTTCACGTTGGGTACATACCCATGCTACATAGCAAAGATCACAGTTGTTTTACACAGATAATTTGCGTCAGTGAAAATATTGCATCGGAATCAGATTTTTTCGACCTAGCCACTTTAAACCGCTCCCAAGAAAATTTCTGCGGAATTGCTGGGATCAAAAGTACCGCAGGTTTTTAGTCCGGTAATTTGTTGTTGGTCAACGAAAACTGCATCGAAATCGGCCCCGTAGTTTTTACGTGAATCCCGAACAAACCGACAAAAAGACAAACAGTAAAACCATTCAAACTAACAAACCGGCAAACAGACAAGAAATCCAAAAAAAGTTGCATCGTGTTCTCCATCGTTTATATAGTCTATTCCAGTTGCTTTTTTAAATAGCTTTAATGTACAGACGGCATATTTAGAATTTTATAATATTGTAGATTTTCAGTAATATGTTCCATTTCAATATCTTATACGGTCCAAAAGTAATGAATATAATATGTAATCATAATCCTGCGCGAACAAAGTCGCGGTCACAGCTTATCTTAATTAAATATTAATTAGGTACAACGCAAAAAACAACACGACAAAGCCAGTGTTTCTCCTAAATGTCGATATTCTCTGTTTTTATTTTAGTAATACAACCAGCAGTATCGTTAAGATATTTTTGTCTTCATCGATATCCTGGGATGTCAGACTTTCTTCAGCTTCTATGATTACTGAGAATATCTTTTTCTTAACTTGCGTTTGTATCCAAGGCGGCATTTCTCGCGTACTTTTTAGAATGCAATTGAAAAATGACTCCAGTGCATCGGACTCGTAATCTGAGCGAAACGAGATATAATCTCTGGAGCAATCAGTACAACGGCGTTTGTTTTTCCCTTCTAAATTGTCCGTTTGACCGTTTTCTGCAACTTCAGCAATAGATGCGTCTGAATTGCAACTTTTGATTGCTGGTTCTATTGATGGCTCCGAGTCTGATTCTATGTTCTCTGTTATACGGTATTTAGAGTACGGTTCCAGAAACTGCATGGCTTTAGCGTATTTCCAAGTAGTAATTTGAGGGGGCAGCAGCCGATTTTGACCTAACTTGGCTCGCCGTAATGCCTCTCGATGATTGTCGCGTAATTTCCGCCACTCACTTCTCGCCACTTTAACTGAAAAAAATGAATTTATATTAGGGATGGGCCGCATGTTATTCGAACGGAATACGAACTTCGGCCGAACATTCGGTTAAAACAAAAAATTCGGCCGAACTTCGGTTTGATTTCGCCACACTTTCTCGAAAGTTACACGTCGGGACTTAATAACGCCGAATCGTTGGCGGTATTTACACCTGCCTCTAATAAATTTTAAGTACGTGTAGGTGGATAAAATATAGATTTTTAGACCTTTGATTGAAAAAAGCACCATTTTATATTTCTAAATTCTTAATGTTTAGTCTGTAAAAAATGATTTCAAACCAAATTAAAGTTATAATTGCTGATGTCCTTTATTGGGTTTTAAAAAAAAAATCAAGACACACATTAGAATTAAGCAGTTACACTACTTACTGGTGTTTGTTTGGAAAATAATAAGTTTATTTCATTTTTGTTTTAATTTGATTTCTATTTAATTAGGAAAAGACTCAATTAAGATCTAATTTTATTTAATTTTTATCACATTGCAAGTTAAGATTGACATTTTCCAACTAAAATAAGTGACCATATATATAAAGGCCTAATTGCATGTTATGGTTGTGATAGATATGATTTCTATTAAATTCAGTCAAAATAGTTTAAGTAGGTATTTTACTTTTTTCTTGCACCGAATGTTCGGATTCAAACCGAATTTCGGCCGAATGCCGAAGTTCGGCTCAAGCTGCCGAAATTCAGTCAAACCGACTGTAAAACGAATTTCAGCCCACCCCTGATTTATATACTTTTGTAGATATTATTGCGATGTAATTATAAACTACTTAGAAATGCAAATACAAATGTTATTTATAGATAACGTGGGGCCACTATATCATTATCAAACGTTAAATTATAATTATACACAAGCATTACTTAAATTATATAAATAATGCTTGAGTTTTCATATCAAAGATCACAGAGTAGAACTGATCATAAGGCTGTATTTACGAATAAATAACACATCTAAAAGCTGTCAACCACATTCGAATTGAATAAGTTAGATTTGCACCCAAATAATGGAAAGTACTTACTATTCGGTATGGAGCTGTTGTTGATATGTTTAACAACCAGTTGCCAAGCTTGTACTTTAACGTGTATATCTCGATAATCGGGATGCAAAGGATTCCATAAGCATGGATGTTGTCGAACGCTTGCGATAAACTCTTCCATCACAAAATCACAATTAGGTGCTTCAGTATGCAATGGGTGCACCGTTGCGGAGCACACTGAACGGCCTCGCACCGCACGCCACACTTTGCCATCCGTATACAATCAAACCGGTTTACATGCTGCACGACAGCTATCAGACCATACGATTTTAAAACCGGTTCCTCAATGTAGCTACGTGTTTGACTAAACCATTCGACGTTGAACATAAAATAGAAGATGTGTTGTGAAAATACGACGATGAAGAAAATTATTATTCGTTTCATCTTCATTAATTTTAATGTTTGAGAATTGACCAGACATCATGAGAGTATCGCATACATTATTATTAAACTACTATCATGTAAAAACTGGAACATCACTAGTCTTCTGCCGCGTATGTATTTATGTTGGGATAACAAGGCTAATTAAGGCTATTCAAACCAAGCAATTTTATAATTAATGGAATCAGAATTGAAGTAGTATTATATTTTGCAGAAAATCAGTACAGAGAATCTAACGAAGAAACTGCTAATTTTAACACCGGAAATGTATTTCAAAATGCTGACAATAATAAAAAGTCAATTCATAATAATGACCTTTATGACAAGCAAAGTAAATCCAATAAGCACTTGAAAGTTCAAAAATGGAAAAATAATTTTAATAGATATGATAATAAAAAATGCATACACAAGAAACATGATAATGATAGTAAAAATAAAGTAAATGATGATGAAAAAATCACGGAATTAAATGTGCATGGAAAAGATGAAAGCAGAAAGGACAGCAAATCTAAAATTTTGGCTACTGACCTGGACACTACAGAAATTTTTTTTAATCTTTACGAAATCGGAAATCCTAATCTGTGGCACCAAGTTCACGTACAACTGTTTGAGAAAATCAGTACTGCCGATGGTAAAACTGTTTGGAATGACGTGACAAAGGACCCGTTTGCAAGGTATTCTTGTCTTCGAAATTCGCAAAATTGGAAACGTAAACTCTATCACGCATGTTTTATATAAGAATATGCTGATAGTACTTGTATCATTTTAAAGTCATTTTATCTAGCAAATGTCAAGTAAAAACTTACAATATTTTACCAATAAATTAAAAATATCTGCAGTGTAAGCTCCATTTCTCCAGAATGGACAGGAAGAGACGTTTTTATAAGGTACTGTCCTACTGAGTGGATTTCAACAGATGAGTTTTCATTGCCCATGAGGAACTTATATCTTTTAACCCCGATACATTGTGACAATGCCGATGTTTATGGTAATACAAGTGCAGATATCCGTGAGTTCATACATATTAACTGAATAACGAATTAACTCATTTAGAATTTAATAAGAAAGTACTTTATTTTCTTTTTAGACAATGAGTATATAGTAGTACCTGTAGAAGATGTTGTAGGTTTAGATGATGATAAAACGCTTGAAAAACGAGGCGATAATAACTTGATATCATCTACTCCTGCGCTTTTAGGCGGATACGAACAGGTAACAACATTAATATTTCGTAGATACCTAAATATGTACTTATAATTAGCAACACAAAGTAAGTAAGCAAGCAGAGTTCAAAATCATTATTATACTCATGTATTTAATTGATGGTAGTTTTATTTTCTAAATAGAAATTATATTCAAAAAAGGACTTTTTGTAGGTCGACCATCAAGTAATTGTAAAATAAATCGATAAGTAGAATTATCAAGAAAATGAATGTAAAATTTGCCGTGCTCGTTAATGAAAAATCAATATTTTATACAGGGCCACCGCAAAGTTAAAATTCGTTTATCGAGGGCTTTGCTTAATGGTGTGAGTGATAAGCTAAGAATTGAATCCGATGGAAGTGATAGATATCTAACCATACCACACCGGCGGCCACTTCATGCTCAAATAGATCTCGAAGCTCGAGCAGAGAAGAACCAGCTAGTTCTTGACGGGTAAAAATTCAGTAATATATAATGAAATGTTACATTAAGAACTTAAACCATAAACTGGTATGCTTGTTAGATCCTCAGGACGAGTGACTACAGTTGTTACTGATAGCACCAGGCAGACTCGAACTATTCTATCCTTACAAGTTACTAATACGGGTTTGGTCGCATCACGTTTTCGGTTTGTAAATTTTTGTCTAACATAAACAAACAATGTTTTCTATGTATATTATTATAAGACCAATAGATATCCTTTTTTTATAGGACACAAACTCGTCATTGTATACCTAAAATACCCAACTTTATTAAAAATTATGAAGATAAAAGTGTATCTTTGTCTGCCCTTGTTGTAATACCGCCTATGCATAGCCAACATCTTCAACTTGAACTTCCCATTGAACTTCCATGTGATCTTATTACTTGTTCTGGTGAGTAGTAAAACTGGAATTCTATTTGTCCTTATACTTATCAAATTATATGTTAAAACGAACAACACGTATCCAAAATTTATTAAAGTCCTTGTGTAATATGCTATATTGGTTATTACTATGTTCCAGCATTTAATCTTTTAATTTATTACTGTTTTGCTGCAGTTGCTTTACTAAACGATGAAAATGAATCGATCGCTATACGAGATGTAACAATTAAGAAAGGAGACCGTTGCTTCTGTGTCTGGAATTGTGATTGTGTTTGTTTGAGTAGTAAGTAATACTAATATTCAAATAGAATCATGATTACGCCAAGAAAATGTTTATGGCTACTAGGTCTGCATGTTGATTTATTCTGTTATAGATTTCCTAAAGGAATGAGTTATGGGTTATTACTTGATAAGTTATCTAATAATTATTTTTATTTTTCACAATTATGCCTACCAAGATTTTTACTAGAGTGGGTGCATGAATTGGATTCGCCATTACTACCAACATCATTTATCTAAATTTCGCAATTTAAGTCCACCAGTTTTACAATGACACAAATGTGCTTATGAATATTTTTTTGTTCATACTCATACCTATGTCAATTCTGGTTTTCGCTAGTTTATTAATGAAAAGGTTGGTAAGTAATTAATAGGACTATTTTATAGATACCTTACTTAGATCATCTATGTACACCTTCTTAGGTGATGATCCGAAGCTCTTATGCCGTAAAATGAGTGAGGTGCGCCAGGCTGCTGCAGGATTGTTCATACGCAACCGACCACGACGTACTCGTTCTGTATGCTATCAAGATGCTGTAACTGTAAATTTATTTGTCGTATTTATTGGTGTTCTCGTGGCGCTTTTGTTTCTTGGTACGTATTATTTGCTTTTATAACACAGAGGTACTGGAATATTAAAAAAAAAAATGGTAGTCAAATAACGTTAACCAGTAGACCATACCATACCATGGAATATTTGCTCAGTGAGGTTGAATCAGTAGAAATGGCATTAGTAGGGATGACGTTTATTTTTAACAATATGGAAGCAAGCAATAATATAGAGCAATGTTTGTGATAAACTTACCTATAAGTACATATAACTTCAACAGCTGACATATGTAAACTTTGTACAAAAATTAAGGGAGCAAAAAATATCTAATATATATTTTTGCGTGATTTTCAACAGGCTGTAACTAGAAATATATGGTCGAACAACAAATTTTAAAACCGCAAATTGTAGTTCCAAATGTATAGTTGTTGGATGTGTATTTAAAAAAAAAATTTTTTTCAAAAATTAATTTTGAGAAACCTACCGACCGAAAACTCTAATTTTTTTTTGTCTATGGACTTGAAATTTTTTTCGTGACAACCACTGTATGAAACAGGCAAGTTGTTTATTCAGCTTTAAAATCTATTTTTAAAAACTATACAAGCACTTTTCGCTGAGATATTGGTCTTTGAATGGAGAAGGATCATTTTGTCTTTGATTATCAATATCTCGGGAACCAATAATCGCACAGAAAGTTCAAGGTGAGTTTCAAAAACTTAAATAAATTCACTAAAAGAAATACTCATTGATTCTTCGAAAACTTTTTTTTCCAACCATTACATGAATTTGAAAAAGCAACAAAAAAGAGTTTTTCATAGTTTTGTTGGAAAACCAAGCGCCTAATCAAAATTATCGAGGAGAACACTAATGTTAATTGTGCCTTTTACAGTTCCATATACCCACAAAAACCTTACAAGAGTTTCAAATTAATCCAGCCAGCTATTTTTTTGTCCCCATTCATTGAATTTTTTGTAAAAAATTGAAGTAGTAAGCTTTTTGCTCTCTTAATTTTTATGCGAAGTTTAGTTTTTATTGTTATTCAGGCTTTGTAAAGGGAGTAGTAGGCTTGTTTATGCCGTGCATTGCCGTTTGGGGCATAGGTCGGCTCATCCAAACCCCCCGAAAGCTTGACCATTATTATGAAAGTTCACTTAGATCACAGGAAGTGCAATATGATGATGCTGGTTGGCCTGTTCATCCTGACACAAAGAAAAGGACCGTGCGCTTTATCAGCAGGTAATTTTTGATTTTTATTCTATTATGTGGGTAATCAGAGCACATAATTAATTTATGAAAATATTCTACGATGCGCATATAAACTTTGAAGAGTAAATTTTAAAATTCAACACACTTATTTCAGTTAATTCGAAATCACGAAAAGGACAAAAAAACCGTAATCGCTATCCAGTACACTTGGTAAACTAAAATATCATTATTTCAGATCCATGGGATTTATACTCAATTTAATATTTTTTATTTTTGTGCCTTGCTTCATAGCGTGCGACGCTTACAAGCAGCTGGTCGCACATTTCAATAAGCTAGATGACGCTAACCAAAAAAAATCGAATAACGACGATGGTAATAACAAGAATAATAATTGTTTTAGCTCGCACGATATTCAGGTACTTACTAATTTTGTTAGCTATGGTTATGTTACCCTAAAAAGTATATATAAACAGCCAGGAATTGCACTCATCAAATTTATTTCATCATTGTTATTTAATTAAATTTAAAGAATTGATACAAAAATGTAAAATAGTGCAATACCTGGCTGTTTGTAGAATTTGGATCTCCGGTTGAGCCGTCGTCGACGGCGTGATGCATTGCAAAAGTGGATGACGCCGAATGCTGAGGAACTATCAAAAGACCTATGGCAAAATGTCCTTAATCCAAAACAATCCTTCGAATGCGAGTTTGTAAGACTTTTTCTTTGTTATTGTCAAGATATTAAATTAAACATTACAAGCTATAAATATGTCAGCCCCTAAACATCCTGCTGCATGTGTCGGGTCTTACCAGTTAAAGAACGGTGCACTTGTAACAGGCAAGTCGCCTGGTTTTATAATAGTTAAGGCTAAAAATGCAAATTGCCTCAAAATAGTTTCGCACGCCGTCAGCACATGGTAATTGAAAAAAATGCATAATTATATTATACCAGAAAAAGTGCTTAAGATTTGACCTCCACTTTTGTACAATTAGATATGGTTCCTTTAAACATTTAGGCATCTAACTTTCAAAAAGGACGAATTAACATCATTATAAATAGTATTATCATATTGTAGACGAGACCGCTTCTTCATGATGATAGACGTTGCGAGGATGGCGCTTTTAAATCAGAGAAAATTCCAGATTCTTATTTGGACTCTGAACAAGATGACATGGAATACATTCTTATGCAAATGCAGAAAAGCCAAGAATCGCTTGCTGTGAGATTATACGTAGTCCTAAATATTTTATTCAATATCATAATCACGATTAAACACAGAATCTAGACTATTATCTATTTTATTTTACAGAGAACTCAGAAAAGATTAAGTATCTCAGGATTCTCATCGGTTAAAATTCATAGAGATATGTGATGGTTCATAATGGTATACTTTTATAATTAATTTCTAACTTTAGGATTGTTTTATTTACTTAATTACTATTTATAAAATTGATTTGAAATACATAAGTATATTCCAAATGAATAGTAGTTTTCTTAATGGTTCTCTTCTTAAAATAAAATTAATGGCGACCATACACGCTAGGGTTTGTATGATAGTTATAACCTTACTAGCTTAACCAACAGGCAGACCCTGGAGTGTATGTTATAAAACTGTACAGTTATCGATGCACGTACATGCAACCAGATAAATATCAAAATAGATATTTTTTCCGCTCGCTTATGTTTGCGCGCATGCATAACCGACCGTGTGTGGCGCCCGATCGTGTTTGCATGCACAATTCTCAAATTTCTTATGTCTGTGGCAGAAGTCGCCTGTCACTTCGTCGAAACTCAAAATGGCGAGTCGCAATCGCAACGCAATATTAGAAGAATTCATTGATTTTTACAAATCCTAACCTTATCTTTGGCGCGTAAAGTGCAGAAATTATCACAACAGACAAAAGATCAGCAGCATACGGCAAATTGGTAGTTAAGCTCAAGGAATTTGACTACAGAACACCTTCGCGTAGCACCAACTGTTCTTCTGTTCTGAAAGTTTATCGGAAGACAGTGCATGCAAACCCTAACGTGTATTTTATGAAACTCGGTCATGCCTATGGGTTATGCGTGTAAGGTTATAACCATAATACAAACCTTAGTGTGTATGGCCGCCTTAAAAGAGAGATCACAACATATATTTCGATGCAAACTTTATGGCGGCTCGGAACATCGCACTTTCTGTTGCGCAGAATGCGGTTTTAGGGGTTAGAGGGACGAGGTCGTCGGAGGACGAGTTATATCCTCGCTCGTTCTCTCGCTAGCGTTCTCGTTTACGAGTCTTCCCCGACTCTCGGCTCACAAGGCCTGCCACTTTAGCGCTTTCAGAGCTAGATATAGCGCTTTTTAAGGCAACCCGGTTCTCATTTTTGTAAAAAAACTTCCAACGCGAAATCTTGCGTATTTTATGATATAGAAAGAAAGACTTTATTTGAAGAAATAACGACGTAATTACATTCCTTATTACATTATTAATAGGTTGGGGAAGTCTTTTCGCATTATAGTATGTATGAACTTGTAATAAGATCTCTTTGGCTATACCATTTGTATGTGGCTGGTTTTGGTATCATTAAAAAGTTTTAATTTTAAAGAAGACAATTCCAAATTCAAATTAGGAAAATGAGTGATTTTCATTTGTTTTTCTTATTGTTAAAATGAGTGAATGTAATGAAGAAATTCGATACATTTTAAAATTTTACTACAAAAAAGGTAAAAATGCAACACAAGCCGAGAAAAAAATTTGTGATGTTTATGGACCTAATGCAGTATCTGTGAGAGTAGCGCAAATTTGGTTTAAGCATTTTCAATCCGGAAATTTTGATATCAAACATGCACGTCGCTCTGGTCGCCTTGTTACGGACAAAATTGATGCCATTTGTGAAAAAGAGGAGCAAGATCGGCATATTAGTAGTTACGATGTAGCTGGAGAACTGGGAATTGACCACTAAACGGTTTTGGTGCATTTGGAAAAAGCTGGGTACACAAAAAAGCTCGATATTTGGGTGCCTCATAAGCTCACTGAAAGAAACCTAATGAACCGTGTACACATTTGTGATCCTTTATTACGACGTAATGAAACCGAACCATTTTTGAAGAAGCTGATAACTGGTGATGAAAAGTGGATCACGTACGACAAGAACGTGCGAAAAAGATCGTGGTCAAAGGCCGGTCAGGCTTCACAGACTGGTGAAACCCGGGTTAACTCACAACAAGATTGTTGTGAGTTAACAACACAATGCTGTGTGTATGATGGGATTGGAAGGGCATTATTCATTATGAGCTGTCACCGCCAGACAGGACCGTCGATTCTGAACTGTACTGTGAACAACTGATGAGATTAAAGCAAAAAGTTGGGAGAAAGCGGCCGGAATTAATCAACAGAAGGGGTGTGGTTTTTCACCATGATAACGGTACATCTCGCACATCTTTAGCCACTCAGCAAAAATTACGAGAGTTTGGCTGGGAGGTGTTAATGCATCCGCCGTATAGTCCTGACCTTGCACCTTCAGATTTTCACCTGTTTCGGTCTCTGCAGAATTCCTTAGGCAGTGGCAGGTTAACATCATGAGAGGACGTTTATTCTGCGTACAACAACGATCTGGAGAAAACTTCCCGCCGAGGTTTTCCCTCTGCGCTACGACATGGGGTCGTTTAAGAAGGGCGTTATAACATTTCTTAGAGGCCGGCAAGGCGTTGGCAACGCCCCTGGTGTTGCAAACGTCCATAGGCGACGGTAACCACCTTCCATCAAGTGGGCCATCCGCCTGTTTGCCTGCTTCAGGCAATAAAAAAAAAAGGATTGCCAAAACCACTTGTCGCAGTTTTATATCAATGGGATCACCTCCCTACCTACAAGATGGCAAAAAGTTATACAACAAAATGGCACCTACATACTTTAATCAAATGTAAATAAACTTTGTAAAAAAACTTTTTGAATTTTTATATAAAATGCGAAGAAACTCTTTCCCCGACCTAATATATACAGAGCATATTTTGAGAATTTGTACGCCACATTTTCAGCAAGCAAGGTTTGCATTCAGCATATTGCTGTGCCGGAATTATATCCGACACAACGCTGATTTTCAGTGCAAACCTTCCTTTTGGCGTAAGAACGAAACGACCTGATTGATATGAAAATATCTAATTAATTTTTACGTTGTTTAATGTACATTAAATTTAAATAACCCAAAGGTATATTAAATATCACGTTATAGCAGTTGATTAAAATCTCATTAGCATCACTACAATGTAAATTCCTTTTTTGAGGATTGCCCAACCCTATATACTATATCTTTTGGGGTTCGTAGTCAAACGACAAGAAAAGTGGTTGATTTGGCTTCTACGGAATCCTCCAGTTTACGTGGTACACGCTCTTGCTGGATTTTTTTTTCAATTTTGATTATGTAACAGAATTTAGCGCTTTTTTCCAACTCATCTACCAAGCGCACACGAGCAGCCCTGCGGCCATTACGACGTGGCTATAGTAGTATTGAGCTACGTCCGTATACTGCATACACATGCACGTCTAAGTCTAAGTACAATAGAGCGCAAAACTTTGTTGTTTGTTAATTGTTTTGTTATTATTCCATTAAGTTTTTTTCATTTAGTTAAATTTATTGTTTTTATTGTCTGAATTTTGGAATTAAATTGCGTAAAAAATTATGAAATAAAAAACTAGTCCAAAAACAGCAAGCTTCCGTACACATGTTAAGAAAACGAATGGAAAGAAATAACTAGGTAGGTTTGTGAAAGTAAGAAGGTTATAAGAGTACAAAAGATGACGTTATTATCGAAACGTTGACAGACGAATGTATCATCTATGTCCGAATCCATCACTGAGAAGGAATCCTGTTCAAGCGAAACGAACGAAGAAAGCAACAGTTCTGTAGAAAATGGCTCCTCCGCAAATAAAACAGTTTTTACGTGACGTCGACTCGGGGAGTCCTATGTCCAGCAGTGGAATGCGGTAGGTTGACGAAGATGGAGAAAAACATTATACAATCTTTTTATACGTGACAGAGCTATGCTGGAATCATTATTTTAATGGCAGCTTTTAGGGCCGCCTAGACTGGTGAGATACCACACTCTCCCAGAATATCGGCTTGAAACGGTTAACCCTGAGCTAATTGTATTTCAAACGATGAATGACAGTTCCGATGGCCCACTTGCCACTCCTTATCCTACATTCCTAATCCAATCCTCCTATTTCATTCCCCTACCACATCGCTATTGTAAATGCGTGTCATTTTCATATTAATAATGTTTAAAAAATTGCGACTTTCTGACTGATATATAAGTTTGTTTCATTAGCTATTGTACTGTTTTCTCGTAAATGGGTTGAAAAACGTATGACACTCGGGCGGTTGTTGGTTTTGACAAACTGGTTTGTAAAAGTCAACTTACCGCACTAGTATCTCGTATATAATACAACAAACAGCTGTCAGCACTCAACATTACTTTTCCATGAACCAAACTATACTATATAGACTATAGGTAATACATACCTCGGAAATAATAATTCTTAATTTTATGAATACTCTAAGATATAATAAAACAGTTCTAGAAACAAAAGAAACCAACTTCAAGAGTAATTAAAAAGCAAGAAATTACTATTTTCTGCAACATCTTGAAATCGGTGCAAAGTAAAACATAAAAGTGAATTTATTTTGCATTTTTTTTTTGATTTTTATGTTTTATTAGGCACCTACTTTAAGTTGTAGAAAATACTTATTTTTGCTTTTTAATTACTTGAAGTCGGTATATTTTTTGCTAGAAAATATTTATATTTCACTTTTTAGTTACGTATAAGGTGCCCAAAAAATTTATGATTTATATAAATTATAATTCCCGATGCTACTGAATCTAAAGCAAAAAGAATCATGAAAATCGGTTTAGAAACAAAAAAGTTTGGTTGAACATACATTAAAAAAATATTTACATGAATTGAACTTTCTCCTTTTTTAAAGTCGGTATAAATAGTAGAAACATAAGTAGCCCCAATTAATCTCAACTTGACTGTCCCTGCGCACGCCTTTGCTCGCAGCTAATATCGTAGCCGCCATAAAGTTGCATCGAACTATACCATTGAAGACGTATTTTTTATTATAGCATCTTATATTATTCTACCAAATTAGTATATCTAGTACTAGGTAGGCAATATTTTTCAACAAGTAATTAGAGATTGGAGATGAATTTCTTATGTTCCGGACATGTTCACGTTACGCATTAAATCTGTTGACAACTTTCAGTTTCAACTAGTTTTTAACGTCATGCCTCTATAAAATTTCAAAATTCTAGAGTTCATGTGTTCTATATACCTACCGATTATATAAAAATAGTCAAAATAATAAAATCGACATGTTTCTGCTGGTTTTAATATTTCCGACCTCAAATGCGACCAAATTAGCTGTTCAAAATTCTTAAGTACAGTACTGACAACGAGTGCTCAAACAAATTGACAAGTATCTAAGTATTGTTTCCAGAAAGATGTTCGAGCATGCCGCTAGGCCCAGAAAATAGTGGCTTGATGTCGTGAGGTATGACATGTGTAGCTACCGATAGGCTCAAAAGGGATGCCGAAGATCACGCGAAGTGGAGAAGTAGGAAAGCGGACCTTGGATTTCGAAGCGAACGTTTGAAACGCAACCGAGATTTAACGCTCGAATAATGATGAAGGATATGGAGCGTATAACTTATAAAAATAATTTTCCCAAAGTTTATCCTATTTCTCCTATTTGTAGAACCGCTATACTCATACATACGGCCCGGCGAGGCTTTGTGAGTGGCCCGGCTGACATCGAACACAGTAGTAGTATATATATATAATATTATAATGGATTTATGTTGGTAATGCCTCTGGTGTTGCAGAAGTCCATAGACGACGGTAACCATAACCAATTTCCATCAGGTGGCGCCCCCAAGCCAGTTTGCTGCACTCTAGCAATAAAAAAAACCTACTAAAAAATTACTGTTGCGGTCCGCGGCACTTCATTTAATACGTCTATGTGGCCCCAATAAAAAAAGATTGAGTATGGCTGTTTTAGAAGGATGGATTGTTGGCTGATAAATATAAATAGCTGATGGTTGGTTTCACACGTTGGTAATATAGTCTACATGACGTTTCCTCTCAACATTGGCACGTAGTACTTGTATCTAACAGTATATATGCACATTATGAGACTAGAATTATAGATGGTGTGCATCCCTTGCTAGATATTGATCTCGCGTCTTTGAAATGAAGGTTCTGAGGTTCGGGTCAAAAGCCATTTTGATGCCAGACTTTAAAAAGATGTATCTGACTGTTGACACTGACTTCATAACATTAACATTAGTGACTTTGACAAAACAATAACCAATTTAGTTATAATTTTTAATTCATTTGCCGAACATTTTATTATAACAAAAATTGGCAAGAATAGAATTCTATAATATAGGTAATAAAGTAAGATAACCTATCAAATTATTGAGAAAACGACGTTTCTGTTGCGTAATATAAATGCAATGTGAGTAATGCGCGGGCTTCTTAGGTCGCTTATTTTAATCAAGAAAGTATCTCAGCCGGCTCGAGCTTGCCAATTGAAACATCCATTCACAACAGGTATGACGCGTGTTTCGAGTTAAAATATTGAAGTAATAATAAATAAGGAGTCGCCTTGAGTACTTTTTGCCAAGTATAATCTGAAACTATGCCCATAACGTACTTTTAAAATTTAATTTCCAGCCTTAGTCTGGAGAGCCATGGAAGATAAGGAGTCTATAAAGAAACGTTTAACTCCATTACAATATCATGTTACTCAAGAAGCTGGAACAGAAAGACCCTTCACAGGTGAGTGTTAACTAACTTCGTTTATTAATTTTAAATTTAAAAGTAAACACTTTATTATTTTCAGGTTGTTACAATAAATTCTATGACGAGGGCATGTATGTCTGTGTAGTGTGTAGACAAGAATTATTTAGCTCCAAGACCAAATATGACTCTGGCTGTGGTTGGCCTGCATTCAATGATGTTCTAGCAAAAGAGAAGGTCACTTTACATCATGATACCAGTGCAGGTATGCTTATTCATTTTTTAATTTGTGCTAAGTAATACATTTATGCAGTGTTTTTTTTATAGAATAAGCATGAAGCAGATTGTTGAATGCTAATTATAATTGTTAATATTTTAGCTAATTAGTGATAATATATGTTAAAAGAAATTTGTGATAGAATTTTTTGTACTTGTTGCTTCTAATCTATTAGTAACCCAAATGTTAACTGAAATTCTATAACTAGTAATAATAAATGTTGTATAGCTTCTAAAAATAAATGGGTACAATGAATTAAGCATTTTATAAAGGAGAGCATTGTCTGAGTCTGCCTAGGCAACATTTCAAATCAAGGCCACTGCCAACTTCCTTCCATTGTTAACATAAAAACCATGTTTAATCTATACATTTTAATGAAACACATATATGCTCAATCATCTTTTTGTTTTTATATTTTAGTTTTTGAGTTATTACATCATACTTCATTGGATGGCTGTTGTACTGATTACGAAGTACTTTTTATAACTTAATTCAGCACTAGTATTTCCTTATGTCCTTTTAAGAATCCACCTTGAACAAATATACAAGATGTTATTGTTTTGCCTCTAAGTGATACTGGATGACCTTAGATTATTCCATGTTTATGTTTAAACCAAGTATTTATATTCTATTCCATATATACATCAAAGCCCATGAGTGTAAATTTATACTATATTCGGTTTTGTTAAGCATACATTTAAAAGTGTATATATAGTAACTGTGTGGTATTTTTCATTATGTAAAATCTTCAAATGGTGTATTATATATGAATCTATGTATCTAACTAAGTTTAGAAGTGAATGTTTTGAATGTACTGTGCATATAAGCAGGCATGTGAAATTAATTAATCTACAGGACAGCATGATAAAATTTTATTTAAATTATTTGTTAATATTTTTAGAATTTCATTATGATTGCTTTTTAACACTTGTGCATGTGATTGATAATTAGCTATATTTGGCCAAAGCCAGATTATTATAAAATAATCAACAATTATTGTAAAGGAAATAAATACCTACACCATTATAATTTTATGTGTTCAATTTAAATAAGAATATTTTAATTTTATCACTATTCTATGTAATTATATAAAGTTCCCCATTTTTGTTTTTAAAATTTATAGTTCCTCCAGTCACTGTTAAAATGGTGTTGGGAAAGTGGATATCGGTGCTAATACATTTTGTCTTTTTTTTATCTGTCTCTCCCCATGTCCTTGACCATCCTCCAACACAATCCTGACTTCACATACACGTAAGTGGTCCCCGAATGGTAACTTCGTGTGTATTTTATATATATTTTTTTTGTGTTTCTTTATTTTACATACTGGAATTGAACCACTGTCTTTATTTTACACACTGGAATTGATGTACTGTATCGGCAAATATTTACTCATAACATGCACAATTTCAATATTTTCATAAAAAATGCTACAATTGATGGCGACATAATAATGCTGTATTGTCATATGCATATATTTTATAACATCTACATGGGTTTGGTGTCAATCGGGTTTCTCTTAAATCATGAGTGACCTGCTTTCATCATATCACTGGCATCCCTCTAACATTCATGGAATCTGCATGATAAATAAATATGCATTGTCCCTTCCTTTTTGCCTCGCCCCGCCTTGTCCCGTTTACTCCTTGGATGGCTGCTGGCTGGACGACGGTACCCGTGCTCGCTGCGACGGTGCCCCTCTTCAAACACATCTCACAACACGAACTCTTGTCGAATTCAAATTGGATGTGTTCGTAATATGTGCTCATACATAAAACTGTAAATAAACCGCTTCTTGGTGAATGGACGTGTATTGTAAAAAAAAAGTTGGTGCAAATATATTACTGGTTTTAACACGGCCAGGTTTGGTGCGAACTGAGGTGCGGTGCTCCAAGTGCTCTGCTCACCTGGGCCATGTGTTTGATGATGGGCCAGCACCAACCCGAAAACGTTTTTGTATTAATTCAGCTTCCTTGGACTTCATACCAGCTGAAGAACGAAAGGACTAACATGTCTATGGATTGTTAATCTGTAGGGAAATATTATGATTCAGATAAAGTAAATAAGAGAATCTTGTAAACAACACTATAATAAACACAAAATAAGAAGCCCAATTTGACAGTTCTCACTGCAAAATGTTTAGGGATTGAAACCTCCAAATCGTTAACCATGTTAACCGATTACCATGAGAAATCGATTAAAAATTATACGACTTTGTGATCGATTAATTTAATGTTTTATAACATTATATAATGCAACAGTAAAAAAATTATCCATATTATCTCCTAAACAAATTGTTACTGGCTTACAGTTTTGTTGAGATTATGTAAAGTTACGTTTTATTGACTTTCTTAAGTGACAAATCGGGCTTCTTAGTTTGTGATTATAAGTTATTATTATTTTGCCTAATAAATATTGCTTTATGATTTCTAATATTTGAGATTTAAATTTTTTATATCAAATTATGTTTGCAGCTGTTAAACTACGCAAATTTGATTTGTTTGTATATTATTGTATAAATATATACTTTTCTTTGGCAATTATTACTTTAATGTTTTAATTCAAAATAAAAATTTTGTAGTAATTTAATTTTATGAAAAGAGTTTATCAATACCACATTATCAATTGTGATTCTATCATAAGGGTATTTATGTATAGTAACTTATTTTGTTAGCTTTGCTTTATTGTATAATTATAAAAACGGATTTTTACATATATAATACTTAATCTTATGTATTCTATACAATTGATTGTGCTATAATAATGATGAGAAAATTCTATTTTTGAATAAAATAAAATTAATATTATAAAATTATTTGGCTTTTTTTTCGTATACAACCTGGAATTATTCTGTATTAGTATCTCACGTTTCCCATTATTTCGTTTATTTTATGAACATGGAAACGCATTTCTTAGCGCCCATGCGCAAAAGAAAATAAATTATAATAAAGGAATTAGACGCGAAACCTGAGCTCGGTGTAGTAATATATTCTTGGAAAGTAGGTAGACAATAGATTGTTATACGAGAGGTAAAAAATGAGTTATTTAGACACGAGATGGTATAACGCACGAGCGTAGCGAGGGCGCTATTAATTCGAGTGCCGAAATAGCTCTTTCGCCCGAGGTTAACACGTGCTTTTCATTTCAGATATAAGGAAGTTAATAACTGATTAGTTAAACAAACAACTGCTTGTCTAATAAAATCAGGCGTTAAATCCGTATCTAAATCTGATGAAACACCATCACATACGTCACATATGAAACATCAAGTAATTTTTTTTCCTGTGGCATTCTACCAGTCAGTATTTTTTGTCACTGATGATAGTAAATATTTTGCTCAAATCTATGTAAATTAAATAATGATTTAGTGAAAAGTAATTTATAAGTATAAAATGTTACAAAAGTGGCTGTAAAAAAAAGTTGGGACTTGAATCTCATGTTTATCTATGGTTTGCATAGTTTTCTAAATTTTTTGACAGTAAGAATCGCTTCCCAGGGACGAAAAGTGCAGTTTTCATCCCTGTGATTAGGCAACTCCAAGCATACTTTCAGAATATGAGAAATGAAAGATTACTTTCCGTTTTAATTTGAAATAAAGCAAATAAAACAGTAAACAATCATGGTGAGTCTTTTATTTATAGTATGGTTGTAAATTATATGCACAAGATGCTCATACATGGCACTGGTGTTTTACAACTGTCAAAAAACATGAAAAAATCTTCTAACTGCATTAAATGTCTTGCTCATTTATCAATTACGTTAATAATACATTTCAACTTATCCTAAGGTACGTAATTATAATTACAGTTACTTTCACAATATAACATTCTAATGCATACTCAAATTCATCTTCATGATCACAATATTGTAGTTAATACAATTCTTACAATAAAATTTAGTTAGATACGGAATAACTCTTTTCAAGCTCCCTTGAAGTTTTGGCTACTCTTTTTTTACATTTCTACATTATTGCACAAAATTGCTGAGGTTGGTGCAACTGCATTTTTTACACGACAATGTTCATACATGATCAATATAAAGTCTCACATAACCTTAGGCCGTGCAACGCTGTAATGGAACATATCAATACAGCCAGTATACAATGTACCAAAAATCCCATTGTTTTTAGACACATTTTATGTATCTATATATTGATTCTTATATAATTTTATGAATACTAAGTAACTACTATTCATTGTTATATAACTACGAAATCGATAACGTAAAAATTATAAAAGAACTAACCAGTCTGACTAAATTTCACTTGGCAGAATTCTCAATCATCTTATGACATTTTTAATAAATACTAAACAAACAAAATTATTTGGCTTTTTGTCAATTTGAACTATCGAATGAAAAACACGCCGATTAATAAATCGGCGTCTGTTTTTCATTTACCATTTATATCGTCTTAAAAACTGACCAATAATTTCAACTCAAACAATACAAACCCACCCTTCTGTGCACCTGTGAGTTATGCTCGCGTAGGATACGCATAAGCCTCTAAGGAACAAAGATAAGCGCATACTATGATTTGTCATTCGTTTCACAGTAGAGGCTGGGTGACAAATCATAGGACGCACTTAGCCTTCGAGGTTTACACGACACTCACAGGGAAACAAGCTGGCCTAACTTAAAGGCGACGGAAACAAATATTCCACAAAGATTTATACTATCAATTTCTTCTTAGACAAAAATGTAATTAACCGACTTTCAATACAAGAAGTTTGATAAAACTACTCATGTTGACTTATGGCCGGTTCCTATATCTTACTAACCGTTCATTTACCTTACTACTCGTTAAAAAATTTAATAAGCTCCATACAAATAATATCTAATTCCTACCAATGGTAAAATAAGTAAATGTGTGGTAAGTTTTAAATAGGTATCGGCCATTATTAATCATGAAACCAAACCTATTTGATGCTTGAAAAATATTTTCGCTGCTATTAGTAGATTTGTTTAATGGAGTAGGGTAAACAGGCTGACGACCCATCTGTCGGAAAGTAATAAATACCATCACCTGTTTTTGCAACATCGGAGGTGTGTTACTAACGCATCACCGACGTCAAAGTAATTTTATGGGACCTTATGTTAGTTTAGTTATTACTGTCTATTTATGTGAAGATTTAAAAATCGGCCTTAATTAAAAACCTATTTTAATAATGCATCTAACAGGAACAATGAGATTTTTGTTACTCAGTGTATAAATAAATAAATACACAAAAAAAATATTTTACATTAACGAAAAAAATAAAAGCACTTAAGTTAATCAACAAACCTGGTTTATAATTAATTCTATAGTGATATTAAGAGTTATGTTCATAATAAAAATATATTTTCTATATATTTTAACTCAAACATTCATCTGATGATGAAGTTTTTAATTTACTGAAATGCACCAACCCTGGGACTGAACAGATTCTACATAGCGTAAATTGGTCACTTCATATTGTCAATGAGTAATGTACTCGTTTGCTTAAAAATCTGCTGCACTCAGAGACCTTTAACGATAACTTATAGGGCAGTCAAAAACTACTACGAAACTTATAATAGTGAAAATAATATTATTGAAAATGAATGAAATACGCAAATTATTCTTTATTTCGCTGAAGTGAAAAACGGACTTAAATAACAGAATAAACTTAGAAATGTAATTAGCGCTATTTAAATTTCACGGACTATTATTAACTGGATTCTGAGTGCGTCAGTATTTTTACAATTTACAGCGGGCGAGCCTCTGCAGCCTCGCTCGCACACCATAAACGCCATTCATAGCATTCATACCTTATTTGATAAACATGTTACATATAAACGTAACAGCATCTGTCGGCACAACCTAAACAATAAAAGCAATAAGAGAGACCACTTGCAAAATTATAATTTAATTATCAGCAAAATTATATTCAATTTAATTATTACGTTACAATTTCATAGCTCGACTATTATATTTGTGCCACTAAAGAGATGATTAGCTTGTTCTTTGCAAGTGCAATATAGTACTTGGTTAAATAGACTTTATAAACTTAATACCTAGATAAATGCTTCAATTAATGTCTAAATAAAATAATGTCATCGAATTAAAATAATACGAACGAGCTTAATAGAAACGATAATTTAAGAAGAAACTTGTTCGTGAGACCAGTAAAGTGATCAAAATAAAACCAAGGTCAATACAAAATAACACTCAAATTTAAAGAGCAGGTAATAATAAAAATCCTTGGTGTTTCCACAGAATTATTTTCCTGGTATAACAGGTCTTCTAAATGAAAAAAATCCAAAAAAACCTATGCAAATAAGATAGTTTGCATTTAGGTATATAGCTGATTTATTTTAAAACTAGTAAAACAAGGTACAAACTTTTTGTTGTCCATACAAATCAAAGATACATAAATTGAATATAAAGTCGTAGTGTTCTTAGTACAGAGAATACTTGATTCATTGCTATCAAATAAAATACATATAAAATAGTTTCATTCTTAAAACAATCTCAAACTCCGACTCTTTCAATAAATAATTTCAACAATATCCCCAGTCACACATTACAACTTGACACAATGGTAGGTTTGTACTGATATAAAAAAAAATCTCTAATGAACTAATGGAATCATTCAAATTATTATTTGTCAGTGATATATTTTTTTGGTGATGTTTATTTATTTGCGATACTAGATCATATTTCGTACCCTTATGGTAATGTTTTAAAAAACTTATTTAAATTAAATAAGTGTACACACACACCAGTGTACATACACACACAGAGTACAAACACACCATTTATGTTTACGCATTCATACATAGCCTTTACGACCTTTTGAGGCCACTAGTAAAGTAGGTTTAGGCTTTGCCTCTCTATTGATGTGTTTCAGCGTAACTGCCAGCGGCTATCGACTATCATCACAGTGATTAAGCTGAGTTAGTACTAACTGTTATACTGTATTCTATATAATTATTTTACAATGTCTCCTAAACAACTGCCAGTCTTAGTTTGCAGCCAAAATTACGTAATTTTCAAAATTCTAATAGCCTAATCCTATCTACACTATTCAACCACTTGTCTATTGTTTAACAGTCCAACGAAACACGTCAATGAGAGATCACTTCCGTGTTAAATAGTATCTACACAACACTACATTTTATACTTAATGGACTGCAAATTTATTTAATCAATCTTCATTTGTAAAAATATGATTACCTCTATTCAATCTTTCAGCAGCCATTTTACAAGATTAAAATATCGCTTTCTATTATAAATTATATTATACTTTCATTGTTTTCCATTAACTGTTTTATTTAAAGGTGTCCAAGTATCAAAGGCTGATGTTTGATATTGATACTCTGAAACTTGACAGTGGTAAATTTTTCTTTTTTATTACTCGAGAACAGTTTACCAAGAAAATGGTAACAATGGAGTGTATCATAATTGTTATGATTAAAAGTGAACGTACGCGCAGCGAGTGGCCTGGCGGCCGGAGGCACTGGGCTGGGGTGTCGAGGGCGCGGGGAGCGCCGGGGCCCGCCGCTAATGGCTCTTGGCGGCCTCCTTCGCCGCCATTATCAGCGGCGTCAGCGACGCCAGCGGACGCGCCATTTTCAGGAACGGGTGCTGCGTACATTACAATGATACACTGATTATAATTAAAAAAAATAAATAATAATCAGCAGACATACACACATATTGTATATCCCCAAATTAAGCAAGTTACGCTTGTGTTATGGGTTAATTAACATACAACGTACTACTCCGGGGCCGATCCCAGACACCCAGACTATAAGTAAATAACGGAGAAAATACGTTTCCGAAATTTACTATACCGGGAATCGAACCCAGAGCCTCTGCGTTGCAGTGAGATAAGCCGGCAATGGCTTAGCCCGCTCAACCACACAGACCGTCGAAGAGGCCCAGTTGTGTAGAGCTGTTACACAACTGGGAGTCGGAAATATTTTATTGGATAAAATGTTTCGTCGGTATTTTCGAAGAGAGCTTGTTCATTGTCTATCACACTTCAACCAACATTTATACTGTTGTTTCCTGGCACTTATATGTGTATAACATTCCTTGATTGTCTGGCAGGTTGAAGTTCCCACCGAAATGAGCTGTGATACGTATTTTCAAAACTATTTTAAGACTAAGGATTTCAGAGCATTTCAAGAACCAATTTTACTCCAGAAAATTCTCACGGGATTCCCAGGATAAAAGTAGCGCAGACTTTAAGTCTAATAATTAGCTGTCGATCAGCGAAAACTCCATCGAAATCCGACCAGTAGTTTTTACGTGAATCCCAAACAAACAGACCAGAAATCTAAAAAAAATTGCATCATGTTCTCCGTCGTTTATATAGTCTATTCCAGTTGTTTTTTTTTTAAATAGCTTCAATGTAAGATACGGCATGTTTAGAATTTTATAATATTGTTGCAAGCTATACTAATCCTTTCCAGGTGTCTGTCTTATTACCCCTTTGAATTTGAGTTATCTATTGTTGGCGCTAATCTCTTTGTTTACGCCGCCGTAACACGTCATAAAACTTTCTTTCCTCTGTTGGTATTTCATGCGAATTCATGGAAGCCATTAAGCTGACCATTTAACGATTTCAAGAACCAGTGGGCGGCATGTTCTTTGGAGGCCATATCTAATTTACAAATGGATGAGGGTCGGTCAGTCGGGAAACGCGCCAGCCGTGTTCTGACTGCGAACGAAGCGTTACCTAGTGCACCTTCGGAGCGAGTATCTTATAACGACGAACTTTGCGCGATTTATATGATAACGATTTTCTGCCCTATGGTTTGGTTTTGTTGTCTTCGGTTATACTTGTAAGAACTGGGAATTATGTGTGTGTACTTCTAATAAATTTTGCGATAATTCCAACTTCCAGCATTTTCGAATTTACATCCTACAAATTCATAACAATAATAAAGATTATGAGCTAATTTACCTTAAGAAGATCAAGTGCGGTGGCCCGTCGTTCCACGTCCACCTCTAAACACTGATCGAGGAAGTCTTGGAAGACAGTACTCAGTTTCTCTTTGTCTTTAATGTCCGGTTTGCCGTTAGTCGCGATCAGGTACAACGCTCGAAGTGGGTTCTCATTTAAATAAGGGGGTTCCCCTTCGATCATTTCTATCGCCATTATACCCAAAGACCATACATCAACCTAAAACACCAAATCAAAATTATCATATAAGTACTAAAGAATAAGACTATTCCTTGTAGGAAATTTAAGATTTTTATTACAATATAAAGGTCGTATTCGTATAGTAGTAGAATTCGCGCGTGAAGGGTTTATGAAAATAATATAGATATGAAGTCTTTTTAATAAAATTTTAAGTACTGATGATGATATGTGTTATTTCGATTACGAGAAGGTTCCAACACGCGCTGACAGCAGTCACGTCACTTTTGCGCTTGTCATTTATTAGTTACATACTATGATTTTATATTTATTACAAAAATTATATAAATGACGCTATTTATTCGTGAGCTTTTCAAAACGAAAAAATATTAATATATGTAAAATTGTACTAGCTCTAGCAATACTAATGTAAGTGAAATCTATTAACTTTTCTCTAAAACTACAAATATTTCAAAGTTCAATAATGTTAAAATTTACATTGAAATATTTTTTCACAAATTTATTTAAAGATGACTTTGTATAATATGCCAATAATGAGTTTTAGTATTAGTTTACAAGATATAAACAGTCATGACAGATAGACACCACACTGAGAAGAATGTGTTTTCTTATAAAGACAAAACATAAAGGTTTTTAAATATACCTTTGGTCCATACTGCTTTCTAGTAACCACTTCTGGCGCCATCCAATAGGGGGTGCCGACCATGGTTGTTCGTTTGTTTTGCTCAGGCGATATTTGCGCACAAAAACCAAAATCAGCTGCAAAATATAAAATTGTTTTTTTTTTAATAAAGTAGAAAAATAAATATTGTGTTTTAATTAAAAACAGTGACATCAACAATGGGTAGTCTCTTAAGAGGGATTCAGACATTTGTAATAAATTGTGAAACTTAAAATCCAAGGAACAGAGTGGAATTGACCATCAAGGCAACCAATTAAAATACATGAATTTTCATTCCCTCTATTGTTTTACCATATCATCAAATTGGTTCACAATGGTTCTATTTATATTGTGATCACTAATTGCAGATTACAAATATAAAGCCTTGTATACTCACTCAGCTTTACCTGTCCATCTAGGCCGAGTAAAATATTGTCAGACTTAATATCCCTATGTATGACGTGGTTGGTATGCAGGAAGTGTAACGCTTGTAAGACCTCGCGACAAACCGCAGCGATCTGACCCTCGTCCATACAAGTCTCCGTCACAACGTCCGTTAGTGAACCACCCGCAAGATACTCCATCACTACCCAAAGTTCCTTCAAATAATAATATGTTTACTTTAAATTACACACATCATTGATATTTGACGTATAAGCTCAAATTATATACAATTATGGACACTTGAACTGTAGTTTAAAGGACTGTACATCTTGGGCTTGCCCTCTCTACCAAGACCTATAATGTAACCAACAATCAGCATTGAAAATCTATAATATTGTTACATACCGACACAGACACACCGACCTGCAGGTCGTAAAACGCAATTGCCTTCCCAGATTTAGGAATTCTTTTTGTTTACTTTGAAAAACATCCTATTGTTATCGTACTTATTTTATAGCCGTCTTTAGTGTCGAACTAATCCTTGTTTTTATTGCATTGCGTCGAAGCTTGCCAGATGTGCGGATTAACTCGGTGAACGCGGCCCTTTGTCGGTATTATACAGTTTAGTATAAAACAATTCCCGAACGGAGGGGTGGGGCAGTCAAGCGAGGATTACGATACGAGGTAGACGTACATTCGTTAAGTGATATAGTGACGGACTTTGTGGGTGTTATTTAATTGTGTATTACATTTGGGACTTATTGCGTCCGGTTATATGTGTACCTGTGATATACGTGTTTTTATAGTTCTAATAAATTCTATAGTAATTCCAACGGCATTTTAATTCGGGTCCCGCACTCGTACCAATATTATAAAATTCAAAACATACCGTGTCTGTACATTGAAGCTATTAAAAAAAACAATTGGAATAGACTATATAAATGATGGAGAACACGATGCAATTCTTTTAGATTTCTTGGCTGTTTGTTCAGTATTCACGTAAAAACTACCGGGCAGATTTCGATGCAGTCTTCGCTGATCAACAGCTTCTTAGACTGAAAATCTGCGCTACTTTTTATCCCGGGAATCCCGCAGGAAATTTTCTGGGTATGATTTAAAATGGCCAGATTGAAAAAAAAACGATGGGTAGCAAATTTTATGTAATAAAATGTGTGACATTTTTTATTTCGGCGAGAATTTTCCCGGTAGCAGTTTGAAGTTGTTTGTGTGCATAAAAATTATTCCGACACAATTTCCACTATAACGATAGCTTACATTATTTTTTAAACGCTTTGAATGCTTTTGCTATACTTTAAGCCCCGGGAATTCCGCGGGAATTTTTGCGGGTGTGGTACAAATTAGTTAGACTGCATAAATATTTGCTGATTTCGATATGATTTCACTAGAACGATAAATTAATTTCTTTTTCATATGATTCGATACTTCATATTCCGGAAATCCCACGGGAATTTTCCCAGAAGTACTTTAAAGTGCGTATTATACATATACATAAAAATTAGCCGATTTAAATCAGATTGATTCTAAAACAATATAATCGGGGACCTTTTTATATTACCCGGGATTTCCTAATTTCAAAAGCACGTGATATTAGGACTTGCTTAATATGTCAGTTTCTATGTTTACTAGGCATCTTTAGTAGAACAGATGCAATTATTTATGCCTTTAGTAACATCACTTATTCCGGGTTTTACGGGAATCTTCAGAATTCATGTATTTTCATACTAAAAAATCTGTTGCTCTGCTGAAAATACCCTTTGATTAATAATACTGGCAATATAACTATAATCAACCTTTCCTATCAAGCGTGGACGAAGTCGCGGGCAAGTCCTAGTTACAAAATAAAAACAAGCTTGTTAGCCTGCTTCAAGCAACAAGAACAAACTGCTGTTATAAAATTAAACCGAAAAGTTTGACAACGTTTATTCGATTTAGTATGAAGGTTGCAAAAACAGGAATATGGTTGATAAGAACCTAACATTTAAACATTTAATTCATCATGTAAAATATTCATACTGACCTCGTTAACAAGATAGCTGTCGAGATAATTAACGACATTGTTGTGTTTGTTCTCCCGCATCACAAGGATCTCATTGATGATGAGCTCTTTCTTGGGCTGTTGGCTCAGGTTCATTTGTTTAATCGCGACCTCCATGCCTGTGGAAGTCTCGATCGCAGTGTACACTGTACCTGACGCGCTGCGACAATATAGTGAAACTATTAAACTATAAAGACTAGACTGAACCACAGTTACTGAACTAACACTGTATTACAACACTCTCATACAAATCAGGAGGTATAAATGCATTGTAAAGTGCCCGTAGTTAACTTTAAAAAAAGGTTTTAATACAGAATAAATTAGTGCACAGCCTTCTGCAGTATAAACTACTAAGTTTGACACAGACTGTAAAAGCATTACTTTTAGATCCCAGGTTTCATTTACCTATTTTTCTTTCTCTACTTCGCATGATCTCCAGTGCATATTATTATGGGAACATTGGCACACATATCAAGATTCACAATGACAATCCAGCGTCTCTAAAGCCTACCACATCTATCAAGGTCTGGTGTAGGTGGCATGGCAAGACATTTATTGATCTCACAAATAGTTGGTAGTTCCCTTAAATGAAGCCATACTAGCATACATTACTCTTGAAGTTTATCTGCTATTGCCCGGACAATATGAAGACTATGGCAAATTAGGCAGGCATAACGCGGCTTTTGGCGTGACTCCAGACATCCCACGGTAGCGTAATCATATCTGTGACACTCGGCTCTTGATTGTTTTTCGACATGCTTCAACATCATACATAAGGACTAGGGATGGGCCGTAATTCGTTTTACATTCGGTTTAACCGAATTTCGGCAGCTTGAGCCGAACTTCGGCATTCGGCTGAAATTCGGTTTAAATGCCGAACATTCGGTGCAAGAAAAAAGTAAAATACCTACTTGCACTATTTTGTCTGAAGTTAATAAAAATCATATATATCATAACCGTAATATAAAAATTGGCATCTATATACAAGTGGTCATTTATTTTAGTTAGGAACATGTAAACTTTAACTTTAACGTGCAATGTGATAATAAATAAATAAAATTAGTTCTTAATTAAGTCTTTGCCTAATTAATTTGATGTCTAATCAAATTAAAACAAAAATAAAATAAACTTATTATTCCTCTAAGAAACATCAGTAAATAGTGCAACTGCTTAATTATAATGCGTAACTTGAATAAATTTAAAAAAAAACACGATCAACACCCACATCAGCAATTACAACTTTAATTTTGATTCAAATCACTTTTTACGAATTAAAAATTATGAATTTAGAATTATGAAATGGTGATTTTTTTTCAATCAAAGGTCTAAAAGTGTATTCTTTTATCCACCTACTCATACTTAAAATTTACGGCGTTATCAAGTTTCGACGTCAACAGGTCACAACGTGTGGCTCTTGAGAAAGCGTGGCGAAATCAAACCGAAGTTCGGCCGAATCTTTTGTTTTAACCGAATGTTCGGCCGAAGTTCGTATTCGGTTCAAACCACATTCGGCCCATCCCTAACAAGGACAGGTCTAACGATAGCTTTTTAGACCTGTCCTTTCTGTTTAACTCTAACAGCATTTTGCAGTCATAATTAACTCTATTCACCTCACGCCACTTGCTCGACGTCCCTCGGTAGCGTAATTAATAATCGGCAGACAAACAGACATATTGTATATCCCCAAATTAAGCAAGTTACGTTTGTGTTATGGGTAATATACAACGTACTACTCTGGGGCCGATCCCAGACACCGAGACCATAGTAAATAACGAAGAAAATACGTTTCCGAAATTTACTATACCAGGAATCGAACCCGGAACCTCTGCGTTACAGTTAGGTAGGCCGGCAACGGCTTAGCCCGCTCAACCACAGAGGCCGTCGTAATTATATCTGTGACGCTCTGCTCTTGATTATTTTTCGACCTGCTTCAATATCATGTATAAGGACAGGTCTAATGATAGCTTAACAGATCTGTCATTTCATCACACCACACAATCACAATTGACTACATTCTCCTCACGCCACTTGCCCAAGCTACTGATGTGCTAGACTTGACTTATAGATACTGATTATAAATACAAAACTAGGTACAAGCGAAGGACGAAGATGAGGGATATTAAGGGTTACAGGATCTATATCTTGTAATCCTCAATACAGTAAATTACATAAACAAATATGTTAAAAGTAAATCTCTTACTTACCCTTGACCTATCTTTTCCATTTTAGTATATTTCCTATTGGGATCACCAACACTAACAATAGTTCTTAATTTTTCTAAAATTTCTTCATCTGTCATTTTCTTCTTTCTTTGTTGCTGACCCGTCGATCGGCTATAAAATAAAAACATTTTTTTAAATACAATAAAGTACTTTGTAATGTTACATTTATTCAAGTGACGCTGATGTAAGTACAATGTGAATAAGTTTCACCATAGTGCAGTGTAGCAACCGAATTCTTCGAAAGTAAATTGTATACCATAACTATGAATTTAAAAAAAGTCAAGAGACAGATAAATATGAAGTAATGTAATTTTAGCTGTTCATGTTTCTGGAAAGTTTCTTGCAGTTTGTTCTTCCTAAAACAGCAATAAAACATTGCAAAGTGGTGAATATAACATAGAAAGTACACTTAATTTTTAAATTATAAGTACATACTTCAAAAAAATGTTCCCCAGTGGAACTTAGATACAGTAAAAAATATATAAAAACTTGAATTTTAAAGAAACCTGGCATGAATGAAGCGGTTAGTGTTTAATGGACCTACCCCGTGTCAGTGTTAGTTTGTGTGCCGTTGGCGGGGGGCGGGTGGGGCACGTGCGGGGGCGTGTGCGGCGCCACCCCCGCCCCCACCGCTACGGCCGCCCCTCCGCCCCCGCCGGCCGGGTTCTTGTTGCGGTCCAGAGCTACAGCACCCACCGCCACATCCACTCTACTACAGATCTGCACAAACAGAAATTTATTTTCTAAAATCTTATTAGGTTGGGGAAAAAGTTTCTTCGCATTTTATATAAAAATTCAAAAGGTTTTTTTATAAAGTTTATTTAGATTTGACTAAAGTATGTAGGTGCCATTTTGTTGGATAACTTTTTGCCATCTTGTAGGTAGGGACGTGATCCCATTGCTATAAAAATTTTGGGGCTTCTGATCAAAAAACTGCGACAAGTGGTTTTGGCAGTTCTCTCGTGATGTTAACCTGACACTGCCTAAGGAATTCTGCAGAGACCGACACAGGCGAAAATCTGAAGGTGCAAGGTCAGGACTATACGGCGGATGCATTAACACCTCCCAGCCAAACTCTCGTAATTTTTGCTGAGTGGCTAAAGATGTGTGAGGTCTAGCGTTATCATGGTGAAAAACCACACCCCTTCTGTTGATTAATTCCGGCCGCTTTCTCTCAACTTTTTGATTTAATCTCATCAATTGTTCGCAGTAATGTTCAGAATCGATGGTCCTGCCTGGCGGTAACAGCTCATAATGAATAATGCCCTTCCAATCCCACCATACACACAGCATCACCTTGTTGCGAGTTAACCCGGGTTTCGCCACAGTCTGTGAAGCCTGACCGGCCTTTGACCACGATCTTTTTCGCACATTCTTGTCGTACGTGATCCACTTTTCATCACCAGTTATCAGCTTCTTCAAAAATGGTTCGATTTCATTACGTCGTAATAAAGAATCACAAATGAGTACACGGTTCATTAGGTTTCTTTCAGTGAGCTCATGAAGCACCCAAATATCGAGCTTTTTTGTGTACCCAGCTTTTTTCAAATGCGCCAAAACCGTTTTGTGGTCAATTCCCAGTTCTCCAGCTACATCGTAACTACTAATAGGCCGATCTTGCTCCACTTTTTCAAAAATGGCATCAATTTTGTCCGTAACAGGGCGACCAGAGCGACGTGCATCTTTGATATCAAAATTTCCGGATTGAAAACGCTTAAACCAAATTTGCGCTACTCTCATAGATACTGCATTAGGTCCATAAACACCACAATTTTTTTCCGCGGCTTGTGTTGCATGTTTCTCTTTTTTGTAGTAAAATTTTAAAATGTATCGAATTTCTTCATTAGATTCACTATTTTAACAATAAGAAAAACAAGTGAAAATCACACATTTTCCTAATTTGAATTTGGAATTGTCTTTTTTAAAATTAAAACTTTTAATGATACCAAAACCAGCCAGATACAAATGGTATAGTCAAAGAGATCTTATTACAAATTCATACATACTATATGCGAAAAGACTTTTTCCCAACCTATATTATATTATATTTTGACTTTAATTCACAAATAATAAAGACTACATGCACGAAAAAATAATTATTATATTCTAAAACATAACTATAAAAAAATCTTAAAAATGAAATATTCTAAACATACTAGGATATATATATATATATATATATATATATATATATATATATATATATATATAAATTACAATTATTTTGGCAGTATTTAAATTCAAAGGGTATTTTCAACAGGTCAATAATGGATACATAACTGCATCTGTTCTACTAAAGATGTTTAATAAATATAGAAACTGTAATATTAAGCAAGTGCTTATATCACGTTGGTTTCGAATTAGGAAATGCCGGAAAATATAAAATCCCGGATTATACTGTTTTAGTATCAAACAGATCCGCATTGGCTAATTTTTAAGTATACTACCCACTTTATTAATAACACTGCCGGGCAAATTCTCGCAGAATTACCGGAATACACAGTTTCGAATCACTTGAAAAAGGACTTATGATATCGTTCTAGCAATCTAACGAATTAGCTATTATTTTAGTGAAAATTGTGTTGAAATAACCGAACAACTACAAACCGCTCGCGGGAATTCCTGAGGGACACCGGGATTAAAAAAATATCATAATTTTATTACACAAAATTTGCTATCAATCAGTGAAAAAATCACAGTATTCGATTTTTTTTATTCCGGCCATTTTAAATAATTCCAGGAAAATTCCCGCGGTATTCCCAGAATTAAAAGTGACGCAGATTTTAATTGAACGAATTTGCTGTCGATCTGCGAAATTACGTGATTCCTGACAAAACAGACACGAAATTTAGAATTTTATAATATAGATATACAATTAAAAATGTATACCAGATCGCTATCGGTGGGGAGTGTTCCCAAAATTTATTTATTTTCTACTTAATGGATAAGGAGTGATATAGAAATTGCCACGTTTATTCCATCTCTCGCTCGCACGCACACCAAATGCACCATTCTGAGTTTTTTCATATTTCTTGATGTTATTTGTTGGTGCTGGTTCTTAATATTTTTGTTATTATATTGTTAAGTGTCGTTATTTATTTCGATTTTGATCAGTTTGGTTACATTACTGTTTTCTTTCATTGCTACACATTCACTATCAATAGGGCACAAAAAAAGGGAAAGAAGTAGACATAATTTCAAATTGCATTTTTTATCCATATGGGCTATACAGATTATATGTTCAAAACCAACAACACATAAATGCATTGTGAGTGATATTTATATTTCGGCAGAAACCCACTTATGCTTCTTATCTAATACTAGAGTTTGCCCTGTGGCTACGCTGCGTGTCAAACCCTAGGCAGTAACTTTATTTTACTTACACAAAAACTTAATTCAGCTTTTTACATAATAATAATAAAGAAACAAATCCATCATATATAGTCTAGACAATTGCCCAGAAACACATAGAGGCGAGTCGAAGCCAACCTGACTTGAGGTAATACAATGAATGACATGTTGTTTATGACAACATAGGTATTTGTTAGTGAATTGAAAAAACGCGATTGCAATGCCATCTATTTAGCTAATCAGTCTATTCTACACGACATCATTTATCAGGATAAAAAGTATCCTAAGTGTTGATTCGAGATATAAGCCAGCTCTGACGAGTTTCATTCATATATTATGTTCAGTAGTTTTCAAAAAGGATGCGAACGCAGCGCCGACTTTTTCGATATTTTCGTCTATCCCGCGGAAACGACGTCTATCGGGATAAAAAGTATCCTAAGTTACGCCACGAGATATGAGCTTGCACTGTGTCGAGTTTCTTTTAAATCCGTTCAGTAGTTTTCACGTGATGCTCTAATACACAGAGACAGACGAAAATTCTAAAAAATGTATTTTCGGAATCTGCTGGTCTGAATTAGCCCCCCTGATTTTTTTCATATTTTGAAACGCATTATACAAACTCAAATCATTTACAGATTTATTATAGAATAGATAGATAGATTAAACTTAATAATCCATTTTTAGGCATTAGGGGCAATTACGAATTGCTTCTGACACATGCTACATTCATATTAATTTGAAGCTTTTAAGCTCACCGAATGTGTTGGTATAGTAGTATGCGGTACGTGCGGCGGTGATGAAGGTACTTGGGGGGGTCTCAGTGGCGGCGCTTCTTCTTCTTCTATTGGTTTCGTATACTGCAAACAAGTTGAAATATTGAATGATTTAAAAATGTATAACAGGACCAAACTGTACTAGGTAATACAATACATATTTGATGCAAGCTGAGATAGTAAGGCGAGCACATGTCATGGGGCAAATGATCAATGGAGCATACTCCTAAAGTTACAGCTTGTGTGGCAAACATACTCTAAAATGCCCTGTAACTAAGACAAAGATCTATGCAAGATAGCATTGGAAGAGGGTTGGATGAGGAAAAAGGAAGATTGGATGATGTGAGGCAATTTTAGGGAAGCCTTTGTTCTGCAGTAGATTGCACAGCTGCCAGTGAACATGGACTTACCATATCAATAAGGGAGTGGACAGTCAAATCAACTGAGATCCTTTTTATAAAGTTACAGAAGTCGCAGCCTCATAGACTTAGTATGAATGTAACTACTTATGATGTCATAAGTAGGTATAAGTAAAAGGAGTCAAATAGCGCATTTATCATTTTTATAAAAGTATTTCTATGGTGATATTTTAAAAGTTAAATGACATGGTTTTATTTTATTGCCTGTTTTTTAATATGTAAAATATTAGAATATCTTATACTAATATATAAAGCTAAAGAGTTTGTTTGTTTGTTTGCTTGAACGTGCTAATTTTGGCAACTACTGGTCTAATTTGAAAAATTCTTTCAGTGTTAGATAGCCCATTTATCAAGGAAGGTTATAGGCTATATATCATCACCCTAAGACCAATAGGAGCGGAGCACCAATGAAGAACGTTTCAAAATCGGGGGGTTTTTTTAACTTACTTTTTTTTAAACTATTCCATGTGGACGAAGTCGCAGACAGAAGCTAGTATTATAATATATGTTCGCCGCATTCCTAATGTCACTTAAACTATGTTTGATGGAAAAAGTATAGAGAGTAAATTAAAAACAGAGTTACAACAACATTTAAAACTTGTGTGTAGAGAAGAATTTATGACAAATATTTTGTCAAGTATGGTGTCCATAGGTGATGTTTTAAAGGCGTTCTGTGGTGTCTATGATTGATTCGTTGATGTAATAATTATAATTGAAAAGAGATGGCAGAAAAAACATCTCTTATGTAGTGGCATTGTGCACATCTGCAAACTTTTTCAATTTGTGGTACAAATTCACCACTATTTTACGTCTAATTTTCTAGTTTACTGTACCTTAAGAACTAGGGTGTATAGGACTAGGGTGTATAGAACTAGTGTATATAATAGTCTATTACAATTGGGTTTTTGAATCTTTTTTAGTTCAAATTGGAAAGAGCATATTTAAGTTTTATAACAAACTATTGTTATTTTGTTTTTTCGCTATAATTAAAAAACTAAGAAAGAGTAGAAATTACAATTATAATTTCTGCTTATCGTAGCTTCGTATTACACAACTGTGTGTTACGAAATAATTCATGACACCAATATTGTTTCTTCTAATTTATTTTCACGTAAATGACAATGTCGAATTAATATTGCCACGTTCAGCACAACGAGCGCTTCGTCTGACATTGTGAATCAACTATTTAGTTGATTATGATTCGATTTTGACCATTTGCTCAAAATCGAATCATAATTGTTTCATTATACGCGAATGCTCGTCAGTCAGGGAGGCAGTATGGTAACGTAATGCTCCAAATCGAACCATAAATATTATATTACAGGCGAATGCTCACGGTGAGGTAGCACCATAACACAACTTATTAATTATAGCGAAAAAAAGTAGTTTGTTATAAAACTCATATAGTCTTTCCATGTATTAAAAAAAAAAGATTGTTTCAAAAACCCAACTCCTGACACATACTACTACACTACATCAAGATTATTAGAAAACCCACCATAGGACTCATTATTAAACTGGCCAGCAGACCGATTCATGCGGGAATGTGACCTTTGGACTTACACCTCCAGATACAAGATAAGTAACAGTGTAATAATGGAACTAATTTTACTAGCTTTTTAACCAATAAAAATTTCAAATTGTAATATGCAGTCCATTAGCCAACCATCTTACAAAAAGCACAGATTAGATTTTTATTACTGTTCTTAACAGCACTGTAAGGATTTTTAATGAAATGGTTGTGAAATAACACTTACAATACTCTTGGTGCGGTCGGGTCTGGAAGGCGGCGGAGGTGGTGGCTCAGGGTGCTCCGTATCTGTGGGGGTGGATGACGATGGACTACTAGAAGACACTCTTGATACTGATGAACCTGAATATATTTATAAAGAATTTATAATTAAAGAGCCCAATGTAAACAATGTCAATTTACCCAAATAATTCTCTGCATTTTCAAAATCTGTTATAAGTTGACATTAAATAAGTTACTTGAACACACTGTGTATTAGGGGCAGTTTGTACATGTATCACCTGTCTAATCAGTACTCTATCAACATTAAAGGAAACGGATACGCTTTTATACATCCTTGGGTCCAGATTGTAAAAATACAAATTAGCGATTTTAAGACTTCTTTTTATGATGTTTGTAACTCCAGCAAATAAAACAAGGAGATTTTATAAAATCGAAAGCAAGCAGCACGCTGACGAACGTAGGCACAAAGAAACATATATCGCGGCGCGACGCGGACCAAAGACTATTTATGCGTGTGCGGGCGACTACCGACGCCACCCACCCCCGCATCCTGCACAACCCCCTCTGTTACCACACGCGCGCCCTCTGCCGCCCCTCTTCGCCATTTATTTACAATATAATTTGACATTAAATAAATATTATATGATGTTGATATTTTTTATAATTGTAGTGGGTTTAGTTATTTTGTGTGAATGAATTATCTGGTACACATGGTTTCATATTATTAATAGTTGAAAATCATTCACAAAAATTGTTTATAGTAATAACTTATTTTATTAGTGAGCTTATTTTTGCGATTTCTTATCTTCCAGATAGAATTTAGGGCTGATGTCTTCATTGCCTGTCTCTTTCAGAAGAATATTATTAGTTATCTGTCAAGTATTGTTGTATCTTCTCCTAATAATTAATAAATAAACAACACACTGAATTTAAACATCCAATTTCAACTGATCATCTTATTAAACTATTAAAATTTCAAACAGTCAGTAATGTATAATAGGTTGGGGAAAAAGTCTTTTCGCATATAATATGTATGAATTTGTAATAAGATCTCTTTGGCTATACTATTTGTATCTGGCTGGTTTTGGTATCATTAAAAAGTTTTAATTTTAAAGAAGACAATTCCAAATTCAAATTAGGAAAATGTGTGATTTTCATTTGTTTTTCTTATTGTTAAAATGAGTGAATCTAATGAAGAAATTCGATACATTTTAAAATCTTACTACAAAAAAGGTAAAAATGCAACACAAGTCGCGAAAAAATTTGTGATGTTTATGGACCTAATGCAGTATCTGTGAGAGTAGCGGAAATTGGTTTAAGCGTTTTCAATCCGGAAATTTTGATATCAAACATGCACGTCGCTCTGGTCGCCCTGTTACGGACAAAATTAATGCCATTTTTGAAAAAGTGGAGCAAGATCGGCATATTAGTAGTTACGATGTAGCTGGAGAACTGGGAATTGACCACAAAACGGTTTTGGCGCATTTGAAAAAACCTGGGTACACAAAAAAGCTCGATATTTGGGTGCCTCATGAGCTCACTGAAAGAAACCCAATGAACCGTGTACTCATTTGTAATTCTTTATTACGACGTAATGAAACCGAACCATTTTTGAAGAAGCTGATAACTGGTGATAAAAGGTGGATCACGTACGACAAGAACGTGCGAAAAAGATCGTGGTCAAAGGCCGGTCAGGCTTCACAGACTGTGGCGAAACCCGGGTTAACTCGCAACAAGGTGATGCTGTGTGTATGGTGGGATTGGAAGGGCATTATTCATTATGAACTGTTACCGCCAGGCAGGACCATCGATTCTGAACTGTACTGCGAACAACTGATGAGATTAAAGCAAAAAGTTGAGAGAAAGCGGCCGGAATTAATCAACAGAAGGGGTGTGGTTTTTCACCATGATAACGCTAGACCTCACACATCTTTAGCCACTCAGCAAAAATTACGAGAGTTTGGCTGGGAGGTGTTAATGCATCCGCCGTATAGTCCTGACCTTTCACCTTCAGATTTTCACCTGTTTCGGTCTCTGCAGAATTCCTTAGGCAGTGTCAGGTTAACATCACGAGAGGACTGCCAAAACCACTTGTCGCAGTTTTTTGATTAGAAGCCCCAAAATTTTTATAGCAATGGGATCACGTCCCTACCTACAAGATGGCAAAAAGTTATCCAACAAAATGGCACCTACATACTTTAGTCAAATGTAAATAAACTTTATAAAAACACCTTTTGAATTTTTATATAAAATGCGAAGAAACTTTTTCCTTAACCTTATATGTATATAGTACTAGCTGTACTCGGCAGACATTGTCCTGCCCTTAAGAAATAAAAATATTGAACCCGATTACAGCGCCATCTATCGGGATCAATTGTTAATCTAAACCATTCTCAAATACACTTGAACAAACACTAAAGAAAACATCAAAATTGGTTTAATTGTTTAGGAAGTGTTTAGTGACATACACACGAAGAGAAGAATTTTATATATAAAGATTTTTGGGCGAGCAACCCTTTCAGACATCCTCAGAATACCCTACCAAAGTTTCATCACAATATGATCAATGGTTTAGGAGTGCATCGAGGACAAACAGATTTTTATTTAAAGATTGATAATTGTGTTAACTTATGCCAGTGATTGTGTGAATGGTCTAGATACTTAATAAATAGATCAAGTATATACCTGAATGTGTTGTATGCATTTGAGCAGATGTCATGTATTTGGAGGCTGGTGGCTGTGTTGCTGATGCATCATACCATTTCAGGACATCCAACACCGCTTGCGGATTATTCTTTTGCTCCTGCTTGCTAATGTTAGCAGCCATCAATAACCTCGCCCACGCTTCTGGCATACCCTGACAAGGAAAAGTAGCAAAAGTCTGGAGAATTATTTCTCATGCAACCAGTATCCTGACATGTCTCTTCTCAGATGATTCATTACTGACTACCACAGTAATGGATCAAGAAATAGTAATTGCAAGCATTGCATAGATCATGAATTTACACTATGCCTAATAAAATAATATTTAGTGTAAACTCTCCATAAATAAATAACATACAAAGATTTATAATAATAATCTGCATTCAGTAAAAATTCTTCAGATATAAATAATTCTCACTTTCCATGTGTAATTGAAATTTTGCTGTTTAAAATGTCTAAATTTTAAATAATAAAACAAAAACAGATTTCATTTTATCATTTCACCTATTAACTTTATTGTTACACACACATTATGAATATCATATTTAATTACTGTAGTTAAAATTACTGTAGTGGTATACTGCAGCAAGTATGCAAATATTATATGTAGACTTGCTCACTCTAAAATAAAAAAAATTAAGACAGCCATTACCTAACATTTGCTAAACGATCACAAAAAAATATTTTAGAATAAAGCAAAACTTTATAAAATCCTTTCCACACATGCACAGATTTCTTATAATTAAAGTGATTCCTAACAAGTAAAAAACAAACATACTTTCCCATCCTTCAAAATAATCAACAATGGATATTATTGCTATATTCAAATTAATTAACTACTATAAACATATACTTAATCAAAACAATACAATTAGTCACTAATAGCTCACACTGATGCACAAATTATTGACTTAGCAAACTAGCTTAATTGTTATAAAATCAAATAAACCACATTTGCAATAACCTAGCATCAAAACATTGAGTCATTCATAATTTATTACCACCATTAAAAAAACCATGATCACATAAATCAAAATTATATTTTCAACTATGAATGTGTATGTTATTCATCCTGGTTATTCACATGTGGTCATGTAAATTATTACACATAAATAAACAGAAATTTTCACTTTTATCTTAGTAATGCATTGGTCAGTGTAAATGGCTTATAATACTAAACATGCCAAATTTAGAGTAACAGATTTCTAAAATTAGATAATGCTAAAGTTTACTTTAATTAGTTAATATGGCGGCATTGTTTCAGTAAGAGGCGTATGAAAATATGATTAAATAAGCTATTACTTACTGTCATAGGCAGCTTGAAACAAAAGCGGTAATTCATGGAACTCAATTATATGACTTAGAAACTTGTTATGTATTACCAATCTGTTGAGTGCAGGAATCATTTGTACCCAAACAGGCTAAATACAACTAAGCACCTATACCCATTTAGGTTTTTAAATTAAATAACTATTGTAATTACCATACCATACCATGAACTGACTTTAATATATTAAGTTGTAGTCTATCATCTAGTTCACACACACATTATACAGAAGCATGCATTCTTAATATCTAAACAAAATAGAGCTATATAATAATCTTTAATAAACTCAATATATAGTTAGAAACTAGAAAGTTGTTGATAATGAACAATTAAAGTTCTATTTGTTATATTTATTTATATAAATAGTCTTTTTCAACATTGTAGAAAGATAAACATAAAAAGTTAATGATAAAAACATAACCCTATACATTCCTCCTAGATTGAATATTATTAAAAAATTTACATTAAAAACAATAAATGAAAACTCAAAATATTGTATAATACTTTGAAAAGCAAAGCTAAGCTTTTATGCATTAAATAGGCAGAAAGCAACATGTAATTCTCAGTAAATCCTTTCAATTTTTAATTTAAAGATCAGATTTGTAAGCCGTTGTAGATTAGGTAAATATATACTTGATATAAATTATAAATTGGTTGAATTATTTATCTATCTATCACATCCAAATTTTTTTTAAATTATATAGTATATTATATGTCACATTAAATAAAAAAACAATAATAGATTGAAGAAATAAAAATTAGATTGAAGAAACCAAAAATGGCATGTTTCAGTGCAACTCCATTGATTTGGGATTCATGAGTGCATGTGTCATGGGATTTTCCTAAATCATCACAATAAAGAATATTAATCCCAACAATAGAACACTGATACAATTTAAGAATAATTTACTTCTCTATTACTTACTGTGAATTCTCCTGTGACAGCATCAAATCCAACATGAACTGTATGCTCGAAATTAGTTGGATAACTTATATTTGGTTTGTTGTCATTATGTGCAGTACTTTTAGAACCTTTTATTTTAGCCTTTAAAGTTTTCTTTTTTCTGTCACTACCATCATCAGGCTCTAAAAACAAAATATTGTGTTAGTAGCCATAATTCAACATTCTAATGTGTTTTCAAACTACTATTGTTTTCCATCCTGTTGAATTATTCATGGAGAACCAGTCCAAGTTATTATAATATAATAATTGGTTGCCAAAATATCTTGGTTCCTTACCTTTTGGAAGCGGTCTCATGTCTACAGAGGCCACAGAATCGCCACGATCAGCAGCACGGTTGCTGGTGAGGCGCACCGGCGGCGCAGGGGGTTTATCCTCGTCACTTGACATGGTATTTTGTAAGCTGTATGTGAAAATGTATATAGACTCAATGACAAACAAAACTGAAACCAAACATTAACTGCACTAAGATTAGAACGTGGTTGTTGACTAAACTTCATATCATGAGTAATGAAACGTTGGTTTACTTGGTTTTAACACTCGTGAAAAATTGACTTGTGCGTAAAGATCATGTTTGTTTTAGAGATATACGAGTCTATAAATTTTCGCAAGATCCTATTCTGTAACTCTATCACAATATAAAACGATAATATTACTCATGGACGCGCCCCGCAAAGGTTTGCGACAAAAAGACATTTTTAAGATTTAATTTTTTACCTGGAAAATTAATGTTTCGAAAGTGAGTATAAAATAAAAAGTTATTGAATTTTATCACATTTCAATTAATCACAACATGTAAAAGCACGTATTTTACTAAAAAATATTAATTTTATCATTTACACATAAAACGATATCAGTAATGACTAGAGCCGCCATTACACTATGACTAATAGTGATGTTAGACATAATCGAATAATAAGCTAGTGCTGATTTTAATGTAATCTTATAATATAATAAATTTGTAGAAGAGTCGAGTGTGTATAATTAATTTAAAAATTAGAAAAATTCCAGAGGACTAATTCTAATCAGGGCTAATTCCGAAAAAAAATAGTTTTTAAAAATTTTGTCTGTCTCTTTATTAGAGTATGACGTGAATACTACTAGACGAATTTAAATGAAAACTTGAAACAGAGCTAGCTTGTATCCCGGATCCACAGCTAGGATACTTTTTATCCCATAAAATGTCATTTTTTCCATGGGATAAACGAATGTAGCCAAAAAGATGGCGCTACAGTCGTGTTGTTTTTTATGCCACTGTTGCAATTCCGTAACAAACATATCGTCGACTCGTCGTAATGGCAATACAGACAGTGTCGCTGGCACGTGCTAGTGAAGAATAAAGTAAAGGAAAATATATTAACATTTTTATTTTAATTATATATATATACACATATATATATATATATATATATATATATATATATATATATATATATATATATATATATATATATATATATATATATATATACACCGATTATTATAAACCGCTCAAAAACTGTATCTAACACATTTTAATAAGCTTCTTAGTAAATGAGTAAATAATTAATAAAACATCAAACTTGAATTAGGTTTGCCTATTCCTATATTATAAGGTAGGTTACTAGATAGGTACTATTAAAATTTGCGTTTCAGTTTTTAAAAACATATTCTTTTAAGCAAAGATACTAAATGTACAGTAAACTTTAACTTCAAATTTAGTTACCATAAGTATACAGAGCGCGTAATATTTACCTAATTCAGATAGATCAGCTAAGATGGCAAAAACGAGAGAGTCGTTCAAGAAACGATAATGCAATCTTAAGAAAAGTTATTTATTTGTGCTGTTTTCTTTTGAAGTGATTGAATTATCTTAGTGGCTTGAGCCTCTTTAAAGATCTTCCAAACAGCCTCCTAAACTTGATAAAACTTCTCATGTAATCAAAAAGACTCTGCCTATTTCGAAAAATGGATGAGTTTTGAGATTCAAGGAGGTCATATTGTCATTCTTCTATAGACGTTAGTAACCAAGGCACTCTACTTGTTTTTGTAATGTATGTATCACTTTTTATTGTGTATTATAATGTAGGGTAGTTTCACGAATATGTAGTCCGGCAATAAATACACTACAAACGGTTTGTTTTATTTGTTTAGACGCTAATGTTTCCAATACCAAGATAAAGACCGTTAGTGCTTTAATATCTAAGTTTTACACACTATTCTACTTTTACTTTTGTGAGACTATGGACAGATAATACGTTATGTTTAAAATATTGGGATTTGGCAAAATACACAATAATTGTATTAAATTATTATTCATATTTGTATTAATCAATTATCAAATTTATTATAGAATCAAAATCGAATAATATACTTAATGTGTTCGTCACTACAATATCCCAGCATAGATTGTTGTTGTTTTATTCGCCAAAATGGCAGGCAAAAAAACTTTGTATATACAAGCTTATCTCAGTTTTAATGAAATTTGGATGACACAGATCAGAGATTGTAGCATAGTTTAATGAAATACACTTAATTAATGTAAATGAACGGAAAATCTCAACTCTTTTTAAAAGTCTTGCTTTATTTATGAATAAAATAAGACTTGGCTTGAAGTGAAGGTCTCTGATACTAGGCCATAGAATAAAATAATTTAAAAAGTATAAAATATCATCATCATCACCACCACATCAACAAAGTGAATAATAATAGTATAGATAATACAATAATATACAATATTAAGTAATTTGGGAAATATTTTCGATCTATTGCATTAATATGATTAAATAAAATCATTTTTATATAATGGAGTTGCAAACGGAAGCTTCGGTATGTAATTTACATTGCGGCCTATTAAACATAGTTTCTTTTGGCCTTGGCTGTTATACTCATGATTACAAACGCTCTTTAATTTCTATGCTCGTTTAAAAAAGTGTTTATATACCTAAAATAAGTATTATAAGTCAATTATAATATGAGGATATTTTATATATCAATTTAAATTACAGAATTATTATTGTTTTTATTACATTCTTACTAATATTATATTTTACTGAGTTTATATTATAGTTTATCTTATTCGTTTCATATTTACCATGTAGCAAGATTCTACTATTAAGAAGAGCCCTTTTGACGATCTTACGAAAGAGGAATTAATCAACAAATGCAAAGGATTACTAGTTATAGCTCAAAAAGCTAAACAAGCAAAATCAGGTTTGTATAAAAATTAATTACCTATATTATATGTTTAATTTCTTTTACATCCATTAGTAAAACTTTGGTATTTACAGAGTTACAAACTGAATTGGATAGATACAAAACCAGTCTTAATAAACTTGAAGAAGACAAAAAAGTAAACTTAGATAATTTTAAAACATTGCAAGAACTTGTTGATTCTTTGACAGAACAGAAACTTAATTTGATAACAGAAGTGGATGCAGCACAGAATAAGATAAAATTGCTTAATGATAAATGTACATATCTGGATGATCAAATAAATAAGAACAAGGCTGATTTAATTGTTCGGGATAATAAAATAACTGACATAAAGGAGAAGCTTTCTAGCTTAGATTGTGAAGTTATTTCTCTCAAAAGACAAAACAATCGTCTGACAGAAGAAAATGAGCAACTGATAAATCAGCTTTCAGAAATAGAGGAGCGGGCAAGTGAAGTCAATAATATTGGCCTCTTACAAAGGGAGCAACTGCAAATTTTGGAAGAAAGTGTTCACAGAGGTAACTAAATACAAAGTCATCTTTTTTTATATTAAAACAGTTACTACTAATTAAATCCTGAGAGCATGTGGATGCCTCTGCCTTTGGCAATAATGTAGACATAAAAAGGGAATGAAGGGTCTTGTCTGCAAATTTGCACAATGCTCACAAGAACTCAAGTTAACACTTTTCAAAGTATATTGTACAATTCCCTCTATACATGCTGTCTGTGGGAAAATTATTCAAAGAGCCACAGCCCTTCCTATCCAATACAATAACACATTTAGGACGGTGCTGGGGCTGCCTTGCTGCTGCCGCTCCTAGGGCATGTTTTCCCTGCTTTCACTAAGGGGAAGTGATGCCATCCCTGGTGTGCTGGGTGTGGGCCACCGACAACTCCATCCTGGCGATGATCACTTACAGAGTGGACTGCATCTACATTTGGCACTGCTGTGCAATGCATAATATTGCTATAAAGTAATAGCTTGTGTGTGTATGTGTATTGTATGTCTATTTATAATTGTTTTAATGTGGTGGTATGCATTGTGACTATGATACATGTTTTTCCTGAAATAAAATATAAATAATAATAATATGTACATAGTGGGTTTATGTATTCCATGTTAAAGGCTTAACTTATCAAGTGGTTTTAAAATGAAAGAGATTTTGAATTTTTGGAAAACTTGATATTTATTGTGAGTGTGAGATGTGGTTTTGAAATTTATTTATGTGAAGCAATGTGGAAACAATTAGAAATTAAAATTTCAGAACCTTTTTGCTTTTTACAGATGAAGGATACAAAAAACAAATTCAAGAGCTTACTGAGAAAATACATAAATTGGAAGGAAAACTTAAGATTGAAAATAATGATCAAATAGTGGAATATGAACATAAAATCAAAGAAGTAACACAATTATATGAATCTGAGAAAAACAAAAAGGAAAAGGCAAATATTAAATTAAGGAGCTATAAAGACAAAATTTTAAAATGTGCAGCATGTATAAACCAACTAAAAAATTCACGTTTTATTTTAACAAAAACTGTAAAGGAGTACTCGGAAAATATACCTAAGTGGCAAAAGGATATAATTAAAGCATCACAAGTTTTAGAGGAACAGATAACAAAATTGAATAATGATAATTCTAGTCTTCGAGATAAAGTTTCAAAGTTAGAGAATGAAGTAAGCCTAGCACACACAATCCAAATTCCTATTAATAATGAGCTATATGAATCAAGATTGGAAGAATTAAATACTACAAACAAAACATTAAAACAAAATATATGTCACATGACAGAACAGTTAAATACTATTGTGAATGATAAAATAAAACTTAATGAGGATTTCATGGAACTCAAATTAAAATATGATAAATTAAATGATCTTGAACTTCCAACCTTTATTAATGAAAATCAATCATTAAAAGAAGAGGTAAATAAAGAAATTAAAAAAGCAAATGAATTCTTTGAAAAGAATAAAGAATTGCTAATATCTATTGAGGAAATTCAGAATAAAAACAAAACATTAAATGACATGTTACAAAGTCAAACTCAAGATGCTGTAGAAAATATGACTTTGCAAATCAGAGCATTGGAAAGTGAAAAAGCTATATTGGTTAAAGAAAAATTAAATGCAAAAGATCTTGCTCTAGAATTGGATAATCAAAATAGTTCCATATGTGAACAGAATTCAAAATTGATATCAGAAATTGAAACATTAAAATGTCGATTAAATGCTCTAGTGCAGGAAAAATTGACTTTTGAAAAGAATATGAAAGATGAAAAAGAAGGTGATACAAACTTATTAAAATCTGAAATAATGAAATTAGAAGAGCAATACAATTTATTAAAAAAAGAACATGATAACAATTTGGATTTGAATGGACTTCTTAAAGAAGAGGTTGATACCTTAAAACTTTCTTTAGAGCAACCAAAAGATGAAACAGATAATTTAAGTGACCTAAACGTATCTCTACAAGCGGATATTGTAAAATTGGAGACAAAATTGTCTGCATACAAACAAGAAAATGCATCTCTGCTAACTGAAGTAAAAGAATCAAGGAACAAACTCAAAGAATTTGATAATCTTGCTACTGAATATGAAGATGCAAAATCAAAACTATTGAGTTACAAATCTGAAAATACAGAATTATTGAATGAAATGAAAGAAATTAATCAAGTTCTAAAGGAACGTGGTGAAAGTATTTCTAAGTTACAAAAAGCAATTACAGAGATGGAAAGACTTGTGGAAACACTAGAGAAAGATAGAGATGATGCAAATAATGGAAAGAGTGATTTACTTGCAAAAATTGATGCTTTAGACTATGAATTACAAAATACAAAACAAAAATCAAATGAAGATAGTGATTTAACAAGTAAAATTATATTAGAAAGAGACCAACTTATACAAAGCCTAAACGAAAAAGAATGTATAATTGAATCACTGAAAGAGGACTTAGAAAGAATAAAACTAAATCAGCAACATTCTGCTTCAGGTAAACTTTTATCGAATTGGTTCATTAATTGTAGGATTATTTGAAATTATTTTTTACTTTAAAGTTTACAATTTGCAGTTGAACTACCTAATGAAGACATGTCAACATCTACTATATCAAAAGCAGAGGAACATGCACGAATGAAGGATTTAGATGAAACTTTTGAGGAAAAGTATGTTATACTGAATTATTACTTCTTTTCTTATAATTTTGTGGGTATTATTTTGTCTTATATTGAAACTTACAAGTAAAAATAGCCCGTGTTTAAATCCAGTTTTTAAAGATTAATTTGAAAATTAGTATACAATCACAGCAGACTGGCCACATTCACTATGGCGTTTGCCAGTCGGGCCAAGCTTGCGGGATTTCCCAAATGCAAAAAATAAATGTATACATTTAATTATTATTAGTAAGGGGGTGGGTCTTAAAGCACCTTGTTTAATATGATCTATATTCATCACAAATAAATAAAACATTCTGGTTTACCTGACTCTATGTCACTGGTAAATTGAGTAATCCGTGCAGAACAGAGAAAGAACACAATTTCTGCAGCCGGACGGCCTATCGTAAGAGGCGACAAAACAGCTCACAGCCAGGTGGTAGGTCATTTGCCCAACTGTATGGCTTCCATCCCTACTGTACAGTACTCCACCATAACAACCTTGAGTTGTATTCCGGCTTCAGTGGCCAGGTCCAAGTCTCCCTTTACAGAGCAGCAGCGCATTTGTAGCACCTTTGGTGTTGCAAATGTCCATAGGCGATGGTAACCGCTTTCCATCAGGTGGGCCGTCTGCCTGTCTGCTGAACTCATGCAATAAAAAAAGAGGACTCAGTGTTAACCTATGTAGTTTACTAGTATGCACAAGTCTGGGGTTTGATTCCCAGTAGGATAATTTCGTAAACGAAATTTAGGTTACTTTAGTCTTGAGTCCGGCTACAGAATAGTCCATTACATATTAACTATAACACAAGTATAATTTTCTTAACTCACAAATATTCAATGTGTCTGTTAACTATAAATAAAGTGAATATCTTCTCATATGTAACAGAAAGAAATATACTCAAATTGTCATTTAAATACTAGCTGATACCCGCCCGCTTCGCATGCCGTACAGGAACATCGTAAAATCCGTTCTTACTTGGCGAAAGAAAGGTCTATGCTAAATTTCAAGTCTATAGGTATAATAGTTCCTGAGATATCGTGATGAGTAACTATATACGTGGATTTCAATTATATATATACATATATATGTGATTATATATATATATATATATATATATATATATATATATATATATATATGTATATATATATATATATATATATATATATAGATAAATCAGGATAAGATTATGAGTAGTGAAAAGGCGCCAAAACATTAGCTTAAAATAAATAATCAAATCAAAACTGCACTTTATAGTTATTTTAATTAAGTCTAAAAAATTGCATTACATTAACAGATGAAAGTAGCTTTACTGTTGTAAGTAAAAAAGATGCACTAGTCATTTATACATGAATTACTTTAACTTACAACTATATTTCATTTAAGGTATAGTAAATTAAGATTATTTGCACTAAAACTTAAAAAGAGGCACAATGAAGTTTTATCCCAGCTAGAAGACACACTCAAAGAAAAAGCTAAATTGGAAATGGTAATAAACGAAAATGAATTATCTATTAAAAAAGCTAACAATGTACCAACCGTTGATATGAGTGCAGCCTCAGAGTTGCATCAACAACTTACGAAGCTATCTGCTGCAGTTGAAGAAGCGGAATTATTAAAATCTAACCTGGACAAAGTTAAAGGTAAATTATAGAAATTAACAGCATAATGTTAAAGAAAACTCCATATTGTGGAATTATTTCTTCTGTTTAGTTTTAGAAATACTTGATTATTTTTTAAATTATATTATTACACTAGAGTTTTCCCCGCGGTTACGCCGCATGAAAAGCCCCAGGTAATGGCCCTATGTTAAGTACATAAAAAAATTATTAGTTGTTTTATATATATAACCTTTAATAATAGGTATTAAACGTTATATATATAAATTATATAGTTTCTTTTTGAATTCACTACAATTACAAAGAAACTAAGTTAATATAGTGTAGACAACTGCACAGTAAAACATAGAGAAAAATCGCAGCCAACCTGATTTGAAGTACCTAATAGTAATGAATGATATGTGGGCAACCTGACAACATAGTTGTTATTGAATTACAGCGATGGTTGTCTACATCGGAATTGCAGCCCCATCTATTTTGCTAATGTCGTTCTAGGTAAACGACGTCTTTTATAGGTATAAAACGTATCCTAAGTGTTTATTCAGGTTATAAGCCAGCCTAATGTCGAGTTTCATTCAATCAATCAATAAGTCTTTATTATGCACCAATACAAAAAAGAACTTCCAAACTAAAACTATGTCTCATTATGCACAAAGGGCGGTCTTATCGCTAATAAGCGATCTCTTCCAGACAACCCCAGGAGTGAATTGAGAATATAATGATGATGGTGGTATACATAATACATAGTACAATTTCTTACATTCTTGTAATAAATATTTAAATGCAGAATATACGTTCATTAGCTTCCACAAAAGATGCGATCGCAGCGTCATCTCTTTTGCTATTTTCGTCTATGCCACGGAAACGAAGTCATTTATCGGGATAAAAAGTATCCTAAGTTACGCCCCGTGATATAAGTTAGCTCCGTTTCGAATTTCATTTCAATCCGTTCAGTAGTTTTCACGTGATGCTCTACCAGACAGACTGAAAGAAAGACAGACAAAAATTCTAAAAATTGCATCTTCGGATTCTGCTGGTCTGAATTAGTCCCCTTGATTTTTTTCACATTTTCAAACCCATTGTACAAACTTTAATGATTTACAGATTTATTAATATAGATTGCAGTTTGCAAGATTATTATTTCGTGTATGTCTTTCAAGACAAAGGGCCATAAAAATTGCCTGGACTTTTGGGAGGGCTTGCATGGGGTCATGATAAAGCCAACACGTAGAGGCCCTTTGACAAATTTAATCTAAATGTGGCGTGACACTGATCTGCGATTATCCCTGTCTACACCATATAAAAATGCAGCCAAGGACAAGCCCCGGTCAGAGTAGGACTTGTAGAAAATGAGAATAAAAGTTACCCGGCTCTTGAGATGAACTGCTAGTGAAACTAGAGATCTGGGCTATTGTGACTATGGCATCTGCCCGTCGCAATATTCGGGGAACTTGGATAAAGTGGGCCACAGTGACTCGCCACACCCTGCATGGGCCCCAAAAAATGCCGTACAAATTGACAAGGGGCAACACGGGTATGAGTGGCTAAGGGATGTCGAGAGGTGGGCTGCAGGTTCACCGAGGCTACTTCTGACATCATACCATTTATGATTTCCACCCCTGGAGCTTGAGTCTTAGCTCTAGCGATCTCCACTCCGCGCAGGCTGGCTAAAACACGGGCCTTGTCTTGGCCGCCCGGAGTCGGGCATGAGGTGTCGCTACCCACCTAAAGCTTCGCCAGAAAGCCCCTCTGCGGGTAGAGATATTATTCTTTTATATTATAAATTATTATTATTCTTATTATTGCTAAAAGCATGGAAACACCCAGATTGCATATCTATTAGAAATTGGTCACCATCGCCTGTAGATGTTTTCTTCACCAGGGTCTATTCTGTTATCTGTTGCAATTCAATCAAATACTTATTTTATAAAAGTGCACCAAAAAGACACAACTTATTAGTCATTAATTGAGCTACCCTTTTAATAGATTTTCAAATTTAAATAATTGTATATATTACTTTCTAATGGAACTACAAAAAAATATGCAATCTATACTATAAATCTGTAAATGGTTCGTTAGTACAATACGTTTAAAATTTAGAAAAAAATCAGGAGGGCTAATTTGGACCAAGAGATTCCAAAAATGTAATTTTTAGAAGTTTTGTCTGTCCTTTAAAGAATCACGTGAACTACTGGATCGATTTAATTGAAATTCTAAACGGAGCTAGCTTATATCCCGGTATGTAACTTAGGATACTTTTTATCCTAATAAATGACGTGGGTTCCACGGGATAGACTAAAATAGCGAAAGAAATGACGCTGTGATTGCATCTTTATTGTAAATTACTGACCGAATATGAATGAAATTCGAACTCGGGTTATAACCCGAGTTAACACTTAGAATACATTGTATCCCGATAAATGACGTCGTTTCCTTAGAATGGACGGATTAGTAAAATAGATGGCGCTGCAATCGCATTTTTTCAATTCACTAACCTACGTCATCATAAACAACATGTTATTAATTGTATTACTTCAAATCAGGTTGGCTTCGACTCGCCTCTATGTTTTGCTGGGCAGTTGTTTAAAGTATATGGAATTAGTTTCTTAGTTATTGTAGTGAATTGAACAAGAAACAGTTAAGTTTTAGATTTAATATACATTAAAAGGTTTTTATGTATAATAAACCTAATTTAGTTTTATATAAGTAATATAAAGCTACTTTTCACGCGGCGCGGCCGCGGGGTAACTTCTAATAAAAAATAAGTACTATTAATATTTTTATATAATTCTAAATAGAAGCTGTTATTAGGCATTGAATTATCTGGGTCATAGTTATGTACAGTAAGTAATAAAATTGATTGTGATTCCGTAATTAGTATCTCAAAGCTCATCAGGAGTTTGCTGCATTATTTTCTATTAACTTTCAGCTGAATTAGAAGCCAAGAACCAAAAACTCGATTCTGAAATTGAAGCTCATAAAATTACTAGAGAGAATTTGGAGAAGGCTAAACGTGATGTTAAGAAGAAAAATGTGCTTAGTCTTGAGATGGAAGACTATGAGAGGTCAATGAAAGAGCTTACTGCAAAAATGGAAGAAAATAAGAAGAAGATGATGCAAGTAAGTTCTATTCACTACTCTGTTATTATTCCATTAAAAATGAAATGTCCGCGACACAACCATTTGCATCGTGAACTTTTTAGCTACCCTCATGTAACGTGCCCACTGTTGGGCAATGGTAAAATCCCGAAATTTGTCACTGGCTGTTTCCTGTGAAATATAATGAAGATTCATCTTAAAAGAGATTTATCGAATCCCTATTAATATTATAAATGCGAAAGTAACCCTGTCTGTCTGTTGCTCTTTCACGGGAAAAACTACTGGATCGATTTGGCTGAAACTCAGTATATATACCGATGCCGAGGATGAACATGTTATAACTGTGACTTATTATCCCGAAAAATGGGATAAAATTATATTTGGCTCTCTGTTTGTTATGCTTTTACGAAAACTACTGGACCGATTTGGCTGAAATTCGGTATATACGTGGGACACTCGGACAGTTTTGCGAAAATAAAAATAAAATGTTCTATAGGTAAATATTTTCTTATTAAATCTTTTCAAGTACTCTCCACCAGCCTCTATACAAAGTTTCATGCGTCTGAACCAGTTTTCGAAACACTTTTTCCAGTCCACCGCAAATACCTCGTTTACAGCCTGCTCGAACGCTGACCTCGCATCTTGCGGCGACGAAAATTGTATCCCTTTGAGCTGATTTTTTATTTTCGGGAATAAAAAGAAGTCACACGGTGCTAGATCAGGGCTGTAAGGAGGGTGACCCAAGAGTTTGACCGGCATGCTGTCCAGGAAGTCCTTTGTATTGAACGCGGCATGGGCGGGCGCGTTGTCGTGGTGGAGCAGTACCCCGCGGAGCCATGTGTTTGGTCACTAGTTGCTCACAACAGAGAAAATATCTGCCAAGCATTTGGTAGTATACCATTTGGCGTTGATGCTTCTTTGGTTCCGTAAAGGAACTGACACTAAGTAGTCAGTCAAATTGAAAAAACTTGGGATCAAAATCTTCCCCCTGCTTCTAGATCGCTTCACTTTGATTCGTTTTGGAACACCCAAACCGTCGACTGGCGCTTCGTTTGTGGATCGTATTGATAAATCAGGATTCATCACCTGTAATGATGTCGTAAACACGCCGAGACGAGCCTGCTTCAAATTTGTTTATCATATCACGGCACCATTCCACCCGGGCCTGCTTCTGGGCATCGGTGAGATTGTGCGGCACCCAGCTTGAAACGATCCTCCTCACGCGAAGATGCACGTGTAGAATCTCGTGAAGGCTTCCCCATCCAATATGCAGTACATGCTGAATCTCTTGATACGTAACTGGCCTATTGTCTTGGATTTTTTTACTGCTAGCACGTTTTCTTCCATAACAGCCGTCAAAGGGCGACCACTTCTTTCTTCATCCCCAAAGTTAGTCAACCGCGGTTGAATTCGTTGTACCAACGATACACGGTTGCCTTAGAAGGCCCATCCATGAATGCCATTTGAAGTCTATCGTACGATGCGTCCGGTTTCAGGCGGCACTTGAAATCGTAAAAAATCATAGCGCGAAAATGTTCCCGGTGCAGGTCCATTCTTCAATAAGACACGATAATTTAAATTAGCTCGCAAACAATGTGCAGCGAATTATTAGTAGTAGTACCAAACAGCCGTCAGCACTCGCGACATTACTTTTCCATGAACCAAACTATAGACTAATAGGTAATACATACCTCCGAAATAATAATTCTTAATTTTGTGAATACTCTAAGATATAAATAAAACAATTCTAGAAAAAAAAAGAAACCGACAAGAGTGATTAAAAAGCAAGAAATTACTATTTACTGCAACATCTTGAAGTCGGTGCGAAGAAAAACATAAAAGTTAATTTATTTAGCATTTTTTTGTTATTTTTTTATGTTTTATTAGGCACCTACTTCAAAGTTGTAGAAAATACTTATTTTTACTTTTTAATTACTTGAAGTCGGTATATTATTTGCTAGAAAATATTTATTTTTCACTTTTTAGTTACTTATATGCCCAGCAAAAATGAATGATTTATATAAATTATCCCGATGCTACTGAATCTAAAGCAAAAGGAATCATGGAAATCGGTTTAGAAACAAAAAAGTATGGTTGAACATACATTAAAAAAGTATTTACATGAATTGAACCTTATCCTTTTTTTAAAGTCGGTAAATATAGTAGAAACATAATTAGCCCTAATTAATCTCAACTTGACTGTACCTGCGCACGCCTTTGCTCGCAGCTAATATCGTACCCGCCATAAAGTTTGCATCGAACTATACCACAGGAAGACCCGCGGCGCAGCCGCGGGGTAAACTCTAGTTATATTATAAAAATAATTTAATTCTAGAGATTAAAATTGTAAGTCAACCACACATGTACTTGGTGTCCCGCGATACAGGCTAGTCTTAATGCGGAAGGGAACCTGTGTAAGCATTATTTCTGTAACAATATTGTTACGAGTTGCAGGATTCGAATTAAAATGCTGTTGGAATTATTATAGAGTTTATTAGAACTATACAAACACTTATAATACAGGTACAAATATAACTGAACGTAATAAGTCCAAACGTAATGCAGAAGATCGTAATTCAAATACACGCGCAAAGTCCGTCACTAAATAGATTACGGAATGTACACAAGTCTTGCTTCGCTAGTGGTTATCGCTTGACTGCCGATCTCTCCATTGGGGCATTGCTTTATACGGCACAGATGCATTGTCTGCCTGACCGCGTGGACCGAATTTCTTAGAATCACACCTGGTCAATGACTACCATAAAATATTACAATACACAATGGGCTGTTTTCTAATCACAAATTTTAAACATAAAGTAAACAAAAGAAGTCCAAATGCCGAAAAGGTAATAAAATGTCTACTGGTATGCAGGTGTGAATTTTTCTTTTGACAATATTTTGACAATGTATTAATTTTTATTTTTTGATATTTAAAAGTAAGATATTTTTTAACTCCTGTTCTTTTGTATGTAAATAATGTTCGAATTTATTGTAACATGTGAGAACATTGTGTACATACTTATTGGCAGTTTGACTGGCTCACTCAGTTTCATTATGTATATATTACGTAGGGTAAACTATACCACTGTTAGCACCCCACCCAATGATAGACACCCATTCAATTTATTCAAGATATTACGAGATCTAACTATATAATAATAATATTATTATCATTGTCCGGGTACAAAATAAAACTACTAAGATTTCTTAATTAATAGGGTAATAATTATTGAGGGGGGATGCCAACAATGGGATAGTCTCATATCAGTTAATGTGCAAATCAACAATATACAGTTTACGAAAAATTATTTGTGATGAGCACGCTTGATCTTTCATGAACACAACATGAGCATTAAAGTTGATAAGATTATCTGTAAAATATGTTGTCTTTACTAATTAAAAATAATTAATCCAATATAGTAAACACACTACATTTAATAGATTTGAATGGTTTGGACGTAGGTTTAAATTTTAACAAGGTAAGTATGATATAAGAGGATCTACATGAAATTTTTCAAAAATTGAAGTATGTAAATAGATACACAGTGGAGTCAATATTATTTCGAATTTTTCAGATGGAATCCACAATTGATACACAGGAAGGTACCATGACGGCTATGAAGACGCAAATAAAATTGTTGGAGGAACAAATTAAAACAGAAGAAACCCAGAATAGATTAGTAAAAGAGGAGCTACTGCATGCTATAGAAGAAGGACAAGAAAAGGATAATGTAATACTGGTTAAAAATGGTATCATAAGACAATTAGAACAAAACCTTGAATATGAAAAAAGGAAAAATGAGGAGTCTGATCTAGAAATGACATCAGTGTTAGCAGAGAAGGAGAAAATTATTATATCTTTAGGTGAAGAAAAAGTCGAATTAAACAGTAAGATGAAAAAGTTAGAATTCAAATGTGCAGAATTAAACGAGAACTTGAGAATCGTGAATATTGAATTGGCAGACTTGAAAACGGAATATGCCAGTTATAAGGTTATAAACTGCTCTATATTAAATATTATTTTTCGAAAAGTTGGATACTAGCACTTATTTTTCTATTAAAGGTACGGGCACAGGCAGTGCTGCGGCAGAATCAAACCGTGGATCACAGCCAAGAAGAACAGTTAAAGGAAGAAGCGGCTGCTCTGAAAGCTCAAATAGAGTCATTAACAGCTAAACTCACAACAGTAGAGTATGTACATTTTTTTTTAAATTTATTGCTATATATCTATTGTATCCGAATCCGAAAATTCAAAAATAACTAAAGGCTTTATACATCATTTTTTGGCTGCCGTTTTATATAATTGGTATTTCCATTTTTTTATCATTTTTATTTATATATTGGCAGGGACAAATGGGGTCTGTTAAAGACCCCATTTGTCCCTGCGCCACAGTTGCAAGGAACACATCTTACTATCTCCAATAGTATCGGCATCCTTGGCGTCGACATAACGAACGATGTGCAGTTTCGGGATCATCTGGAAGGCAAGGCTAAACTTGCCTCCAAAAAACTCGGTGTGCTAAACCAGTCCAAGCAGTACTTCACTCTGGGGCAACGACTTGCGCTGTAGAAAGCGCAAATCAGACCGCATATTGAGTAGTGCTCACCCCCTCGACTCCATCCAGCGTCGCGCCGTTCGTATCGTCGACGATCCCATACTAACAGGCGTTTTAGAATCGTTTAGCCTTCGAAGAGACTTTGCGTCCCTCTGCGTATTTTACCGCCTGTGAACGGGGAGTGTTCTGAGGAACTGTTTGATCTGGTGCCAACGCCTCACTTTGACAACCGCACCGCGACGGGATATTCAACCCAATTCCTTGAGCTCCCAGATTAATTTCATCTTTACATGCCGTGTCTACCTATATACATTGAAGCTATGAAAATAACCACTGAAATCGACTATATAAACGATGGAGAACACGATGCATTTTTTTTAGATTTCTTGTCTGTATGTCGTTTTGTTTGATTGTCTGTGTGTAAGGCAAATGGACGGTCGGTAAGATATAGGAACCGGCCATAAATCATTTTACAATGAAAATAATTATGTAGATAAATGCAGACTACATACAATTCATGAAGTGCGCCCAGAGTTTCATTAATAAACATATGCCTATATAATTTCCATTCAAATAAGAGTCTTACTATGTTCATACTAAATCCAATGCTTTAAGATTGGAAATATAAAACGAACGTTTGTCTGCAAAATTTAATGAATAATATCTATAATATTAAAAAATTCTAAACATCCCGTGTCTGTACATTCAAGTTATTTAACAAAAGCAACTGGAATAGATTATATAAATAACAGAGAACACAATACAATTCTTTTTAGATTTCTTGTCTGTTTGTTCGTGATTCACGTATACACTATTGGGCCGATTTTGATGCAGTTTTCGCAGATCCTCAGCTAGTTCTTAGACTTAAACTCCGCGATACTTTTTATCCTGGGAATTTTTTTGGGAATGATTTAATGGCCAGTTTAAAAAAATCGAATTCCAATGTCATTGTTTTACTTTACTGATCGATAGCAAATTTAATGTAATAAAATGTGTGATATTTTTGCCCGGGGCGGTTTAAAGTTGTTCGGATGCAAAAAAATTGTTTATTCCTACACAGTATCCATTAAAATGATAGCTTACATTCTTTTTTTAAATGCTGCGATACTTCGTGTCCCGGGAATTTCAAGTTAAGCGTGGACGATGTCGCGGGCATATATATCCTAGTCATTATATACCATGCTCTGCATATACTTTAAATATCACATGGAATAACAAATATTCCACGATGACAAACGCGGGATGATTTAAAATTAAAAGCTTTATTTACTACTACAGTCTACTCTCGATAATTTGACACTCGATAATTTGAAACTTTTTTCCGGTCCCTTGAAAAATACTCGATAAATTAAATAAAATCAATTTTAATTGGTCCCTTCGATAATTTGAAGTTGAAAGAATATTATCTTGCTCGCAAACATGAGATAATTTCAAGTCGCCCCGACTTGAAATTATCTCATGTTTCCTACTCTCTATAATTTAAAGCGTTTATCATGCACATACCTGTCGTTTGTTTACATACAATGACATGTACAGACCTGTCAATTGTTTACATAAATGAGATATGAGTAAGTTCGCATTCCAGTCTTCTTTCAAACGTTAATGAGTCATGTTAATGTTTGATTTGTGCTATTAAAATGAACCCAAGAAAGAACAAATGTCTTTCCATAAATTCCATTAGTAAACGCTTGTTATTTTGAACTCTTGACAATTTGAAAAATATCTCTGGTCCCTTGAGTTTCAAATTATCGAGAGTCGACTGTATAATAATTTAAATAAAAGCATTGGTAGAGAGTATATATATTTATATACCCCGTAAGTCTTGATTAACTTTGGGAAGTTTTAGCAATACCTCATATTTATATCTTAATTTAATTCAGTGTTTATATTTATTACAATGTTGTATTATAAGGATGCTACAAATTTATTCTACCAAGACGCAATATATGCATGATATGCAGAGAAATTTAGCTTATGTAGTATTACTATTGCACAAATAGGGACCAATGTACGGAACAGAGTGCAGAAGTTGAGTCAATGAGACGGCGCGTTAAGGAAGCGAGCAACGAGGCCGCGAGAGCGAACCAGCGCACTGCTCGACTCCAGACAGACCTCGCGCGGATTGCCCAGCAGATGGAATCAGAGAGGACACAACACAAACTTCAAGTACGGCTATTATTCATTGCCCAAAGCTAGCCTCTGTTATGACTCTTCACAATAATAATCGCAATTCTTCAACAGGTCCTTAACTATAACATCAACTGTCTGCACTGTCAAATAATAAACACAAGATTAATAATAGTTACAATCGAAATAAATATATTTTCAATTACAATGAATGTGATAATAATCGCGATCTATTCTCTGATATCGAAAAGTAATATGATTCTCTCTATCAATCTAAGTACAATCAGTTTGATCAGTTTAACATCGCCATTATCTGACTGATTAAACATTTCACATCATTAACCTTTCAATATGGGCATGGTTTTCATTTTTAAGGACCTAGTTATAATAATAGAAATCCTAATTCTCGGCTCGGGCTTCCTTTTTCAAGGAGGTGGACGATTTACTATAAGGGCCCATTTTTCCATCACCAGATAAAAGTTATTCATAGAATGAAGTATAACATGGAAAAATTAAAAATGTCAGTTGCATAAATAAAACAGTTGAATGGTTTCAATTTTGAATTCACTCAGGAATTTATTCCAGTGATAATTTATATCTGATGATTGAAAAATCGGCCCTAAAGCAAACAGGTCATACTCGGTGATAATCTCTCTCTGTGTTCCTCACAATGGTTTTCCTTCACTGCTGGCATGTGATATTTTTCTCATTCAAATCAAGTCAGAAGAATTGCTACGCGGTGCTTGCCTTCCTTGTATAGGATTTCAACTTACGCCATTTGAATGAAATGTGGGTACTTAAGGCACTTTTTTCTGTCGAGCTACGAATGCTTTATGCACTCCGCCTCGGGATTGTAAGGTACTTTGGGACTCTTGGCGCCTGCCGGATATTCAATAAACCAATCCGATGTTCCTTCAATCATCCGTCCTCTGGCGCTCTCTTTGTGTGAGTGAGAAGCCAGGACATCCGATTGCTATCTCGCTCTATTACGGTCTTAAAAAAGAAACGATTCCTATTTAATACTATTATGACTTAAAGGTTAGATGTATGTTGGTAATTGTTTTGACCTATCAGCAATTGAGTCCTTCGTTTTAGGTTTCAACACTTACCCAATGCTATAAGACTCAAATCAGTGAACTGGAAAGTAGACTTCAAAAGGAAACTGAAATATTAAAGCAACAATTGGCGACCGCCCAAGAGAATGAAACTGGCAAATCTAATACTAGAGTGGTTAACACGATGAATCAAGATCAATACATGATCCCCGTTTTGCCGAAAGATGAAAATAGCGACGGTGAAATGGATATCAATGTATCCATGATTCCCAGGGAAGAGGGGGAGGTACAGCCCTATTTTGACTTTCAATTTGCTTTTACTTTTAACACTGTATAAAACATATAATTTTAATTAATTAATAAGTAATCCCATACCAAATGGAATTTTTTGCCATAAAAAACTTAAACTTTCCAATTAATTATAATATTTCTACTGTCCTATTGCACGTTGACAATAGGACAGAAATACTTTAATAACCGGTTCTTATATCTTAGTATTTGCTCTACCATCGTTTGAATTTTGACATAACTGACATGGAGCTTATGTCAAATTTTAACCGATAGTAAGGCAAATGCACGGTCGGTAAAATATAGGAACCGGTCATAAATCATTTTACAATGAAAATAATTATGTAAATAAATGCAGACTACATTTCATGAAGTGCGCACTTCGCAAAGAGTTTCAATAATAAACATATGCCTAATTTCCATTCAAATAAGAGTCGTACTATGTTCATACTAAATCCAATGCTTTAAGATTAGAAATATAAAACGGACATTTGCCTGCAGAATTTAATAAATAATATCTATAGCATTATAAAATTCTAAATATGCCGTGTCTGTACATTGAAGCTATTTTAAAAAAACAACTGGAATAGACCATATAAACGACGGGAAACAATGTTTTTTTTCTTTCCTGTTTCTTCGGGATTTACGTAAAAACTACTGGGCCGATTTCGATGTGATTTTCGCTGATCGACAGCTAATTCAACTTAAAAAATCTTCGCTACTTTACACCTTACACGGAAATTAATCTGGGAATTATTAAAAATGGTCATATTGAAAAACATTCGAATTCCAATGCGATTTTTTCACTGATCGATAGCAAATTTAATGTAATAAAATGTGATATTTTAGTCCCGGAAATTCCGCGGGAATTATCCCGGGAGCGGTTTGGAATTGTTCGGGTGCATAAAAATTAGTTTATTCCGACACAGTTTCCACTAAAAGAATAGGTTACATTCTTTTTTAAATGCTGCGATATGCTTTGTGTCCCGGGAATCTTGCGGGAATTTTCCCGGGTGTGGTACAAATTAGTTAAATAACATAAGAATTAGCTGATTTCGATACGATTTCACTAGAACGATACCGCTTACGTCCTTTTTAAGTAATGAGAAACTTTATATTCCGGGAGTCCCGTGGAAATTTTCCCGGGAGTGTTTTAAAGTGTTTGAAAAAAGTTTTAAAAGGTAGTATCCATAAAAATTAGCTGATTCATATCCGATTGATACTAAAACAATACGAGTATATATAATCCGGGACTTTTTATATTCCCCGGGATTTCCTAACTTTCAAACCACGTGATATTAGAACTTGCGTTATATGATAGTTTCTACGTTTATTAGACATCTATAGTAGATTTAAATATGTATGCCTTTAATAACATTACCTATCCCGGGTTTTTACGGGAATCTTCGGAATTCATGTATCTTCATACTAAAAAATCCGTTGCTCTGCTGAAAATACCCTTTGATTTTTTAATACTGGCAAAATAACTGTAATCTACGTTACCTGTCAAGCGTGGACGAAGTTGCGGGCAAATTCTAGTATACCTATATAATAATAATATATAGGGATCAGAGTCAGCACCGTCTCCGCCGCCGTCCAAGTCGTATACGTCCGGTGGTGGAAGCGGCCGTTCGCCCGTGCCCCTGGAGAGACTGCTGGAGGAAGGGGTTCCCGATGATGACACTCTAGACACCTCTGCTTTGGCGCTCACACCTGATCAAGAGATCGTTGATCTCAAACGAAGGCTCACTGCACAACAACAAAGGTAACTTTATCCATATACCATCTTTAAGGTTTTGGGAGTTACATATTTATGAGTAGCGACTAGCTAGCTATGCTCGCCACTGTGGTTGTGAGGTCGCGATTTGAATTTAAATATCACATTGATTATCAAAATGAGACGAATGAAAATTAACTTAAAATTTTTGTTTTAATTCTCAAAATTTTCATTGACGTGCGTTGGACAGTTTCGGAGGCTATTCAAGACCAACTTTCAAACGGACTGTCAGTAAAAAAATTCAAAATCGAATATTATGATTAGGCATAAATAGCAAAACTCACTTAATTTTTGTCATTTCTTTTGATTTTTCATTTTCGTGTTATTATATTATAGTCAAGTTAGCATTGAGGGTAGAAAGAAGGACTGTCGAATAAGTACATCGTCGTCATGACAACGTAAACGAAGTTTCACTGGCTCCTGTTAATTCAAAATAAAGGAGCCTGTATTGTTTTGTAAAATAGTAAAAGGCACCTCAGTTGATTTAACTGTCATCTACTCTAATCTTTAAGCATTTCCGATGTTTGAGATGATTTTCAAGTAAAGGTACCGATGATAAATAGGGTGAAGCACGTGACGGTTCTACTGTCCGAGTCAGAGCGGGAGTGCGCAAGGATGGCGCAACTTAGCGAGCTGCTGAAAGTGGAGCTCCGTCGCGTCAGAGGCACCACCCAAAATGTACACAACACAGAATACATGAAGAACGTCACCCTCAAGGTACGTGCCTAGGCTTCTTCTTGTTGTGGATGTTAATTAGGTACATGATACATGGTACTGTTACAAGCTACAGGACTCGAATTAAAAATGCCGTTGGAACTACTATATAATTTATTAGAACTGTACAAATACGTATAAAACAAATACAAGTAAAACTGGATGCAACCAGTTCACACCGCACGATTCAATACAATTCGACACGCGTAAAGTCCGTCGTCTATATCGCTAATCGAGAGTACTAGAGAACGTCTTACTCGTTTCGTAGTCGTCGCTTGACTGCCCGCTGACGCTTGACTGACGATGCCCGCCCCTCCATTCGGGCATCGTCTTATACTAACTACACAGTACAAAGAAATTGGCCGCGCACACTGAGTTTCTAAGAAATATTATCGAAGCTAATGATGGTTATAAAACAAGTAAAAAGACAATAGCAAGTTTTTCTTAATTGCAAATTCAAAACACAAAGAATGCCTTAATCCGGGAGGACAATGGACTGCGCAGCTGTGCGCTTATCTTTGGCGGCATGTAACAGTACGATAACTTCTAACATTAATTATATATATAAAAAAACACGCTTGAAAAATTCATGCTTTAGAAATAATTTTAACTACTGTTTAGGCTATAATTAATGCGCTATTTGACTAATTTAATTTGTACCAAATTATGACGTCATAATTTTGTACACTTATAAATCTATGAGCCCGCGACACTTGTGAGATGATAAAAGTGTCAATACATTTAACTATCATCTACCATATTACTGACCTCTATTATTATCACTGGATGGGCTGCTATCACTATCTTTCTGTTAGCTTGATTGACGCCATTTGGCGCTGAGAATCAAGGTATTGACTGCGGGAATTTCCATGAACTAAAATATTGCTTATGATATTTTATTCTCTTTTAATCGTCAACCTCCGGTTAATTCAATAAATAATGTTAAAAGATAAATGTATTCAATAGAAAAACCATGCAACATTTTTCAAAAATGTCAAACGTTTCTTTACTTTGGAAACCGTTTGCAATATTAGTTCCAGAGCGGGCTCAGGTAGTTTCAAATTAATATAAAAAGCTAGTTAAAAGTTTGTATCCAGTCCTGTTGTATATAGGTCAATGTATTCCCCGCGGCTATGCCGCTTGAGAAATCCTGGGTAATAGCTCTATGTTACGTACATAAAAACTCAAACAGGTTATATATATTAGGTTGGGGAAAAAGTTTCTTCGCATTTTATATAAAAATTCAAAAGGTTTTTTATAAAGTTTATTTATATTTGACTAAAGTATGTAGGTGCCATTTTGTTGGATAACTTTTTGCCATCATGTAGGTAGGTAGGGACGTGATCCCATTGCTATAAAAATTTTGGGGCTTCTGATCAAAAAACTGCGACAAGTGGTTTTGGCAGTCCTCTCGTGATGTTAACCTGGCACTGCTTAAGGAATTCTGCAGAGACCGAAACAGGTGAAAATCTGAAGGTGCAAGGTCACGACTATACGGCGGATGCATTAACACCTCCCAGCCAAACTCTCGTAATTTTTGCTGAGTGGCTAAAGATGTGTGAGGTCTAGCGTTATCATTGTGAAAAACCACACCCCTTCTGTTGATTAATTCCGGCCGCTTTCTCTCAACTTTTTGCTTTAATCTCATCAGTTGTTCGCAGTACAGTTCAGAATCGATGGTCCTGCCTGGCGGTAACAGCTCATAATGAATAATGCCCTTCCAATCCCATCATACACACAGCATCACCTTGTTGCGAGTTAACCCGGGTTTCGCCACAGTCTGTGAAGCCTGACCGGCCTTTGACCACGATCTTTTTCGCACGTTCTTGTCGTACGTGAACCACTTTTCATCACCAGTTATCAGCTTCTTCAAAAATGGTTCGGTTTCATTACGTCGTAATAAAGAATCACAAATGAGTACACGGTTTATTAGGTTTCTTTCAGTGAGCTCATGAGGCACCCAAATATCGAGCTTTTTTGTGTACCCAGCTTTTTTCAAATGCGCCAAAACCAGTTTGTAGTCAATTCCCAGTTCTCCAACTACATCGTAACTACTAATATGCCGATCATGCTTCACTTTTTCAAAAATGGCATCAATTTGGTCCGTAATAGGGCGACCAGAGTGACGTGCATTTTTGATATCAAAATTTTCCGGATTGAAAACGCTTAAACCAAATTTGCGCTACTCTCACAGATACTGCATTAGGTCCATAAACATCAAAAAAAAATTTCGCGGCTTGTGTTGCATTTTTACCTTTTTTGTAGTAAAATTTTGAAATGTATCTAATTTCTTCATTAGATTCACACATTTTAACAATAAGAAAAACAAATGAAAATCACACATTTTCCTAATTTGAATTTGGAATTGTCTTCTTTAAAATTAAAACTTTTTAATGATACCAAAACCAGCCAGATACAAATGGTATAGCCAAAGAGATCTTATTACAAGTTCATACATACTATATGCGAAAAGACTTTTTCCCCAATCTATTATATCTAGTTTAACCCGAGGCGCCGCGGATCAACCCCTGGTGCCTGCCTCTTGTTTAAAGAGCAGGAGTTAATACAGGTTACATTGTACTAAATGTTTATGTGAGTACTATTTGCACCCGAAAGATTAGTTATATTTTATATCGCAAACTATCCCATCTCCCGACAAGGCCAAAAAGGACAAAAGAGCCAAAAAGGACAAAAAGGCCAAAAATGATAAAAAGGAAAAAAGGCCAAAAGGGGAAAAAGGACAAAAGATCAAAAAGGCCAAAAAAGTGATAAAGGACAAAAAGGGAAAAAAGGAAAAAAGGACAAAAAGTTAAAAAAATACAAAAGGGACAAAAGGACAAAAGGACAAAAAGGTCAAAAGACCAAAGATGACCCAAATGACCAAAATGACGAAAATGGCAAATCACAAAATACCTATTTTACTTTTTGGGATAACCTTTACATAAATCTATCCCAAAATCCATCCCATTATCCGGGATAAAAAGTATCCCTTGTCCACCCTTGGTATTAAAATTACATATACAGTGGTGGTCATATAATTAAGAACGCTGATTTAAAGTGAAGATTTTTTCAAACTAAGACGCAAAACTGCATTCATTGATACAGATATTCATTGATATGATTAACTAAAAACAAATAGACAAACTTTTTACACTACTTCTAAACATAGTATTTCTATTTACTGACTGGTCACGTAATTAAGAACGCTAAATAGTTTATACCTTTTTTCAAATTTAAATAGAGAACACTCAGTCGATTTGTTACTGTTTGTATAATTTTGGCGCCATTTAGTGCTGTAAAAGATTAAAAGTAATTGCTTCTTATGAAAAAACAATGGGAAAAAATAAAAGTTGTGATAAATCTACAAGGGAAGGAATAATAAAACTTCGCCGGAAGTTTTAAAGCCGGTCTTATAAAAAGATAGCTGACCATCTGCAATGTTCAAAAACGATGGTTTTCCACGCTGTAAAGCATTTTGCTACGTATCAAACTACTTCGAATGTTCCACGTGTACCTAAGCAGATAAAAACAACTCCCCGAGATGACCGAAACATCGTTCGTATGGCAAAACAAAATCCCTTTAAAGGGTCCAATGAGCTGAGAAAAGAATATTTTGGTGAAAACAACCCTTCAGCAATCTCAGCACGCACTATTCGAAGACGTTTGGTAGAAGAAAAATTGCACGGTAGGATAGCAAGAAAGGTACCCATGTGGAAACTTTGCCACAGGCAAGCCCGGCTTGCATTTGCGAGAAAGTATGAAAACTGGACTGTGCGACAGTGGAAAAATGTACTTTTTACTAACGAGACGAAAATAAACAGAGTATGTTCTGATGGAAAACGATATGTACGACGTCCCCCGAATACAGCATTCGACCCTAAGTACACGAAAGTTACATTAAAGCACGGTGGTGGAAATGTGAAAATTTGGGGGTGCTTTTCTGGACATGGTGTTGGACCTGTAAAGTTCCAGGTAACATGGATCAGTTCTCCAATACAAAAATATACTGGAAGAAACAATGTTACCTTATGCTGAAGACGTTCTACCGGTTATTTGGACATTCCAGCATGACAATGATCCAAAGCACACTGCACACAGCGTAAAGGAATTTCTTAAAGCGCAAGCAGTTTCTGTCTTAAACTGGCCAGCTAACAGCCCAGATCTAAACCCGATAGAGAATCTGTGGTTCGAAGTAAAGAAAAAGGTTTCAAATACACAGTGTGGGAATTTAAGAGAGCTGTACGACTTTTTTTAGAAGAATGGAACTCTATTTCTCTTACGAAATGTCAAAAATTAATAGAGTCAATGCCTCGCCGGTGTACAGCAGTAATTAAAAGCCGTGGATATGCTATTAACTATTAATTTTAATTAAAAATGTATTAAATTGCTTTTTAAATTTCTCGCGCTACTAATTATTGTGATTTTTTAAATGTGAGTGTCATACAAAACGATTACCGAGCAGTTTAATAAATCGTTCTTAATTATTTGTCTAGCTTCAGTACTATTTGAATGTGTTACTTTGGTAAAATAAATAAAATGTGAAAAAAAATAGTTAGCGATTTTATTCTTTATTCCTAAGCCACGTTGCTTTATTAATGTGGCTATTTTATAACATATCTAGTTGCTTCTCAAAAGGTACACATCTCTCTCTGTGTATGACACGATTTAAATAAAAAAACCTCTAGAACTTCAAATCGTTCTTAATTATATGACCACAACTGTACACCGATTTTCAGTCAAATCGGTCCATTACTTTTACTGTAAAAGCATAACAAACAAACAGACAAATATATTTTTATCCCGAAAATGATCCCATTTTTCGGGATAAAAAGTATCCTATGTTCATTCTCGGCATCGAAAATATATATATATAAATACTGAGTTTCAGCCAAATCGGTCCAGTTGTTTTGCCGTGAAAACGGAACAGACAGACAGACAGAGTTACTTTCACATTTATAATATTAATAGGGATATATATATATATATATATATATATACTTAGCCGGGCCATAAATACTGTTATTATTAAAAAGAAACAAAATATTACATTTGAATTTGGAATCGTCATTTTTATATGATTGTTCATTGTGTTTTCTCATTTTGGCGCCAATACATTGTACAAAATTTTGCGATATTAAAATGGAGTGGGACGATAAAGAGAACCGAATCGCTGTGATTGCATTACACAAAGTAGGTATGGAGCCAAATGCAATTTTTAAAACTCCATACGCTTGATATTAGTGAAATGTTTGTGTACCGGGCTACTAATAGGTACAATGAGACCTCTGTTTGTGACAGAAAAAGATCTGGCCGTCCACGTAGTGTTCGTACGAAAAAGGTGGTCAAAGCAGTAAGGGAAAGAATTCGAAGAAATACTGTCCGAAAGCAAAAGATTTTATCTCGGGAGATGAAGATATCACCTAGAACCATGTCGTGTATTTTAAAAGATGACTTAGGACTTGCAGCTTATAAGAGACGCACTGGTCATTTCTTAACTCATGATTTAAAAAAGAATAGGGTGGTAAAATCGAATCAACTACTGAAGCAGTACGCAAAGGGAGGTCACAGAAAAATTTTGTTTACGGATGACATTTTTTTAAAATTGAGCAACATTTTGACAAACAAAATGACCGTATTTATGCTCAAAGCTCTAAGGAAGCTTCTCAATTAGTCGACAGAGTGCAACGTGGGCATTATCCATCTTCAGTGATGGTTTGGTGGGGTGTTGGCTATGAAGGAGTGACTGAGCCATATTTTTGTGAAAAAGGTATCAAAACATCTTTAGTACCATCTTTTTCGCTATTTTCGTCTATCCCACGGAAACGACGTCATTTATCGCAATTAAGGTATACTAAGTTACGCCCCGGGATATAAGCCAGCTCTATGTCGAGTTTCATTTAAATCCGTTCAGTAGTTTTCCCGTGATGCTCTAACAGACAGATCATAATTCTAAAAATTGCATTTTCGAAATGTCCTGGTCCGAATTAGTCAGCTTGATTTTTTTCACATTTTTAAACGCATTGTACAAACTCGAACCATATAGAGACTTATTATAGTATAGAATAGATAGATTTTAAAGGAGTAAATATCATCGCACATTTACTACCTCTTAAGGGATGGCCATCGATCATGTGGAATTGCGAAAAATATATAAGGTAACTTTTGTTTTTAAAACGCAATATTAATTAAGAATTTTCGGCGAAAATCAGAAGGATGATGTTTTGTTGAGCAGTTTTATGATAAAAAAAGAAAAAGAAAAAAATATATATATATATATATGTATATATATATATATACATATATATATATATATATATATATATATATATATATATATATATATATATATATGTATATTTTATACCATACATGCTATATATATATAGGTATATGATATTAGTTATTATTGATTGTAGTTATGCAAGAATTTTCTCTTTGTGTTGAAAATGTTAATTGCTTAGTGAAATGTGTCCTTTCGAGTTGACACAATAGCTAAATCTTCTAACATCTATAATATATCTACAATTTGGCGGTTTTTATTACAAGGGCCGTGGGGCTTTCTGGTGCCTTTTATACAGATTATCATAACACTTGAATATTCTTGAATAATTGGCATTGACTAGATACTAAAGTCATGCAGAGCCAAATTAAAAAGAAGAAATGTTAATATAAGTCATAAGATAATAGTGTTATTTTAAAGATCCTTCGTTGGTCCTATGTAGACATCTCGTCAAACGGTTGAATGGTTTGATTTCTTTAATGTCACCAACACATGGTGCATTGCCATCAAACGATCTTCGGCCTGCATTGGGCATGTTCGTGCGTGGGCTACCGATGAACCTTTGAAAGTTGTCTGTATCTATTCTCTTCTAGTTCCTTACATTGCCGCCGGGGGATGAACGCAGTCGTTTGGTGCCGGTACTTCAGAAGATTTTAAGTTTGACACAAGAAGAATCCCAAAAGATACAAGCTATTGCAAAAGGTACTTTGTGTGCAAAAGATTTGCTTTCATAAGAGCGTATAAATATTTTAAGCCATACACTTGAGCTAAAGAAACGTACAAGCGTTAAGCTAGTATATCAAATAAAACAGGCCCACAAAAGAAAGTTGTGTGTGCTGGGTGTCAGACTATGATTTTTGGCGTATTTTTTGGTTAAACACGAATTTGAAGTCAGAATTGTGGGTTAGCGAGCAAATAATGGAGAAAACTCTTAAAAAAATCTCGATTATTTTCGGTCGGGCGATCGGTTTTGGGTTCAGCGGGAAAAAATGCGCCAGAAAATCATGGTCTGACACCCAGGACACACAGCCTTTTTTTAGTGAACCTGTGTAATCATTTAATAAAATCGCTTTTATTAGTGACTAAATTATTTTAAATGTGTTTAATACAAATGTCAAATTATATTTGGTACTAGAACATGCCCGCGACTTCGTCCTTGACGTATAATCCCCTGACACAATATACCTCAGCATTTGAAAAAGAATGTAAGCTATCGTTTTAGTGAAAACTGTGTCGGAATATTAATTTTTATGCATCCGAACAACTTTAAACCGCTACTGGGAAAATTCGAATGAATTTGCTGTCGATTAGTGAAAATCACATTGAAATCGGTTCATTAGTTTTTACGTAAATCCCGAACAAACGGACAAGAAATCTAAAAAAATTGCATCGTGTTCTTCATTGTTTATACAGTCTATTCCAGTTGTTTTTTTTTTAATAGCTTAAATGTACAGACACGGCATGTTTAGAATTTTATTATAGATAGCTAAAGATTGTTTAAAAAGTACTTCAATGAAATAGTGAATAAAGCCCAACACCAAATCCAATTTCGTCAAATGAACGCCCAGGGTACTATTCTAAGTACCCCAACTTTAACCATTGCTATTAATTCCAATTTACCACCTTTTTATAAAGTGATGTCTCCCAACGTATGTTCAAGGTTTTTATTTGTCTAAGACCAAGCAACAGTGCCAACAAAAACAAAAGAAATTTGTCTTTCTTGACTTAACATCAAACAAGATCGTCGAGTGTGAAAATAAATCTTAATGTATTCATAAAATCTTTACGATTTGTGTTGATATGCTTACCAAAAAAAGGTGCTTATATACTATATTTGCTGTTTACATCAAAACTTTATATGGATTTAAGATATAGTGAAAATTATCTTAATTCTAAATTTAAGACCTTTTAATAGACCCTTGGGTTAGTAAGGACTGTCATGATTGTTTCGCATGTTATAAATAATAATAAAATAAATGTTTCTATTAATTTTAAAGGATTTTTTTGTTTATTAAGGTTATTAAATTGGTTTTTAAGTTTAATTTCATTTTTGATTTTTGAAGGTAGTTTGAAAAAATTGATGTTGTAAATATTTGTTGTTTTAAGTTTAATGCTTTTGAACCAAAGGCCTACCAAAAGGTAACCTATTTTTGTCCGTTTTTCCTTCTCCTCGTTCACCTTTTCACAATAAAAAAAATATCATACTTGTGAGATTAATGTAAGGTACAATTTTTAAAGTTTAAAGTCTTGGATTTTCGCTATTAAAACCTTTTTTTTGTACTTTGGTCGTTTAGTTCTTGAAAGCGTTAAAAACCCTCATTTATCAAACCAGTGATCTCGATGTACAGGTGTATCGATAATTATCGAGGTTACTGCTGGATGAAAGCCGCTTATCGAACTTGCATAATATACGTGAAGATTATTCTCTCTTATCCTAAAGAAATTGGAACATCCGAAAAAAAGAAAAGATATCTGGTTAGAACTACATACAATGTAAAATATGCTTATAAATATAGATATTAATAGGCGGATATTATTTAATCTAACATGATTGTTATGAAATTCAACATTTTACAGGTTTAGACCCAAATCCCAGCAAAGGTTGGGGAAGTTACTTACCGTGGCCAGGAGGGAAATAATACCACAACGTCAGCCACCATCATAGTATTTAAAAATAACATAATATTTAATTACTGTAATTATGGGTAAGTCGTGTAAAATATCTGTGATTTAAATTGAAACAAAATGATTTACGACTTTTTAGCAATAATTATGCTTATTCAATTATGTTAGCACCTAGCACCACACCTCTAAAGACAAACTGGAACCAAATGAAATTTTTCAAGATTTGCGATAATAACGCGATATATTTTAAAATAACAAACTGTAAAATTTGCCTTGAGCTAATCGTGTTTCGTTCGTGTGCTTGTGAGTGAGCGCACCACGGGGTACCGAAGGCCCATCCCACATTCCTATCCCTTTTCCTTACTATCGACCTGTCACCCCCCTGGGTAATGGGTTGGAACCATCCCTCCCCTCCCTCCCTAACCCATCCCTTTCATATAGAAAGGGTTAGGGAGGGGATGGTCCATCCTAAAAGCTGACAGCGCGTCGTCATTCCCTGTGTTGTAAACGTGTAGAGGCGACATTAACCACTGAAAATGAAAATGAATGTATTCATTTCGAAATGGAATCTTAAGCGGCGCAATAAACTCCCCAGCAACATACCTTTGCTTCATAATTATTATTATTCGTCTTTTTTAATGTAGTTTATGCTCATACAAGTTTTAACAAAGTAATTTATATGAATGATTACTGAAAAAGCTTAGTGGCGATTGCATTATACCCAATATTTCATCGTATAATAAATAAGCCTCGCACAAACGTTGCTTTACTAATTTTTTAAATTTGTTTATTGAAAGCTGTTGAACGTTTCTGGGATTTTGTTGAAGAGCATTATACTTTGCCCACGAAACTATTGTAAACTTTATGGAGCCTACATGTAGGAGTTTCTAATTTATTCTTTAATAATATTTATTTATTTAATATTCTAGTATTTTTTTAAAGTACATCCAGTAATCTGGGAAAATCCGAGATATTTATCTTAACATATAAAGTACATTTTCATGTATATACTGTGAAGCCACTTTTAAAATATTTATTTTTTTAAACTTATCTCGCAAGGAAACCCGCGCCCCCGTGTTTTAAATCGAACGAATACTGTAAGACATAACACACTTTTCATTAGGTAGACCATCCGCCTGTTTGCCAGCATGCTTACAATAAAAAACCTCGGGTTCATTTCAATACTATGGTTGTCAGTGTCTGTAGCTTTTAACAATTTGAAATTACTTAAGATGATAAAATAGTTGTTCTCCTTTAAACTTTTATTTATATATTTGGTTTGTCTTTAAAGGTGCTATACATTGTATTGGTTATAAGATGATACAAATATTTTAGGTAATTTAAACAATATTTATTCAGTATAGGTTATGTCGCAATGGAGAATATGTATGTTCTTTAATATATTTTTAAATCGTTGTTTAACTCATTTTATCATAGTATAAAATAGAAATACTGTTGGTATTACCCAAATTCATTTAAAAAAAATATTTATAGTCTCGAATAATTTTGAGCTATTTAAACGCCACTATTTTCGCGGGCTTTTGATAACCTCATATAATGTAAATGTTCATCATTTTCAATGTTTTCAATTTTAAACTAGATTTAATAGATACAGGCCATAAAAAATCATCTTATAGATATTGTATTGTGCCAAACTGTAAAAACAACATTAAAAATACGCCAAATAAAGTATTTTTTCTGTTCCAAAATATGCGACCCTACGATGAAAATGTTCTAAGGCTATGAAAAGAGATAAAATATCTTGAACAATATTTCTCAAAACTACACTAATAAATTACTAAAAACACTTTTACAAAACTAAAAGCACTACGCGGTAAATTCGCCTTTTATGACAATCTGAAAATGTCAAATGAAAAATGACGTCACGTTTCCATTTGATCAATAGCGTTGCATTTTGCGATTTTAAATATCCCGCGCATTGTTAACACTTTTTATTAATTAAAATCTATAAATTAAAATAATTAAATAAAAAATAACGTTGGACATGTAATCTACAGTAATAAAGAGATAATATAAAAAATTGGCTCGTATTTGAATTACATGCATATTCCCCATTGTGTTATTATCAAATGAGAAAAATAGACATCCCATTACTTTACAGGACTCATTAATATATTTTAAGCGAGATGTACCTAATTACAAACAACAATCGATATATAACTACACTATTTTATCTACGGACAAACTAATGTTTGACAAAATATCTATCGTTTAGGAGATGGAAGATATTTTAGGTCGAGTAGTGGTCGCTTTATGTTTCGTTTTCAACCAAGCATTTATTACTTTCGTGACTTTTATTAACTTTGATGTATTATTTGTAGATGAAAATATTAATTGACTTAATGTGATTACGTAATTAAGAATTTCCAACTAGATGATTCGCATGAATCTCATGTCAAGTTAATAAATAACCGTGATTAATTTTATTTCAATTAAATTTAAAGCGACTTTTTTAAAGATCCAATATCTAAAGGTAAACGACATCTAAATCCTTAAGCCGATATTAGACGGTTCATTTCTTGTCTTTCAATTTTGATGAATCAACCAAAGTGATCCAAAACTTAAATTTGAATCATTCAGTCATTGAATACTGTCAAGTCCTTTTAGTTATGTACCTGTTAACCAAATTGGTTCAATTTGGTTGATCTGTCTAACATCAGCATCATAGTCTATTTCCGATGTCTGTATGACGAGTGGACCCATAATCGTAATCTTCAAGAGTTACAATTTTGCAAAACAAGTGTTAGTTTATACTGAAAATAGGACCTACACGTAATGTATTTTCTAAAAGAATTTAGAGGTTAGTTCAAATCCAATTCTCGCAAGACCACCTGTTTGTTATAGTTGCCGATTTAATAGATTTCTTATAATTCTTATGGTCCAAGATCCCAGTCACCCCAGACTTACGTGATTTTAGGAAAGATGAAATTTTTGGGATCGGTAGTTTAACATAAACTTAGAAAGGAATGGATACTCGCTAACCTGAAAGCGGGGCCGTTTTTCACGTAGCAGGTATCAAAGGTGGAAAAAAAACATGCTAACTTACGTCAAAGTAGCAAGGCTAGTTTTTACATATGTCATATATGATATTGTTATAAACAAAGTCTGGGGTGACTGGGTTCTCACTCTATTATTGAATTGTAGGAAATATAATTTTGTTAATTAAAAACTTCAATCAATCAAATCGTTTTAAATAATGTCTCACTTAATTTTTATTTTAGATTATTCTGTAATATTGTGTCTATACGGTAGTAGGTACTAGCTATATAGATAAATGTTTATTATTTTCATCGTGGAGTGACATATATAACCGATTGATAAACTATTTATTCCAATCGATCCTGATGTTGTACTCTTCAGTTATAAAACAAAACGAACTATCTCCATTGCTTTATGTTTTAATATTATGTAATAATTACCTACAGAGCTCATGAAGCCAAATAGAATAATAATTATAATTAACTTATTAGTAATTTTTGAACGAAGCTATTATCGCACATTGGAATCGTAATAAATAGCACTGGTTTAAGTTACAAATCACCATGCCTTCGATTCTTATAAATTAAATAAACTTGTTTGTTTATTTATACATTAAAAATTGATTAACGATGGTCTGAAACAGGTTTTGTGGCCAGGTTGAATATTATTAGTATTCTTTTAGATCATTCATTTATTATTAATTAAGTTTATAAAAAACTATTGTCAAATTAATAAATCGCAATTTGATTTTAATTGTTATAATGAATATCAAAAATGAGTTTGTAATTTATTTATCAGAGTATAATATTACAACTGGACCCCAATAATTATGCTATTACATTATTGTCAGAACGGTTGACCATTGGCGTCATAATGGCTGTTTTTTCATACCAATAATTTTCTTTACCATATCATTTAATATTATTGTAATAATAGGAGAGATTCTTTATTGTAATTTTTTCGTATAATATATAGGTGTCGGATTGACTATTACACCGATTACGCCTCCAAAATACGCATATCGTATATTATAAGGAGCGAGAAATCAAGCCTCTATAACTGACACAGAGTACATAGATTGATGTAGTGAATTTGGTGGGTTAGAGCTTTCAGGGACTGCCAGAATTTGAGATTGTAAATAGGATTATTTGTACTAAATTAAAAATTTAAATTGAAAAGTAATAAAGAATAGTTTTTAAGCATATAATTTGGTTTGATGTTTGTTATTACTTTAGCGCATATATTTTAATATGAAGTTATCGAATACTTACAATGTTATATCTAATTTGATTGATTAAAGTCACATTAAATATGATATTTAGTTTTATTTATTACATAGATGAAAACTTTGTTTAAAAAAACCGACTTCAAAAACTACAACGTATAAAATAACTTAATAAAGAATTTTGACTAAGAATTTATTTAGTTTATTATGAGACAAAATAATATAACATTTTCTACATCTTGAAGTCGGTGCCGAGCAAACCATAAAAATTACAATATTTTTCAACATTTTGTATAACAACAAAATGTTGCAAAATATACAGTTATATACAGTGAATGTGGTAATTTTTATGGTTTGCTCGGCACCGACTTCAAGATGTAGAAAATGTTATATTATTTTGTCTCATTAATTAATTAATAGAAGTTTTTTTTATTTGTTACTTTTTAGTGTCTAGCTATGGGTAGGTCTACGAAAGGTGCCGCGCGCCATAAATATATAGGTCCCAAGAAATGGGAACGAAAAATTTTCATAAAATGAAAACTACTGGGCCAAAGTATGTTAAATGTTTAGGAGACCAAATGGCAACTATTACCAATCAAACTAAAGAAGAGTCACGTAAATCAGATCATAAATCTCAGCGTAATCGGTGTACATACATAAAAACAAAATACCAATCAAGTTGAAAGCCTCCTCCTTTTTGACTTCGGTTAAAAAACCAAAACGTACTAATATCAAATCATCACACTTATGGTTTATAACGAGATGATTGGTGAACGTACCTATAATCTCTGCGACATCGTTATATTTAACGCTAGGACTCTAGCCCTGCCCGCGTACGTAATCTAAAATATTATAAAACTAGGATATGCCCGCGACTTCGTCCACGCTTGATTCGAAATTCCCGGGGCACAAAGTACCGCAGCATTTAAAAAAGAATGTAAATTATCGTTTAGTGAAAACGGTGTCGGAATAAGCTAATTTTTATGCACCCGAAAAACTAAAAACCGCTCCCGAGGAAATTCCCGCGGGATTCCCGGAATAAAGAGTAGTGCAGATTTTAAGTCTAATAATTTGTTGTCGATCAGCGAAAACCGCATCGAAATCGACCCTTTAGTTTTTACGTGAATTCCGAACAAACAGACAAGAAATTAAAAAAATGCAATGCAAATGCATGCAATTTTAAACATGCCCATGTTTAAAATTTTATAACATTATAGATTCTAAAAATGCCGTCTCCATACATTGAAGCTATTTTAAAAAACAAGTGGAATAGACTATATTAATATAAACCAAAATTACTGGGCCGATTTCGATGCGGTTTTTTCTGATCGACAGCAATTTGTTAGACTAAAAATCTTCGCTACTTTTATCCTGAGAATCCTGCAGGAATTTTTCTGAGAATGATTTAAAATGGCCAGATTAAAAAAATCTATTACAGTATGATTTTTTCACCGAGATGTTTAAGATGTTCGGATGCAAAAAAATTTGTTTATTCCGACACAGTTTCCATTAAAACGATAGCTTACATTCTTTTTTAAATGCTGCGATACTTCGTGTCCCGGGATCCCGTGGGAATTTCAAGTCAAGCGTGGACGAAGTCGCGGGCATATCGTAGTTTAATAATAAAATCCTTTCATGTCAGTTATTACATAAATGCACAGAGTGAATTAATATAATAGGTTTTTGAATTGAAAGGAGAGATATATAGCAGGTAATAAGGTGAATGGAGCGTTAAACTCTTTTATGTACAGCCAGAAAGTGTCTGTACAGGCACGCTTGACTGTCCATAAAGGAGTGTTGGTGCCAACCCTGATGTATGGCAGTGAAAGATAAGTATGGCAGAAGAAGCAAGAAAGTAGGATAAACACAGTTGAAATGAGAGCTTTGAGAAGTATATGTGCTGTTAGCTTGAATTATATGATAGGGAACACTGTGACAAGGGAACGTTGTGGATTGATGTAATAACAAGAGTTGAAAAAGGAATGTTAAGGTGGTTTGGACATGTAGAGAGAATGGATAAAAGTAGAATAACAAAACAAATGTATGGCAGTATTGTGAATGGTAGAGTTGTTGCCGGTAGACTGAGACGAATACACCATGACCAAATATCAGAAGTGTTAAAGAGAAACAAAATTTTGTTAAGAAGAAAAGTTACAATAGCCAACAAAGTTCGTGACATTGTCAAAGGTAATACTTTCAGGAATTGAGTGCCGTAATATGAATCGCAGTAATACGGCCCTAAATGCCTGTAACATATACTAAATCCACTGTTTACACCAAATAAACAAAGATACATAAGTAACATTCCATGAGTGTGCAACCACTGTCTTTGCTCATATTATTAGTATTATATATTTTACTTTAATTTTTTTTACGTAATTATTGTAAAGCGTAGTAATAAGATTTTTTTAAATGCGCCCTATAACTATACCGCACCTTGTAGCCCTTCCGCCTGATGTATACGGCACCGTGGATGCGTGATATTTTTTATTTTTTTTAAGGGGGGGAAATGCATTTCGCACATTCCGGGTCCTTTGCTAGGGATTAGACCGTTGTTGATCATGGAGGCTTTCCAGTGAGGCAATCCAAACAATAATCAACCGGCTTGTGTGGAGACTCGACTAATCAATACCCCACTAAAACCACCCTCCTCCCATGTGCCCCGCGCTTATGGCAGGAAAGGCGTGAGATACAGAACGTAGTTACGCCCACACCGATCCTAGCGCACAAGTGCTTGAGAATGCCCCGGGAGAGGCAAACTCACTTCGTCAACAGGGGTGAAGACTCCTCTGCTCCCTAGATGCTAGAGGGCCCCTGCAGCGGTATTTCAGGGAGGGAGGTCATGCGCATACCTGCGCCTCCGGGCTCCCAACTGACGTCGGCGCCCGCGAGACGCATGCGCACTACCATCTCTCTCCCTATCTCGTTCCGGGGCGGGCGTCAGCGATGGGGCAACTCTATGGAGGTGCTGGCAACGTTTGCAATACACAGAGTAAAAGCGCGGCGGTGCATCCACGGTGCCGTCTACATGAGCGCTAAGTATTCTAGGCCAGGCTAACGACAGGCGCGTGTAATGATTCCACATCCTTAGTGATGGACTAACGTGTTCATTGCCAATTGCGGGACATCTTGTGTCCCCGCGCTTCTCAATTTCAACTGTCGCCCTTTTTCGCGACCTGAATTTATTGCGATCGAGACGTGACTCCCGAAGCTTATTCAGATTTATGCTTTGTTTATTTATATTAATTAATGATCAATAAATACCTTATATAAATTATGATGTTCTTTTTCATGGTCATGGAATTATGTATAGTACAACACATCGCCGAATAGGATGTTACCGACCTTGACCTAAGTTATTTAACTTTAGAGAAATTATTTAAATTCAAGGTCCCTGGGTATATCTAACCTACCAATATTATTACTTTCGAATGTAAACGCCGTAATAGTTTTAATTATTTCTAAATACTATTGCTTCATACATTACAGATATGCTTAGCGGAGTTTAAGGTCAATACAATCACAAAATAATTATAGTAGTATGGGAGCGATTTAATTTACCTATACGAGTACATATTAATTTATAGTCCTAGTTGCAGTATTACAGACTTGATATCTCTATTATAGATTTTATTTCAACCAATTTTGTTGCGAGTATTTTTTTTTAAAGAATATTCCACTACGTAATTCTAAAGTCATATATGGAGCCTTGATCATAATACTTAAGAGACACCCATTTATTTAATAAGATCCATTATAATTTGTACGTTTACTTGAAATTATCCAAATTTTAAAGTTACCATAATTTATATAATTAGTGTCGTCAAGTACATTGGCGGAATAAAAAAGTTCGCCAGTTTTCAAATTGATTCATTTAACGTTCCGCGAGCACATGTTACCTTTTCAAATTAAGTCACAGAACAGACGTTCTACGACTGTCAAAGTTGGGACCGTGGAGAAAACACGTGCTAGCATTTTTGACGACCTAAAACTATAAATTAATCTAATTTTCTTTAAATTCTCCTTGTTCATTTATGTACTATCTGTTATGCTTTAATGTGACGTATATATTATTTTATAGAATTTGCATCCTGTATATCTTCTATTGTTTGCGTGGGTCTTGTAGTACATAACCTCCTAGGGTAAGTTTTTTTTATCATTTCCCATCCCCGGGGTGGGGTCTTCGACAATGTCGAAGCTCCCTCCAGATCCTCCACCTAATTCTATTATTCAAAGTGGAACAGCCAAAACGAATATTATCGAGATTCTTGGGGCACTGTCGCAATCTACAGACATTAGAAAAAGGTCCGCAAATGTAGAAATTTTCGACGATCCAGCCAAAAAAACTACACCTGAGGCCAGTATAGATAAAAATACCTGGGTTCACCCATCTTTGGATTTGCCGTATAAATATATAGATGACGACAAAGGACCCTACATCGTTCACGTCCATAGGTCTGAAAATAGCCCTAATTCAGGAATTTCTATAAACAAAATGCAATTCGGCAAATTTTTACTGAGTTCCAAAGTGGGCAAAATTTCCCAACAAGGCGTCAAGAATGTAGGCAGAAACAGAATTTCGGTAGAATTCATTACTCCCCAGGATGCTAACAATTTTGTTACCAATCCGATTTTATTAGCTTCGAATTACACACCAACTAACTATTCTGACATATAACATTACCAGAATGGGGGTTGTTCGCGATGTCCCAACGGATTGGTCAATGGAGGAGTTTGTGTTGCAGACTGATATCCCACTGGGATATGGACATATACTTAAGGCCAGGAGATTCAATAGGAAGGTTCGGCATCAGGATGGTTCTAGTGAATGGTGTCCATCCACAACAGTTGTTTTAACTTTTTATGGTCAAGCTTTACCAAAACACGTATATTGCTGTTATTCTTCTCTCGTCGTCGATCCTTGCCTTCTTCCAACTATACAATGTTTTTCCTGCTGTCGTTTCGGTCACGTGAAAGACAAATGTAGATCTAAGCCACGTTGTTTTAAATGTGGCCAGATGCACACAGGCAATTCTTGTACCATAACGCCAGACAGTGCCTACTGCTGCCTTTGTACTGGGCATCATTTTGCTACGGATAAAAGTTGTCCAGAATATAACAGACAGAAATGTATTAAAATAAAGATGTCTGAAGACAACGTTTCTTATTCAGAAGCAACAACTCTCTTTCCTCCTTGCGCTCGCTCGTTTGCTGATATTACTCGTACAATGTTCACTCCTTCTCAAACCTTTACACCTCATCTTACTTCCAGACCCTTTATGACCGGACTCCCCCTTCTTCTCCCAGGACTCAACAATCAACTAGCTATAGACGAACTACTTACTCTTCTCCCAAGCCTCGTCCTCCTCTAGCTACGGGTTATGATAGGTCTGCTCACCAAGCCCTAATTAACCATTATAGTCCGCCTCCTCCACAAAATGGTGTTGCTCTTTTAAATAATGAAGGTAGTTGTGATGGTAATGATAACTTACTGGACGAGTTACTTACTATGCTTATAAACATAATCTCTAAATTTGATGATCATCAAGCACCGTACAACGTTGCCATTAAGTTGTCCCAACTTTTTAACATCATTAACAAAATTCAACCTAATCCAATGGAACAGTCGTAGTTTACTATAAGCGTAGTGATTATATCCTCTTTGTTTCTTATTATTAATCTCAGAGTCTGTCATTGCCAACATTTGTGACGTATAAATTGGTTCTCCTTTTTTGATGATTCTATTGTTACGAGTTATGGGACTCGAATTAAAATGCCGTTGGAATTACTATAAAATTTATTAGAACTATACAAACACGTATAACACAGGTACAAATATAACCGGGCGCAAAAAGTCCAAATGTAATGCACGATTTAATAACGCGCGCAAAGTCCGTCACTGTATAGCTCTTCGAATGTACACACGTCTTGCTCGTATCGTAATCGTCTTTTGACTGCCTCACCCTCGCTTCGGGCATCCCTTTTATTTTGTACAAAAACAATATGCCTCGACGCAAACAATAGCAACAAGAATTAGTTCAACACACCTGCCTAATGACGGCCATAAAATAAGTACAATAACAATAAAATGTTTTTTTTAGTTACTAATTATAAACACAAAGTAAACAAAAGAAGTGCAAATGCGGGCAGGTAATAAACCGGGTTTATGGCAGGCAGATGTGCATTTACTTTTTGTCGGCATGTAACACTATCTATACAGAAAAATAAATAAAAATAAGTTTCTGTTTGTAATGTCAGAATAACAGCTATATTCAATGTACTCTTTGGCTTCTTACTAAATGCATATAAAAATTGACTATTTGTTTCTTCGCTTATCCTTTCTTCATGGATTTGGGTTTCGGAAAGAAATGATTGCCATGTTTGTTATACTTTTTACAAAGAACATTGATTAATTTGCCGACATAGCTCGCAAAATTAGTAAGCCCACTGCTACTCCAGGGCTGGCCACATTTGTCATGGGACTGATGGCCGCTGGGAGCAAAGGAATCCTGGAGTGGAGACCGCATCTCGGCACACTCCGGCAAAAGAATGGCGTAAACTTGAGTAGGCTATGTCCAGTAGTGGACAGCGGTTGGCTAATGATGAATTGAATAATTTAATTGAATAAAGCATTCAGGTTCATTTTAATTAAATTATTCAATTCAATCAGTTGTATGAAAGCTTTCTAGTACATAAAAGTTAAAGAAGATAAATAGATGAACTGCATACGCATGGGCCAATTTACCTTTGCCCGAATAGAACGTTTGTTCTAGTTTAACATCCTTCTTACTTGAAACCTCTTCGGTATAAAACTTACAAATGAAATAAATTACAGCATCCTTTAGTAATCTTTTTAGAGTTTATTAAATATTGATTACACTTTTATGTATTATTATTATTTATTTTATTATTTAGTCAAGTTTCTATAATTTAAATATTATTAATAGATTTTATTCCTATTTTTCATATAACAATATTCATTAAGTTAAGAGAAATTATAAAGGCTTGTGTTTGATTTTATTGATTGCATTTTCCCGGGGATGTGTCTATGGCGCATGCTTGAACTTTAACTTGAACAATTTGTGAATTTGTGACCGCGGCCGCAGAGGTGAGCGTTTCTCTTCTTCATTCAATTTTAAGAGTAATCTCGATTTAGCACAGCTTACTACTGGTAAGTTATCATTTTTTATTGTAATTAATAATTCATTATCAATTATTATATCTAGACTCATCATGATTTTGCTTGCATAATTATATTTTTATTACTAAGCCGGCACCACATTTAAATTACGCAATGGTTTAGATTTCTTTAATAGTGTCATTTTTATTATATTTTCTTAGTTATTTATTGATTTCAAGATAAGAAAGCAAAAATATTTTTCATTTGTCTGTTTCATCAAAATTATTTGACAATATAGATATTATTATTATTCAACTAGTTAGTACCTAAATCATATGAAAAATAAGAAACAACAGGGATTAAGAAGCATCCCAGTGGCTTACATAGTAACATTTCATATTTTATACACTTTCATGAAATTTTGATAACAATCTTATTTAAAAAAATGACATTAAATATGTCATTCTGAAAAATACAAAAGTATATAATAATAAAGCTTCAGTATCATAGGCCAGATTGCGTTCTTTATTGTTTCCAAGTTATTACATGGTTATAGTATAACATGTGAAAGACATGTGTATTCCTAATAGTTTCCAACATTGTGTTTATGTATGTATTTTCAAATACATCTGTATAATAATAATGCGTTATTCTTAGCACGTAAGTAATATTTATTGCCATTTATTATCGTGCTTGCATTATCTTTATCTCGTTGTTGTGTCTAAATTAAAAAGATGCATTGGGGATCGGTGTTGATACTTACAAAGTGTAATAATATTTTCTAAAATTAGTTTAGTACTCAATTTCCGGCTTCGTCAGCGGCCCACAAGGATATTGATTCAGAGAAAATTTTCGCGATCAATACCTGTTAGCGGCATCATGTGATGCTGGTAATGGAGAGACATAAATATCCTAAAAATACTTCCAACAGAAAATAAAAAAATAATATAATATGATAGGATTTCTTCTCTGGGTGTAAATTAATATATACGTTTTCAATTTGGTTCAATTACGAATAGCAATTCGAAATAGAAATATTGTTAAGACCTCAATTTTAATGGCGTCATGAGCCTATATTTAGCAGACTATCTTCGCTGTATCGATGTTTGGGAGGCTCTATGCGCACGCCCGGGACGCATCCCTTACAGGAACATAGTGGATTATTCAGCTGAAAACTTTCAGGGGTTGCACATTTTCTAGTGTAGTCGACTCCTACTCTTTGTGTGAACCGGTTATAGGCTAATAATAATTGTCAGTTTAAAAAACATTAATAATTCTATAGTGAAAAATTATTGAAAGATAAAAATTAATAAAAATTATTTTCGACAAATCAAAAAGGTAATATTATCGTGTAAAATGTTTTAGATTTGAATACAAAAGTGCTCAATAATTAATTATTGTTATTTACTTTGTTTATAAAAACACGTAAATGTGTACATGTAGATTTAAGTTTTGTTTTATTTAATGCGCACCGGAGTCTTCAACATACTTTTTTATCGATTAGGTTGAAGTTGAGTTTCGGTTTAATTGGAATTCGTCAAGATGGGTAAAGAGAAGACTCATATCAACATCGTGGTGATTGGGCATGTGGACTCCGGCAAGTCCACAACCACTGGTCACCTCATTTACAAATGCGGTGGCATCGACAAGCGTACGATTGAAAAGTTCGAGAAGGAAGCTCAGGAGATGGGGAAGGGTTCCTTTAAGTACGCCTGGGTATGTATCATTTATCAGTATTGCCGTGATACTTCATTAAATTTTTATTTGAAACATCGTAGCCTTGAAGACTGTTATTTAATATGTTAACGAAGTGTTTTAAGATTCATTCATCAGCTGGCGCACTATTAATGTCTGTTTTAGGCTTATGTGTATACTGTATATACAAAAACGACAACAAAACAGTTTTTTCCCATGATTGTTCTCATATTCAAGAACATATTACGAGAAGAGTTATTTGTACATTATTACGACCCGCCTTACCGCAATCGTATCCATAAAGTTCGCATTCGTATAAACCGCTGACAAGATGTGTTGCATATTTGGAACAATGCCGGAGATGTGATGAAAGGGATTGGAATTTGTAATCGTTTGCAACATTCGACATTTATTAAAGATCACTTGCTTGTAGGTATTGGATAAATTAAAAGCTGAACGCGAACGCGGTATTACCATCGATATTGCGTTATGGAAGTTTGAAACGAGCAAGTACTATGTGACTATCATCGATGCTCCTGGACACAGGGACTTCATCAAGAACATGATTACAGGCACATCGCAGGTACGATCGACTTCAGGCATATTAGACTTTCAGTATTCGAATTTTTCTACGAATCGAGCACTTACAAAAAAAGACAAGACATGAATAAATATTCAACTTTTCAAGAAGAGTTCTATTATTTTTAATTTTTTCAATGAGGTTAGGTCATTTTTAACATAGTCGACGATAACATTTCAAAATATTACGTGATGTTAGGCTGACTGCGCGGTATTGATCGTTGCTGCGGGCACTGGGGAGTTCGAGGCTGGGATCAGCAAGAACGGTCAGACCCGAGAACACGCGTTACTCGCTTTTACCCTCGGCGTGAAGCAGCTTGTGGTGGGCGTCAATAAGATGGACTCCACTGAGCCTCCCTACCACGAAGCGCGCTATGAGGAAATCAAGAAGGAGGTCTCCTCCTACATTAAGAAGATCGGTACGAACGAAAACACTTGTTATAAATTATACGCTTTATTATATTTAACTGGTACTGGTATACTAAGAAAACTTTGTTTTTGCTAAATATTTTTAATAATTGAATTGCTTGCTAACTTCAAAATGAAATTGAAAATAGTGAAACGGAAAAATCCTTAATCTAAATTTTCTAAATAATCAAAATACTTAAAATTAACTTATAAGCTTTTTAACAAGAACCTACTAGTGAAAAGATTTAAAGTAAATACATGTAGGTTTTCGCGTATAAGCATTACAAACAAGTTGTTTTTTGTACAACAAATAAAAACATTATTTTGGTAGATCTGGTTAGAGACAATATAGAGACTTGTCACCTAATTAGCATATTAAATGGCAGGCTATAATCCGGTAACGGTGGCTTTCGTGCCAATCTCTGGTTGGCACGGCGACAACATGCTGGAACCATCCGACAAGATGCCCTGGTTTAAGGGGTGGACCATCGACCGCAAAGATGGCAAGGTCGAGGGAAAGACTCTCATCGAGGTGCGCAGATATTGATTCTAACACTGCTATAGTCATTTATTTGCTTTTGTTGTCGAAAAACATTACCCTTCACTGATGAATAAATTTATAGCTGGTTTATTAATAACTATAATCGAGTCGAAGCGGAAAGGATGTGAGACTAAGCGTGTATGTATGAAAAGATTAATGAAAGTTGATGAAACGAAAAGTGTTTGTCAGGATCGTAGCAGGTGGAGATCCATCGTCTCTGCCTATCCCAATGGGAAACAGGTGTAAGAATATGTATGTATGTATAATCTTTTTGGTTGACTCAATTGACATATGTATATTGTGCCTTTTTATATAGAGTTTTAAAAAATATTCGACATTGTAACTCATTGCAATATAATACATAGGACAAAAATGAATACTTTTTTAAATGCTGGCTGTAATTACTCACCATCAAAAGATGTTGTGAACAGGCTTTGGACGCTATCCAGCCGCCATCGCGACCAACAGAGAAGCCGCTGCGCTTGCCTCTTCAAGATGTATACAAGATAGGTGGGATCGGTACTGTTCCTGTTGGAAGAGTCGAAACCGGCATATTGAAGCCAGGTAAGATGCTGTTTAATATAACTAAATTAAAAAAAACCTACTATGAAAAATGGACACAAAATTTGAACAAAGAACTGAATTGTGTTTAGATCTTCTATTCCAGATCATACTAACAAGACCTAATAAATTATGTAGTGTAAAATTAACATTAAAAACTATATCTTTTATACTGGGTGTAACAGATTGGCATAGTCTTTTCATAACAAAGGATGACTCTTAAAATATGGGTCTATCCATAAGCGAAGCACTATAAAAGTAAAGTCAAAAGTGTAAAGCGATAAAGGAACAAAACTTGATTCTTGGACCCGGCTTAAAGTCTTGTGAGTAATCCATAACAAGTAAGACGATACCGTGTCGTCATTTGATCAATAAAAGGTGTATTGTAGGTATGGTGGTTGTATTCGCACCAGCCGCCATCACTACCGAAGTGAAATCCGTTGAGATGCATCACGAAGCCCTGCAAGAAGCCATGCCTGGTGATAACGTCGGCTTCAATGTGAAGGTAATATTTAAACTAAATCAGCTCACAATGCTTAAAATTTCTAAACTAAATGAATTTTTGACATTGAAATTGTGCACAGAACGTGTCGGTGAAGGAACTTCGTCGTGGATACGTTGCTGGAGATTCCAAAAATGCTCCTCCCAAGGGAGCTGCTGATTTCACTGCCCAGGTAGGTACTTACAGACAATCGTTTTATTCGTACAGGTATATGGCATGTTACTGTAGAAGAATCTAGGTGTTTTTATATGTTTCCATAAAATTATTACCGTGACAACATCGTGTGGTAACACACATTGACCTTGGACAATACCATCCATTCCTACGACATGAGAAGATTCAGGCTTAAGCCAGCAATGTGACTTTTATGGACTGATATTACTGTTGTTCCTTACTGTTTCACTTGGAATCTAATATAAGAAGCCTATTTATTAATTATATTATAAATAACATTCTTGGAATTTCTAATTTTACCTTTCGTGTGCTTAGCGCTTGGCCGTGTTTAAAAGCAGGTAGTAGCAAAATAACAAGTGAGTGATAAATACATAATATTATAATAATATCAAATCTGACAATGTTGCTACCTATTACTACTTTAATAATTATTATTATTTGCTCTTTAAATCCATTGTCCTTTGCAATGAAAAATGATATATGTATATTATTAACGTAAACTTTCTGAGTGCGGAAATTCGTGAGTTGTAATTTGTGATTGAAATGAAAGAAATTTTGGTGCTCGTAGGTGATTGTTTTGAACCACCCTGGGCAGATCAGCAACGGGTACACTCCCGTGCTGGACTGCCACACGGCCCACATCGCTTGCAAGTTTGCTGAGATCAAGGAGAAGTGTGACCGCCGTACCGGTAACTATAGAATTTAACTTAATCTTTTTTTTTATCTTTATTTAGAAAGGGCTTTCCCGCTTTTCGTAAGTATTCGTTCCGAACACATTCCATCAGAACATGTTGGACATCTTCAGTCACATTGTATGTTACACAGTTGGGAGAGTTAACTTTATTAATGAAATAGATAAGATAGATAGGATAAGATATCCAAACTTGTTTGAAGGAATGTGTCCGGAACGTAATCTGAACAATGTTACAACATCTTTTCGCGTCATGGAACACTCATTAATCCACATCTGGGCTGGATTGTCTTAAACCAAATGCCGTTTTCTACGGATCTTCTGTCAAAATATTCACTCCAAATCTTAATACACTGATTCTTTAAGTCATATAAATAATTTGAATGAAGTGGCGTAACCGTAAAAAAGGTACCATCTGTGTTAGCTTGTTTAGCTAGGGCATCTGCTATTTCATTACCACTTATTTGGCTATGTGATGGAATCCATTGTAAAATAATGGTTTAGGACTCAGCTGTCAACTCGAGCATAAGTTGCAAAATTGTGTAGGCTATCAGTATTCTTTGTATGGACAAGGAGCATCGAGCCAAGTGTTGGAGAGCGCTCCTTGAATCTGTAAGGATTACAAATTTCTCCTTATTTAAAGACTATATATGAAAGTGCTTCTGCTATAGCTAACAGTTCTATATGCATTATAGATATATTGCAACTTATGCTCAGTTTGATGTGGGTGTTACATTGTGGATCGAAGAAAGTACATCAGTGAATATTTTATAGAAATCGCAATATTTATCATTAATTATTTTTAAACAAGTTTGTCTCAGAACATCAATACTATATCTTCATTTAGGTTCTTTAATATATTGTATATTAGGTTAAATTATGTTATGTACTTCAATATTACTGACCCAGGTGCTCAAACAATACACACCAAGAGTTTTAACTGCATGTACTTCTGTAGTGTTGAAAGAATTGTAAAGTGCGAACATCAACGATTGCTTTCTCGTTCTCCAATAGTTATCTATATTCTGTACATTGCTAGAATTAAGTAAATTAATAGTTTTATTCTGACTAAATGCTTTAGCTTTTAGGATATATTTTCCGGCTAAATATCTACGGCCTATGTACAAAGGAGGAATACCTAATTCAGCTTCCATCACATGAGGGAGGTGCTGCGTATAAATCCCCCTATAATTCTAAGGGCTTGATTCTGAATTCTGTCCAACTTGGATAAATTGGTTTTGTATCTAGAATCATACAAAAAACACGAGTAGTCTAATCTACTTCGAATTAATGTTATATATAAATGGCGGAGATGTTTGGGATGAACACCCCAATTTGAACCAGCTAAAAATTTTAAAATATTTAACTGTTTACTGGTTTGTTCAGCTAACTCTTTAATATGTTTGCCCCACCTGAGCGACTGATCCAGCCACAATCCCAAATATTTAGCATTAATTACTACTGGAAGTAAGCTATCATTAAATATTAGATTTAATGAATCTCGGCATATACCTCGTTTGAATATACACACCTTAGTCTTTACGATTGATATTTCTAATCCTAACTTCATTATTAAATCGTTGAACGTATTTAGAGCATGTTGCAAGTCTTCTGCTAAACGTATTATATTCTTTCCCGTTTTGACCAATACAAAATCGTCCACGTATTGTGATATATCAACCGTTACAATAGTTTTACAAATATCAAAGGTAACAATATTAAAAAGTAACGGAGACATCGGATCACCTTGTGCTAAGCCGCGACGAATTAATTTACTAAGGTCATAATTGTCCATTGCAATTTTTAGTTACCTTTCGTTTAAGTAATTCCATAGGTAATTGCAAATTTTGCTACCTATTCCTAACTTATCTAAAATAGAGAAAAGCGCTGTTAAATCGATGTTATTATAGGCGTTACTAATATCAATGAAACATCCTATTGTATTCATATTTTTAGCAAATCCGAGTTGAATTTTAGTTGTTATATAACTAAGACTATCTAAGCAAGAGCGTGCCTTTCGAAAACCAACAGTATCGACAGAGAAAATATCATTGCTTTCTACATACCAATCTAAACGTCTATTCAGAATAGTATGGAATATTTTACATAAACAAGATATTAAGGAAATTGGTCTAAAAGATGATTGACCTGGTTTGGGTATAGGTAAAACGCGAATATTACGCCATTGCTTAGGAACAAATCCTAAACTTAGACGCATATTGTAAATATGAACCAGAATAGTTTTTCCAATGAAAGGAAGATTTTTAATCATAAAATAGGAAATTTCATCCACACCTGGTGCGGTGCCGTATCTTTATTTTTGATACAGTTTTCAAATTCATGTATAGTTATTTGTGTTTCTAGGTTTGCATTATGTGATTTAAATATGGGAGTAAATGGAGGAACAAAATCAGGTGCTAATTCAGAAAGAAGTTTTTTGGCGTTCTCAAAGTCAATATATTGCTTACTACACCCGTAACCCTTCACCCATTTCATTTTATTCCACATGTGGGAAGAAGGGGTTTCTTCCCTAATTGAAGTGCAAAATTTTTGCCACGATTTGCATTTCGCATTTCGAATTATTTTTCGAGAAATTTGTATGCATTCCTGAAGTATTCTATAATTATGAGGTGTTGGATTTCTCCTAAACCTAGAGAGTGCTAATCGTCTTTCAGCCACTAATTTAGAAAGTTCAGGAGTCCAATACACTTTTGGTTTAAATTTCGTGGCAATACGTTGGGGTATAACTATGTAAGGGATGTGACAATCTGCAGCTTTCTGGACTGAGGCTTCGAAATAGTCATGACAGGTTTGCGGATCAGTAGGTGTAGACGATGTGCTTAAGGTGTTTTCGATAGAAGTTTTAAATTTTGACCAATCACTATTTTTGAAGTTTCTTTTCCTTATATTTGTACATTTTTCATGAAAGTGAAATTTTAATTAAATAATGAGATGATCGCTACCTAGTGATTCATTTAATACTTTCCACTCACAGCTTAATGCCAAGTCTAAGGATACAAATGAAACATCTGGGGATGATTGTTGCATAGATCCATTTATTTACTAATCTCATGCGAGTTACAGAGCCACCATTTACCGAGATAAAGCTATTGTCTACCATAGAATCGAATATCTGAGACCCGCGATGGTCTATTTTATAAGACCAGTTAGTGTGGTGATCATTGAAGTCACCCAGAATTAGGGTTTTTCTACTGGTAGTTGAAAAAATCGAATATCAATCTCTAGGGAGTGTTTGAACACTAGAGGGACAATATAAAGCAACGATGTTTTCAACAGATTCACAATTAGACAGTCTTACATAGAGAGTTTCAATGCCTGGGTTAGACGGACGTATACTACAGAGTTGCGCTTTTAATTAAATGTGTACTAAAATAGCAATACCTCCATAGCCATGAGGTCGGTCTAATCTGAAAAATTTGTATCCTGTGACGTTAAAATGACTCACTCAGGTTCGAGCCACGTTTCGCAAATGACAGCAACATGAATTTTTTCTTGTGTTAATAATTGTTCAAATGAGACTTATTAGTTCTTAGACTTTGTGCGTTCCATTGAATTATATTTAACGAGGATGATTTAAGATTGCAATCCATTAAAAAAATTCATAATAAGAGAACCGTCCGCTAAATATTGCAACGCTACTGACATTAACCATTCCCAAATTATCTTTATAACACTCTCTATTTTGTTAGCTAGTGAACGCTAAAACTTAGAAACAATAAGCATCCTTTCCTCTTTTTATGTTCTTCTTTCGATTTATCGTCACAAGCAGTTGGCTCATTGAGATCAAGGGTGGTCGAGGTAGATGTATCAAACGATTCGAATCTCATAATTCCTTCTTCGTGTTCTGGATGTTTATTCGTATTTGTATTTTTCTTTTTTGTTATTTTATAACTTTTGATATTAGTTGAAGTCGAAGGCATATTGTTTCAATCAGATACAGCTAATTTAACTTTTTCAGCATACGTAGGACCTTTCATGTGACAGTTTGTATCCATGTTTGTAGTTGTAACATTGTTGATTGTAGGGAAATCGACGTAATTATTTTTGTTTATTGGACGTAGAGGTGCTGAAGATACTGGAACAAACAACAAAAGTGCTTTCTGATATTTACAATTAAATTCGGACATTAATTCACGAATAGTTTTTTCTTTCTTATAAACTGGACAATTTTTGTCTACAGCCGTATGGTTCTGACGGCAATTTACACAAACGTATGAATTAGTCTCGCAATCTGGATGATTTGGAGCACACTTATAACAAGTAATTCTATGTGCTCCGCACTTTGGTGATACATGCCCGAATTTCCAGCATTTGGAGCATTGTGTTACGGGGAAGATATATTTATCCACACTGACATTTGTATTAAAAAGTTTTATATATCTCGGAAGTGAACTACTCTTGAAACCCAAACGAATGGTTTCACTAGGTATCCAGCCATTGGAGTCCTCAATGTTGGTTTCCCCTTCTTGTTGTCGACGATTAAGACTTTTAGCAGACACTATTTCATAATCCGAATGAATGCTATTCAGAATTTGTTCCAAAGATTGATCACTCTCAATATCCTTAATTATTCCATAAGAAATGTTAACTTCTGATGTATACTGACATCTCCAATCCATATCTGTCAAAATTTTACGTTTCATAAAGATAGCTGCCTGATTTCTGTCATAAAATATAATGTGCATTTTAAAGGGGCCGATATATTTAATGCGTTTAACTCCACAAATAGAGTTAGCGTCTAATAATCTGGCTAATGTAAATTGTTTTGGTAATCGATCTTTACTTGCTGTAACGCTTATTTTAATCTTTTCTTCTAAGTTGTATTGTATTGCTTCATTTCTGCTCCTAATTTTTCTTCCTTTTCTCGTAACAGTGGTTCGTTGTTTTAATGATTCATCATCTTTTGCTTTCGTTCTCTTTGGTGTATAATTGTTATTATTAATTATCTATCTCCACTTGACAAACTGTCGTCCTCCAAATGTGTCATGTCCTCTAAATGTTTCATATCCTCTAAATGTGTCATGTTTTCTAAACGTGTTATATCCTCTAATTGTGCAATGCCCTCAGTGGTATTTAATTCATTGTTTGTAAAATCATTACTGTTATTTGATTCACTCATAGCACTTTAATGTAAACAAAAGACTAACCGGCCGGCGCACGATGCGTCGCGTCGGCCAGTAAAAACCGGTTATGGGATTAGTGTGGCTTAATAAACGCGTAAGTACTCAGTTCGGCGAACAAACTAATACTGTGAACTTACTCTTTGTAGTTAAAGAAATGTTATCTGTTTTGTTGTCACTTTTCAATGAATACTCTCTACTATAATAGAAAGAACAAGGCCCGTTTTGTTTTCATTTCTCTATTTTGAGTATTGTTTAGGAATGTTGTCGGCTTACAAACTTTACAAGCATGCAAGAAGTATTCTTCCATGATTATAATTATATATATATAGTATTATAATAGCATATCGAACGTCTTCATAAAATGGTAAATTTTGAAGTTAAATTACGCAAAATGACAGCATCCAAATTTTAAGTGTGCACACTTTTAGAAGAGTTAAATAAATTGTATTATAGTCTCTACATAATATTTTAGATTCGTTTTGATACGTGTATTTATAGACTACCAGAGTTTAACCCGCGGCTGCGCCGCGGGTCAACCTCTACTATATGCTTCTTGTGTAAAAAGCGCCTTTAATACAGGTCACATTGTACGAAAATTTTATGTTAGTGCTATTTGCACCCGGAAAATTAATTTCGTTTTATATCGCAAACTATCCTATCTCCCGGCATGAAAATTATCTATGTCCATTTTCGGTATTCAAACTTCATTTAAACAAAATTACAGCAAAACCGATCTAGTACTTCTAGCAGTTCTTCCATGAAAGCTTAACAGAAAGTCATATCGAGTTACTATCGCATTGTTTATAGACGATTTTTTTTTATATCCATAAACTTGAGACATGATTGGTCTCATCCAAACTTCCATCCTCTATATCAAACCGTCCTAGTTTTATTTATCTACCCCCCCCCCCCCTCGGTCTATGAAAACTACATAAATAATAATAATAATAATAATAATAATAACAAAACGAATAACAAAAATGACAAAAAGGACAAAGGGGACTAAAGGGACAAAAAGGACCGATCGGATAAAAAGGACAAATATGATCAAAATTACAGAAATAACCAAAATGATAATACACAAAAAAACCTATTCTATTTTTTGGGATAACCTTTACATAAATCTATCCCAAAGGCTATCCCATTATCCGGGACAAAAAGTATCCCTTGTCCATCCACGGTATTAAAATTACATATATAAGTACTGATTTTTAGCCAAATCGGTCCAGTAGTTTTTCCGTAAAAGCATAACAAACAGAGAGACAAATATATTTTATCCCAGAAACTATCCTATTTTTCGGGATAAAAAGTATCCTATGTTCATTCTCGGCATCGAAAATATATATAAACATACTTGAGTTTCAGCCAAATCGGTCCAACAGTTTTTCCGTGAAAACGGAACAGACAGACAGACAGAGCTAGTTACGCCTTTATAATATTAATAGGGATTTGACAATGATCATTGTGAGTATACATACAGAGACCCTTATCACGAAACCTATTCGTGTATATACCTTGATGTATCTAATATTTCACTATAGGTAAAACGACAGAACTGGACCCGAAGTCGATCAAGTCTGGCGATGCAGCGATTGTAACACTGGTGCCGACTAAGGCACTGTGCGTGGAGTCCTTCCAGGAGTTCCCGCCGCTGGGTCGCTTTGCGGTGCGCGACATGCGCCAAACCGTTGCTGTCGGCGTCATCAAGGTAAACGGTCAATTAATCATATTCCTATTTAATAAAACCATTCACACTGTACCAAGCTCGAAGAAGATTTGTGACCGGTTCGATCGTGACCTGGCCATTAATGAGACCCAAGTAAATGTCATAAGATAATACGGGTACATAGTATTAAAATAAATTAAATAAATTAAATAATATTGCAATAGCCAATAACTCCAAATTGTCCATAAACAAGTTTATAAGTAATTAGCTGACTCCGCGAATTTCGTACCGCCATATTTTTCGAATTCCTAAAAGATTTTGTTTCATGACACAAAAACACAAAAACAAAATCACCAAAATCGGTCCAGGTGATTAGGGGGATTCTAGAACCCGATCTCAGTGCCACCTACCGGTTCTATTTGTGAATCTAAACTATCCGGGAACCCACTCAAACACACAAAAACAAAATCACCAAAATCGGTCCAGGTGATTAGGAAGATTCTAGAACCCGATCTTAGCGCCACCTACCGGTTCCAATTGTGAATCTAAACCATCCGGGGACCCATTCAACCACACAAAACAAATATCATCAAAATCGCTAAAGTCGTTCTCATGTTATGGTCGTACATACATTTCTACGATTCATTTTTATATAAGACTAGCTGTCCCAGCAGACGTCGTCCTGCCCGGAGAAGCTTCAATCGATATGCCGACAGCAGCGCCACCTACCGGGTCCAATTGTGAACCAACTCAGAAACCTTCTTTGGCTCATGCACAACAACTTTGCTAAAGATCATCACATGATCAAATGTATAGTTTACGTTTCTATAAATGACATACAGATAAACATTCATTTTTATATATCAAGACACTACGTTAAGTCTGATGACAGTCGGTTGAGGCTCAGCTAGATAAAATTGGGCTAACCGTTAAAACGAAACATGTGTTAATTACAGAGCGTGACATTTAAGGAGGTGACTACAGGTAAAATCACCAAAGCCGCTGAGAAGGCGCAGAAGAAGAAATAACTAGGGGGCATTTGCCTGGAGGCGGCACCGCCGCGCCATCGGAGCTTCTTCACTGGTGCCATCACGTTCGTCCCACACCATTGCATTTATTATAGCACCATGTTAGTTCGTTTTAGTTATGCTTACATGTTAAGTTTATATATTTGTGATTACTTTAGTCGTAAGTCGTTCGCCAACTTTGAGTTTCCGCATTTGAAAGCTCGTTGCGTTTTATTTTTCCATCGGAAAGAGTTCAGAAGGAAAAGCGATAGAAAGGATATTTTAAATCGTAGATATCCGTCAACATAATTTGCAACCTATCGCATTGGCAGATTGATATCCCTCTTTCATTGCCCCCTTCTCCTTTTCCCATAATATCATCAGTGACCTTCAAGTTATTTGTTTGGTCTCGGTAAATTTAAAATTATATCTAAAATATTTAAACCACAATATCACTGTATTGAGCATTAGAATTATGTATTTAAAATTTCACTTGTACTCAACGACGTAATAGCTATTATAATAGGGCAATTTTTGGCAAACATCACAAGCAAAGTGGAAAGTTGGTTGTAAACCAAATTCCTGTAGGTAGCAGGTAATTAAGCGTTTAAAACGCTTGATAGAAGTTTGTAAAAGCTTTGTAAGAAGTAGGTGAAGTGGCTTTGGTTCCTAGATGGTAGCGTGAGTTGTTTTCAGACTGATACTTTCAATGTTAAGATTTAAACATTCGATTTGAACCAATCTATGAAAAGTTTTCATAATTATTAATATGTTAAGATGAAATTCAAGACTCGTTTTATGCTAAATGGAACTTTGTAATGTTTTCAATAATTTTTGTAAAGACCTTGATCCTGTTAAATACCAATAAAGAAGCTACTGGTCCTCGTGTCATTACTTTTATTATATTATCCTTACCCTATACAGAGGTATACAATTATTATAATCAGGGCAGTCTACTATATCGGACTCCAAGGTGCGAAAATCAGACATAAGACGCGTAAAAACGGCAAGTGCGTAAAGATGGCCGAGATTATAATATTCCTAAGCTAAAGAAATTAGGCTTCCATTAAAACTATGATTTACTGTTTTTAGGCACCAGTTTTACCTTTAGCTTGGACGGCTTCCTTAGTCATGATCTACAAATGATATGGACATGGTATAAGGATAGGTACTGAAAAGTGGCAACAAAACATCACATTGAAACGAATAGTTTTAAAACTATTAATAGAATCGTAAAATGAATGAATGAAGCGTCTCACTGCTGAGTCGGGGTCTCCAGCTTCTAGTGGAATAGATGAATACCAACACGCTTGTCCAATTTATGGACGATCTCTATATGCAGGTTTCCTCGCGACATTTTTCTTAAATTATCACTACAAGAAAATGGTAACAATATGCATACATATTGGGTTAGAAAATGTTCTTAAGTGGTGTCTGCTTTCCGGCCAGGAGCCAGGAATCGAACTACTATTGAAATTAAACCCGTGTGCTGACTTTAGGGGTGGGCGGACCGGACGGTCGCTCGTGGCGCGCGTTGGGTTCTACAGGGTGCCGCGCGCGCCGACTTAATTTCTGATAATTATATAATTAACTATATTTAAGATTGTAAGATTTACTTACTACAGATAAGTACTGTAAGATTTCATCAAAATCCGCCCAGTAGTTTTTGAGTAGCAGAGTGACAAACATTCATCCATACGCCCTCACAAACTTTAACGTTTGTAATATTAGTAGGATAAAAAAGGGCACCAAATGCATGACTTGCCCGGGGCGTTGTACACGACACCGCCACCGCGCCGCCAAACTGTAGACTAGTGAGGGGTTCCTATATTTTAATGATCGTTTTTGCTTTACTATCGATTAAAATTTGTCTTAATCTCCATACAACTAAGTCAAAATTCAACTGATGGTAGGGCAAGTGAATGAATAGTAAAATATAGGCACCGGCCCTAAGTGCGAGTGCGCCGCCGCAGCTTCGCTCGCATTTATCACGAAATTCACAGAAAACAGCGCGGCGACGGCGTGACGGCAGCGTGTAGGCGCTGCCGTCTACATAAGCGCTTAGCCACTGATGACCGGTGTTATTACTAAACATTAATTTGCCTTAGATACCACAGGTTAAATTTTGATATATGGTCGACACAAGTAATCTCAAATTTGTAAAAGGCAAGACATGTGAATAAATAGTAAGTTAGTAAGATATGTAGGAACCGGCCATAAGTTAGTACGATTTTGGAAAATTATTTCTTTTGAACGATGTCTACTTAAGAGTTGCAAAAACCTAATAAAGTGCAAAATTTGGCTTGTGTTCGTTTAATTAATATACAAATAAGGGGCGCTATCAGGGCAGACCTAGAAAATAAATTTGAAAAAGTTGTTTCCGAGATTTATCCCCTACAAGTGGGGTCAACAATACACGAATCCATACCCTACCTACGTATTCAAGCCAGACGAAACAGACGCATGCGCAACAAAACTTTTCTGTCAATTACCGTTCGAATACTTATTTTACCTACTCACGCATGCGTCATTACCTATTTTGCTGACCGTCTGACATGGTACCTATTGCCCCGAACCTCAGAAATGTGCACAACTAAAGCTTTGTGCTATTGAAACAGCATTCTGTGATCGTTATGCTGAATATTACAAGTAAAGGTGCATTTCTGCTTTTCACTTTGGTTGAAGCAACCAATATCATCCATCTAAACATAAAAGTATATCATGACCGTTGACACATCTTTTCAGTTCTGCGCCTTTCAAACAAATTGCTTCAATTTGGCTGAACCTTTAAAAGAATTATATTTTTTACATTGTCATGGTGGCTATCTATATACTCATTCCTATTATACAGAAATGATACTTTTCAAATAGGCCTTCAGGACCAAATCCTAAACTATACGTAAAAGCTAAAAACATTCAAAGGAGTCTCATGGCCGATTTTAACGAAAACTAAAGTGGTATCATTAGATTTTGAAACATCAATTACCCTTATCCGGAATTGAATCGGCTGGTTTTGTGAAAAGAAACAACTATAGGTAATTAGTATACCATAAATCATAGTATAGCTTGTAAGGATCAATTTCTGTGAAGGAATGTCATACGACAAACTAAATATAAGGGCATAGAGTAGGCACATTAATATAAGAGGAGAATAAGGGAGAGGGTTCTCGTTGCAATATAGTAGTGCTTCAGTGTCTGTAAAATCACTACTGTACAGATAGATCGGTAAAAGCACGCCTGTGCGTGCCTTTAGAGCTAAATCTAAAGAGCCAATAAAGTAGTTGTGGTAGTTTTTATACTTTTGGTCGTTTATGTAGTTTGCAGATAGATAGACGGGGGATATATGAACAACACTAAACGGGTCGAAATAGGAGATGACAGTTTGTATGGGAGACCAATCATTACTCAAGTTTATAGATATAAGCATTCAAAATCCATAAAAAAAATGCGATAGTAACTCGATCTGTGTTTCTGAAAGCCGAAAATAGACATAGATACTTTTCATCACGGAAAATGGGATGGGGACAGATTGCGATATAAAATGAAGTAAATCTTCCGGGGGCAAATGGAACCAACATTAAAATTTAATACAATAACGAGTATTAACGCCTGCTCTATAAACAAGAGGTACGCACTAGAGTTAAACTCTAATATATTCTACTATATATACATATGATAGAACATTGGATCAACAACATCGTGACATAATAATATGTTAATATTATAGCAATAATGTAATTTGTTATGGACCTAGTCTGGATTAAATAAATATTATTATTGTCACATATTTATATTACTTTCAAATTTTTTACATTTTTCTTATAAATTTTATAAAAAATATATATACCTTAATTTATAAAAAACCGGTGTCCGCCGGCCGGCAGGGGCGGGGGGCCTAGGGTCCAAGCTACCGGCGGCTAAGACTCCAGAGATAGGAATATCCTTTATAATACGGGCCGTGTCCAACAGAGCTGCCTTCTGCATCCGACCCTTCACCCATATACCAAGCGAGAGCCTTTCAAGATGACGGTCAAGGCTCTTCGCTATTGGCCCATTCACTGACACCATTATAGATACTATAATTGTAGAGTCCAAGTTCCACATGGCAGTAACCTCGTGAGCAAAATCAATATACTTTATTTGTTTTTCTTTCTCGGCTTTCACGAGGTTACCATCATGGGGAATCGCGACATCTACAATTATAGCACGTCTCGCAGACCGATCAACTACCAGAATATCAGGCTTATTGGCAACAATAGTCCTGTCTGTGATAATTGATCGATCCCAGTAGAGCAGACATTGACCACTATCAAGAATTGGCTCCGGCTTGTATTGGTAATAAGGTACCTCTAACGAAACAAGTCCGTATTTAAGAGTAAGTTTCTGGTGGATGATTCTGGCTAATAGGTTGTGCCTGTGCAAGTACTCGTTGTTAGCAAGACGAGAACAACCGGAAGTAAAATGTCTAAGAGACTCATCAGGGTGCTGACACGCCCGACATATGTGAAGCGTGCCGTCCTTTAGAATATACTTCCGGTAGTTGTTCGTCTTGATAACCTCGTCCATAATTACATAATTACATAATTTTGACGGCCTCTGTGGTTGAGCGGGCTAAGCCTTTGCCGGCTTACCTCACTGCAACGTAGAGGCTCCGGGTTCGATTCCTGGTATAGTAAATTTCGGAAACGTATTTTCACGTTATTTACTATGGTCTGGGTGTCTGGGATCGGCCCCAGAATGGTCCGTTGTATATTACCCATAACACAAGCGTAACTTGCTTAATTTGGGGATATACAGTGTGTGTGCTTGTCTGCCGATTTATTATTATTATTATTATTATTATTATTATTATAATTACAAAGACAAACCCTTCGGTTTCCCCAAATAGGTTACTGAATCGTAGCCAGGTCACCGACGCTGGTAGGTCCACATCAGGCCCCGTTAGTGCCTGATACAACCTGCCATACAACTCCTTGCTCTTCCATACGTTCATACAATCAGAGGCACTCATTACCAACGGCCTCTGCCAGTTCTGTTTCGCTAAGGACAGCGGGGTGAACCCTTTGTCGACTTTCCCTATATCGTAATGCAAACTCACAGTGGCGCCGGCTTTGAGAAAATATTCTCTGAGATTGTGTACCTCACGGTTGTGAAAGTCTTTGGTGTTTAAAAACCCCCTACCTCCACACTTCCGTGGGATGTACAGTCTCATCACAAACGAGCGTGGGTGGTGCATCCGTAGTGAGTAAACCACGGACCCGTCTATCCAGGGCGCCTAATTCAGTTTGAGTCCATCTTAGTATGCCAAAGGAGTATGCTAAAGCTGACCTGCATGACCCAAGCGTTGAAGGCTCGAACCTTATTTCCAACTGAAAGAAAGCTCGTTACCGTTAACCTTTCTCCTCAGGCGGGAAAAGGAACGATCCCTCATCGCCTGTTTCACGTCAGTATTAGGAATATCCAAAGGCTCTGACATACCAAGATATTTATAGGTCTCGCCTTCGGGGAGGGTCTAGCGGGATATATTCTCAGAGAGTTTAAAATAATACATATTATTTTTATTATTTCACATGTACATTTATTTATATCTTCTTGTTTTTTTTAAATTTTATATATATACTAGGTGATGCCCGCGTGGTGCGGTTTTTTAACTATCCTACGGGAACTCTTTAATTTTTCGGGATCAAAAGTATCCTATATGTTGACCAGGGATATAAGCTACCACCATACAAAATTTCATTTAAATCGGTCCAGTCGTTTCGGAGATTAGCCGGTATAAACAGACAGACAAACAGAGAAACAAAAAATTGAAAAAAAATCTAAATTACTTCTATTTCACTTCTTACTCGGTTGTTAGCATTTTTTTATTTGTACAGAAATTCGACCTCTACAGTTTTATTATATGTATATAGATATAAAATAGACACCTATTAAAAAAATATAAAAGGATGACGTCCGTCGGCAGCGGGGCCTAGGAGCCATGCTATCGGTGGTTAGGGCTCCAGATACAGAAACTTCCTCACAATACGTGCCGTGCTCAGGAGAACCGCCTTCTGTGTGTGGCTCTTCACCCATTTACCGAACGAGATCTTCTCTAGGTGTCGGTCGAGGCTTTTCGCTATTAGACCGTTAACAGACACCACTATCGGTATGATGATCGTTGACTCCATATGCCACATGGCCGTAATATCGTGCACGAGGTTTATTATTATTATATTATATGTCTTTAGAGACCACGGGCCATAAAAATGGCCCGGACTTTTGGTGGGCTTAAGCGCGTGGGGTCATGGGAAGGCCAACACGTAGAAGCCCCGTGACAAAAACGTAAATGTGGCGTGACACTGACCGGCGTTTATCCCTGCCTACACCATATAAAAATGCACCCGAGGACAAGCCCGGTCAGTATATGTTGGTATTACAAAATTACATCTGGCAACACAAGCCTTCTCTCTGCCCCCGTTCTATTGTACTGTAAAGCGTTGTGAGCTTATAAAAGTAATAAATAATAGTTTATATAAAAGGGAAGTATTATTTCAAATATATATTCCGACCATTTCCAACAGTATAGGGCTATTGTAATTGGAATGAGAACAAAAGGTACCGGGCTATTGGGATGAACTGCTAATGGAATTATTATTATTATATAAATTAATAATTACAAAGGTGTGTCAAAATCTAAATAACTAATATATCTGTAATAAAATAAGCGATATTGTATCCCAAGAAGCACTCGGACAAGTCCACAAAACATACTGTTGCCAACTTCGCGCTTTAAGCGCTAGATTTTTGTCTCTATAAAAACCCAAAATTATTACTCAGCACTTATTTCGCGTTTTTTTTAAATTCTATAACTTTTCACTGAAATATCGACGTGTATCGGAATACTATCGTCAAAAGACAAGAATTTATTATAAAGTAATTTATCTATTCTTATTACCTTTTCAATGCCTTTTCCAAATTCATGCCAATCTAGCGCCAGGGTGGCTAAATAAAGTAGAAATCATAGGGGCGCCACTTTCGCAAATTTTTCTAAACTCTAGCAACTCCAATGTTAAGATTTTTATACCGGCGCCGCACCTGCCTTACCCAATTAGCCTTACTTAAAGCGTTAAAAATAACGCCGTTATTAGATAGCCACATTACTGTATATACGTTATCTGTCAATATTTAACGTTATTAACAACTAAAAACAATATCGCATCACAAATTAAAAAACGTATTACACCCATCGCCAAATCTGCGTGAAACGGCCTGTAACGTTATCCCAGAGGAGGTACTACGTCAAACATCGTGCAAGTATCAGGGTGCTTTATTTAAGACATGCCTGCATTTTGTCAACATAACCTATGATGTTTACTTTAATAATAATGACTATAATTTAGTAAGCAAGAACTTTAATACCTTGTGATATTTAACAGAATAATTATTCAAATAAATTATTTGATTAAAAAAAAGCTAATTGAACACTTACAAACATGTAATGTCGGCTGTTCTTGAGGACATATCGTCAAAATTTTTGGTTTAAATTTCGCGAGGTATCTTTGGTAACAAACCGCCCCACGCCTGGATTAGACCTAAATGATACCGGGGGACAAAAGAAATTTCTCGGCAATGAAAGAGGCCTGTGCGTGAGGCTCACGCCTGCCAGGGCACGCGGAGTTGGAAATCCCGCTGTGCCTTAGCCCTGGCATAAGGCGCAGGACGGAACACCCAGGGGTTTTAGTGAGTATCCCTAACTGGGGAATGGCAACAGCGTGGCACCAGTTCTGACTGGGCACCCTAGTGCCACCCTCGATCTGGCGAATCCCACACACGGGTCGCGAATCATGCCCCCAGGCTTCTGTACCTGTTGCGGCTTAGTCCTCACACGAATTTCCCCTGGCTAAAAAAAGGTATCCTTGATAAACTATAAAAATGACTTCTCGTGTGAAACTTAGCATTGTTAAATCCGTATGACTTTTAATACATTTTAAACTTTAATCAATCTTAAAATTAAAATAACATGGATAAACTCGCTTTTTGTAAGTCACCGATCTTGACTACAGATAGGATAGAATATTGCGAAAAAATGTTTTCGACCTTATGGTTATATTACACACAAAGATTACAAAAATACTATCCAAAGATCTTTATTTTAATGTTACTTAACGCTAAAGCGTATCTTTTATTTTATTATTCGTTCAAAATTACCAAAAATCAAAACTGATAGGTTTTATTTAATTACACTTTATTCCAATAAATCTTCATCTAAATATTATATATCGCCAACTGCTTCTACATGTATGTCTGGGCTAGAGCTGATTGCAACATCATCTTAGTTGGACTCGGATTCAGAAGTACAGCTACTGTTTTCAAAATTTATTACTAATCGTTTCATTGCGTGTTTCCGCGAAGTTTTCCATTTGTCTTCAATGATATCTCGAAATTCACGCTTAGCTGCTTCCTTCTTATAATGACAGAAAATTATAACCAATTTGAATCTTCAAGGAAAAATCATTCAATCAAAATTCAAAGTAAAAGAAAGTACGTTAATTTATTGTAACTTATTTAGTTTTGAGAAATGGCAACTTTATATTCTGTAGTATACTGGTCACATTGTAGCTTTATGATCTCTCTCTGTGTGTTCGCCATAGTTAGTCTAGCCGCATGTTATTAATTAGTTTGCTAATGGTAAATAATAAAAAGAATTTAAGATGGACATGTATATATAATTTGAAGAACCAAGAAGACCCAAGTCACCAATATTGTACATTTATTCAAACCATATCGTACATTTATGTCAATCGATCCCAATTTGTGATAATGGCCCCCATATACGGAACGATTCGATGTTATGATCCGTCGTTTCAGACCGATCGTGACGATGAATTGATGGTGTATGTCCAAGTCGTCAAAGATTTATTTGATCTAAGACAATATCGTGATCGCAACAGAAATTAATACAATCGGGATGATAGAAGATCGAAGCAACATGGCTCGGTTCGGTCATTCTCATATAGTTGTACCAGTCTTTCGGGTGGAATCTTATTTCGTTTAAAATATTTACATGTGAATATTGATTTCGCTTTAATAGCTATTTCTTAACCCACACCTTTCTAGGTTTTCTTTTTTCGCGCTGGATCGTCACGATTTTCTTCAGATCCATCGTAACGACGAATCGTTCCATATATGGAAGCCATAACATTATCGCAGGTGCAGCCCCGGTACAAACAAATACTGAAGAACCAACATAAATATAACCTATCCGTAATTAAACTACGTTTTAACGTAATATTTTCTAAGTTTTCGCGACTTGTGTACATAATAAAACTATATTTTAACGGTTTTAAGCGCGGTAGTTTTTTTGATTACGATATACCGCTCCAGCTAAGCCGAAGACGTATAGAAGGTACGTAGACGATACTTTTGCCGTCCTCCCAAACGATAAAGTCTCTGCATTTCTAGATCATCTCAATTCCATCAACAGTAATATTAAATTTACTATGGAACTAGAGGCAAACTATAAATTAGCTTTTCTGGATGTACTCATCCTAAGGAACCCTGACAATACTCTTGGCCATACGGTGTATGGGAAACGTACCCATACAGATAAATACCTTAATGCTTCGTCTCACCACCACCCTAGTCAGTTAGCTACCGTGGGCAAATCTTTGTTTCAGAGAGCACGTAAAATCTATGACGAGAACCACGTGGCTGGAGAGCTTCAGCATGTCAAGCGAGTTCTACAAAGCAATCAGCTGAAGACTCCACACCAACGTCACAAATGTCCTAAACCACCTTCAGTCGACCGGTGCCCTACTACCCTACCCTACATCAACGGGGTCACAGACAGAATTGGTCACATCCTCAGGCGAGCTTCAATCAAAACATATTTCAAGCCGCATAAGAAGATTACCCAATTTTTGAGACCTGTGAAATGCAATATTCCACTCCAGGATGCAGATGTCTACAAGCTCTATTTTGAGTGTGGATTATCATACATTGGGCAAACAAAGAGGAGCATAAAAACACAGGTAAAAGAACACATTGCTGACATGAAACACATAAGGTCGACGAACTCTGCGATCAGTGAACACACGCTGGGTAAACCCAACCACTACATCACATTCGATAACCCACAAATTCTCGCTAAAGGGAATGGTTTCATACCTAGAATGATGCGTGAGGCTATTGAAATCAAAAAAATATCTAAATTTCAATAGAGAAGATGCTTGGCAAGTACCACCTGTTTGGGATCCGATTATTAAAACTATCGAGACCCAAGCCCAGCAAAAACCAACTGCCAGACCTCATGACACTGTGAGCTCTTTCTTCGTGCACCGAAACACAAACCAACTGGACTGCTATTTTTTTTATTATTCCTTCCACCCATTTTAATATTATATAAAATTATTAGAGCTAGGTATGTTTGCTGAAGAGTTTCTTGCGCCGCTTTTTCTCTTCAAGCCATAACATGTTACGAAGGGGTGGTAAATTAAATTAGGCTCGCATAGAGTAAATAATAGAAATAAACAAAATTAAAACTAATAATTAAAATGAACAATATGGCGGTAGACTAAATAAAACTTAAACAATACACGTTGACACCTGACATCTTTGTCTTCCGTGATCATGTCCACTGAAAAGTAGCCGAAACGTCGGAATAACAAAAATCAAATAAATTACCGCGCTTAAAACCGTTAAAGCGTAGTTTTATTACGTTTTAACGGTTTTAAGCGCGGTAATTTATTTTATTTTTATTATACCGACGTTTCATTGACGTTACGTTGACGTAGTTTTATCTTATATATAAAAATGAATTGCTGTTTGTTAGTCTCGCTAAAACTCGAAAACGGCTGGACTGATTTGGCTAATTTTGGTTTTGAATTGGAAATTTGGACTGAGGCAGTACGAAGTTTGCAGGGTCAGCGAGTTATGTATATAACCTCCGAGCCGACGGTCCTTAAAAAAGTACTCTAATGAAATACGGATTATAAGCCTAGCACCAATTCCAATTTCATCAATAAACGCCCAGGGTACTATTCTAAGTACCCCAACTTTAACCATTGCTACTAATTTCAAATTACCACAATTTTATAAAGAGATGTCTCCGAACCTATGTTCGAGATTTTTATTTGTGTACTAGCTTCTGCCCGTGACTTCGTCCGCGTGGAAAGTTTTTTTAACTATCCCACGGGAACTCTTTAATATTTCGGGATCAAAAGTATCCTTATATGTTGACCAGGGATATAAGCTTCCACCATACAAAATTTCATTTAAATCGGTCCAGTCCTTTCGGAGATTAGCCGGTACAAACAGATAAACAAACAAAGAGAAACAAAAAAAATTTTAAAAATCTATATTAGTTCTATTTCAGTTCTTACATCCCCTGACTCGGTTTTTAGCATTTTTTTTCATTGTACAGAAGTTCGACCTCTACAGTTTTATTAGATGTATGTATGACCAGGCAACAGTGCCAACAAAACAAAATAAATTTGTCTTTCTTGACTTAACATCGAACAAGATCGTCGAGTATGAAAATAAATCTTAATTTATTCATGAAATTTTTACGATTTGTGTTGATATGCTTATCAAAAATAGGTATACTATATTTGCTGTTTACATCAAAACTTGATATGGATCTGAGATGAGTGAAAATTATCTTAATTCTAAATTTAAGACCTTTTAATAGATCTTTGGGTTAATAATAGTCCTTATTAACTATTATTATAACCATGATTGTTTCGAATGTTTTAAATAAATAATAATAACATAAAGGTTTCTATTAATTTTAAAAGAGTTTTTTGTTTATTATGGTTATTAAATTAGTTTTTAAGTTTAATTTCATTTTAGATTTTTTGAAGGTAGTTGGAACAAATTGATGATGTAAATGTTTGTTGTTTTAAGTTTAGTGCTTTTGACCCAAAGGCCTACCAAAAGGTAACCTATTTTTGTCCTTTTTCCATCTCCTAGTTCACCTGATACAAGAAAAAAAAATTATATTTGTGAGATTAATGTAAGGTACAATTTTTAAAGTTTTAAGTCTTGGATTTTCGCCATTGAAACCTTTTTTAAGTACTTTGGGCGTATAGTTCTTGAAAGCGTTGCAAAACCTGGGCGTTAGGAGGATAACTCGCGAAAACTTAAGAAAATATTATAACCTATCCGGTCGATGATCATTGTACAAAATTTCCACACATATCGTATATGAGAGATTCAAAATAGTGATTTCTTTATCAAGTATTATACGATTGAATTAAAAATAACAAAACAAACTTAAAAATACTTGTCATATCAGTGATTCCTTGGTAAACTTTGTTAAGGTTCGAAAGAATACTTCTTGCTTCATATTCCGCAAGACTTCATCTGTAAACTTTATAAATTATTTTTCTTCCCGAACTTCGAATAGCTTTTTTTATACTTTTCACATAATTCAATCACTGTTAACATGTTTAAAACAAAAACAAAAGAACTATTACGAAAACCTGTACCTGTGTTTATATCATATTATATGTCGTGCATAATTCAATATGCGAATTCAGAAATATATGTTTTTTGAAAATATATGATTTTGAAATAAGATATCCGAAATCAATATACGGTTTCGATTTGATATGCGGCAAAAACGATATTACTCACTCCTAGTGCATTACGTCAAAGCAGAATGTTTATTTAGAGAATGTTACTAGTAAAAAAAATAGTTCCGTTTTTTTCCGTTTCCGTTGTTAGACAATTTTGTCAAGTTATAATAGTTGACATGCGCGTTTTCTCTGAAGAGGTTTGGCAACACAAAAGCCGTGTCCAATGCGTTTGACGCCGGACGTACATATTGTTTCGGACGTGTCCATCAGCTACGGCTGACGGATGCGTCTCTAGCATCTAGAATTCTAGATAATGATTCTGTACTGAACTGTTCAAATTATCAGACGCAAGTCTCGGATGTAAGCTTGAGCCGTCCTTTAGCGTTCGGATGTTACATAGAAATCTGGATGTTTTCAGTATCTGTTAGTGTCACTTCACTAGAGAAAACGCTCTCTGTCAACTCTTAAAAAGTATTTATTACCAAAAAAAGCACTGAACGTAAAATAAAAGTTAAATTACGAAAATTACTTGTTTTCTGACGATAACATTCCAGTAAACGTCAATACTTCAGTGACGAATAATATAATTTGAGAACCCGTAATATTTTTAGCGTTAACAAACATGAAGACTACTTGTAGGCAAGTCTGCAAGCCGTATACTGTTGCCGAGTTAGCGCGTTCGGTGCTAGACCTAATTCTTTTCGCATCGATTAGCACCCAAAAATATTATTAGATTTATTAAAGTCACATACACTGAAAAGTTATTTTTCAGTGTAATTCCTACGACAAATTCCCTAAATTATCGACAAAAGACAAGCATTTATAATCAAATGTTTTTTAGAAGTTGCAGATGAGCCTTTTATCTAGAGTGTTGTAGACGTTGAAGCCGCGTCCAAAACGAGTTTCCAAGCTTATCAGTCGCCGCTTATAGACGCGATCGATAATGTGTGTAAAGATTAACTGTCTGCTTATTTTTCGCTAAATAGAGTTGTGAAAATAAACATAACAATCTATATTTAAATTTAAACTTATCTCGATAATAATAAAAAGTAAACTCTTAGAACAAAATGCCAAAAATCGTAAATATCCAATATAATATAGTATCTAGTTGTAAAAAAAAAGTATAAGGTGAAAGATGGATGACACCCCTTTAATAAATAGGTCGCTAACTTTTTCTTTTGAAGACGGTGCAAAGTTCTATTGTGCAGTATTCTGTATTAATTTAATTAATGCTAGTTTTAAACGCTCAAAGTATATTTCACAGAAATAGGCTAATACTTTGAAAATGAACTAATCCGCTTTAGTAATTATTTATACTCCTGACACCCAGGTTATTCAACGCTTTCAAGAACTAAACACCCAAAGTACTTAAAAAATGGTTTCAATGGCGAAAACCCAAGACTTTGAAGTTGTACCTTACAGTAATTTCACAAGTATGATATTTTTTCTTGTATCAGGTGAACAAGGAGAAGGAAAGAAGGACAAAAATAGGCCTACCTTTTGGTAGGCCTTTGGGTCAAAAGCACTAAACTTAAAACAACAAACACCCACAACATCGATTTTTTCCAACTACCTTCAAAAATGAAATTCAACTTAAAAAAACTAACTTAATAACCTTAGTAAATAAAAAAATCCTTTATTCCAAAATTTAATTTATTTATCGAATTGATAAAATAGTAATATACTTGGACGTCACTATGTGTTAGTGTCATTATGACATCTTAATGATAACATTAAGATGTCATAATGAAAATGACATCTTAATGTTATCATTAAGATGTCATAATGACGCGGCAAAACTTGTCACTTTGTTTTTTAAATGTCAATGTAATAATACATTGACATTTAAAAAACAAAGTGACAAGTTTTGCCGCGATCCCTCATACCAATCGCAGCTATTTACTTTTCGACACTTTCCGTACGATCTCAACGATAATAATTGTTGATAACGAAACACGATGACGTGTGCTTTGCCGTAAGTGAAAGTAACTTAATAGTGGTAGGAGCAGTTCTTGCAGGCCTTCGATATCGGCCTTATATTCTTAAAGGTGCAGTCTCTCGCGAACCGCGGTTTTGTTCACTCGGCTTTTCTGCAAGTTATTTTCTCTTTTACGATGTGTGGAATTTTTGCTTACATCAACCATCTAACACCAAAAACTCGGCGTGAAATATTGGAATTACTTGTTACTGGATTAAAACGTCTAGAATACCGTGGTTACGATTCAGCAGGTGTAGCCGTGGATGCCGCTGACCAAAAAGACATTGCTGTTGTGAAACGAAGCGGTAAAGTTGCTGCATTAGAAGAACTACTGCAGGAGCGCAGTGGAGAATTGCTAGTAGAAGATTCCGTCGAATCACACTGTGGAATTGCTCACACGCGCTGGGCAACTCACGGAGAGCCAAGTGCTCTTAATTCACATCCTCACCGATCGGGAGAAGATAACGCTTTTGTTGTTATTCACAATGGCATCATCACCAACTTCAAAGAAGTCAAAACATTCCTTGAAAATAAAGGATATGTTTTTGAGTCTCAGACTGATACTGAAGCCATTGCAAAATTGATTCATCATATTTATAGTCAACACAAAGGCTACAGTTTTCAGGAGCTTGTTGAGCAGGTAATTCAACAACTTGAAGGTGCCTTTGCTTTATGTTTTAAATCTCGTCATTTCCCCAATGAGTGTGTTGCCACCCGTCGTGGTAGCCCCTTGCTTGTGGGCATTAAGACCAGACGCCGCCTGTCTAGTGATCATGTGCCAATCATGTACACCAATAATAAGGCCACAAGGGGTGTGGTTCCCTCTGTACCTCGAGTTAATAGCCATGCTCAGTTTCAACCAGAAGAGGAGCGTGAAGTGGAATACTTCTTTGCATCAGATGCATCAGCAGTAATTGAACATACAAACAGAGTACTTTACTTTGAAGATGATGATGTTGCTCACATTAAAGATGGAGTTCTCAGTATCCATCGTTTATCTGGCAGTAGCAATGACCCTCATGAAAGGGAAATATTCACTTTGAAATTGGAACTGCAACAAATCATGAAAGGTAATTATGAATGTTTCATGCAAAAAGAAATATTTGAGCAGCCTGAGTCTATCGTCAATACAATGAGAGGTCGCCTTAACTTCGCTAATGGAACTGTCACCCTTGGTGGTATCAAGGATTATATCCCAGAAATCAAGCGCTGTAGGAGGTTAATGTTGATTGGATGTGGTACCAGCTATCACAGTGCTGTGGCGACTCGGCAGTTACTTGAAGAGTTAACTGAGCTTCCTGTAATGGTGGAATTGGCATCAGACTTTTTGGACCGCAATACACCTGTATTTAGGGATGATGTTTGCTTCTTTATTTCCCAATCTGGAGAGACAGCTGATACACTTATGGCTCTTAGATATTGCAAGCGTCATGGTGCCTTGATTGTGGGTATAACAAACACAGTAGGTAGCTCTATCTGTCGAGAATCACACTGTGGTGTCCACATTAATGCAGGGCCTGAAATTGGTGTCGCTTCTACAAAAGCTTACACATCTCAGTTTGTCTCTCTAGTTATGTTTGCCTTAGTCATCAGTGAAGATAGAATTTCTCTTCAAAAAAGACGTGCTGACATTATCGAAGGGTTGCATAGGCTAGACTCCTTGATTCGTCAAGTGTTGGCATTAGATGATCAAGTGAAGGCCCTTGCTAAAGATCTTTATAATCAACGTTCATTGTTGATCATGGGTCGTGGATATAACTTTGCAACATGCTTAGAAGGTGCTCTCAAAGTAAAAGAATTGACATACATGCATAGCGAAGGCATTATGGCAGGTGAATTGAAACACGGCCCTTTGGCACTTATTGATGATACAATGCCAGTAATGATGATTATAATGAGAGATCCAGTTTACACTAAATGCATGAATGCATTGCAACAAGTGACTGCACGTCAAGGTCGTCCCATTGTCATATGTGAAGAGGGTGATAATGAAACAATAAGTCTTGCATCAAGATCACTCCAAATACCTAAAACAGTTGATTGCTTGCAAGGTGTCCTCACAGTCATTCCTATGCAGCTACTCGCATACCATATTGCAGTTTTACGAGGCTGCAATGTTGATTGTCCACGCAATCTTGCTAAATCTGTTACTGTGGAATAATAATCTATTCATTTTAACATTGGTATATAATCTTTCACTAATGTGCACCACCATGAAAGAAAAATACTAGGGATGAAAATTGCCCAATCAAAATGTAAATCTGAAAAAATCCTAAATCCTACACAAGTAATGGGTCCCACAAGACACTTTCTCTTTGCTTTTTACTATTTTAGACAACTTTAACCTAAAAAAAGTCTTTTATGCGGCAGAAATTTGTTAAAATACCATAATTAGAATTTGGTCACATACTTTGTTAGCCTTTACCCCAGTGTGTATCTTAATCATTGTAATGAATTAACCTTTGGTCCAAATTTAATATATACCACTTCCTTAGGTGATAGATCTTATTAATTCTGTCAAGCAGTACTCTGGTTAAGCTATTGCTTTGACACTGTAAAATTGAAAACAAAACAGTTATTAAATACTATTCCTTTTTTATACTATTCTGTTTTGGTCTGAATAAATAAGTTTTAAATAGTAAAATGATATAAAAGGGAAGTATTTGTGGCGCCGTCTAGTTTTATATTTATACAAGGCGATTTGTATTCCTAATATTCGTCCATGGTATCATATGGAATATTTTGTATGTAATGCATAACATCTAAAAAACATGGATTTATACTATACATAAACTTCTGCATACAAATGGAAGATAATAATATATTATTTTGTATGTAGCATGTGGGTAATAAGGCATGTTTCTAAAGAAAACAAACATTAAAAAATTCACAAATAACAAAATATTAACATAATAACTATGTTGCCTTGCGAGATATTTTTTCATGTTAACGAAGTGGAATTATGTAGTATATTACAAAATGATTCCTGTTTTCTATGTTCCATGATTTTAAATTTTTATTTTAACATTCCTAATAATGCAATATCCAAAATGTTCCACAGAATTTTATTGACATTCCAACATACTGCTGCCATGGTTATAAGAAATTATGCCATTTTTAAATACCATTATTATTCCAAGTCTGGTATGGTTCATTGAGATTATTTTATGAGAGGTAAACTTTTTATCACGAGTTTTTTATATTTTGTCTAGCGAAAATTAATGAGAATATGTAAATTTAATACATGATTACGAAATGATCCTTAAATCATAGAGTAGTTCCATCTCATTGTGCATTTTGATCAGATAATTTCTTTATTCTATGTCGAATGTAGTAGCTGATTTACATTAATCCAGCTACTGACTATAATTTCCAACGTAGCCAATGCTGGCTTCATATTGGCGTCGTGTTAATGGCTACTGGCTTCATGTAAATGGCAAAGTCAGTTTTCGGCGGGTGCCTGCACTGGCTTCGTTTGAAGTAGCGTAGCTGGATCAATGTAAATCGGCTTTCATACGCGTCTTACACTAACCTTTAAATAAAGTAAGTAGGTACGATTTGTCTATAGAATAAGGAAACCCGCAACTGTTTCCGAAAACTATCACAAGAAGATAATAAGTGTACAAAATTACCCATGCTCATTATCTTCATTGGTTAGTGAATCACGACTGAGATAGAGTTTAATTCCGATATCTTGTTTGTCATAAGACGAATATCGGGTACAATATTAAAACTATTTTTAGAACTAATAGTTTCTTACGAATAAATACCGAAAATTAAAAATTTGAAATATGATTCAAGTATCTTAATCTGTCGTCATTTAGAATAACTAAATAATCCAGACAGTTTAACATAATCGTTTCGGTAGAAGTTATCATACTAGCCAGTCTTCATATTGCCCGTCTATGCTCTTTTACGCGTTTACTGATTAAAAATCGAAAATTTTATTGGAATTTGTAAAAAGTACCTACGACATGAGCGATATTTTTCACCGATACCTTAATTTATCAAAGGGTATTTTACCTATTATCGATATTAATAATTGATTATTTCAAATGTGCCGATTCGATAAGATTGGTCGGGTTAAAAAACATATAATTGCAATTATCTGATCAAGTTTAATTGCAATATTTCATTTTTATGTTAAATTTATTATATTGATCGATACACTTTCTTTGCATCACAATTTTGCATTATATATGTATAGTGTACACTTTTCTGGATGAATCCTTGTGTAGAATCATAATATATGTAGTGTAAAATATCTTTGTAAATATAGTTATCGTATCTGATACAAATTAACGGGTGTATAACTTGAACAAAAATAGCTCTTATCTTCGTATTTCTTTTTTGAATACCTCACCTATCAAACTAGTGTCGCATGCTGCGTATGTTCAAGTTATACGTCGAGTTATATAACGTATATTCTCAACATGTAAAAGGGTAGTGTTTTTTTTCAAGATTATATTCCTTGGTGCGAAATAATTGCTTATAAAGCTTCGGGGATCTAAATCTGAGAATAAATTAGCTCTTAAGATTGTATATATTATACACAGACTTTTTATAAATTGTATATATGTAGTGTGTTTGAGGGTATTTTTCGACGTGAGTAATGGATCGAGTATTTAGAATTTTTAATGTGTACGTCTGAAAATCGTGGGACAAATACAAAATCGGGAGATCCTTGTGTTTGCGACTACACTAGAAATATTCGACAAAACCCAATAAAGTATGAAATGAATAACAAAACTATTATTACTACGAAATATAGTAATATCAACATAAAATTTTAATAAAACATTAAATAGTAACAATTTCCGGTTATGTAGTTTCGTATTTGTTACAATGAAAAGGAAAATTAAAGTATTTGGACAAAAGGAAATAGCGATAAAAATAAGCTTTTTTGATAACAAGTGATTAAGTTATCGTATCAGCAGATTAAATAGGACCGTTAATAACATATAGTTGTTTGTGTAACAAAAATTAGATTATTTTCTATAACATACAATAAGGACTAATGGTCTTATTCATGTTGAATAAGAGTAAGTTTGTAGGTTTCTATAAGAACCTTTAGTGGACCTGTTTGCCTATAAGAAAACATAAAATATAAAAACCTAAAAGAAAAAAGCCTACAATCTAACTCTTAACTCAATATGAATAAAATTGTAAGCAGTTTGTGAGATTTAATAGGTTGTTTAATGGCCCCTGCCTATCTTACTAACCATTTATTTGCCTAATCATCGGTTAAAATTTGACATAAGCTCCATACAAGTAGGTAATGTCAAAATTCAACTGATGGTAAGGCAGGTGAATGAGTAGTAAGATATAAGAACCGGCCGTAAGTAATGTGGAATGCCCCTTTTATATTTTGTAATATATGGCCGGCCTTTGATATTCTTTCTTACATTAAGTCAATATGAAGTTTATAGGTGCTGATTGTTTAAAGTGGTATAGTTATTGGATATACGGTTATAAATGCAATTTAATTTGTTGTTTATAAAAGATAATCACTCCGCCGAACATCTGTTGAAATATTATGTATTTCACGAACAACTTGCCTCTGAACTTCGCGCTTTTTGGGTATCAAAAAGTAAATTCATGCACAGTCTGTTTGTCTGTATTCCTAAAGTGCTAAGATACCTACGAACTGTGTGGAATGTCGTCCTTCGCTCGATATAGCAGACAAAAAGTGTAGACATTCTCTACTAATGTGTAGCTAAGTGATATTTCCAAGTTGCAATTTATAATATTTTAATCTTTATTCATTCGAGCCGCATACTTTTTATTTATATGTTTTAAATTATATTTATGAGTATGTATGTGGGTACTAGCAAGCCAGCACTGTTACTGCAATTCTATAATACTATATTTTAGCCATAAAATTCCTTTACGTGAAAGATTCTCGTTTATTAGTTGTTACGACCTAATTACTAGTCAAAATTTAACAATTAGGTTTGTAAGAAAAACAGGAAAACTAACGTAACACGCAATTCAAAAATGTTAACTGGTTCCTGCTGTACCTACGCATATCATATGTAGATTCAATATTTGTTTTGAAACTGTTAAATAATGATGCTGAATGTGATAATTTAGTTGTGTAATTGAACGGTTCGTCCGTTTAAACTTTCATCACTTTATAAATTGAATATGTTCATATATTATTTACAATTGTTTAGTTATAAAATGCAATATTGAAAAAGATCTGTCGAACAGAAGTTTGCCCTTAAAACTAGAATTATATTTTTCTATTTACTTTTTTTCTATAAATACATAAGTTTTTAATGTATTTTTTGTTTCATTTTATTTAAATCACACTTTAAATTTTATATTTATTTATTTATAAATTGTTCAAGGAAGATGGAATGAACGTGGAGCAGTGTAAGTCTCATATTTTGGCTGTGTTAACCCAACAAAGCCCTTTTATGCGACGGCTTTCAAATCAACAAACTCTTGAAATTTTATCTAGAGGGCAAAGTTTATGTGCATAGTTAATATTATATACAGAAATATATGTGTCGCTTTGTAAATAGGTGCTAAGGTTATTCTAAATGAAAATTGTTGAAAGACTACCAGGAATTCGACTGTGCGACCTTCAATCTATTAGGTAAACTTGTTAAGTTGGTTGGAGTCTACATATTTGAATATTTAAATAACAAACTGTGAGTTTATCATGTGCTTTTTAGATAAATAGTTTTAATTTAATTGTCATCATGTCATATATAAGTCGCGGTAGCGTAATGGCTAGCGCACGCGTCCCAGACTCAGAGGGCGCGGGTTCGATCCTGGCCGGAACGCATGCACCACTTAGTCAGTTTTCTCATCTAATGTGCATATTATTACAATTACCACGTGCTAACAACGGTGAAGGAAAACATCGTGATGCAACTTTACACATCGAGATAACCGATGTGTCAAACCTGCCAAGCCGCCTTGGTCAAGCGTGGCGGGTATACTGTCCGTTCCCCCTATAATGGAAGGCCCGAGCCTAGCAGTAGGATATTTATGGGCTGATATTATTATTATCATATATAAATGTTTTAATATTTAAAAAAGCAAATAAATGGAATGTTAAGTTGCGCATATAATTTGTAGTAATGCTTATTATAGCTGCACAATAGACTTTTACAAAAAGCTAGTTATCGCGCCGTCTGTTACGCCTAATCTAAACCGTCCAATAAGTTTAGCGTAGAATGTAAGATTAATTGCTATTATTTACGTAAAATTATAATTTTTAAGGTCCCATACTCAAATGGAAACACAGCGAGACCCTACACTGTGCGTAACCGACAGGCACTTGGTAGCTTTAACTCATGTATTTAATTTGTAAGTATAACGAGCCCCATTTATGAAAAATTAGGGAGATTTAAGAAGAACCCACACTGATTATTTTTATAATAATATAGTGTACTTAGGATATGCCCGCGACTTCGTCCACGCTTGATTTCAAATTCCCGCGGGATTCCCGGGACACAAGATAACAAAACATTTAAAAAAGAATCTAAGATCGTTTTAGTGAAAACTGTCGGAACAAGCTAATTTTTATGCACCGAACAACTAAAAACCACTCCTATATAATCAAGTCCAGTTATATTTTTTTTAAATAGCTTCAATATACAGACACGGCATGTTTAGAATTTTATAATATTATAGATTATCACAGCAGTGTGGCTTCTGCTTCTTCAAGTATGGAATATTTAGCATGTTATTCCCCTTATAATATATTTGTAGATGAATTCTAAAAAAGCAAAATCTACACTACCCGATGTCGTGAGGTATTGTTATTTTATCGTAAATTAATTGAAATTTAATCTTTACTGATAAATGCTTTGATCAAAGCAGTTCTTCGTATTCGCGGCAATCTAGCGTAAATAGTGATAATAGTCCCAAGATCCACGATAAGATTGATTAGAAATAACATGAAAACAATTATAGCGGAAGCAGGGATTTGGAAAGATATCTTTGTGGAAGGCGCAAAATGCCTGCTATAAATGGTTTCTGGTTTGCCAGTTAGAATGGCGTTTATTCGATTGGCATGTTCATTAATTTCATTATCAAACGCACCGGACTGACCGGACCCATGAGCGGATGACCTTGGGAACCTAGATTAATTCACCGCGCGTTTTGGTAAATGTCAAGTAGGTATTTAACCACGTGTCCACTGCAAGTGTAAATTAAGTTACCGACAACTGATTTTAATTTAATATTTTATTGGAAACTGTGACCTGCGAACTCTTCAGCACTTCTCTTGTTGCAGACTGATTGAGAATTCTCTGCAGCTTCATTAAATTGCGAAAAAAATGCATTGCTTTTATTTCATCAGTGTTCAATCTTGGAAATGAATTGTATTGTATAGATATATGTATAAGGATATCGTGTTTTGAGTAACGGAGATGAATATGGGAAATATTTAATTTTAACCCAGACATAGATACTTTTTTGTAAGGGTTATTCAAATATCTTACTTTTTACATATAAAGTTAATTAGACTTTTCATGTTGGGACTTAACTTAAAATGCTGTATTCTAGTAAGTAATGTTATCGTAAGTATATTATAACCGTCAAAATATTAAATAATCTGTAGATAAGTGCAGATTTTGAAAAGACTTGATTATGCTTTTTGCAAGGTGTGTTGGTGTTTAATCAAAGATTACTTTCAGAAATTATAATTATAAGTTTTAAGGGAATTACCCTACTAAATATATAAGATGCAGTACAATTAGACGTAGATTGTAGAATATTTGTGATCCTTCAATGACCTCTGTGAAAGGAGGGGGTGTAATGTTTATTTATTTAGATTTACGGCTTGGCAGCTAGGTCTTTAAGCCAGATCTTAGATAACAATGTAGCTTCTTCATTTTCTTAAGCCTATGTGTAGCACAACTGAACTGTAGATCAGCTGGTGCCATTCAACGGAGTTCTTGTGAGAACTCAAAAGGCCACATTTTACTTTACAGTTCACATTTCTCACAAAACACATAATTACTATTCAAAAACTATCAATATCCTACAACTATTGCTCATTTTAGAGTAATTTTACACATTTTTAGAAAATAATATTGCACAGCACAACATCTCCTTTCAGTTCTCGCCAAAAACTCCTCAGGGGGTGTAATGCTGCATGCCGTTGTTGTAGTGCAGGCGGCGCGCGGTAGGGTTGCCACAATAGAGCTTTCGGAGCTAGATCTAGCGCAGTTGATACTAGGGATGCACCTGAAGTAATGTTGTAGTTCTTGACTGTGGCCAAATGCGTCTTATTAATAGGGTTAATAATAACGCCGTTAACGATAACCTACATTAGTATATATATATGTTATCTATCAATATTTAACGTCATTAACAATTAATAACCATAAAGCATTAAACCCATCGCTACATCTGCGTGCAATGGTCAATAATTATAACATTATCCCAGGTGACGCTGTAGCATTAAGGTAATTTAACTTTCATTTTTACTACATAACTCCCAGTGCCAAATCTAACACTTTCTATGATAGATAAAAATCTAAGTACTTAATTTCTATATTTTACATGGAATGTATAAATGGCTTAAAAGCTGCTTGTCATGTTTCAGCTGCTCATTATATTCTTACGGTCTTATTCGTTTTGAGTTAGAATAAGTTTAAAGGCTTCTTTATAGTTCTTGAAGAAGCCTTCAAACTTACTCTAACTTAATATGAATAAGTTGATTTTAGGGTTTCGTAGCTAAATGACAAAAACATTACCTAATTTTTCATTGCCTCTATGAAATCCTTTAATTTGCCTGGCACAGCACGCACTAGGTAGCTCGGTTTTTATTTTATTTTAACCATTTAGCGGAATCTAGCGCTCAAGGCGTATACGGGTGGCAGACCTGGCGTGGTGGCGTGTCGCGGTGCGCGCACGCTGTTGCGCAGACACCTCACACACCTCTCTCTGTTTCACAACCCGACCCACTTGACGGTCACCGCTACACATAGGTGCACACCCCCGCCAAAGCCACCAACTCTCAGAAAACATTGAGCATGCCGCGCCGGCAAAACACATTGAAATTCTGCTGTTAGGCAACGCTTACAACAATCCTTCAATATGATAGACAATGCTTGCGAAACAGTAACTTTCAAAATAATAACCAAGGAATAAGAGCTTATTACGCAAAATACAATAATGTTTCGATATATTTACAGAAATGAAAACTTACCAGATCTTATTCTGGAATAGATAGATAGATAGACAACACTTTATTATACACCAATACAAAAATGAACTTAAAGTGCAAGTGGAATAGTGCACTGTTCAATAGAGTAATCCTAGTCAGTATTAAATAAAACTTTACTCAGAATAAGGTTTGCTGAAGAACATGGTTTGAAGTTGAAAATAAATTATAATTAACTTGAAGTATTTAGCTTTTCAGTTAAAAATAAAAAACAAGTTATAAATAAGCGTCACTTAAAATGAATTGAAGTTACGTAAGCGTAGATGATAGCTCAATAGGTATCAACTCTTTTTAAATCAATTGGAGAGTTTTTGGCGGAAATTCGTAATGATGTTTTCCAGTTTCATTTAATAAAATAGTTGTAGAATGTTTATTGTTTATAAGCAAGAATTCGTGTTAGTAACCGTTTAGTAAACTGTGCAGGTGCGTGCTGCTTCAAGAACTCTAGTTAGCGACAGTCAGACCTATAGTTTAGCTTATATGTTTGTTTCTATTATATCCATACATCCGCCTTGTGCCTATTTGCTTGAAGATTATTTTAAAACAAACATGAATATTTGGCACTAGTTAGGTATGCAAATCGTTTAAAGCCACATTTAGAAGGTAGATGTCATTCGACGAAAAAGTCTTCGAATGCAACTATATAAAAATGATGTGTTCAAAAAGGCATGCACGGAATACAGTTTGAGCGATTTGACCCTTCTTCATTTAAAATCTCGCTACCTACTAGCGAATAAGTAAACTGAAATACATAATTGTTAATAACCATATACTTAGTCTGGCCATAAATACTGTTACAATTAAAAAGAAACAAAATATTACATTTGAATTTGGAATCTGTCATTTTATATGATTGTTCATTGTGTTTTCTCATTTTCAAAATGGAGTGGGGCGATAAAGAGAACCGAATCGCTATGATTGCATTACGCAAAATAGGTATGGAGCCAAATGTAATTTTTAAAACTCTCCATACGCTTGGTATTAGTCAAATGTTTGTGTACCGGGCTATTAATAGGTACAATGAGACCTCCTCTGTTTGTGACAGAAAAAGATCTGGCCGTACACGTAGTGTTCGTGCGAAAAGGGTGGTCAAAGCAGTAAGGGAAAGAATTTGAAGAAATCCTGTCCGAAAGTAAAAGATTTTATCTCGGGAGATGAAGATATCTGCTAGAACCATGCGGCGTATTTTAAAAGATGACTTAGGACTTGCAGCCTATAAGAGACGCATTGGTCATTTCTTAACTCATAATTTAAAAAAGAATAGGGTGGTAAAATCGAAACAACTACTGAAGCGGTACGCAAAGGGAGGTCACAAAAAAGCTTTGTTTACGCATGAGAAAATTTTTACAATTGAGCAACATTTTAACAAAAATGACCGTATTTATGCTCAAAGCTCTAAGGAAGCTTCTCAATTAGTCGACAAAGTGCGGCGTGGGCGTTATCCGTCTTCAGTGATGGTTTGGTGGGGTGTTAGCTATGAAGGAGTGACTGAGCCATATTTTTGTGAAAAAGGTATCAAAAGATCGGCACAAGTGTATCAAGATACCATTCTTGAGAAGGTAGTTAAGCCCCTTAAGAACACCATGTTCAATAACCAAGAATGGTCCTTCCAGCAAGACTCGGCGCCGGGTCATAAAGCTCGGTCCACGCAGTCTTAGTTGAAAACGAACGTTTTGGACTTCATCAGAGCTGAAGACTGGCCGTCGTCTAGTCCCGATCTTAATCCGCTGGATTATGATTTATGGTCAGTTTTAGAGAGTACGGCTTGCTCTAAACGCCATGATAATTTGGAGTCTCTAAAACAATCCATACGATTGGCAGTGAAGAATTTTCCATTTTGTTACAATATTTATGGCTAGACTAGGTATATCCCATTGATATATCCCTCTGTCCAGTGCACAGGCTCATATTATTTGTCCAGATGTCTGAAGGTTATTGTTGTACCGATTAACATTTTTTTGACCGAGCGGTCAGTATGTGAAATATTATATAGATACACTAGCTGTGCCCGAGATGTCGTTCGCGTGTATTTACACATTTTTATTTTGAACAGACAGACAAACAGACACTTCAATTTTATTTATCTGTATAGATAAAAACGAATAGAACGAATAGCTTGTAATTTTTTGTGTTCTACAAACACAAGAGAAAATGAAATTGTGACAAAGAAAGTTCTAAGTATTACAGTTCCTACTGAATACTAATATGTATTATTATATAACAAATAGTAAGAAAGTTTCTAACTGCAACAACAATGCTCTTGATAAATAATAGAAAAATAGTAAACTCGTTGCTTGTATAACCTAAATTTATTGAATACTGTAGCCGTTCTTCTTTCGCGCGGGTCTTCTATTTCTCAACCCGAAACTTACACGAAAATTTAATTTACATAAATATCCTGTTTTTATCACTAAAATTTTCAATATCCTTTCAGCCTTTTCAGGTCTTATTCGGGACAAACTTTCAGACATAAAAACGAAGACTAAAAACGGTCATTTATGATTAGTTAGGTATAAGTAGTATAAAATAGAATTTAAATGGAAATAAAACTAATTACAGAACTGCTGTATTAATTTAATAATTTCTTTATGTAAAGTTGCAAAATATGTGATGTCACACTAGGGAGGACATTAGGGTTTATATTATTGTAATCTTTACTATACATGTATTTTCATATATATACGAGTGTTGCTCGGAATTTCTAGCAGATGTTTGAAATACATGACTGTGACAGCGAACACAGAGTACATTGTAATATGTTAGGTCGCGCTACACTATATATAGGTAAAGACGGCACTTATATAATACAATGATACCGTGATAAATTTTTAAAATTACTTTTCTATTACCACGGAAGAACATGAAATTACTAATTAAATTATTAAAAATATAGATTAAATTAATTAATTAAATCAATATCAAGTACCTATGTAGATAGTTTCCGTATGTAGTCTCTGATTAAAATTAAAAAAAATAGATTTGTATTAAGCACACATTGTATATTTTTACGTTCACACATATCTCATCCATATAAATAGGGATATGAGCTCAAAGTCCGTATAAGTATGGCGATATAAGCCCATGTTACGATTTGAGTATGGTTTGGCTGGTAGCCTGCCTCCGGGCACTGACCCCCGTAACCGAGATGAGCCGCCTGAACCATTTTGGATTTAATTTTATTTTGCATAACCATATATAAAAATATATACAATTGAAGTGTCTTTCTGTTATTTTAAAATACATGCCGATATTTTAGCGATAACTACTATATATTTATACTACTTTAAAAGTCTATTTAATAAAAGACTTAGAATATAATATTATAGAAAACTAAAAGTTAATTTTAAAAATAAATAAACTAAACTATACTATAAATAAAGCTATACTTACAAAATAATATAGATCTATAAAAAAAATTGACTCCAAATCGCTGTCGGCGGGGAGCGTGCCCAAAATGCTCACCGCATTTCCGCGTTTGGTGGCAACGCTAATTCGTTGCCTTAGGTGCAAGCCAGCCTTTTTAAGGTCACGCGAGACCTCAATTAGACGCGTTTAGAGGTCTCTATAGAGGTGATGAGCTCCAGGCCCCCACGGACCCAGGGTCTCGACCCCGAAAGCCACAAATATGTACCCACTACCTATGGACACATATTTGCGACATTTCAGGGCTTCCCGGTGTGCAGCAGCAGCCCCGGCTGTCACGGCTGTGTCTGGAAGATGGGACGCCGCCAAAGTATCGACACAAGTTGCGTCCCATACTAGGGGGCGTCCCATCTTCCATGGCACCAACGACATTCCGTCTGGTCTCTTACCATCATCGCGGCACAGCCCAGTTGGTTCAAGAACAGCTGGTGCCCCAGCGGTGACAAGAGGCCGACGGATAATGTCATTAGGTGTAGCATGCCGTGACATTCTGCCAGCGCTCCTTGGGCATGACATGCCATGGTGGCCTAACTTATCAACTCTATTTCCGCACCGACATCGATGTGGCACCACAACACCTGCCCCCAAACGAATGCAGGCAGCAATCCTGAATGTAGTGTCATCCAAGAGAGTGCCTAGATTCGCCGAGCGCAGAGCTTGGAGCCACAAACCTGACTCCCATTTAGAGACAGCTAAAAGACGGGCTCGGTCAGTTTCGCCAATACAGGAAGACAAAGGGTTCTCATGTATTAGCTTGCTGAGCGGCCCGTCCCATAGCTTCTACGATTTCGGATCCACGGGTAAATTTTTCGTTGGGCAAGCCAAGGATCAAGCATTTCTGGCCTCAGTTAAGTATGGGATCTCAAAGTCACTAAGCTACAGATTTAATATTTGTCCTATGAGGTCCACAGTACTATAAACTGAGGACAGAAAGGCAGGTAGTGCTATGTCGGAAATTTTGCGTACACCCAAGCCTCCTAAGCGTATTGGTAAAGATACTTGGGTCCACCATCGATCTTTCAAAGGTATGTTTATAATGGAGGTTAAAGTTTGTCGAATAATGTTGTCTAGATTGTATAAAATATTTGGATGTCTCTAAAGTGGAGAGCACCGCAAAATGTACGTGAAATTTGGAGTAAACAGGCAATACCGAATAATACAATAGGCACTATGTGCGCTTATTTCTTTTAATTTTTTTATTTTTAACTGAAAATTTTGTATTTTATCGTCAACGAAATAAGAAAAAGATTCATCGAAGATAGGAAGGCGAACCCAAGGAGGCTTAGATTATCGTTCTTTACTAATTTTAAATTTGGAGCCAGATCTTGAAAATAGGAAATAATGTTTTTGTCATTTTCAGTAGCATTTGGTATAAAAAGTTTACATTTGGAATAATTCAAAGTCAGACCTATTTTGCCAAACTCACTTATAAAATATTTACCTAATGTAATTGTAAATTTTTGGAAAATGGTTTTTAATTTCGGCCAGCAGAGTGCACCTATTGACCGAATTAAATGCATTTTTGACATCCACCTTAAGGATGGCTTCACAAACATTACTGGTGACGAATGTTCTCAGCGCGTGTACCGCCGCTTCGCAACCATCTTTGGTTCCAACACCTAATTGGTTTGAAGGAAAGTAGCTGGAGCTTTGGTCTTTTATGGCTCGACAGCATACTTTGGGTGCGAGGCGCCGGTACGTGGTGCCAACTGCTATGGGACGGATACCGCCATCTTTATTTTAAATTTTAATTTATTAAAATTTATTTTAATAATTATTAAACCATTAAGATAGTTGGAAATATTTTGAATGTGACGTCACGAAATTTAGGACTCTCCCACCCCTTATCACACTTCGTTGACCCTTGTTTGGCTTACAGACCGCAGGCGCAGGTTATCCCATTGCTCTTGCTTACGAAATTAATTTTTACTTAATAGTAAAGTAACATTACTAAATTAATAATTTAAGCAATAAAATATAGGTAAACATGGCAGACGTTGTCCTGCCCTGAAAAAATTAAAAATTCTAGAACCCGATTCTAGTGCCACCTATGGGTTCCAGTTGTGGAAGAAAGGGTAGGACTTAGAGTATGGCGCCATCTATTTGATGCTTATGTAACTTACTTGACAGCAGAACTAATAATTACCGCCATCTCGGTTTAAAAAAATTGCAATATTATTTTATTAATTATAAATTAAAATGATACCTATCCTACCTCTTAAGTTGGAATAAATACAGCAAAATGAAAAAAAAATCAAAATCGGTTGAGTAGTTTTGGAGTTCATCGCGGTCAAACACTGACGGAATTTATATATATATATATATATATACATATATATAGACAGATTATGATGATGAGATAGATTATATCACAGATGATTAGGAACCTTCTATATTTGATCAACTAATAAATAATAAATAAAGCTGTTTCAAAACTATTTTCTATTTAATATTCCAATTATAACATGAATAAGCATTTTAAATATTAGACTTAAATTGCACAAACTTAAAGATAATTGTATTATGTTCCTTGATAATCAAAAGTTTTGTTACTAATTAACATAGCTTTTATGGATATACGCTTCGCTTAGGCAATATGATTATGATAGATCAGGGTTAACTTGGCCTTAATTTAAAACAATTTTCGAAAAACTGGTCAAATTTTAAGAATCGAGTCCATCAAGTAATGAGGTAGAACGTTAAATCTTAATTTACGTAACCAGTACTTGTTTGACGGCTAAACAGAACTTGCCTGCGCTTAAGTGGTTGCAGCAAAAACATGGCAATGATAAATTGCATTATTCTTGCGTCAAAAAAGGCGTAGGCTTTGTCTCAGTCATCACTCAGTGTGTTTTGTCGATTCCTGTTTTATTATTACTTGAAACTGGAGTAAAACAGGATAAAACTGCGTAATGGCGTAAAATAAACTTAAGTGGTTATCGACGTCAAAGAATAATAATTAAAAAGGTATAAAATACACCCGAGAACACGTTGAAAGATGTAAAACAGAAACATTCTAAAGTAGATTTGTGTTACGTATATAGACAAAAACGCATTGTGTTCAAGAATAGTTTCAAGTGTGCATGTATGAAAGTACGTATGTATGCAAATTCTAACCAATATGAATCTACGCATTGTACTTAGTTTTTAACAGCATCTCAGCACAACTAATCTGTTGACCTACCTTGTCAACAGTGTGTAAATTATGAGAAAACAAAAAAGTAAAGTCTGGGAAAATATTTCATTCTCCTTACTTTTTTCTTCTGTGTCAAATCCCTATTATAATATTATAAATGCGAAAGTGACTCTGTCTTTCTGTCCGATACTTTTTATCCCGAAAAATGAGATAGTTACCGGGATAAAAATTTATTTGTCTGTTTGTTTGTTATGCTTTTACAGAAAACTACTGGACCGATTTGGCTGAAAATCGGTATATATGTCATTTTAAAACCGAGGGTCGACAAGGGATACTTTTCATCCCGGATAATGGGATAAGTTTTGGGATAGATTTATGTAAACGTTATCCCAGAAAGTAGGATAGGTTTTTTGGTCGATGTGGCCGATTTGGTCGATTTGGCCGAATTGGTCGATTTGCCTGATTTGGCCGATTTCGTCGAATTAGTCGTTTTCGTCGTTTTCGTCGAATTGGTAGACTTCGTCGATTTAGTCTAACTGGTCGATTTCGTCGAATTGGTCGATTTGGTTGATCTGGTCGATTTCTTCGAATTGGCCGATTTCGTCGAATTGGTCGATTTCGAATTCGTCGATTTGGTCGAATTGGTCGATTTCGTCGCATTGTTCGATTTCGTCGATCCGGTCGATTTGATCGATATGGTCTTTTTGGTTTGGTTAGTTTTAATACATAGAAAATGGGCATAGATACTTTTCATCCAGGGATGGGAGAGTTTGCGATATAAAATGAAGTGAATCTTTCGGGGCAAATAGCACTAACTAAAAAATTTAATAAAATGTAACTTCTTTAAACAAGAAGCATGCACTGGAGGTTGACCCGCGGCAAAGCCGCGGGGTAAACTCTACTTGAAATTATATAAATGTGAAATAAGTCTACGATTACGAATTTTTAATAGTAGTAACCTCACTGGTAGTAACAAAATGTGAAGATGTATTTCGAGGGTCATAAGCTAAAACTACAATGTAAGGAATACCATATTCTACTATTTTTACCTGGTTCAATAAAAACATAATTATAATCTTTAGTCAATAATATGTCTATTGTTATGCGTAAATATAACAAATTTGATAAATGTATAATCAACATTATTATTGATAACAAGAGGTTTATTGGATTATGCTACAATCCGTGTTTTAATACTTCGTCAATCTTGAATTTTATCGATGCAGATGGTTCACCGTTGTAAACAACGGAACAAGAGTAAACTATAAAAAATATAATATTACATTTAGGTAATAATGAGGATAAATTTAAGTAAATATAAAATGAGTATATTATAAAATTATTAAAAACATTTAATGAAAACAATATAGACGGAGTATGTTTTGATCTAGGCGAAATATGATCAAGATGAGATATTTACACAATCATTCAGGCATTTAGGAATGACTGAATGTTTATGTATTTATTCTAGGTATATATAATAAGTAATATTTTCAATTAAAATGTACCTATAACAAAATCGTAGTTTTTAGTCTCAGACCAATGAATAGTATAAAATTTAGTTTGTTACTCGTACTTTACAGTTTTGTGCAACTGGTCGCACAAACAGTAAAAAAGGAAGAAATAAAAAAGGCATCAAGTGGTGTCAGTGGCCCCAAGTGCCCATGACGGACCGCGCAGTCACAGCGAAATTCCACGTTTCATATGACGCATTCAGAATAATAATTGTTTAGATAAATGACCCAGAACAATATCTGGTTGCTTTACCTGCCTACAGTTTTATAACAGTATTTGTGCAGGTGACCACTTTTAAGCATTCTTAATCAATAACAATTAAAAACCCGCAAGACACTGTACGGGCAAAAGTTATCATTTTGACAAACGCCAGATTGATTTACGTTGTAAAACCACGCGCCATTATAGCGTAAATCGATATAATTGTTATGTATCGTTTATTTTAAAATATAAGAGTTAGAAAAATAATTATAGTCATTGTTACCACTACCCTAGCATTAAATCTGTTATATTCGATTCATCCTCTCGGAACATGGGATGCGGTTAGAGTCATACTTTTCTTATTCATGTCATATGGTCTTCCAGCATTGCTTTTGCAAGATGGTTGGCACTTATTAATATACCTATCATCCCTTTCTATATCAAATTAGCATTTCTTGGGCCTACCCGTCTTACCAAGGCCAGTCGGATAAATTACCGGTTTCTGTAAAACGTGTTCGTACCATCGTACGTGACTTTCCTGCAGCTTATCTGTTATGCCATGAACATGAGTGCTACCGGAGCTACAGGAGTTTATAATACTGTCGGTGCTTTCGCGTAACTCCATACATCCCCGGCGCAACATATTCATAGATCCCTTGCTCATACAAAATGATTGTTCTGATGAAAAAAGTTATGGTATAATATATAACATTCGTAAAATAAACTTATCATAAGTGAAACGTATATAAAATCATCTTTTTTCTAATACCAATACGTCCACACGAAATTTAAAAAGGTACTTTTGTAAAATCCAAACTAAATGGTGTTCATAGGAATTAGGACTACTGAATCAGCATCCACTATTAGCGGTCAGGTCATTATTCTGACTTACTGGTGAGCAAGATTGACTGAAGAATAGAGAAGTAAGTATATAACATTATGTAGGATAATGCTCCACGAAGTTTGGGTTGTTTCTGTGCAGGCAGGGTTCGAAGTCGTGCCTTTTTATTTGATTGTGCTTTTGATGTTACTGGTTCCCCTATATATTGCACTATACTTATCATACCCATATGATGATGGAACCAGAAACTGACTGCCTAAATTAATATTATTCGTTATAAATAATTAATTGCAACGTTTTAAAATCTTTTGTCATTTGAGATAAACAGGGAACCAAATCCTAGTAAGCGTAGGCGCGTTTACCTTGAGCGGGTTTCCTGTCTACCGGCCTGCGCGGTGAAGGGGTATATTTAACGACACTCTTTGTTCCAAACTAACAGGGAAATGTTGCAAAACTGGTCTTTGACCTTTTATATTCACTCGATAGTAAATACTTTTAAAATATGCGGAAAATAAATTCAATAATGCTAACGGATGGCTTATTAACTACCTGGTTAGTTACTTGGCGACATAATATTTCGCTTTTCATTAAGTCTGGTAATCTGATAGTAATCACTGATTACTAATCAGTAAAGGGACGGGTTGGGATTGCTCAAGAGACTGAGTGCCATGTTCCATCCAAATAACGTTTAGATATGATTTCTGGTTTACAACCAACACTAGGTGACGCCATATATGCTAACAGTATTCTAATATAGTGGGAAAATTTCAGTTTCTTTGACAGACAGTAAAATAATTTCTGTTGTTATGATAACTGTTTTATCTGCGAGTATAATGTTGGACCAATACTTTTACAATGTATATGTCATATATCTGGGAACAGAATATATAGATAAGGCCGATAATGATATAGTCGGAGTGAATAAAAAATTGCCAAAAAATAGCCACTCTTGTATTTATAATTCGAAAAAACAATAAGCTTTTTGTAAGTTACTCAGATATCGATTTACCCGCGTTGTAATAGTTATATAAATAGATAAATAAATCCCCATTAATATTATAAATGCGAAAGTAACTCTGTTCCGTTTTCACGGAATGACTACTGGACAGATTGGGCTGAAATTCGGTATATATGTAACTTTAATACCGAGGGTGGACAAGGGATACTTTCATAATAGGATAGATTTTGGGATAATGGGATAGATTTATGTAAAGGTTATCCCAGAAAGTATGATAGGTTTTTGTGATTTGCCATTTTGGTTAATTTGGTAATTTTGATCATACTGGCCATTTTGGTAATTTTGGCGATTTTGACGATTTTTGGCATTTTGAACATTTGGATCATTTTTGGCATTTTGGCACTTTTTCATTTGTCATTTTTGGTATTTTGGTCATTTTTGGCATTTTGGTCATTTTTGGCATTTTGGTAGTTTTGGCACTTTCGTCATTTTTATCATTTATGTAGTTTGCAGATAGATGCACGGGAGATAGATAAATAAAACTTTTGTATGGGATATAATAATTCATCTATAAAAAAATGCGATAGTAACTTGTCTAGTGCGATAGTAAATCTGTCTGTCTGTTAAAGCTTTCACTGAAAAACTACTGGAATACTGGTTCGGATTGGGTGTAATTTTAATGACGAAAATGGACTTCGATACTTTTCATCCCGGGAGATGGATAGTTTGCGATATAAATTGAAGAGAAGTTCCAGGGGGCAAATAGTACTACTGGCATAAATTTAACACAATGTAACCTGTAGGTTTAACGCCTGCTCCTTAAACAAGAGGCACGCACTAAAGCTTGACCCGCGGGATAAGCCTAGTCATTTAATAATAAGTATGTAAAAATAATTTTTAAATGCTACTGCAAGATTTTTGCTAAACGTTGTTTACCGGTTTCGTGTATTTATAGGAACATTATGACCTTTAAACTAGTACCGGGTAAAATCGAGTTTGTTATCTAGGTATACCTAGTCTTACCATAAATATTGTAACAAAGAAATGTTTCTTTTTCTATTGCAAATATCATTTATAAGTTTTACAGTGTGTTAGTTTAATACATAAATATAAAACAATTTAAAATATAAAAAGCTTATTCGAAGTGGTCTCAATTGGCTGCAATACAGTCCTTTAAACGTTGAGACCAGTTATCAATAGAAGCACGCACTCTTTCCATGGAAAAATTCTTCACTGCCAATCGTATGGATTGTTTTAGGGACTCCAAATTATCATGGCGTTTAGAGCAAGCCGTATATACTCTTTAAAACTGACCATAAATCATAATCCAGCGGATTAAGATCGGGACTAGACGACGGCCAGTCTTCAGCTCTGATGAAGTCCGAAACGTTCGTTTCCAACTAAGACTGCGTGGACCGAGCTTTATGACCCGGCGCCGAGTCTTGCTGGAAGGACCATTCTTGGTTATTGAACATGGTGTTCTTAAGGGGCTTAACTACCTTCTCAAGAATGGTATGTTGATACACTTGTGCCGATCTTTTGATACCTTTTTCACAAAAATATGGCTCAGTCACTCCTTCATAGCTAACACCCCACCAAACCATCACTGAAGACGGATAACCCCCACGCCGCATTCTGTCGACTAATTGAGAAGCTTCCTTAGAGCTTTGAGCATAAATACGGTCATTTTGTTTGTTAAAATGTTGCTCAATTGTAAAAAAATTCTCATGCGTAAACAATTTTTTTGTGTCCTCCCTTTGCGTACCGCTTCAGTAGTTGTTTAGATTTTACCACCCTATTCTTTTTTAAATTATGAGTTATGGAATGACCAGTGTGTCTCTTATAGGCTGCAAGTCATCTTTAAAAATAGGTGACATGGTTCTAGGTGATATCTTCATCTCCCGAGATAAAATCTTTAGCTTTCGGACAGGATTTCTTCGAATTCTTTACCTTACTGCTTTGACCACCTTTTTCGTACGAACACTACGTGGACGACCAGATCTTTTTCTGTCACAAACAGAGGAGGTCTCATTGTACCTATTAATAGCCCGGTACACAAACATTTGACTAATATCAAGCGTATGGAGAGTTTTAAAAATTGCATTTGGCTCCACACCTAATTTGTATAACGCAATCACAGCGATTCGGCTCTCTTTATCGCCGCCCCACTCCATTTTAATATCGCAAAATGTTGTACAATGTATTGGCGCCGAAATGAGAAAACACAATGAACAATTATATAAAAATGACAGATTCCAAATATTTTGTTTCTTTTTAATTGTAACAGTATTTATGGCCAGACTAAGTAATTTATATTATCAGATTTAGACTTAGAATAAATTCTACATTATCGAAAAATCAAATTTTAATGATTAAGAGCCGGTTTTTTAATCGTCAGATAAAAGTTATCAGTCGAATAAATTATAACCTGCATGAATTTAAAAGTTAAACCATTCAATTGTTTTACTAAATGTCAGGTGCATATACCTGACATTTTCAATTTTTGCAAGTTATACTTTATATTCTATGAATAACTTTTATTTGGTGATTGAAAAATCGACCCTTAGATTTTATTACACTGTCTAATAATTCCATATAACTGAAGAAATCATTCTGATAAAGACCTGAAACGCCGTGCCAGCTTAGTGGCGTCTCAAACTGCGTTACAAATGACTTGGGTTTGAATCCTGCCCAGGAGTGCATGTCATGCACCAGTTGGCAGTTTTCTGATCTAATGTGCATAATGTTACCATGTAATCTGATGCTGACGCCAAAGGGAAACATCGTGATGAAACGTGCATATCGAGATAACCTATGTGTCAAACTCACCAATCCGTTATGGCAGGCATTCTGTTGATTCCCCTAAAACTCTGAAAGCCAAAGACAAGCAGTGAGACGTTTATGGATTATGTATCTTATACAAGAGGAAAATAAAAATAATTTCTTATGTTTACTTATCTACCAAGATGCGAGCCCAGCTGTATGCGGCCACTTGTTTATTTAAGGATATCCCTACATTTACCGGTATAGTTCTTTGCGTTGAGAAAAGTGTAGCACTTATTTAAGTGTAATATAGTACTTATATTTTACGTTCGTGTAACGAGCAGCATTAGTACGCTGGCTGGCAGTCTTAACTGGTGGTAATAAAGCGTAATTTTAAATATTAAAATACATAAGCGCAAAAAATCGTACTGTGTAGTTTTATATCTGGTAATTTAAAAGCTATTGGTTGACATTTGCTTAGACAAATTATTCATTAGATAAATATATTTTCCCAGAGATACTTGAATATCTGTATGTACTCACCTATTTATGCATTAAATAAATTGAATGTAATCTTTGGAGAAATTTGAGATAGGACATTAGTTATCCCTGCCTTTTACGAGAAGTTAAAAACCCTACGAATAACCTTTAAAATATTGGCATTAAGAATTTGAGCCTTGCCAATCGTACAACCTGGACGAAGTTGAGGATATACAATGTACTCTTTGGTTGAGGACTAGTAAGAGCACAGTCGTGACATTATGTCACATAAGCAATCACAATTCAACATTTAGAATTTAGTTAAATGTCAAATAGTAAAAGGTCAAGATTCAAGGCCTCATAGAGTCAGGTCGAGACTGAATACGTGCGAGATAACTAACTTTAAACAAAAACTTATTACAAATTGTTTCAAGGCTTTTAATACCCTAATGAATCAGACGTTCGAATCTGAATAAAGGTGAATATATTTTAACCTGGTAAAACTAGTCTCCCCTTCGTTCGTCAACATTTATAATTCATATCCTGCGGAATCTATCCATTGACGAGATAAATGTTTCCTAAATTCGTCCCCTTTTTCAAACTATACAAATTTTATCGTAAGCTTTCAATTTGTATCACATGGAAAACTATTATAAGCTAACTAACAAGTCAACACAAGCTCTTGGCTTATGTTAACTAACCCGATATTAGACTGTTCATTTTTGTTAAATTAACCAAAACAATCCATAACAAACATAAAACTCGAATCATTCAATTTAATTGAATACCGTCGTGTCCTTTCAGTTCTTTTAACTACATTTATTCAATTTGGTTGATCCTTCTAATATCAGCATTATGTTTTGTCTAATATCAATAAGAGGTTTGGTAATAACAAAATCAACAATATTGCCCAGGTACAACAGGAAGCATCTCATGAACAATTGCATATTTTATTTAATAATACCCATGTTGCTACTGAATGACGAATAAGTGACTTTCGACGACGTTCAAGATCGTACGTGAGAAATATAATTTACTAGAGTTTACCCCGCGGCTGCCCCGTGGGTAAAACTCTGGTGGGTGCTACTAGTTTAAAGAGCAAGTATAAATATAGGTTACACTCAAGCATCTAGACCACTTATAAAGCAAATGTAATCAAATATCTGAGGGTGCTAGGCGATCAAAACTTAAATTTCAATCATCACTGCACTGGTCTGTCGGCAAAAACACGGAAGTTGATTCACATCAGGTTAAAACTCCGCAACTCTGCTCCTTTGAAATTTTAAGGTCAACTTAATATAGCCTTGGTGCAGCCAATGTTGACATATTTAAATTCTTCCTGGGGTGGAGCTTCTAATCTAAAACCTTAATGATACATGAAAGAGTAAGAAGTGGGGTGCTAAAAACTATGTTGAAAAGGCCACGTAGACATTCCACTACAGAAGTATACAAGGAAAGTTGAGTTCTGAATGTTCGTGAATTGTTTATTTTAAAGACTTCTCTACCAGTTCAAAGAACCGTTGTTATAGATAAAAAATATTATGACAGGTTGCAGCGCAGGAAATCCAAAATCGAGAACATACCGGTCAAATCTCTATCTACATTTACAATAAAATTCTAAAATATTGTGACATAAAACTCTCTTTTCCAGAAGCAAAATCCATACTTAATAAATGGTTAAACTCGTATGACATATGATTTCCTAGTTTCTAGTGCCTAATGGCACAACGGCATATTCCTTTTAATAAAATGTATTTTTTTTTAAATATAATATATGTATATTATAATATATATGTATGGCTATATTATAATATACAGCTATCCCAAGGGAACTCTTTAATTTTTCGGGATCAAAAGTATCCTATATGTTGACCAGGGATATAAGCTACCATCATACAAAATATCATTTAAATCGGTCCAGTCGTTTCGGAGTTTCAAAAGACAGACTAACAGACATACAGAGAAAGATAAATTTAAAAAAAATCTAAATTAGTTCTATTTCACTTCTTACATCCCCCTGAGTCGGTTTTTAGCATTTTTTTTTATTGTACAGAAATTCGACCTCTACAGTTTTATTATATGTATAGATATAGGTACATATATTATATATATGTCTGTGTGTGTATATACACATACATATTATTATTATTACTTTACCATCCACGACACAGAATTTTATTTTCTAGTGTGGGCGCCATAGTAAACCGAACCATTTATGTTATATATGTTAACAATGATGTTAATAATACTAATAATACTTAAATAATAATATAATATATAATAATAAATAAATTGAATTATTATGAAATTAAAAGTTGGGCCAAAATGGACTAAATTTTGAATCAGAATCGGACTACAATTGGTCTAAAATTGGACTTATATTGGGCTAAAAGTGGTTACAATTAGGCTAAATTTGGATGAAAATGTAACTAATATTAGACTAAAATTGGGCTAAATATGGACTAAAGTTTGACTAAAATTGAGCTGTGGTTGGACTAAAATTGGGCTAAATTTCGAATAAACTTTGGCTATAATTGGACTAAAATTGGGTTTAAATATGGACTAAAAGTAGATTAAATTTGGGCTATAGTTGGACTAGAATTGGGCTGAAATTGGACTAAAATTGGGCTAAATATGGGCCAAATTTGTATAAAATTGGTTTAAACATCGGCTAAACTTGGGCTAATATTTGGCTACAATTGGACTAAGGATTAAATTTGGGCGAATATTGGTTTAAAATTTGACTGTAGTTGGACTAGAATTGGACTAAAATATGGCTAGAGTTGGAATAAAATTGAGCTATAGTTTAACTTAAATTGGGCTAAAATTAAGCGATAGTTGGACTAAAATTAAAAACCTAAGGATCAAATGACAAAAATAACAAAAATGACCAAATAGACCAAAATTAACAAAAAGACCAAAATTATCAAAATGACGAAAATGGCAAACAACAAAAAACCTATCCTACTTTCTGGGGTAACTTTTACATAAATCTATTCCATTATCCGGGATGAGAAGTATCCCTTGTCCACCCTCGGTATTAAAATTACATATGTACCAAATTTCAGCCAAATCGGTCCACTAGGTTTTCCGTAAAAGCATAACAAACAGAGGGACAAATATATATATATATATATATTTACTGAGTTTCAGCGAGATCGGTCTAGTAGGTTTTCCGTGAAAACGTAACAGACAGACGGACAGACAGACAGACAGACAGACAGACAGACAGAGTTACTTTCGCATTTATAATATTAATAGCGTTTCATGAAATACGGTATACAGGTGAATTGTTACATTTGACATTCTTTCGCAGAAATTGATCCTTACAAGCATTCTATGGGTTGGTGTAATAATACAGTATGTGCTTTTTTTTTAATCAGTAGATTCGATGTCTTATAAGGGTAATTGATATTTCTAAAATCTAATAATACCGCTTTAGTTTTCATCAGAATCGGTCCCGAGACTGTATTGAGCTTTTTCGCTGTAGCTTATAGTTTCGAAATCAGTCAGAGGGCCACTTGAAAATTTCCCTATATGAACTTCTAATACCGGAGATGGATCATACTTCTCGTACCGGAAAATAGAACCGTTGTCAAAGAACACGGCTCCGAAATTTACGAGTGTGCAAGTTGAGAGAACAAGCTAAAACTCAGGTTACTAATATAAATTTACTTTGTTGCATAAGTCTAGATTATTTATACTCACGTTAATCATTATAAACGCTAAGTAGATGAACATAGGGAAACTATACCAATGTTGGCACTAAGTGATTGGCACCATGTCAATTTATTCAACATATTCAGAAATCTTAATATTATCTATATTGTAGCCATACAATATTATTATCATCATATGGCTACAAAATTAAAAAATATTAAGATTCCATGTTTTAAATAAATTAATAGGGTGACACTCATTGAAGGGGGTGCGAACAATGGTATATATAGTTTACCTTATAAGGGCTTAATATGGTCCATGACTTATTCATTGTTAATATATATATATATATATAATAGGTTGGGGAAAAAGTCTTTTCGCATATAGTATGTATGAACTTGTAATAAGATCTCTTTGGTTGGTTTTGGTATCATTAAAAAGTTTTAATTTTAAAGAAAACATTTCTAAATTCAAATTAGGAAAATGTGTGATTTTCATTTGTTTTTCTTATTGTTAAAATGAGTGAATCTAATGAAGAAATTCGATACATTTTAAAATTTTACTACAAAAAAGGTAAAAATGCAACCAACGCTGCGAAAAAAATTTGTGATGTTTATGGACCTAATGCAGTATCTGTGAGAGTAGCGCAAATTTGGTTTATGCGTTTTCAATCCGGAAATTTTGATATCAAACATGTACGTCGCTCTGGTCGCCCTGTTACGGACAAAAATGATGCCATTTTTGAAAAAGTGGAGCAAGGTCGGCATATTAGTAGTTACGATGTAGCTGGAGAACTGGGAATTGATCACAAAACGGTTTTGGCGCATTTGAAAAAAGCTGGGTACACAAAAAGCTCGATATTTGGGTGTCTCATGAGCTCACTGAAAGAAACCTAATGAACCGTGTACTCATTTGTGATTCTTTATTACGACGTAATGAAACCGAACCATTTTTGAAGAAGCTGATAACTGGCGATGAAAAGTGGATCACGTACGACAAGAACGTGCGAAAAAGATCGTGGTTAAAGGCCGGTCAGGCTTCACAGACTGTGGCGAAACCCGGGTTAACTCCCAACAAGGTGATGTTGTGTGTATGGTGGGATTGGATGGGCATTATTCATTATGAGCTGTTACCGCCAGGCAGGACCATCGATCTGAACTGTACTGCGAACAACTGATGAGATTAAAGCAAAAAGTTGAGAGAAAGCGGCCGGAATTAATCAACAGAAGGGGTGTGGTTTTTCACCATGATAACACTAGTTTCAGCATGACATCTTTAGTCACTCAGCAAAAATTACGAGAGTTTGGCTGGGAGGTGTTAATGCATCCGCCGTATAGTCCTGACCTTGCACCTTCAGATTTTCACCTGTTTCGGTCTCTGCAGAATTCCTTAGGCAGTGTCAGGTTAACATCACGAGAGGACTGCCACTTGTCACTTGTCGCAGTTTTTGATCAGAAGCCCCAAAATTTTTATAGCAATGGGATCACGTCCCTACCTACAAGATGGCAAAAAGTTATTCAACAAAATGGCACCTACATACTTTAGTCAAATGTAAATAAACTTTATAAAAAAACCTTTTGAATTTTTATATAAAATGCGAAGAAACTTTTTCCCCAACCTAATATATATATATATATATATATATATATATATATATATATATATATATATATATATATATATATATATATATATATATATATATATGTGTGTATGTGTGTGTGTGTGAATGTATGTATGTATCAACGACAACGATTATATTTGTTTAAGGTAAATTGAATGAAATACAGGTGAAAATAAATTAAAACTCATGTTTTAATCATCTCAGTTACACAACATAATATCAAGCGATACCGGTAATTGACCAGTTACAGAGTTAAGCTTGCTGTATACCTATTGTATCAGTTTACAGCACCACATTAACATACAAGTCCACTAACTAATTTACATTTATACCATACATAAATCACAAGAGAAATCACACACCATGATATTCACGGCCAGTCGTTTACGAAAGCCATGAAATTTAAAATATCCACAATATTCATTTAAAAATAATAATGTACATTATTATTTACACATGATCTTAACCATTTTTATACATGTTGATTGATATAGACACAGACGTGGCATACGATATTATTTAGTAAAGATTTTTAACGCTTTATAATTATTTATAAGCCGCGTCGACGCGGTCAGAGTGCGCTCGGACCGAGTGCACTTACACGGAATTACTTCGCATGAATACACTCGGATAATGATTTATACTCATCCTATCTTACTCATATAAATCTTTTCTTCTACAAACACATTTTCAAGTGTAATGATTTTAGACCAGTTGACGCCATATCTGTCTATGGTCAACCGAGCAGACACGTAAAAATTCGTACATACACTCATATTACATGCTGTTAACCAAGTATATTCGGATTGCCAGTTACCACAATACGAATAGCTATCTGAGCTCACCCAGGCCGAGCGTACTCTGATCTGGTCAACGCGGCATAAAGCGGGCGATAGACGTGCGAGCAAGTACACGTACACGTATTGCTTGACGACTGTTTACGCTTATGTGTCACTTTAATTACGCGAAATTTTGAAAACGTACACGGTCATCGGGCTATAAGTACGCGCGACTTGCTCGCAGGTCTATCACTTGCTTAAGAATTTACAAATGAGGAGTGTCGGAACAAAAACCTATGTCACATGTAATAATATTTGAATTATTAAAAAATGTATTGGTTTCGGTAATATGTTTTGAAAACCGAAAGGCTATATCCGAGTATGCGGTTATTATTGAGATATACCTAAAAGCAAACAAAATGGATGGATTCTGTTTATCGGTTTTCAATCGAATTAATTTGGATATATAATAGCTCTGTTCGATAAAACTTTGGCTAGATATATCAGTACTCGAACAAATCTGTATTAGTTTTTAATTAAACAAAGTAGTTAAAAATCAAATGCTAATTAAATCAATATTAAAATATGTTTGTGGTGCAAATAAAAGACTATACCCATAACAATGCTATGGATTTGTCTGAAGTGTCTGTTCTGTTCGTCACACCGATATTATTGAACATATTTATCGGATTATGTACAGAACAGTGTATACCGGGAAGGTTCTTGAAACAAATATAGCAGTATTTTGTTAGGTTTTATTAATGATGGCTTTAGAAATATATGATAACAAAAATTTCTATTTAAATTATGGCATCTGCCATAATTTAAAAAAGAATGCGATTTATCGGTGTTTGTTTTGACGCTCCTCAAATATAAGTCACTATAATTTTGCAGCTATTATGCCAATAAAAAAGAATCATACGTAATTGAAACTACGTTTTAACCCACCGACCCGCTTTAGATGAGTATGGCGGGTATAGTACTGTCCACCCCCCCCATAACCATACCATTGTTGGCACCGCAGGCAATAATGATTGGCATTCAGTCCATTTATTCAAGATATTATAAGAAATCAAAATATTGTTTAATTACTATCATTATATGGCGTACGGGTTGTTATGGTGCACTTCAATTTCTTCGATCGGATATCTATGGTTTCGAGTAAAACAAATGTGTGTATGCTACCAATTTTTATTAGCAACTGCTTGCGGTGGGTGCATACATATTCTTAAATACTTAGCCATTATTTTGGTACAAAATCGCACTAACATATTATGGTAAAAAATAAAAAACATATATAGTTCCTAATGTTTTGCATAAATTATTAGGGTGTAATTAATGAAGGTTGTGCCAACGATGGTACAGTTCCCCTAAAAGCGCTGATAATAATTAACAGTTTTAAGTGAAATTTCCTCGAAATCTCTACCCTTATTCAGTAGCAGTGATCACATAATGACTACACTCTTGGCATCTATCCGAGGCATTCTGTGACCACGGCTAACAAAAATAATGGACAAAACGTAAGATTAAAATTAAAATCATGAGTTAAAACTTAGTTTTAATCATGTCTATGTGTTTTATTATACATAACGGTGTCCATGCCATAAAGGTTCTGGATCAAAAAAAAATATTTTGAAAGTGCCTGGTTCACCTGGCCTGTATTCACAACAATTATTAAGATGGCTAATATTTCTCTGCAAAATTAACATCATAATATAATATAAAGTATACCATTATTGGCACACTATTATTTTATTTAAATTAAAACATTAAGAAATCCTACTTTTTTATTTTTTGTAGCCAGTAGCATGGCTACAAAATAAAAAATATTAAGAGTTTTTAATATCTTGAATAAATTTACTGGATGCCAACAATGCTATAGTTTACCCTACATGGAGCATGTATGTAAAACATAATATATACCTTTGTAATTAAAATTATACTCTAAAATTGCTTAGTAGAGCGTCCATGGTGGGTTCTCGTCGTTATTACAAAGTGAGATCAGTGTATTTTAAATTAAAAACATAATAAAAAAGCTTAACTACGCTGCTCGAAATTCTTAATATCTTAATGTAGGAACTTCTTCAGTAAATGATATTATGCAAATCGTAACTCAATTACTTCTATAATCATCAAAACTGGTTACTTACCATGTAACTATTTTGATTATATTAAAATACCATGCAGTAAATATTATTTAAGATAATTCTCGAAAAGACCAAAACGAAAAATGTATGCGTTTTTCATATACACAGACTATAAATATGGCTTGCTATATTATAATAACGATACTAAAATCGTCAGCAAACCGCCATTAAGGTTAAAAAATCAAATTAATTAGATTATACACAGACTGCCTACTATGCTAAAGCAATCGCGCTTGACGAAAGTCACGTGACAAAAAGAATGTTAAACTACAAGATGGATGGGTACAAATGCAAAGGTAAACCAAAAAAGAGATGGATGGATTGTGTGAAGGTTGATATGATGATTTGTGTGACAGAAGATGTATGTCAGAATAGAGGTGTGTGGAAGGAAAAGACATATTTTACCGAGCCTAAAATAATTGGGATATGGTGAAAGAAAAGAGACAGGGCCCTTTAAAAACGGTTGTGATTCTGTGAACAATCAATGTCAAACCGAAGCAGGCGACCTAACTGCCAATATATGGGCACAGGCTATATATATATCATACACCGAAACTTTGCATAACACTAATGAAGAAGTGCCTAGAACTCGGTTGCTTCCCCGTATCATCTTCCTATCTGAAAACAAGAGACAGGGGTGGTGTGCTCCGGAAGCCGGGAAAAGACGATTGTTCCCACGTCAAGTCATATAGGCCCATCGGTCTTTTGCCTGTAATTGACTAATAGTAAATCAACTAAAGTGGCACCTCATACCTAAGCACCTGGCAATACGGGTTTCTGCCACAAAGAAGTACGGAGGACTCTCTCAATGATCTAGTGAAAACCACTATACGCGATAAACTGAGACAGAAGAAGACTCGTTTACAACACTCATTTCACTAGACACAGAGAGAGCATTCGACAGCGCTTGTAGCCAATGGGCAGAATCCCGCTGGCCGAAAAGAAATGCCCAAAAAATATCCATACGGTGTTGGGCAGTAACCTGATAGATGAGGTGTCACGCTTAGGTACTTTGGAGAAGAGGTTACAGGAAAGACCACTAAAGACTGTGTACAAGGTTCCATAGGGGGTCCTATTCTATAGGACCTTCTCGTCGACTCTCCCTGGAATGAACTAGAAAAGCGCGGCGATTATTGCCAAGCGTTCGCAGATGATGTTTTTAATTGAGACTCCATTTGTAGCATTGAGAGAAGATCAAATGCGACGCTATCCTATGTCCGTAACGACACCCCAATCCTAAACATCCAACCACAACCACACAGTCTTCTGTGGTGCAAACCTTAAGTTGTTACCAACTTAAGATTTGCGCCACAGGAGACAAAAGCTATGACTTTCAACAACAAATTAAAGAATGAAACTCCAAGACTGAGCATGGGAGGTGTCAGCATTGAGATGGTCTCGGAAAATGAAATCCTGGGTCGGATCATCGATGGAAAGATGGTTTTCAACCCGCACATACGTTAAAATTATGTGCGAAGACCTTGATGTTTTACGGCCAGCTATCGCGAGCTGCCAAGTCATATGACACCTAGGGTGGTAACCTCGAGGTAATCCGGATTATATATACAGTGGTACTGGAGCCAGTAGTCCTGTACACAACGAGTGTACAGAACAGTGTACACAGGGCTTTGGCTGCAAAATCAGGCGCACGTAAGCAATTCAACATGGTCCAACGCGGATTCGCTCAGATGTGGTAAGGCCTACAAGATTGTCTTCCTAATCTCGGCGATGGTCCTGGCCGGTCTACTCCCCCTGACCTACGTATAAAGGAAATAGCTTCTTTATACTAGGGCAAAGAGGGGAATATACCATCCAGTACTTGGGAATACTAAGATGGAAAGGCAAGTTGCTTATGTAACCACACCACATCCGGCCTCACGTATCGAATTACTTTACCTGTCTGACGGATCAGGAACGGGTGGATGCGCAACGCCAACAACAGGCATTGCGCATCTTCACGGATGGCAGTTTAATCGACGGGAAGACCGGAGCCCCATTATTCTACTGTGATAATGAGGATGAGACCAGATGGAGCTTCTCAAACCCTTTAGCCGCAACTTCGAGAGAGAATATAAGGATATGCAGAGAAGTTGGCAAGCCGATCGAGTTGTATTGGGTGAAATGTTGACATAAGCGTATAATTTTCATAAGAAAAATGAGCGGGTGGATGAGTTGGCGAAAGCAACGGCACTTTATTTGAATGACTTTATTTTACGACAAGTGTCCGATTTTCTTCGTCAAACGGCAGTTCCGAATAGGAAAAGTGGATGAATTGAACCGGAGATAATGTCAAAAATCAACGGCATCCGTCAAGAATTTTTTTCCCAGATGTCACGCGAGCTCGCAAAATAGTTGTAGGCAGGTCGGCCGGCCACACCCAGCTATTCACGGGGTACGGGGGATTTTTGGAGTACTTGAACCGGGTCGGGTGCTACCATTTGCGTAAGCAAAAAGATCCCAAAAAGCTGTACGAGTATTTAACTAAACAATGTTTTACCATATCATAGTAAATGTAAAAAGTGTGGACATTATGTAATATATAACTTGGACTACTTTTTGTAATAAACTTAATGTAGAATTAGCAAAATAAAAAAAAACATATAAAACCTCCAAGGTAAAATTATAAAATTTTATTATTCAATGTAACATTTTTGAGAACGTTCATTTTGCTAAATGGAAAAATTAATATTTAATTTTGTTTACATTCATTGTAAATGATATAAACATTAGTTATTACACCTATTACGTCCGGGATAGCTTTTTGAGAGAAATATGTATAGACTCTGCTATACGCTATTCAAGTCAAAAGGTGGTGAAGGCATAGGTAATTGTTGATTTTATCAAGGCCAAATTTGGACTTCAGAAATAAAATAGAGGCAGGATAGTGACTGGACAATAGGATTTTGTCGGAATCCAACGATATAGAATATACAATAGACATCACTATAATTAATATACAATAGATACTGTTACGAGCTACAGGACTCGAATTAAAAATGCCATTGGAACTACTATAGAATTTATTAGAACTGTACAAAAACGTATAAAACAAATACAAATAAAACTGGATGCAACCAGTTCACACTGCACGATTCAATGTAATTCGACACGCGTAAAGTCCGTCGTGTATATCGCCAATCGAGAGTACTACAAACGTCTTACTCGTCCGTAGTCGTCGCTTGACTGCCCTCCCCTTCATTCGGGCATTGTCTTATACTCACTACACAGTACAAAGAAATTGGCCGCGCGCACTGAGTTTCCGAGAAATAGTAATTTGCACACCTGCGAACGGCCACAAAGTCGAAAACAATAACAATAAAGATTATTTCGACGCTAATGATGGTTATAAAACAAGTAGAAAAACAATAGCATGTTTTTCTTAATTACAAATCAACACTAATTGACAAACAAGAAAGAATTCCTTAATCCGGGAAGACAATAAACTGCGCTTACAACAGGCAGCTGTGCGCTTATCTTTGACGGCATGTAACAATACAATAGAGAATGTTGCAGCTTAATAAATTTAATTAAAACTCATATAAAACCAGGTTCAATAATTTACTCTGGTTGTTGGAAGGCATATGACAACTTATCACTAGAAAGTTGTTACCATTTAACTGTCAACGACAGGTTAAATTTTGTTGATCCCATCACTGGCGAATATACCCAAGACATAGAAAGGTTGTGGCGTGATATAAAATCAAATGTGCCATAATACGGTCATCGAGAACAACACTTAACTGAATATTTAGCAGATGCTAGATTTCTATAAATTTTTACTATCGCTGGCAACAGATTTCATGAATTCTAGAAGGCAGCCCGCTGCTTAGAAACTAATTTTGTTCATGAGCGTCGGGTCTGCCGGACTGTTAACTCGTCGCACGTCGAAAAGAGTTCAGACACGTGTAGAATCGCAAAAAGTTAAGGCATTTGGATTCTGCAAAATTCATTCTCCTCCAGAACGAATGTAAAATTTGAATATGCTCCTGGAAATTATCATTGATGATGTATAAATTCATTAATTAAAATGTTGGTATTTTTTTCGGTCACGTTCTGACAAGTCGCGCTGAAAAAGCAATAAGTCAAAACACTGATCGCCCCATATCTCAAACTAGATAAAAACTGTTGCTTAGATATTTCTTTCAAACATATCTAGTAATTAGCTGCAACTGGCTGCAACTTCGGTTTCGGTGATAATTTTTATGTGATGATGTGTGCGGTTTTTGCAGTTTCTCGTTATTTTTAGTACGAAACATTGTTTATAGGAGCTCCGATTTTTTTCGAAATTTTACTTTTAATTCGTGGTCACTGGCCCCAAAAATCCCCGAGTCCGGACTTTTATTCGAATTGAATACATTTCTGAAGAACTTTCACACCATAATACATCCGGCATTTTGATTTTCTGATTTGGACTTCGAATTCTTAATCAGTAACTCCAAAAACCCCCAAGTATCGACTTTCACCCGAATCGAGCACGTTTCTGAAGAAATTACCCGCCGTAATTCATCCGCCATTTTGTATTTCTGAATTTTGCCTGCGTATTCATAATTAGCGACCCCAAAAACCCCCGAATACTTTCAGCCAAATGTAAGTTTTTGGCCGGCTTTTTGGGATTCTGGACCACTGTGCAACGTAGTGACTCCCACATTCCTCACCGCGGTTCCCTCGAGATGGAAAGCCCTTAAACGGATTTACCCTCGTTAAAACAAAAGTAATTTCAGAAAAAAAGCAGAGCCGAGCGAGCGAAGCGACCGTGCCGCGGCAGCGGACGGAGAGTGGCAGAATAGTCTGGTAACTATTTATTCATTGAAAACTATTTAAACAATGTTTAAAAATACAACTTACTGTTCTGGTCACTGGTCGCGACTTTCTACCGCCTTGCACAATCTATACTTCGTTTTGCTAACATTGACATTGCGTGTTGTCTGTTATTATCTGTATATACAAACTACAAAAGTATAATAATGTTACGACTTAGCCAAAATTCCACGAAGCACAACAACAAATGCGAATGAACACCTGCGGCCATAAACTCCAATATTATTACCGCATTTACACTTCTTTTGTTTTCTTTGGATTTAATATTTGTAATTAGAAAAACCGCCTATTGTGTACCTGTTTCGGTAGGCAGTGGCCAGGTGTGATTCCGGGAAATCGGGTGCACGCGGTTAGGTAGACATATTGCACCGTGCAGTATAAAACAATGCCCGAACGGAGGGGGAAGTAGTCAAGCGAGGATTACGATACGAGCAAGACGTACAGTCAGCATCTTATAGAAAGGAGCGGCCAAGATGGTCAAATAGATAAGGACATCGAAAGTGATCATTAATATCGATACAACCAAGGTAGTCCAATAGTTCGCATCAGCCTTCTTATCCAAAAACATCGGCACATCAAGAACGCCAAATACATGAGTGCATTCAAGTCATCCATATTATGTTAACAACCACCTCGCCATATGTAACTAAGCAGACAAGTAGCCAAAACATAGTAACAGTCTAGAAAAATGAACTGTATTCTAAATGTGATTAGAGTAAAATCGAGATCATTCCATATTAAATCTAAATTCAAATAGTATTATTACGGTTATAAAAAACCTTTTTCATTTTTATGACGTAACTAGTATTTGCCCTCGACTTCATTTTCATTACTTAGATGGCAAAGATTAAAGTTATTTTATCAACATTTATTAATGGATTTTTAATATGACAATACATGAATCTTGGATATATCCATAAAACCCTGACATTAGTAATGTTACTAAAGACTTGTTCTACTACAGATGTCTCACTAAGGATTTCTAATAAATACAGACAGTGTCTTGTGATTTGCGAACATTGCGTCAAAGTTGATCTAGTGGGTTGGAAATGAAAGGAAATCCCGGGAAATTTCACGAGTCCCAATATAGTCATGTATAAAAATGTCATAAAGGTTCAAACTATGCTATAATAAGAGTAACACGGCCAGTTTTCATACTATTTCTAGGCGTATAATTCCCTAGAAAATTTTGAAACTTATATTTATAGAAAAATACCTTATTTTTTAAATTTTCCATCAATAAAACAATTTGATCCCAAATGGTTTTTTTGAATAGCTTCAATGTACAGACAAGGCTATTTTACAATATTAACTTAATTTTAACATTTCATTTGACGTAATACACTATGTATATGTGAGTATATTTTCTATGTATATGTGAGTTTGTAGAAATATCTACTAAAGAGTTTCAAAACACAAGATATTTAAAATTCGAGATAAAACTTATTTTATTACCACTGAATAATTGATGTTTTTTGGATATCGTTTTAATGTGAAATACGTATATGAATTCTCGTGATCTATACTCAACAAAAACATCCGAGATGCATAGGATATAATATAATATACCACAGTACTAATTAAAAAAAGCGTAAGCTAACGTTTTGGGGAAATCGTACCGGAATTAGCCAATTTTTATGCATTCTAACTACTTTAAACCACATCCGTGAAATTTTCTGCGGGATTCCTGGGACATAAAGTACCGAAGCGTTCGCAAATTCAAATTCAAAAGTTTATACAAAATAAATACATAGCTTAGCAACCTGTTATTGCTGTTAAGGAGAAGAAGCGGCAAAAACTTCTACAACACGACTAGCTCAAAATTGTTTTCATTTATATTTCTCATTCTATTTTATATCTCAAGTTTTTTTTTATAACTTTTATACAGAAGTATGTTATAGAATTAACACAGGAAAAGAACGTAAACCATTGTTTTAGTGTCAATTGAATCTGAATCAAAAAATTGTTGTGCAAATATATAATCTATACTATTCCCAGGAAAAATCCCGCGGGAAATCCGGATCAAAAGTACTGCAGTGCTTGAAAAAGAAAGTGCACTATGTTTTAGTATAAATCATAACCAAATCAGTTAATTTATATGCATACTAACCACTTTTAACCACACCTGGGAAAATTTGCGTGGGATTCCCAGGGCATAAATTATTGCGGTATTTAAAAAATAATGTATCGTGTCGAAAATCATGTAGGAATAAGCTAATTTTTTAGCGTCCTAACAACTTTAATCCACTCCTGGGAAAATTCGCTGGATCCCTGGGAGAAAAAGTATCACAGATTTCATTTCAGAAAGTTTGCTATCGATGAGTAAAATCATCGCATAGAAATCAGAAAGCTTTTTTATTCTGGCCTTTTTAAACCGTTCCCGGGAAAATTCCTGCGGGATTCCAGTATAAAAGGTAGCACAGAATTTAAGTCTGAGAATTTGCTCTCAATCAGCGAAAACCGAATCGAAATCGGCCTAGTAGTTTTTACGTAAATCCCGAACAAACAGACAAATCAACTAACAGACAAGAAATCTAAAAAAAAAGTCGTGTTCTCCATCGTTTATATAGTCTATTCCAATTGTTTTTTTTCTTCTAATAACTTCAATGTAGAGACATGACATATTTAGCATATTATAATATTATAAACTTTCGTCTTCCCACGAAACTTCCTACGCGTTTCCATGATGGTGATGGCATTTAATAGTGAACTGCATGTATGAAAAATTAACTTACGGTCTTATTCATAGAGAGTTAAAATAAGTTTAAACACTTCTTTATGGTTGTTAAAGCAGCATTCAAACTTACTCTAACTATCTATGAATAAGACCGTTAGTATTTAGTAAAAATGATAACTCAAAGATGCATACAGTTATCAAGTATTAAATAATGTAAACAAAAGTATGAAAAACCTAAATAAATTAAGGGGACTGAAATATCTGGTTAGAAACAGGAACTTAAGACCATTTATAAAATTTGTAGGTTACTAATAGTAGTCAATAAATGATGCTTAATTGGAAAAAAACTGGTTTCTTTCCAATTCCAGTGCTTACCCGCGATCAAACGTAATAAATATTTTTATGCTCATATCATCCTCCTCATCAATCACACTGCTGTGATCAGGAGTTCTTTTTTAAAGTTTTGATTCAAACGCCTTCAGCGTTGATTTCGTTAATTTCAGATTGGAAAGTAAGGTGCTTTTCATTTAATGCAAATTTAGCAATAAGTAATCCAATTTGAAATACATAATTCGAAATACAATTTTGATTTAGTATGAAACCATCTCGATTTGACTCTAATCACATTTAGAATACAGTTCATTTTTCTAGACTGTTACTATGTTTTGGCTACTTGTCTGCTTAGTTACATATGACGAGGTGGTTGTTAACATAATATTGATGACTTGAATGCACTCATGTATTTGGCGTTCTTGGTGTGCCGATGTTTTTGGATAAGAAGGCTGATGCGAACTATTAGACTACCTTGGTTGTATCGATATTAATGATCACTTTCGATGTTCTTATCTATTTGACCATCTTGGCCGCTCATTTCTAGAAGACGCTGACTGTACATTCGATAAGCGATATAGTGACGGACTTTGTGCGTGTTATTTAATTGTGCATTACATAAGGACTTATTGCGTCCAGTTATATTTGTACCTGTTATACGTGTTTGTATAGTTGTAATAAATTCTATAGTAATTCCAACGGCATTTTAATTCGAGTCCCGCACTTGTAACAATAATTTTCTTATTTACAATAAAGTAAAAAATCTAAAATTGCATATTTTAATGTCATTCAAAGATCTTCAACACTGATTGAACAATCTTGATATTCCGTGTTCTATGGATTTAATTCCTTTGCCTGACATTTAGCGAAGCGAAGTAAATTTTTTGTCTCATAGTGTAATATAAATTGATTTGAGGTTCATTTACATCATAATTAGAAAAAATACGGTAATCATTATTAGCAGTGGCATAATGTGGTTGGTATCTATAATATTTAATTGGATTTATCAGATAATTTCATTAATTATATTGGCATGTTATATTTGTAAAGTAATCATGAAATAAGAAATTGTGTTTTTGTCGTAATTAGGTAAGTCGTCGCGCTAATATTTAACATTATTTCTATCGAAACTTACGTATTAAACGTAATTAAATGTTTTTTTTTTGCCTACATAATAATTTTCCGACGATTTTATTATCGTTATTATACCTTAGCAAACCATGTTTATAGTCTGTGTATATGAAAAAAGCATAAATTTTTCGTTCTGGTCTTCTTCAGAATTACCTTATTTAGTTATAATATGAAATTATTTCTCAAATTCTCAACATATTTTTTATTCATTTTCTAATGCTCCTGAAATATTCTAATAGCTGCATTTTATACTGCAGTGGTATACACGTTAAAACCTACTTTAAAATGTTTTTGGATTTTAAGAATTATTAAGGTTTATTTTAATATTTTATGCATACTTTTATCTGCTACGTTCATTTTTACTGCAATATAAAATAGGTAGGCTGCCACTTATTACAAAGTGTATACATACCAGTGTGCAAGTGCAAGTCGCTAGAAGAGGTAAGCAATGCGTGTCAATTGCAAGAGTATTCTGTTACGGGGCTGCCTAAAAGGAGTTCGCTGTCTCACTAGTGCATTACCAAAATTTGAAGATATAAATTGAGAGAATTTGCTTACGAAAAATTTGTATTACACGAATCTTAACAAAAAAAGTTGTGAATGTTTCACAAAAATTTAATTTTGATATCATGTACATTTCCATATTTGAAAATTATTTCTTGTGATTTTTTTGAGAAACATTTATAATATTATTCTTGAGATTTTGTAGAATACAGATTTTTCATAGCAAATTCTGTCAATTTATGTCTTCAAAAATAAGGTCATGCGCGAGAGAGATGCGAAGTCCATTTAGGTAGCTTTATGGAGAGGTAAGGAGTATCATCTTATATGGAGGGGAAGTTGAAGAAGTGTCCAGCAGTATGCAGAAAATGGCATACATCCTTGCCACTGGTGACTTTAAAACATCTCGTGTGAAACTAGCACTTGCACACAGATTATGAAAACCTCTAATTGAAAGTTCAGACCAAGACAATATATTTTGTTTATTGAGTTTTATTTAAGAGATATACGTTTATACCTTAAGTTTCTTGGCTGGGCGCAGATGGTGTGGTAAGGTGAGTTGACGTTTTCCGGCCGTTCGCCGCGGCTGCCGTCGTCCGTTCCATTCCGCGTCCATTTTCCGCGCCATTTCCAAATCACTCTTCTCCTGTTCTATCAATTTCTCAATTCTCAGTTGTTCCTCTAATATTTTCTTCACATCACAACTTTCTAACGGACTAGATAAGTTCTTTACAGCTAAATTAACTTTATTATCATTTAATGAGCCAGAAATAAGCATTGGACTACATTTTCTCCTATTGTTCCTTTTACTATCACTCCTGAGGTGTGGTTTTCGCTCCGAACACACTTTTCTCTGTTTGACTTTGGCTTTTTTTGGTGTTGTCTCGTTTTCATCCTTTGTGATACTTCCCATTGACCTGGTGCGTCTCAAATTTGTTCTAGTGTTTGAAATTGAGATTCCATCATCTTGGTTGAAAGTTTTGTTCTTGTTTGTGGTTTTCTTTGCTACAGATATAACAATAGAACTTGAAATTTTCTTCTCTTTCGGCTTCACATTTGTTTCACATTTAGCAGGTATTTTCTGCAAAAGGAAGCAAAACTCATCTTAAAACCCTTGTTACCTATACTTCATGTAAATAGTTTGAACCATACTGTTGCTTCAAGTAAGAAATATGTCAATCATAAGATATAAATCAGATTATTCTTTATATTACATTGCTTGGAAGAAGTTACTCAAAGTGGTAAGGCCGCCTACTGTATTGTATTTTTGTAGTTGTTTATTTTAGTGAGTAATAAAATGTTATCTATCAGTCAATATAATAAACTAATAAGCATATATATAATACATAAACTATAAACTTATAAGCATATTGTTTAAATTGGCCAAAATAATATAACAATATGTGTCAATTCTGTATGAACATGCGTGTGATGGATAAGCCCTAACCATATTATATACCTATATGAGCAGCCACCATATTTCTGTTACTCTCATATAAACATTCCAGTGTTGAACATGGATCTTTAAGTGAATGTAATTACATACATACATCTATATGAATAAATAAATATTAAAACAGTGCTAAACTTGCAGGCACAACTGGTATTTTATAATTATAAGGTATATTTACCTCCTGCACTTTTAATGCACTGAGGGCAATAGCAAAAGCCGATGGCAAGTTTCTGGCTATTGAAATGTTGCGAAGCTGGCACAGCCCTTGGAGGTACTGCGCGCGGCTCGGCGCGCTCTCGTGCTGCGGCGACGACGGCGTCCCTTCCGCCTTCAACCCCGGCACGCGTATTGGTAGGCTTTTTCTTGAACTGAAACTAAGGACAATTTTCTTACTTATATTGCTTAAAATGCAAATTAGTCTCTCAAAAATATATTAATACTTTAATACTTATAATATATAATAATATTTGTAGTATACTGGGGTCCAACAGATTTAGTCCAGCCATGAACAAATCTGGAACTAGATTGCAGTTCCACCTATTGGGTCCAATTGTGAATCTAAACCATCCCACTTAACCACAGAAAGTTTCATCAAAATCGGGCCAGTATTTTAGAAGTTCAAAAATAATTATATATGTATATAAAAAATAATAATTGAAGAGTGGGTCTGTTAGTTCTAATTAAACAGTGATACTAAAGTGTGAACTGCTCTTTATAAAATGTAATTAAAATGGAAAGAATTTTGTAATGGCTTGAACTTTATGGTATCACGTAAACCTCTTTTCCAGGAAAACAAAGTTCTTACTCTACCCTCTCTCTATGTTAAGCAAGTAGCAATTTTTGTAAACTAAAATCTACAAGTTTCTAAACACATATCTAATATAAAACAAATAAATTACAAAAATTTACCTAGTCGGTGTTCCCTCAATAGGTTTAAAGTAGCACAATTCTTGATGCATTGAGTCCACACTCCCCGTTTCCAGGTTTCTGTTCTCTGTAGCAGTCGCGTTTTTTGATCTTATACCAGTATATGGCAGCGGGAGTGATACAAGCAGTGACGGAACCAATGACTTACTTTTGGATAAGTCCTTACTGCCTACACTGTCTATTATATCCTTAGCATGACTTTTTGCATCTTCAGACTGAAAGCAAGCAATGTTTCAAGTTTTGATTCAGACAAAGTTTCACTTGGGAGCATTTTAAGAAGGTCATATAAGTTAAAACTTAAGTCTATTTCCTACTCTATGAACAACTCGTCCCAACTGTGTTAAGCGTCATAATAGACCCCTGATAATATTAACAGCCTTTGAATATTAAAAAGTCTTCCGCTTTTGATCTTAGAACTACTTGCAGAGTAGGTATAAATATGTTTCCTAATAGAATGAACTCAGATTATAATGGTTTCAGTTTAAAAATTATTAATTAAACAGAGAGAATGGTTACTAACCAAAAGTGTATAAATATAAATAGGATTGTAGCATTGCTTGTTATAAGCACAAAAGGATACAATATATCAATATAATTTATTTATTTGTATAAGATTTATGATTATTATTAATCATGTATATATTATTATTTATTTCAATTTATTGTAGTGATACATTGGCTTCACACATTTTTACATGAGACATACGATAAATAGAAATATTTTTTTGTAAATTCACAGTAATTCAAAACAGTACATACAGCCGACTCTCGAAAACTTCTATAACAACCAGATTTTTTTTACCATGACTTCAAAATAACACGAGTTTATAATCGAGAGTGAGGGAGAAAATAAATTAGGTAAACAAGAGTTTGATCAAAATTCGTGATTTATTGTTTTAAACATTTGTACAATTACTCACAAATGTTCATTTTGAAAAGAAGTCCGTAATTTTCTGTTGAGTGAGCGACTTCAGTCTATCATTCTCCAATAAATTTCAGATAGTGGTGAGAGCTGAGAAGAAATCGTCACTTGTGTCGGTTTTCGGTTCAAATTATAGAGAGTAGGGAAGCCCGGACTTCAAATTTTTGCATGTTGGCGGGCAAGATTCTTTCAACTTCAAATTACCGAAGGGACTAAATTTTATTCAATTTATCGAATACTTTTTTAAAATTATCGAGATATTCAAAACAACGAGCGTCAAATTATCGAGAGTCGACGGTACTGGTTTACAAACTTTAATGTATTGGCAATTTTGTTTAGTTAGGAAACATCCATGATAACTATCTTCATTCCAATAATATATTAGAAATAGAGTAATTTAAAGATATAAATTAGCTGAATTTCACAGGATTTCAGTAGAAAGTTAGTTTATGTTTTTATTTATATGCTGCGATTGTTTTATTGTTCGGGAATGCCGCGAGAATATTCCTGCGAAGTTACTTAAATTTGTTAGGATGGGATGTATAAAAATTAGTTAATTCTGATAATTTATACTAAAACAATCATTTCCATTCGTTTTCGAGCTGCGGTATTGTATGTCCCGGGAATCACACGGGATTTTTTCCAGGAAAGGTATAAAGTGGTAAGGTTGCATAAAAATTATCTGATTCTAATACGATTTTTGCTAGAAGCTTACATTATTTCTTTAATGGCGCGGCGGTACATTATTTCCCGGGAGCTCCGTATTTTTTCCCCGAAAATCGATCACTCAGCTAAAAATAGCATGAAAGTTGGCCGTGTTACTCTTATTATAGCATAGTTTGGTACTACATATAACTTTTATATCCGACTATTCTAGCACTTTTTATTGTTCCGGGGATTTCCTAACTTCGTAACTACGTGATTTTAGAAGTTTTTGGCTGCAATAGTGTCTATATTTATTAAAAATCTTTAAAACAGTTGTAGTGTGCATGCCTTTAGCAATATTACTTATCGCGGGTTTTTACGACAATTTTGGAGATTCATGAATAATCATACTAAAAAACCCATTGCCTTGCTGGACATACACATTATTTAAAATAAATACTGGTAAGAGAATAAGAATTGTCCATCAATATTAGTTCGAAAATATGTTTTTGAAAATCAATTTTACCTTTTCTTTATGAATCTCCCCATTCTCTTTATTCCACAATCCAGAGCCAACTTTGCTTTTTTTATCCACAGTACTTTTTAAAGATTTTCCATAGCTGGGAACCATTTCTGGTGATGCACCATTGATCTGGTGGTTTGTGGATATCTTATGTGTGGATTCATTTCCACTTGTTGTGTTTTCATTAGTTAGTAATGGACTACTGCAAGGAACAAAAAAAGGACAATAGAGATTGTGTCTGTTTTGATAAAATGAACATTAGGTCGAACTCCTAATGTTTATAATAGACATTTTTTTATAGCTGGAGTACAGAAGACAGGCTGAAGGTCTACCTTAGTAAGTAAGTTACCTAATAAGAGGTGACTGTTTACGACACCAGAGATGTCGCCAATGCGCTGTGAACCCTGAAGAAATTTTATGACACCCTTTTTAAAAAACTCGATATTGTAGCGCTGTGGGGGCAAACGACAGCTAGGCGTCATTTCAACACCTTATGGTCGCTCTAGTGATACATTCTCAAGAGAGAATCATTGTGAATTTGTGACGCATTACATACATTATATAATACTCCATGTGACTATTACAGTGTGTGCTTAGTCTAAGAGGTTTATGGTAAAACTTACAGGGGTCCAATTCCACTATTACTACCTCATCAAAATCACTGGATACTATCTCTCAATCGTAGGTTTGCCTGATTTCGGTATTACATCAGTTTCAATGGCGTGCCTGTGGGACGCCACTCTCGTGTAATATCTTTATAAATATTTATAGTGCAATAAATGTTTAAAATTTTGGAAGCTTTTCAATATTAATTTTGGCTAATAACATTTCTGTTGATGGTACCAATATTTTTCTACTATTATTCCGCTGCATTGATATTGAGAAAATATTGTGGATTTAGTAGAATACAAATATGTAAAACTATCACAAAGGAATCATTCTTTGAATATTTTCACAACACCAAGATATTGAAACAGTAGCATTGGGCCCCAGGTTTTAGGGCAGGTTTGAGACCTTATACCATAAAACTTACTCTTTAATAAGTGATGATTGCCTAAAATTAGATAAGTAACTATCAATTTTAGTGGGCCTAAGCCTAGATATTCTCCTGGAGCCCTTCTGACAGGCTTTCCGAGGGCCATTGCAAGGTGGAGCTGATGTTTTCAAATGATCATGTTGTATTTGTTGCGCTAACATCTCATCCTTTTTCAAAAATTCCAAATATTTTCTATGAGCTTCCTCCTCTTCTTCCTGGATTTTTCTGTAATAACATAGATACTTATATAACTTGTTACTTTCCTAGATGTTAATGGCTGTTAAGATTTCATTAAAATTAGATGGCAATTACACAAGATATTTGCATAAAATTATTATTGATGAAAAATTAAATAATTAATAGTTAATAATTGTTGATATTACTGTTTGCTAACAGTTCATTAGTAGATCTCGTAAACGCCAACCACTAACTAAAACTAGGTTGTTTGCAAAAAGTGTGTGTGTACCTACCTACCTCACTATACACACTTGTTAAGAACCATAACAATACAATGTGTCTTTTGCAATGAGGACTATAATCGGCACAGTCATAAGAGGACTTTTTTCACATAATGTGAAATGTTTCATCTATAATATTATAAAATTCTAAACTGCCATGTCTTTACATAGAAGCTATTTAAAAAAAACAACTAGAATAGACTATATAAACAATGGAGAACACAAAGCAATTTTTTTTAGATTTCTTGTCTGTTTGTTCAGGATTCACCCAAAAACTACTGGGCCAATTTCAAAGTGGTTTTCCCTGATTGACAGCAAATTGCTGGACTTAAAATCCATGCTACTTTTTATCCTGGCAATCCCATGGAAATTTTTCTGGGAATAAATTAAAATTATCAGATAAAAAAAAAATTGAATTCCCAATTTTCACTGATTGATAACAACATTTTATATAATGAAATAAAAGTAAAGTATTTGAATAAAATTAATGTAAACTGTGAATGTATGTATACAAGTTGACCCAAAGCTATGCCACATGGAGGAGAAGTACTTTAAATATTGTAGATAGGATATTTTGCTCAATGGAAACATTCTTTTATTTTTAAAATTATATCTACATTCAAAAATTTTCCTCCAAGATCTCAGCTCAGCTCAGCTATCTCTTATTCTACAATATTTAAAATACTTCTCCTCTATATGGCCTAGCTTTGTGACACCTGGTATAGTATAGACCAGAATTGTTTAAACAACTATTCACTCCCTGTATACAATCAGGCAGTTTGTCTGTCATATGCTAGAATGTACATAAACATATACTTACACCAGAGTTATGAATTATATAAATAGTATTCAATTTTGTATGGTTAATATAGACTTAAATACATGGTATAAGACATGCATTGTTTAATGTTCTTATTAGGACATCATATTTTCTATAGAATAAAAAAATATCTGTGGCTAAATATCTTACCGAATAAGAAGCTCAGTCTCTTGTATATGCTTCTCTTCAAGTCTCAGTCTTTCTCCTCTCAATCTTTGTAATTCTGCTTCATATTCTATTCTTATTTCACCAGGGTTACTCAAGCGATGTTGATATTTTTCTACAAATACATTTTTGTCAAGTGTTATTCTAGTAAGTTATTCATATAATTTGGTAATAAATAAACAAATGTTTGGTAATAATTTGTTTAAATTACCAAGTTACAGTATCATAATATAAAACCTTTTATTTTGAAAATATATTCATGTAATTGCAGAACCTTTGATTATTACCAAGTGCAGTCCAGTTATGTGATAAGCTGTGAGTAAAGTAAACATATATCTTACCTTCAGGTATATTGATTTCTCCTCCATTGGTTTTTGTATCAATCTCTCGGCAAAATTTAGTTTTAATAAAATTCCAAAGCTCTAGATTAATAAGGTTCTTCTTTTTTGTTGCTGTTCTTAGCCAAGATCCAATCCGTAATCGACACAGAGGACAACACAAAGCATTATTTTGAATACTACCATTAAAACAACGGTGGCAAAAATCATGAAAACAGGGTAATGTTACGGGTTCAATTAATATTGATTGACAAATTGAACATAAAACATCTTTTAATTCTAATTTTTCCAAGTTCAATAATTTATTTTCAATTTTAGACAGCCGCTTCTTTGACTTGGCCGCCATTTTTCTGCAATTGTTTTTTTCCTCATTTTTTCTGCCCAAGTGCACAGCAGGCTTTGAAATTTTGATATTTTGAGCATAAGTTGTCTAAGGTATAGAGCAAGATACATATAATGATATTCTCGTTTTATTAAGCGACTATACACTGATAAATTTATTTTGCATATTTTCTAGAATTTTCTGTAGGACATTAAAATGATTTTCCAATTACTTTAATAATCCGTTATGTGTAAAAGTAATCCTCTTTAAAACACTTTAATTTAAAATCATCTCTCATAATTTTCAATAACCGGAATTCATCCGGAAATTCAGAACATCTCTAAAATTGATTTCAAAAGTAAAAAAAAAAACTAAAACCGAGGTACCAACTTGAAGGGCTGAGAAGCCATGTTGATATTTTCTTTCTTTTTTCGTCTTGTACCGACTCACATGTATTTGAGAACGAGAAACGATCTCGAAAGAAACCACGAGAAATATGGTGGTTAGAAAAGGATTTTAAGTGGTGTTCTTTTATTCTTTCTTTATTGTGGTGAATTTTGTAAATGTTAAAGTGCACTCATTAAAACCGTTCGCGAGTGACGAACAAATCCAGGAATGTCTTCAATGCATTTTGTGGTCCATCCTCTGCCTGGCACTGAGGACCAATTGATAGACAGGTATAACATATTTCACCGATTATCTTGACTCCATTTCGTACAAGTTGCGAAATCCGACATTCCATGGCTTTACCATTATAAGCTAAATTGTATCCCTTTGTAATACGATCATGGACCTACGCTTCGATGAATGAGTGTGAAATCCATGGCTTTTCCTGATATCTTAAAATTGTATACGGCTAAGTGCTATACTAACTACACTGATATTAATTTCTGAATACGCAACATGTATGTAAACCTAAACTGCTTTTTCCTGGAAGTCTCACTATTTGCAAATATTTCCTGAAAGTGTCAATGTATTTTTTTTGTATCGGTTGCGAATTGTCGACCTATGACATAATTACTTGGAAATCTCATTTTATTTTGTGATGGTGTACATTCATACATGTTTGGTAATCCCCAATAAAAGCAACACAAACTAGTTGTAATACATACATTTCCTAATAATTTTATAATTATCAAAACTATGGGTTTATGGATATGTGTTGTTGAACTGCTAATTAAGTTAGACATATTTTTCAACAATGAATGTATTCAAAGAAGTATAAAGAACAGAAAATTCTAGTATGCTACAGAGCAATGTTTTTTATTCATTTAACTTTAATAAAACCCAACCATACACATACCTGTAAGTTTTGCTCGCATAACCTTCTGAGGTCAAGTATTACATTACAATTTATCATTACTAGATTTGGCCATGCAAGAAAGAGTAGGTCCAGTATTGACAATTACAGTGTACACTTATGTCTTAAATGTTACTTTCATTGATTCATAGCTAATATGAGAAAGGTTGTGTCTAAAATTTGCCTTATCAGTTATTTGATCAGAAACCTCTTGATGTGGGTCACAAATAAGCCCATGTATAGAAATACAACATACACAAATACTCAGTAGTATTAGAAGATTCATAAATATTAAAGATGATGTTAAACAACATGCTTTAACTCCTTCTCTGAACTTATGTAGTCTTGATGGAATTTTCCTAAAATGTAAACAATCCTTATCTGCTTTTTCAATGAAATGAGTAAGAGTAAAACTTAAATGCATTCTTGAACTTATATTGATATTTTTAAGAAGCTTATAAATCTCATATAATTATTATGAATAAGGAAGGGAATTAGTATATATCTTAGTAGGGGGTATGAACATTAAGCAAATTTTTTTAAAGAAACACTGTCAAACACAAAACAGTTTTATATGTTTACAGGAGAAGACTACAAATGTTGGAACAATTAGTTTTGATTCGCAAACATGGATTGCTATATGAAAAGTTGTTTAATTTTAACATTTTTCTATAATTAAAAAGTTTATTTTTTGTTATTGGATTATTTTTTAAAGTCTACCAAACTGAGGTATTCAGTATCAGAACAGTCTATATTAGCCTCCTAGCGCCATGGTCCTTAAAAAAGTACTTCAATGAAATAGTAAATAAAGCCCAAAACCAAATCCAATTTCATCAAATGAACGCCCAGGGTACTATTCTTAGTACCCCAACTTTAAACATTGCTACTAATTCTAATTTACCACCTTTTTATAAAGTGATGTCTCCCAACATATGTTCGAGGTTTTTATTTGTCTATGACAAAGCAACAGAGCCATCAAAAACAAAAGAAATTTGTTTTTCTTGACTTAACATCGAACAAGAACAAGATTGTCGAGTGTGAAAATAAATCTTAATGTATTCATGAAATCTTTAAGATTTGTGTTGATACACTTATCAAAAATTGGTGCTTATATACTATATTTCTTGTTTACATCAAAACTTTATATAGATCTGAGATATAGTGAAAGTTATCTTAATTCTAAATTTAAGACCTTTTAATAGACCTTTGGGTTAATAAGGACTATCATGATTGTTTCGAATGTTTTAAATAAATAATAATAAAATAAGTGTTTCTATTCATTTTAAAGGATTTTTTGTTTATTAAGGTTATTAAATTAGTTTGTTTTAAGTTTAATTTCATTTTTGAAGGTAGTTGGAAAAAATTGTTGTTGTAAATGTTTGTTGTTTTAAGTTTAGTGCTTTTGACCCAAAGGCCTACCAAAAGGTAACTTATTTTTGTCCTTTTTTTCCCTTCTCCTCGTTCACCTAATATAAGAAAAAAATATCATACTAGTGAGATTACTGTAAGGTACAATTTTTAAAATTCAAAGTCTTGGGTTTTCGCTATTGAAACCTTTTATAAGTACTTTGGGCATTTAGTTCTTGAAAGCATTGAAAAACCTGGGTGTCAGGAGGTTAGGACACATTTTGGTTTAAACAAGAGCAATGAAAAATAATTTATTTGTTAAAATACAAAAGACTGCCAAATCTAACATACCTACAACATAATCTTATATAATAAAAAAAATACATGAACAAAGAATGTACATATGGAATTTATGTAACTTGAACACTTTATCTTCTGTTTTTGTGTTTCACCCACATGCACAATTTGTAGTCTGTTGCTGGGATCCTCTTTTAAGCAAATTTTATTCCTATCAGAAGTAGAATTAAATCATCTATCTTCTATACATATAATAAAACTGTAGAGGTCGAATTTCTGTACAATGAAAAAAAATGCTAAAAACCGAGTCAGGGGGATGTAAGAAGGAAAATATTACTAATTTAGATTTTTTTCAAATTTTTTGTTTCTCTGTTTATCTGTTTGTACCGGCTAATCTCCGAAACGACTGGACCGATTTAAATGAAATTTTGTATGGTGGTAGCTTATATCCCTGGTCAACATATAGGATACTTTTGATCCCAAAAAATTGAGTTCCCATGGGATAGTTAAAAAACCGCACCACACGGAGGAAGTTGCGGGCATCAGCTAATAATTAATAAAATAAAACAAGAATGTGTGTGTTTTTGTATTTAAGACTTCATAATGTTTTCAATAAAATTACTGCCAACATTAGTATAGTTGCCCCTATATATTTTATAGGTGAAAGATATTTACTAACCAGAGCTTCCTACATAGCTTACATATAATTTTGTTTATTTACATGATGTTTCTATAACATGGAAACTGTTTATTTCAGATTTCTAAAAATCAGTTCTTAACCACATCCATGCAGAAAGATAGCATTTATTTAACTTGTAATATATGAATATCCACAAACACAATGACATGTATTAAACATCAAATGAGGAGGACTATATGCCCAATGTTTTAAGCAAATAAAGTACTTTTATTTTACTATTTTAAAACAATAAACAGGGATAAACTTGATTATTGGACCTCCATTTCTTAGATTTACTTGAAATTGCTTATAGTATCTGCTTAGATCATATAAATGTCTAGATAATGCATGAAATGCACAAAAACAGCCATAAAGAAGTGCACTTACTCCCCATGCATGTTATTGTTGTTTCAACTACTTTACTGGTTAGAGCTCTCGCAAAAAAATCAGTATGCTGTCTGTGCACTATTAAAATGTGTCAGAACCATTTTAAAAGCGGGAAGCATAAGGATAAGAAGCATTTGATCAGTAAGTTTAACACTTTTCTCATGGTTTCTTTATGAAAACATGAATTTCGATACATTGAATTGATTGATGTTGTCAGGTGATAAATGGGACATGTTTCCAAAATTTGAGGAGATTTTGTTATGATTTTTGAAGTGAAAATTCTTTAGAATTGTGACTCGATAAAATAAAAAAGCAGCACTAAAAAGATATAAAGATATATAAATCTATAAGACTAAGCCTGCGAGAGAATGAAGTAGAATACATTAAATTTAATAATTTAAATACTATGCTCATACAGATAGAGTTGGAAATGTTTTGGAAATATGCTATGTGTAATATATATAATAACATGTAATTATGTCACCATTGTCTTCAAATAAAGTCTTTTTCTTTCTTTCTTCCTTTTGCAGTTTCGTATGAATACTTCGAATTTCGTGTTTTAAAGCTTAAATATATTATAACTATTTTGTGATGTGACATTTCATATATTATATATGAAATGTCACATCACAAAATTTAGAATCCCTCCCACCCCTTGTCACACTTTGTTTCACTTATACTGAGTGTGAACGGCACACACACACACACACACACACACATTTTTAATTTTTTTTTAGATTTGGATTACACTACACTCACTACCCAGTATGAACCCATCGAATTGTTTCAAATCCATCCATCCACTTTTAGTTTGGAATAATCTTTGGGGCATAACTAGTCTAATAACCTTTGTCAACTTGTGTAAAAACAAATAATTTTCCATTATGAATAGTTTTTTTAGAATTATTACATTAGTATTGGTACACAGACTTATAAATACTAAAATCTGTACAGACATTTTAGTATAAATTAAAATGACTAGTACATATACTAAAAATCATTTGTGCATATAGTTTAATTTCTATGCCTTGTTCCGAGATGCACCACTTTTGTTGGTAATACCTTAAATTATTACAAAAAAACTTTAAAATCTCTGAGTAATAAAACTATGCTTTAACGGTTTTAAGCATAGTAATTTATTTAACCTCTTAGTAATATTAAAATTATAACACAAAGCGATTAATTCATAATGATCTTTTAAACTTTTCACTTACATAAAACATATTTACTTATGAAAAATAGGGTAATATTTTTTAACTAATATCACTAAAGCATGCATACATTGATAGTTTTTGGACAGTGAATATAGCAACACTTCACGTTTCTGATGCTGTTTTTGGCAGTGTTGTTTGTTAGCAATGCTCTCTAGGCAATGAGTGTCTCTAAGATAGCCAGCCATGATACACCTTGGAAAGTAATGTGTGCTATTATTTTCATGTATGGAAGAGTCTTTCAATGTCTTTTTTATATTATTCTAGTGTAATAGGATGAACAGATAAGCTAAAATTAAATGTTTAGGTGGTAAACTTATCAATAGCTATATTAGCTGCAGATGGCAGTGTAGTAAACAATTTTTATGAAACTGGTTTTCATAGCTATTATTTATAAACTAAGAGCAGTCATGCAATTTGGTATAGATTATTATTTGGATTAGGGGTGATTTTTCAATAATGGATAATAAATAAAGATAAAAGTTATCCATGTAACAATATATAGGATAACCTGAAGGAATGTAAAAGTAAAAGAATTTAACTGTTTTAGTCAAATGAACAACAGTACCTTTTAATGTTTTATGTTTTCTCTTATGGATAATTTTATCTGGTGATTGAAAAACCAGCTCTTACAAAAACAAAAATTGTTTATTTTTAGGAATATATTGTATAGTGTTTGCCTTTTGCCCTTTTCCCAGTTATACTCTTTCCTTTCGTGAAAGGAGATGTTGGGGACAGAACTAATTTCATAAATTAATTTATATTTATAGTATAATACTTGTCACAATTGTTATGACAGTTGTCTGGTGTCAACATTTCCCTTAGTGAGACATTTACCTTGTGATTTTTTTTTATAAATTGTAAGTAATTTATTGCCTATCATAGTTTAATTATTTTCTATCCTTGTTATATGTTGTAGCATCCCTCCCTGCAATGCATTGCACTCATAGGTTTATTATTCTGTCTTTTAAGCTTACCTTAATTTTATTTGCTTTGTTGCAGATTAAAAGAAGTTGCTGAGAGGTGGAACAGATATGGGACAGGTGCTGGTTCATCAGCACTGAGCACCCTAAGAGGAGTGCGTGCTGTTGCTGCTGGCCCAGCGCACATTGCTTGTTTACTTGAAGATGGCACGATATGCCGTGCTGCTTTCTCCATAATTCCCGATAGGTTGGACTTGAGCAAGTCGGATGCTAGCAAGAATGGCGGGAATGGACGAGGAGGTGGTAGCGGAGGCGGGGGTGGGGGTACGAGTGGTAGCCAGCAGGGGGGGAGCGGCGGCAGCGGCGGCTGCGGCTCACGCCAACAGCCTCGCACCAGGGCTCGTATTATGAGAAACTCTATAAGGACAGCACCCAGTTCTCAAGGTAATGTTCCTATGCTACTCATTGTTTTTCTGCTTTATATATTGTTATATTATATTAAGTCAGCAATTATGAAATTACGATTAATAAGGCAAGTAAGCATAAGCCTATATAAATGCTTCAGCCTGGATCAAATCTGAATAAGTTTTCAGGATAAAAGATCATTCGCTACAAAGCATGATGATGAATTGAATTCAATCTTTCGATATTTCGGGATTTCTTAGAAATTTCGGTATGCATGATGCTGACAGTCGAGTTTATTAAGGGCTAGTAGGATAATAAAGCGATAAAAGAACGTACACAGCTGCGCAGCTTTTACTAATTTTGCCAACTTAAAATGTACTTGTTATTACTTAATTGTTGTCGTTATTGAGAATGGGTGTAATGCTATATAGAGTGTATCATTGTATGGAAGACAAGCTAAACCAACCAAAGCCAAGTGATTTCGACGCTTAAGGAAGTTTGTCGTTAAATCAAGTGATGTTACATTAAGTTTACACTCTATTTTCATCAGTTTATTACTCTGCAAGTTCTTGTGAAAAAGTTTAATATTTATTATCAATACAGTCAACTACTAGATGAAAATGGTTACAACATTTTGGTAATCATTATATTCATATGAGTCACAGTTTGTAAGCAGTGAGTCATCAAATAATAATCGGCAGACAAATAGACTTTTATATCCACAAGGAAAGCAAGTTAGGCATTTGGTTTGTGTTGTACTATTAAACAACAGTGGCCGATACCAGACTCCCAGACCATTGTAAATTACGGAAATCTATGCCGGGAATCGACTTCGGGACCTCTAGTTTCCTGTAAGCTGGGCGGACAAAGGCTTAGGCGGTTATCCGTCACAAACGCCGTACACTGCGTATGGCGTAATGCTGTATGCGATCTATGAATGCTTATTATGACGATGCATTAGCTAGGCTTCTCTCAGACGCCTGATGAGACGCATACACGCTGTGCGCGACCTCTATACGTCGTACTCCGCGTCCGCTTTTATTCTTTAGCATCCCACAGTAAAGATGTCGTGTAACAACACGACCAACACGACTAGTCCGAGGCAACAGCCGAGGACTGCTCGAACACAGAGACCGTCTAATGCACATTGTTACATTTCAATAGCTAAATAGTGGTTCTTTAATTCTACTTACAAATTGTTAATACCCGCCGTCTGGTTTGCCTTCTTATTCACACAGCTCTACTTTGCACCTGTTCTTGATTGTCAGTCCATTGGTTCCTATGTTTTCGTATTTTCTGATATCCAGCCACCGTACTCTTAGGCACCCGGGAGGTCGCTCTAAGGATATCTCTGTCGAGTAACAAATTCTACCGACATATTCCTCAACCTCTGGCGTCATGAATCACCTTAGATGAAACTTGAGTTTGTCTACCATGTTACAGACAATAAAAGTGTCGGAATAATTTAATGTGTATAAGGATAACATGGATAACTCAGCAAAATTGATTGTATCAAATCTAGTATCTCATGTGCAACTCATTGCACTAATACTTAGAGATCAGTTCAAATTACGCTATGACACAGCAAAATAGTATGCGCTGAGTGTCTTAGTGTGTTCTACCAATACCCTGCCCTCGTTGGCTTTTAGCGCAGTGGTAGATCATGCAGAGCAATACTGGCGCAAAATTAACCCATAACGTTTTTTTTTAAGTTAAGCTGCACAAAAGTGGGTTCTGCACCATAATAAATGACTTTGTCGACACAGACAGTGGTACCTGTTTCTATATAAACTTTCTCCACTAAGGGCCGATTTTTCAATCGTCAGATAAAAGTGATCAGCCAAATAAAATTATAACCTGAGTAAATTCAATTGTGTTTATTCATGCAAGTGACATTTTTAATTTTGCCATTGTATGTGTTATTCTATGAATAAGTTTTATCTGGTGATTTAAAAATTGGCCCTTAATCAATTAAAGTGATCATAAGATTTGGTATACTCTATCGGTCTTATTCAGTTTGAACTCGGAATTCGGTCAGTTTGAACGCTTTTTTATGGTCCTTAAAGAAGCATTCAAACTTACTCTAACTCTCTATTAATAAGACCATATATCTCTGATATACTCTTTAGAAACCAGAGATTAACATAGGATTACCTTTTTCACGAGAAACAAGAGTTATGGGATATCGGTCTGAAGCTAATTTGTTTACTATTATAATAATAAAATCTATACTGTAAAAAATCTGTAAATGGTTCAAGTTCGTACAATGCATTTCAAAATGTAAAAAAAAACAGGAAGGCTAATTCGGACCAGCAGATTCCGAAAATACAATTTTTAGAATTTTTGTGTCTCTTTGTCTGTTAGAGAATCATGTGAAAACTACTGAACACATGTAAATGAAACTCGACATAGAGCTAGCTTATATCTCGCGCGTAACTTAGGCTATTTTTTTATCCCGATAAAAGACATCGTTTCCGTGGGTTAGACGAAATTAGCGAAAAAGATGGCGCGGTAATCGCATTTTTTTTAACTACTGAACGTATATGAATTAAACTCAACATAGTGCTGGCTTATGACCCGAGTTAACAATTATAATCTATTTTATCCTGATAAATAATGTCGTTACACTCGTTACCTTAGAATATACGGATTAGCAAAATAGATGGCGCTGCAATCGCGTTTTTTCAATTCGCTAAGAAATACCTATGTTGGCATAAACAACATGTCATTAATTCATTACTTCGGATCAGGTTGGCTTCGACTCTCCTCTGTTTTGCGGGGCAACTGTGTGGACTCTATGGACTTAATTTCCTTGTTATTGTAGTAAATTTAACAAGAAACAGTAAAGTTTTAGTTCTATAAATTGCAGAATATAACCTCCTGTAACCAAATATGCTATATAAAGTAATAAAATCTCATTCATATTTTATAAGTTTTTTTTAGTTTACCATCTCTAGGTATTTAGTTCCTTTGCCTGTTATTATACATTCTTTAAAACATAAAAATGTCAGTTTAGTTTATGCCACTTTTTCATCTTAGATAATGTTATAGTTATTGATCATTCCACACAGATGTAAGGATGAGCTTAACAGCGAGTCAACAGACAAAAAGCGTTTTTTTGATCGATTTCTCAGCCATTGTTACAGTAATTATACATACTTTATTGAGGTGAAAAAAATATATGTCAATCTTGATCATATTTCTGAGGTAAACTATGTACTCAAAACGCATTTTCGATAAATTTTCTCGATAGAAAATAATTCCAAAGTAACCTCTAAACATGTTCTTCAATCTTGTGTCATGTTATTACTGTTAATCGTACATCGCTAAAATAAATAACAGTAACATATCATATTATAAGAAATATACACATTATAGTTTTTTTATTCGGTTACTTAGAGAATTTGCAAGTAATTAATTATTTTATTATAAATGACTTCAAAAATCACGCTTGCCGGTCCCAATGTATGGAATTTATCAATACGCCAGACGGCTCGGTGCTGTGTACACGCGTCGCTCTGCTCGAGCGTGCTATTCGAAATTAAATTTTAAATAAATGAAGGAGAAATAATAACCACAATTTCGAGCCGATCGAGCTATACTTATTTGACGTATACGGTAGAGGACTGGTCTAAATCATAGACTGTGTGGGTTCGAATCCTACTAGCTTCACTTGATCTAGTAGTAGATTTATTTTATTTTTATATCGAAGTTGATAAAATGGTATTTTTCTCTTCTTAAATAATTTTATAAAATGCAATAAAAATACTTTTCTATTAGGTTGGGGAAAAAGTTTCTTCGCATTTTATATAAAAATTCAAAAGGTTTTTTTATAAAATTTATTTATATTTGACTAAAGTATGTAGGTACCATTTTGTTGGATAACTTTTTGCCATCTTGTACGTAGGGACGTGATCCCATTGCTATAAAAAATTTTTGGGCTTCTGATCAAAAAACTGCGACAAGTGGTTTTGGCAGTCCTCTCGTGATGTTAACCTGACACTGCCTAAGGAACTCTGCAGAGACCGAAACAGGTGAAAATCTGAAGGTTCAAGCAAGGTCAGGATTATACGGCGGATGCATTAACACCTCCCAGCCAAACTCTCGTAATTTTTGCTGAGTGGCTAAAGATTTGTGAGGTCTAGCGTTATCATGGTGAAAAACCACGCCCCTTCTGTTGATTAATTCCGGCCGCTTTCTCTCAACTTTTTGCTTTAATCTCATCAGTTGTTCGCAGTACAGTTCAGAATCGATGGTCCTGTCTGGCGGTAACAGCTCATAATAAATAATGCCCTTCCAATCCCACCATACACACAGCATCACCTTATTACGAGTTAACCCGGGTTTCGCCACAGTGGCGTTACAGATGACCGAGGCCGTGATGTTTCACGGCCCTCGCAAACGTCCACCTCCGGACAGTAGCATCATAGTAGGAGGCATCCGCATCGACATCGGGGAGACCATGAAGTACCTCGGATTGGTCCTCGATGGCCGTTGGGATTTTTCGGCACACTTTCGGCAGTTGCTTCCCAGACTCAAGGGGGCAGCTGCTGCGCTGTCACGCCTGCTCCCCAACGTCGGGGGGCCCAATGCCACGTGCCGGAAACTCTTCGAAGGCATCGTACGTTCGATGGCCCTTTATGGGGCCCCAGTCTGGTCAGACCGCCTGACGGCCAAAAATGCGGCGCTACTGCGTCAAGCGCAACGCATACTGGCCGTCAGGGCAATAAGAGGATACCGTACGGTATCTTTCGAAGTGGCCTCGCTACTCGCCGGATCCACCCCATGGGATCTGGAAGCCAGGGTCCTAGCGTCACTGTACACGTGGCGCAAAGAGGCCCTGGCCAGAGGCTCCAGACCCGCGCCTCGAGAGACCGAGGCGTGCCGGTCGGAGCTCCGCCAGGTAGCCGTGGGGGTCTGGGAAGAACGCCTAAGACGCCCCAGCGCGGGCCCCGCCACCATCGAAGCGGTGAGGCCCGTTCTGCAAGAATGGATTGGACGAAGTCACGGCACCCTGACGTTCAGGCTGACACAGGTCCTCACGGGGCATGGCTGCTTCGGGAGGTACCTGTGTCGCCTCGGCCGCGAGGCCACGTCAGGGTGCCATCACTGTGACACGGGCGACGAGGACACGGCGCTGCACACACTTCAGGAGTGTTCAGCCTGGACAGAGCAGCGCCGGGAGCTCGTCGCCCATACCGGATTTGACACCTCGCTCTCGGCCATGGTACGTACCATGGTCGGGAGCTCCGCCGGATGGGACGCCGTCTCCTCCTTTTGCGAGCAAGTTATGTTTGCGAAGGAGGAGGCGGAGCGGGAGCGTGAGCGTACTTCCCTGCTCCGCTCCCGCCAAAGGAGGACGCGCCGACGCCGGAGGTCGGATGGTGACCTTCGGCCGCCGTAAGCGGGCGGCGCGGGTGGGGCCCCTTGGGGTATAGGGGTTCTCACTCACCCGCACATGCCGTCGAGATGAGAGCGTGAGTGTTCCGCGCGCACTTATCTCTCTTCCCGTGGGGCGCGTTACAGACCGCCCCACGCACGGAAAAGACCTAGCTGTGGCCAGGGGCGTAGTCCCCTGGCATTAGAAGAGGCCTAGTGAGCGAGGCCCACGCCTGCCAGGGCACGCGGAGTTGGGAATCCCGCAGTCCCGTAGCCCTGGCATAAGGCGCAGGACGGAACACCCAGGGGTTTTAGTGGGTATCCCTAACTGAGGAGTGGCAATAGCGTGGCACCGATTCTGACCGGGCACGCTAGTTCCACCCCCGATCTGGCGAATCCCACACTCTCACATCGGGTCGCGAACATCCCCCCAGGCTTCTGTGCCTGTCGCTGCTTAGTCCTCAAACGGATTTCCCCGGGCCAAAAAAAAAAAAAGGGTTTCGCCACAGTCTGTGAAGCCTGACCGGCCTTTGACCACGATCTTTTTCGCACGTTCTTGTCGTACGTGATCCACTTTTCATCACCAGTTATCAGCTTCTTCAAAAATGGTTCGGTTTCATTACGTCGTAATAAAGAATCACAAATGAGTATACGGTTCATTAGGTTTCTTTCAGGGAGCTCATGAGGCACCCAAATATCGAGCTTTTTTGTGTACCCAGGTTTTTTCAAATGCGCCAAAACCGTTTTGTGGTCAATTCCCAGTTCTCCAGCTACACCGTAACTACTAATATGCCGATCTTGCTCCACTTTTTCAAAAATGGCATCAATTTTGTCCGTAACAGGGCGACCAGAGCGACGTGCATCTTTGACATCAAAATTTCCGGATTGAAAACACTTAAACCAAATTTGCGCTACTCTCACAGATACTGCATTAGGTCCATAAACATCACAATTTTTTTCGTGGTTTGTGTTGCATTTTTACCTTTTTTGTAGTAAAATTTTAAAATGTATCGAATTTCTTTATTAGATTCACTCATTTTAACAATAAGAAAAACAAATGAAAATCACACATTTTCCTAATTTGAATTGTCTTCTTTAAAATTAAAGCTTTTTAATGATACCAAAACCAGCCAGATACAAATGGTATAGCCAAAGAGATCTTATTACAAGTTCATACATACTATATGCGAAAAGACTTTTTCCCTAACCTATTATTTGAGTAGTCCACACAAATGAAGTTGGTGGCACAACTAACTAATAATACTTTATTAGTTAGTTGTACAACATGATAATAAATTAGTAGTATGGATAATACTAATTTATTATCATGTTGTGTTCAAGTGAACACTAACATTGTGTGGTTAGTGCCATCTGATATGTGTAGTATGAATATGAAGGCATTCTTAAATTTGTATATACTATCGCAATGTGTTTCTTAGTTATTTTATAACCAAAAAATATAGAATTCAATAACAAAATGGCATTCCATGTTTTTGCTATTAAAACTCCTAAGACTAAATTTTATTCCAAGTTTGTATTGTGATTAATTTGTAGCTCTTTTCTTCTAGTGCTTTTATAATGTCGTCATTTTTCAAAGAACGCCTTAACTTAAGAAAACTAGCATTATTTTGTATTTTCTTCTATTACATCCTTTACGACATAAATGTACGATTGAGCTGTTTTATTTTTTTAGTTATTTCACTTTTGTTACCTTTTCATGGATTTCCCAAATAATAAGTTTGATGAAATTTTAATAATCCTGTCTAAAATTATTTAAAAAGAAAACATTAGTAACAGAAAATGTAAGGTTTTCCTAAAGTCGTCGTGAAAATTCTCTCCTCCCTCTAATTTTAAAATTATAAATTGTAAAATTTGGAAAGATCAATTTTTCAACAAAAATTTGTTTGTTCTTTCTTAAGTACCACACTGCTCGTCATCGGCGGGATGTTCTACTTCATTTTCTTGAATTACCACGCTCAATTATGCAACGGTTCTCTAGAACTTTTATTCCACGTACAATAAAGACTTGGAGGGAGGGAGCTTGCCGCCGCAGTTTTCAATCTGCACTACAAGAATTTTTTTGACGCTTTTAAATGCCGTAGTGTCGGCATTTAAGAGCGTCAGAAATTTTCTTCGACCAGCAACGCGTTGGCTGTGCCCTCAGTGTTGCAAACATCCATAGGAAGCGGTGATCACTTTCCATCAGTTGGGCCGTCTGTCTATGTGCCAGCTTTTGGCAATAAAAAAAGTACTTTTTGAAATGTGGGGTAATTTCGACAAATTTTTTAGGTCTTAATGCTAACTAACAAGACTCCCTTCATTGTGCATATTCCGATATGCACTTGCTCAATTTTTTAGAAATATTCTTCTAAAAATAATATAATGTACAGAATAATTATGTTACTAGATGGTTGTGCACTGTATCATATACCTCCAATTTGACTCTTATATCCTCTCTATTAGTGGTAGAGGGGATATCAACACATGTGTACCTAATTTACTTTTCATTGTTTTATAACATAATTGTTACATTACATATATACATTGTTACATACATATGTTCATAACAAACAATATATTTACAGGCTCAACTAGCAGAGCTACCGGTGTCATTATCGGAGCATCAGGGTCGGGCCGCGTGGTATCTGTGCCTGCACCGTTTGTTCCCGAAGATTTGATTACACAGGCACAAGTGGTTCTACAGGGAAAAAGCAGGAGTCTCATTATTAGGGAGTTACAGGTACTGTTATTTATAATCATGTTTCGAGGTGTGAAGGTATACATTTCAAATTGTACAATGTATTATTTGTTTGTAAATTGTTGTATCTCAAATATCGTCGCTTTATTTTCTCACGCTGATATCTATATATTACGGTTTTTTAATTTTGTCCATACTCCATTCTGAATACTAATAAACAATTTATTTTATACTACTTATCTTAGGGCTGATTTTTCAATCACCAAATAAGAGTTATTCTATAGAGTAAAACACAACATGTGAAAATTAAAAATTACAGTTGCATGAATAAAAAAGTTGAATTGTTTCACTTTTGAATTTAGTCAGGTTATAATTTATTGACTGGTAACTTTTATCTGATAATTGAAAAATCTGTCCTTATTTATATAGCTGTGCTTAATACATTTTATTTTATAATCATCTTAAGATACAAAATAAAAAATACAAATTATTTCTCAGTTTTCTTGATATACATATAATAAATATATATCTGTGTAGTGTGTATATCCTCGGTTTACTCCAAGAAATCATTAACTGCCATATTATATTTATTTATGTCAATTAATGAGTTTTTGCAGTAAACCGAGACTATATAGCATACATTTGCTACAAAAGACTTTTTTGCAATTTTGTTTGTTATCCTTATTATATATATATTATATCACTGGAAAATTATAATTTTTATGCATAGATTTATAATTATAGTAGAAGTGAACTGTTATTGTAATAGAAAATAAAAACCGCATGATGATTGCTTTACGCACAATTCAATGGTTAATTACCAAGATCTGTCATTTTCGACTAACTGCATTTTTTTCTGATTCTTCACAACAGTGTTATATTGTAAGAAGTTACAATAGAAAAGCCTTCTGTATAAATTTCTTATTATACATGACCCCTACAGAACTATACTTTTATTTTGCCAAGACAAAAGATTTTGTTATGACTACTGTAATTTAGTTACATTGTATTAGATGGTCTTGATAGTTAATCTCCGAATTGTTATTTGCCGAACTGGGGACTTGAAGCGATCGTTTTTGCAGATTTGTATTACGAATGTGGCAAATGTCAAAATAAATTGGAACTTTATGCTATGTCATACCTATAAGTATTATTCATACAAATTATCTTATTAAACCTAGTATTAGTTCAAAATATATTAAAAAAGAGACAATAAATATCTTATACATAATAATAATGAAGTAAAGATATGTTGCTGGGGAGTTTATTGCGCTGCTTTATCTCCTATAACAGTAACTCAAATTGTTTTGGAAGCGATGGTAGACTCACGACTTTCGATAAGTAACTTGCAAGATTCCATTTCGAAATAAATACATCTAGATACATGTCAATTTCGCTAAACGATTCGCCAAAAACGATTTACGCCGTCTGCTATAATTATTTTCATTGGTGTTAATAGCAATGTATTAAATATGAAAACGGGATGATTTTAAGCGTACAAATTTGGACGTGAACCTGGCGGTGAACAATCTGCTGTCGCGCGATGACGAGGAAGGCGAGGAGCCTGAGGGTGGTGAGGGCGGCGACGGGTATGTGCCCGAGGACCTAATCTCGTTGCTGGACGGCGGGTTCCACGCCGCCCAGCAGGACCACTCGGTGATCATCGACGCGGACACTATGTTCTCGGAGGACATCTTCGGGTACGCGGCTATCAGAAGGTATACCTGTTGCGCTGAGCTCCTCCGCCTCTACGATCACTCCTTTACCTTTAGTGTATATAGCCCTTTCACCTGATCTCTCTAGCACGCCGTTGGCTTACGCTGTATCTGTTGTGATTGGGTGTTGTTTATGTGTTTTCTTTCAATGTGCTGTTTTTGTATGCAGAGGATTGATGTTATTTATTCACAAGTCTATGAATAATGTGATTAATATAATTTAATAAATTTCTAATTGGATTTTTTTAATATTATTATTTACAAATGTGAGAATATTGACCACAGATATCTGAATAATGTGAGAAGAATTAATTACTCATAATTTTGTTGTAATTATTTGTAATCAGTTGGAGAGAATAATTAAAAGATTCTACATACATAATCCTTTCAAATCTTTTTATATAATGTCCTCTACATGCAAATATTTCCCTTTCAGTGAAAACATTGTAAGGGAATGAATATACTAGTCATAAAATAAATTTTCAATATAACACATCAACATTGGTGGTGATTACTACAAACAATAACATAAACATAACTATTCTCATGATAAAAGTACCTTCTACAACTGAATCACGTTGAAGTTATTCAGACTTAAATTAATGCTTAAGGAATCCATAGATATTTTCAATTTGTTCTGAAATGTTTTTGACTTACTATGTTTTCTCTGAATTATGTTGATTCATCGCTTGTTTGGATGAATAGGATATTATCTAAAAAATATGATGTTTAACATAAATACAATCCTACTGAAAATGCTATCTCTCTATAGAAAATATCAGTATAATTTCAAATAATGTCAAAATAGTAATTTTCTAAGTATCTTATAAAGTTACTATATGTATAGTGTTTAGATCAAATTATCAAAATAATCTTAGGGGAAAAATATAGATTTGAAAATGTTGAATCACTCTCCTTCACAATGATTTTTTTTATGATGATAATACCCTATTCTTTTAGATCAATGTAGTAGTTTTTTTTTGCCATTATTACTCTAATGCTGATATTACATGGTTCAATTCTGTCTTTCAATTTGTATGAAGCCATCAAAGTGATCTATGTAAACATAAAATTGAGGCATTCAATGTATTTGACATGAATGTTAGTCAATGGACTATCGTTGTATCCTTTCAGGGCTCCAATTCTGCTATTACAATGTCATCAGAATGGTCAACCAGTGTCATAGTGGCTGTTTTTGCATACAAAATCACTGATTATGACGCCACTGGTTAAGCATTCGGAAGATATTGTAATAGTAGAATTGGAGCCCAGTTCTGCGCCTTTCAACCAAATAGTTTCAATTTGGTTGAACCATGTATAATCAGCTTAACAGTTGTAGAGATGATACTTAAATGTAATTGTTTTGATTATACCAGCCGTAGCGGGGGCGGCGGGGGAAGCGGTCGCGGGGCGGGGGGCGCAAGTCGCGAGGGCGGTTCCTCCACGCAGGAGCGCCAGTCGGAACTGAGCCGCTGGCGCGAGAGGCAGTACTTCGGCCCCCGTAGGTGGCTCGAGTCTGCATTACGGGACACTTCTTGGGATAAAGACGGAGGTATCAGTGTTATGCCCATCTATGTATTCCAAATCTTATTATAAATTAAAAGGATTACTAATAGAAAATTGAAATCATTAAGTATAGCAGAGGACTTCAAGAATGATTTCTGTATAGAGATTGCTATAAATATCTTTTGATTTTAATTATATAAGCTAAAATTCTTAACTTCAACTTTATTATGCTACCTATTGCAGCATACACAGATGAAGTAATTTAATAAACAAGTAATTAAAGAAGTATTTCAATTTAATCTAACTCATGAGTGCCTATTCTCTTTCCATTTCTTTATTTTCTCGATGACAGCTCCTGTGGAAACTTGAACAAGCATCTTTTTTACATTATGTATACATTATTTAATAAAAATATGACGCTTACGCACATACAAGCTCATAGCAGAGTCGGAGAAACTGATAGGGATGGAGCTATCGATAAATGTAACACGATTACAGACCTGATATTTTTTTACAAAGTGTAAGAAACTAAACTATTGCCGGATATTTTGTACAAATTTATTAACTAATATTACATTTCATTACAAGATGTAATTCCTGTACTTCTATATTATCGAATGCCACATGAATTTCCCAATCCGACGCTATAATGTTTTGGGTTCTTCTCACAATTTTTTCCCAATGTTCGGCGGTTACAGACACCGCACATGCATTTTTTAATAAATCTAACATCTTGTTTGCCGTAAAAGGGGGATGGGTATTGTTTTGAGCGGCGTGTCCTTTCATTTCTGCCCATATTAGTTCTATAGCATTGTACTGGCAATGATACGGCGGAAGTCGAAGAACCCAATGACCACATTCGGCAGCTATTTCGTCGGTAATATATCTTTTAGGAAGGCTTTTTCGATTTTAAAATATTCACTATTAATAAAGTATTATCCACATTTTCGCCATGACGTTGGAGCCAGTCAATTATCTCTTGTTTTTTATTGGCCTGCGTCGGCATTTTATCAATTTGTCTGGAGTGATATATAGCGTTGTCCATAATAATTATCGACGGTTCTTCCAGAGATTGCACCATTACTTTAAACCATCCTTCGTAAATCTCCGCGTTCATTTCTTCGTTGTATTTAAGTGTTGGAATTTATTTGCGCAAGTAATAGTGATATATATGACGGCGAATAGCGTCAGCGTCGAAGTTGTCAACCGATGTCACACGACGTGGTTGGCGTTTTTTCTTCGGCGTACGAAGCTTATTTTCCTGCATGCCGCTTGTACCGTAAGCTTCGGTAGTAATTTTTGAAACAGTAGGTCCACTAATTCCTAATGCGGCCGCAACACGCTCTCGCACTTGCGACAGTGGTAATAGCGGGCCACCATTTTGATACTCTGCTTCAAAGTAATTATGAACCTTGATCACCAGTTCTCTCGCCTGCCTTTTCAGAACAGATCCTTTAGGCATTTTGATATTTGACAGCTGGGCAGCAATCAACACGGAGGAACACAAAATACACAACGTAACATATGGATAATGTGAAAAAACTCAGCGAACAGAAATGTAGTGACTATATAGCACGACCGTCTTATTGCGAGTGACAGATCAAAACAAACACAAAATGGCGGTGGGCCATTGAATGTTCCCAGCTTGAATAAAATTTATTTGAATGTTTTTGTTCAAAACATAATAAATATATGCGATCGATATCATTACTTATTTGGTCACAACACTACAACTATCAAATTAGAACTGTCATTGTGAAAATAAAGAAATGGAAATAGTATAATAGTATATGTCAATATCTGTATTGTATTGTATTGTGGCTCAAAACATATTTGTTTAAATTTACAATATTCTATAACATAGTTATAAAAAGACAAAAGTTTAAAGTTATCATCATTGGCAATAATTGCAATTATAGTAAGTCTAATTTATCTTATATTTAGAAGATACAACAAAGAATGAGAAAAGTTAATTTAATTGTTTTTACGGCATTTAAAAAGATAAATCCGATATTGCTTCTAGTTGAGAGCAAAAAGAAGGACTCTGCAATGGTCGCTTCACCACTGTGGGTGTCGGAGGAGTTAGAGTACTGGGATAGCAATATCCGCTTCACTCACATAGCGGCAACGCACAGTGAGCTGATTGCCATCTCTACGCAAGGCCAATTGCACCAGTGGCGGTGGGCTGACGCGCATCCCTATCAAAGAAATGATGTAAGTATCTTAATAACTTTCCATAGATCATCCCATTTAAAATTAGGATTGCAATAATGGGTTTCAACTGTTTGACTTCCGCATACAGAATATTAGTAGTAGATGTAGGTGGTAAAGTTCCAACTCCTAACACTAGAACAATATTAGGCACACATCGGCCACATACTGTTCTCAGATTTTCGTCGGATGGTGGAGACATATGACAGTATGTAGGTACACTGAGTAGGTCTGTCCGTGTCCGACATAAGACATGGTATTTATTAACCAGAGCCATCTGTGAAATTTAGTTGATGATGCGAAGAATTTCCTACAATCAGCGTGAAATGAGCGACACACCCTTTAGACTGGATTCGATGTGCACACCACCCTTCCGCACGTAAGACGTATCAGTGCACTGGCCTAGTATAGTTCTCGATTAAATCTAACCTGTTGTTTACATTATGGCCCACTTGCACAGTAGCAAGAGAGAAATGGGCAGGGCGAGTAACAAACATTCAAATAAGTTGTGTATACATAATTATGCTGCTCACTTCTCTCGACACTTTTCTGCTTGCTGACGTGTAATGTAAATGAGGCATTACAATTCTAGAGGTCTCACAACTAATTCTCTCGCTTTTTAATGTAGAATGATACCACTAAAAGTTTTAACCAGACATATTATTTAAAACATAGTATGAAGGGCTTGCTAAGAAGCACAAGTGATGAGTGAGTATATGAAGGGATGCTCATCTTTCTGCAGATGATAACATAATAATTATTGCTTTTCCACCTGTCTGATACATAATATTATACATATTTGATTTATGTAAAGGTTATCCCAAAAAGTAGGATAGGTTTTTTTTATGATTTGTCATTTTCCTCATTTTGGTTATTTCGGCAATTTCGGTCGTTTCATTCGTTTCTGCCATTTCGACCATTTCAACCATTTCGGCCATGTTGATCATTTTTGTCATTTATGCAGTTTACAGATAGATAGATGGGGGATAGATAAATAAAACTAGAACGGGTTGAAATGGAGGATGAAAGTTTGTATGGGAGACTGATCATTTCTCAAGTTAATAGATACAAAAATTTATAATCTATAAAAAATGCTACAGTAACTCGATTTGTCTGTCTGTTAAATTTCCACGGAAAAACACACTAGGACAACTAGATCAGTTTTGCTGTAATTTTGTTTAAATGTAGTTTTAATACTGAAAAGGGACATAAATACTTTTCAAGCCCGGAGATGGGATAGTTTGCGATATAAAATGAAGTATGTCTACCAGGGTCAAATAGCACTTACATAAAAATTTAATACAATGTAACTTGTTTTAACACCTGTTCTTTAAAGAAGAGGCACGCACTAATGTTTGACTCGCGGCGCAGCCGCGTGGTAAACTAGTATATTAGTAAAGTGAAAATCCATAAAATGTCTAGTATTATTTTTCATTTTATACGTATTTTGAAATTCTACATTATTCAATATGTTTTAGGCATCTGGTGGTAGCGTGTACCACCCACGCGCCAATTGGTTGGGTCTTTCTTCCGGCGAACGCATTGTCAACGTCAGCGCAGCGGGAATACGTGTTTCTGTGCTCACTGATACCGGCAGAATAGCTACCTTCCTCGACGAGTCTATTGGTTAGTGGAAAATCAAACTTTAAATAACATTATTGCGTATTCTGTGTTCTTAATTGGTTGTCAATTGCAGTTTTCTTATATTAATAAAATATTATTTTACAGCTCATGCTCCCGGCGCATCCCGCCTGGAGCATCCGCTCCAGCCATTCATGGAATTCGGATCTGACAAACCCATATCACTGCACGTGTGCTCTCTATATACAGTGGCAAGATTGGATACTGGCGCACTCTACTGGTGGTACATTAACGAATCAATATTTGTTTCAGAATTAACTTACAGTTAAAGTAACGCAATGAAAAACATATATTATTAGTGGATAGTTCTATATTTTATAGTTTTATGGCGAACTTTATGGCCTCCACAGATTGGCTGAAGTATGTCCATTATTATAGTTGATTTTTCATGAAAAAGCATTTGTTTGATAGCTAGTTAATCTGGAGCAATACATGTTTCAATATATGTGTTATGCAGTGTATTTTCAAATATATTCATATATGATATTATCATAGAAGACGAAAACTGTGAATGACCAATTATCACAAAGTGACAAAACCCCATTAATTTAATAAAGATTAAAAAAAAAAAATTACACAGAAAAAGCATAACTCCAACGAGCTTCTGAATTTTGTGTGACTGGATGTTTGTTGACATAATATTATTTGAAACATATTTTTAGGCCCTATCAGTCAAAAATGTAGTCTTATAAAAGGTTTCAATTTGTTATTTAAAAGGTATATAAGAACTAAGTTAAATTTCCACAGAAGTTATGTATGTAATATTAAGATTACTCAACACCGATGACATAGCTTATATAGCAAACACAATAGACTAATCATCAAAGCAACATATCAAAGTGCTGATCTATGTTGTTTGGTAGGCGATGGTTGAGGTGTAGTTTAGGTCCGGGAGGTGAATTTTAAGTAGGGTTGAGCCGGATGGTTGCCTGAGGACGAATACTTACACCTTTACACACCAATATTCTTAGAAAATGTACAATTCTTGAGATATTATTTTTTTTGTAAACAAACCTTACTTATTCACTAATACTGCGCTTATATCTTAGGTCCAAAGTTATTAAATCCAAAAGAAAGCCAGTAATAAAAAGAATCATAATAGTCCAAAAACATCGATATTATTGACATAGATTTATTGATGTTTATCGTAACGACATCTCTGCACTTTGTTATTATCAAAAGTGACAGAACTATGTTTTATTGTCGTGAATTTTAATTTTGATGTAATTACTTTAGATTAATTCAAAACTTGTTTTCTAAATTGAAAAATAATTTTAAGGGTTATAAATAAGTTGTAAGTATATTCCTCCTTAAACTCAAATCACCAAAAAATATACCTCCCGGAAATCTATACACAACCATTTATACATCCTATTTGTATGTGTTTAATTTGCACACCACTGTCATACACATGCGAATCCGTTAATAAAATCCTGAGCGCGGCTTGTCTAAAAGATATCGACTCTAAAGCGATAAGGCTGCCCCTGCCTGGCTGTTCCCGTCTTTCCTCTTAATGTGACTACTGTAAATTATTTATTTTATGTATATAGGGTGATAGAGGTTCTATCTATTTTTTTTTAATATGAGTATTATGGCTTTGTATGAAGCAAGTACGTATGTTTTCCCAACTCAGCATTTAGGTAGCGTACGCGCGTGCTCACCGGTGCACATCAAGGCATCTCCATCCATATCAAGAGATGAAATAAATGAAGTAAACAAAGTGTGTAGTTTCGATCAAGGATCCTACAATTTTTTTAGTTAAATTCCATAAATCCGAGAGTGATTTTTGATGTAGCATGGAAAACTACAATAATACAATTTCTGCCCTAATCAAAACAATTTAGTTCATATATAAATATAAAAATAATGTTTGTACTGGACTAGGTTGATTTTTAAGGTGCTTTTTTTTTATTAAATACCATTTGCATGTGAAACATAAAAATATCATATTGTCATCTAATGTTGTTTTTTAATATATTTTTGAGCAAATAAATGCTTTGATTTAAGCTATATGTGATGTCAATGTCATGTTGTGTGATATGCCAGGGGCGTGTTGCCGCTGGGGCAGCGCGCTCGGCTCTGGGAGAAGCACCGCGCGCGTTCCCGCAAGCAGCAGCGCGGGCACAACGCGGCCACCCCGCAGGACCTGCAAGCCGGCCACAGCGTCACAATGAAGAACGCCCCCATGTACCAGCCGGGCGCAGTCGGTCAGTTACTATTCTTATATTTATATTGACACATCTTCAGCAGTTAATTTTATCCTGATGCTACATAAATCATGTAATGCTTAATTCTGTACTTTCAATACTGCTTTATACTTTTGTTTCACAATGTGTTAACACATAGGGTACTATAAAAATTTCTTTAATCATTTCTTCTGTAAAATGCACATTTCAGAGTTGTATCTCAGACACTGAAGTTAGAAAAGTTTGCAGCAAATGGTATACTTGTTATTCTGCTTATAACTTCATGAATGGCCGATTCCTGTAGGAAATGAAAGAAGATAATCTATAGAAAAGAGATATGTCTTACTATTCATTTACTTACCATTGGTTGAAATTTAACATTACTTGTATAACAAATTTTAACCAGTAGAAAGCGAATGTGTACGCTTTGTGAGATATGAACTGCCCACAAATAATTTATAATGTTTTTTTAGGTTTCAATATGTCAACGGGAGTGCCTAAAGTAGGCATTCTCCAGAATGCAGCATGGAATTTGTCCGACATGTGTCGGTTTAAGCTATTGCCGCCGCCGCAACCCGATCGGTCTGTTTCCGATAAAGACAAGCGAGAATTACAGGTTAGTAAAGCCCATTAATAATATTTGTTTTTTCTTCAGCATGAAAATCAAGAGACATTTGCTTTATTTTTTTCATTTAAGATATGACTTTGAAAATGAATCGAAATGTAATAAGGAGGAGTAGCCAACACGTTGCCAGCCTTTATAAGATGGAATAGACGGGATAGTAAAGGGAAATGGGATACTGAAGGTTGGATAGGCGGAATGGGAAGTGGGCCTTTGGAACTCACTCATTATACGAAACACGATTAGCTCAATGCTAACCGTTTCACGCGGGTATTCTGTGAGAGCATGGTACCACACCAAACAAGCCTGTCCTTCTTAGGACCTGTAAGCAAGATAATAATTTCAGCGTGGCTCCGCCACGTCAGTGCGGGTCGTGTGCGAGTAGAGTACAACTGCATGTAAAACTCTAGTTACCACTGCTTGTATTTATTTTCCTTTCGAAGTTTATATTATGTCTCTAGCTGATGCCTGCGACTTCGACCGCATGGTGCGGTTTTTTAACTATCCCACGGGAACTCTTTAATTTTTCGGGAGCAAAAGTATCCTATATGTTGACCAGGGATATAAGCTACCACCATACAAAATTTCATTTAAATCGGTCCAGTCGTTTCGGAGATGAGCCGGTACAAACAGACAGACAAACAGAGAAACAAATTTTGAAAAAAATCTAAATTAGTTCTATTTGACATCTTACATCCCCCAGACTCGGTTTTTAGCATTTTTTTTCATTGTTCAGAAATTCGATCTCTACAGTTTTATTATATGTATAGATAAACTAATTATTCTACATAAATCTTATTTGATATTTTTATCAAAAATCTTTCCACTGTCTACAATAATGTATTTATCAAAGTCTATATTAGTCACTAAAAGTATTTTTCCTATAAACCTGATATAATATTTTGCAGAACCAATCGCCATTGACTGTGTCATCTGTAAAGGCATCCTCCTCGAACGCCAGTGGCAAAGATGGAGGCAAGGACAGCAACAAGGATATGGCCGATAGGCTGGATATGCCACCACCGCCAAGTCCTGCCTCTTCTACTTGCAGTGACACCAGCACATCTCATAGTAAGTTTGTTACAATTTACATATAACAATGTTGTAGCAGTGGTTCCCAAAGTTGACTGGATCGCGACCCACCTAACAATTTTCAAATTCGAGACTGCTCTTTACTGACATAATAATAGGGATAAATGACATGTTCAAATAAGACAAATATGGTTATAATTGATATATGATTAAATATAAGGAGTATTATTTCAATTAGAAGGATGTATTTGTTTGCTATTTTTGTTATCATTACAGTTATTACCCAATATTCACTTGTGAGTTGTGATCCATAGTTTGTCTAATATTAAAGTTGAAAAGTCCCATTGGTTTCCCATTGATGATCCCAATGTTCAACAGGTTAACATAAAATGTTCATAGTCCTTCTATTATACAAGTTACATTCCATTACAGAAGACAGATGAGTTGTCAAAAACTAATATGATTTCTGGTATTTTTATTTTTATTTTTATTGCTAGAGTACAGCAGACAGGCTGACGGCCCAACTGTGATGGAAAGTGGTTACTGTTGCCTATGAACAACATGTCCAACACTAGAGGTGCTACCATGTGCTGCCAGACTTGTAGATGGGACTGGAAACTGGCCACTAATACCAGAACACAACTCAAGGTTGTTATGGTGGGTGGTATGCTTTAGACCAGGGGCTATAGCCATCCAGATGGACAAATACCCTACCACCTGGTTGTGGGTTGTTTTGTTTATTTTTGTTAATTTATTGGACATCATTGCAACACACACCCATACTATCTATACTATTTCCATTTATTTATTTTCTCGATGACAGCTCCTGTGGAAACTTGAACGAGCGTCTTTTTTACATTATGTATACATTATTTTTAAAAAATATGACACGCACGTACAAGCTCATAGCAGAGTCGGAAAAACTGATAGGGATGGAGCTATTGATAAATGTAACACGATAACAGACCTGATATTTTTTTACAAAGTGTAAGAAACTAAACTATTGCTGGATAATTTTGTACAAATTTATTAACTAATATTACATTTCATTTACAAGATGTAATTATATTATGTTGATTCTTTATTTATTTATTTTAATCAAAACCTGATGAATCGTCACTGTCACTCGATGAGCTCTCCCCAACATTTATTAGAAGTTCCTGTACTTCTATATTATCGAATGCCACATGAATTTCCCAATCCGACGCTATAATGTTTTGGGTTCTTCTCACAATTTTCACCCAGTGTTCGGCGGTTACTTCCGCACATGCATTTTTTAATAAATCTAACATCTTGTTTGCCATAAAAGGGGGATGGGTATTGTTTTAAGCGGAGTGTCCTTTGACTTGTACCCATATTAGTTCTATAGCATTGTACTGGCAATGATACGGCGGAAGTCGAAGAACCCAATGACCACATTCGGCAGCTATTTCGTCGGTAATATATCTTTTAGGGAGGCTTTTTTTCGATTTTAAAATATTCACTAGTTGTACTATTAATAAAATACTACCCACATGTTCGCCATGACGTTGGAGCCAGTCAATTATCTCTTGTTTTATATTGGCCTGCCTCGGCATTTTATCAATTTGTCTGGAGAGATATGTAGCGTTGTCCATAATAATTATCGACAGTTCTTCCAGAGATTGCACCATTTCTTTAAACCATCCTTCGTAAATCTCCGCTTTCATTTCTTCGTGGTAGTCCACTGTTTTCTTGGATTTAAAGGCCAGTAAAGCACCTGACATGAATCCTTTCGTAGACCCTGCATGGCGTTAACCGCGTTAATAAGGCGTTCACCTTTTCCCACTGGCACTGAACTAGTGGAAGCGGCGGTTTTGTCAGTCCAGTTCTTAGATACTGTGTGGTTTGCATATAACCAAGTCTCGTCAGTGAAAATAACATTTGACCAATCTGATATCTTTTTGGCTTCGCTCAAAAATTCGCAGCGAGCCATAGCAACGTCGTGACGCTCCATCAATATTTTACGTTTGTCCGATTTTTTATAAAAAAATCCAATTTGTTTCAAAACCAAGCTTAATGACGATTTTTGGCCATGGAACAAACCACATTCACGTAAAGAAACAACAAGTTTTTTAAATGTTGGAATTTCTTTGCGCAAGTAATAGTCATATATATGACGGCGAATAGCGTCAGCGTTGAAGTTGTCAACCGATGTCACACGACGTGGTTGGCGTTTTTTCTTCGGCGTGACAGATTAAAACAAACACAAAATGGCGGTGGGCCATTGAGTGTTCCCAGCTTGAAAAAATGTTTGAATATTTGAATGTTTTTGTTGTATTTGTCTTTGTTCAAAACATAATAAATATATGCAATCGATATCATTGCTTATTTGGTCACAACACTACAACTATCAAATTAGAACTGTCATCGAGAAAATAAAGAAATGGAAATAATATAACGCTCAGATCTGCACAAGCCAATTTATATGTTAACTATTTTATATTATGTATACTCTTTGCGGCGTTCTAGACCATAGCAAAACGTTTATTTGTTTAGAACGCGCCAAACGCGTCACAGTTCGTGGCGAAGAAGGCTCATCGAATGACGGCTCAAAGCGCGACGAGGAAGAATGGCCATTGAAGGAAGTCGTGTTCCTCGAAGATGTCAAGAGCGTGCCTCTAGGCCGAGTATTGAAAGTGGACGGCGCGTACGCAGCTGTACGATTCCCAACAGTGGGCAAAGACGGTAAAGAAATTGTACCGTCGACCCCAGACGATTGGATGTCCCTGTTGCAAGACTGTCGGCTCGTTCGCAAGGATGATTTGGTCGCCGTGAAGTGGGGGGCAGGGGGTGCTGCCGGGCCGCGCGGGCCGGACTGCCTGCAGAGGTCCCCAAGGAAGATCGCGTTGCCACCCGAAGTTCAAGTGGTCACTATTGCTGTAAGCATTGGGATGTGTATTTATTTATTTTTGTTAAAATGTGGTGAACATTCCAAATGGGGAAGCTTGTTTTTGGGTCATTAAAATTATTTACTTGGACACACAAAATATGTTATCTAATAATTTGTCTATATAATATAATAAATAACATTTGCTACTTTTCAATAAGAAAGCATTTAATTAAGTTCTCAGAGCCTTTACCACTTAAACTTCAATTGTCATTAGAAACTTGAGTGTTGTTTTATTTTCGAAAAGCATATATTTTTGTTTAGAATGAACAATAGTTATAGAATATTGATAGTTTACATGGAAATTTTGTCTTTGAGTAGACAAAATGTGTAAATATCAATTGTTGGATGAAATATAAGTATGATTGGCCGCGAAACCTGTCATTGTTTGGTGTTGTTAAGCAAAGACCTACATTTTTGTTAATAATGAGATGGGAGTTATATCTGAGTATCTTTCACCTAATGTCTTTTTACTTGAATAGTATTTTAAATCTTGAAAATGTTTGAAGAGTTGGCACTGACTAAATGCACAAACCACTTGTAAGGTCATATTAAAAAAGATAAAGAGTTTAGTTTATTGCCACCTCTACATGTATTTAAATGCACAGCATTGAAAATTATAAGTTAACAAATAATTATTATAAATAATAAAATTATATTAAAAAAACGATTTTCAATATAGCAAAGCCAAATTAATCATTGTCGTTTATAGGTGGACAGTCGTGGGGTTCACGCAGTAGTGCGCAGGCCTGGTGGTGCGCTCGCATACGCGGTGTACGCCGTAGGAACTACACGCGCCCTCACTGAGAGCGCGTTCCCCACAGACAATAATGCATTACTCGGATATTCCAATGGACAAGCCATACAGTTGGTCACTGCTGCTGAGGTGAGATTTGTGATTTAAATAAACAGATAGCCACATACCTTATGTATATGTTCAGCTTAAAATTTCTTTTAAGTGACAGAGTGAACTGGCAAAAATCGTCATATAAAGGAAAAGTGTTTGCCTCCTCCAGGCGACCCTTTTTTTTAAAGAACAATTTCAAACTTTAATACAAACAGAAAGGTTTAAAATAATATCAATAAGTGTAACATACTATGTTTTGAAATTAGAAGGCCTTGTATCCGCCCTTATTCGGATGCTGTCACCTCCCACGTGCACATGCTGAAAATGGTGATCCATATATTCAGGGGTTGTCAGTAAAGAAACTCTATTCCTGATGGGTGTCTTCCGACCACACAATTATTTATTTTTCTTTCTCCAATTTTTATATATGAAGGTATTAAAATTAAACCTTTTAAAGACTCTCCGATATAATTCGTCAATCCAATTTGTGATATTGATTTTTATGTGAATGTACAGGGAAGTGAGCCGGTGGTGATGATGATAGATGGCAATGGGGCATTGTACCCCGTGGCGCGCGACTGCGTGGGCATGGTGCGGGAACCGCCCCCTCTGAACCTGCCGCCCGCGCGCGCCATAGCTGCCCACGCAGTGCCGCTGCACCCTCACAGCCACTCGTCGCCGCACGGCCACCACGCGGCGCTCAAGTCGCAGGTGAATACAATCATTTTAGAATTGAGTATATGAAACACTATACAATTAATTCTAAAAACAATGTATACAAAAAGTGCGCACGTTTTACCTTGATATTGTCTTACCTTCAAAATTTCATCATACAGATTTTTTTTTACTGTTTAAAGAGTAAATAATTATATATAATATTGATCTCATGAAAATTATAACGTCATAATCCAGTATACCTCCATACAAAATGAAGGAAACTATGATGTTTTGTATGACGATAAAAATTGTTCCTGTTGATTTGACTATCAACTACCCCATTGGGTCAGTGTCTTTGTTGTTGCGAAGCTGGCAAACAGCCCACTTAGTGGAGAATGGTTACCGCCTACCTATAAATGTTTGCAACACCAGAGATGAACCTGCCAGCCTTTAGTGTGGGATAGAGCAATAGAAAGGTGGTTGGGTTAGGGATGGTGGCGATTCATCATATATACACGATTTGGGCTAATCATTGTACACAAATATTCTGTGGGACAGGGATATCACACCAATTAAGCCGGCCTTGAGAGCTGTAATCAAGATAATGATTCTGAATTGTCAATTTTATTTTCTCATTGATCTTTATGATTTTTTTTATTTTACAATAGTTCACATTTCATTTAGCCATTCTAACTACTACTATCTAAGTAGGTTTATATGGTAGTATATTTCTTCCAAACGCACCTACACCTAAGTAGAATATCATGAAGGATGCAATAACAAATTGAAAAAAAAAAATCTTGAACACAAAATTTTGATTGATTTTTAACAATTGTACACTGCGTGTACAATTGTTTTTAAGCTATTTGATTTGCAATTAAATTTTTTCTGCAGTTATGTTAACATAGACTACATTGCACTATTGTAGTAGAAATTAGTTTATTGACTGAGAAATTTACTATTCTTCACATCACATTTATTTCTGAAGTCTAATGTGGTCTATTATTGTTTAATAGTGATTTATATTCTTTAATTTTAATCAGGTTGCCCTGATAATATTGGTGCCGGAGCCCCAATTGATGATGCCCCGTGTATTGCGTTGTGATCTGGATGGAGTCCGCCAGTTACTTCATCAACTTGAGTCTGATACAAACAGTAAGTAATTGAATTTTTCAAAAAAGCTTAGTTGACATGTTTCTGAATTAGTACTATATTTATGTTAATTTAATTTTAGTATTTAAGTTATTTTGTATACCACTATGTGGCAGCTATAGAATGTACCGTTTCTCTACAATTGTATAACATCTATATAAATTACATTCTTGAAAATAAAGATATTGATTGTTTCTATATTTATAATCCATATCCATGGAAGAAGAATGCTAAGAAATGACAGTCCCCTCTCTTGCGACATATTTGGCGCCACCAGTCTTTCAGGCGTCTATTCGTGCTTTTAATAAAAATTTCAACTAAAGCTTATTCATACATCCTTCTATTAAAATCATATTTTTTAAATTGTAATCATGAATAGAAAATGCTGTTTCTTTTCAAAAAATTTCACGACTTTGAAAGAGTAATACTCGATTGTGTATATCATAGTGCTTGAAGTGTATGTGCAGCAAGGTTTGCAGTTTAGTGACATGTGACTTTCGAAGTTTACACAAGCGATCAGTTTGGCGCTAGTCAAAGACCTACAATTTGACTTTGCAGGTTATATAGGTCTGGCTTCCGACCGGTGCCTGTTTGCTGGAAAATTATTATAAAACTAAATGCTTGACTTTTGTAAAATGAGAAATATTTTGACATTAATTCTTCTGTAAATTTTATTGGAATAAAGCCTTTGACTTTCTTTCATATCAACATTTCTGGAAGATGTCAATAAATAAATATTCCTTTGTTGACAATAAAATTTATTCCTTTCAGAACAACAAATTTTGGCAATATTGCAAGAAAGATGTGACGGTAACAGAAATATACTACACGCATGCGTACACATGTGCGCACCGACGTCAAACAAAGAGCCTGACATAGGTATGTAATAGTAATTGTTAGTTTATTTAGCAGTTTCAACAATGTCCTCTCAACATCTTAACATCTGGTAAGTCCTGACACATTGTGGTAGTGTAATTTTAGACAAATGACTAGTTTTAAAACATTCTCATTAAATAAGAAGTCATAGTTACGAACGTCATTAAATGGACCCCCGTTAAAAATATTCCACATGCAAAAGATATACCCACTTGAATATCTAGCAGTTCTTAAATTTATTATGCCTATGATCCATATAAACAAGAAATGCGCAACATTCTATAAAAGTTAATATGTCTAGTTTTGCTTCTCTTTTCTTCTCACTAACTTATACTTAAATTAGGGTTTCATATGTTACTTTGCATACAGAAAAAAGTGGCCAAAATCATTTATTTTTCTCTAAAAGCCCATATCCTTTGTTTTGAGGTTATTAGTAAAATACAAATGTGTTACTTAAAGCTGAAAACTTAAGTATTAAGCATTGTAACAAACAAATGTGTACAGTGGAAAATACAATGCCCAACTTAGCGGCTGGCCCTGGGGGAGCGGCCGCGAGTGCAGACGAGGCGGTACCAGCGTTGACGTGGCCGCCGGAGACATTCGAAGCGTCAGGAGACGAAGATAGTCTTATGGGACTCACTAATAATGGGTGAGTGATACAAAAGTTAACTCGGTCTCAATTCTCTTGTACCATGAATATTATTAAACTGTATTAAATTTTATTAAATTCCTTTTTTTATTTATTTTTCAATATTCTTACATTCATATACCTAAAACATTTTCGACTGTGGTACAGAAACCTCATGGGTTTATTTGTGCTGCAGGGAGTTGTGTAAAGTTATACATGTATATAAAAGTTATACATAGCGACACTTTGAAATTGAATTTACACAATATTATTATTATATAAAAAACAAGGCCATAAAGTGCCCTTTATATTATTATAGATGTTTTAGTTACCAAAAAAACTGTCAGTTGTAAGAATACAGTCAGAAAACCTCGTATCTGAATGTGACGGTCACAGGAATTCAGTGGTTTTCCCCCATCTCAAAAATGCCCAATGTCCCAAAAGTAATTTTCACTTCAATAATAGGCGTAGGCTTATTATCAGTATTGTGAATTGTATTATGACTGCGCCAACAAACACACTTACACTTCATAGGATACACCTTTTATTTGTTATTCTCATTAATGACGAAACACGAATCCAAAGAGCTCAATTTGGCTTCATTATTTTTCATGCTTTGCATCCTAGATGATTTTATTCAGACATTTTGCATTTAAATGTTACAAAAAGTTTTTTTGTGGTTATACCAGGAATGACAAAACTTTATTAGACATTTTATTTAGGGGCACGTAAAGATGGTTAATATCAATATATATTTATAAAATTACGATCATTATATTTACTACTTTGCGCCACAATTATTTGGTGCGCATCATCATTTATAATTAACGTTTTGATACCTGTTCTATCTCTGGCTGTGGTTAAGTGCAATAAATAAAGTTTGTGATCTGTATTTGATTTGATTGAATCAACATTATTTTCTTTAAACCTGTTGTATAGTTTGAAAGCTATCCTAAAGTAAATATAACTTTGACTTGATTTAATAAATCATTCATCGTTTACACACAACAGTAGCATTACCATGAGATATTGTTCTTATCTAATGATATTTTTATTAGTTTTTGTTTCATTTATTGTGCAACGCCTTCTTTCATCTTGAATTCCAATTTTATAGTAAAATGTCAAGCGGTGGCAGCAATGGCGCCAGTGCAGTGAGCGCCGACCCGGCAGAAAGGCGTGGCAATGCGCTGTCAGCGTTGCGAGCTCTATGCGAAAGCACAGCCCTACAGCCTTACATGATGCAATTGCTAACCGCTAAGTAAGTAAATGTTTATATTGAACTTAGGTAGTAACTCTGTTACATACCTACGATTTTTATTAGGTGTTTTATATATATAAACCTTCAATACTTTAGTTTATTGTTGAATTCACTACAATTACAAAGAAACTAAGTCAATATAGTGTAGACAACTACACACCAAAACATAAAGAAAAGTCGCAGCTAACGTGATTTGAAGGCCCTAATATGTAATTAATGACTTGTGGGCAACCTGACAACGTATTTGTTATTGAATTACAGTGATGGTTGTCTACATCGCAATTGCAACGCCATCTATTTTGCTAATCCGTCCATTTTAAGGAAACAACGTCATTTATCGAGATAAAATGTATCCTACGTGTTAACTCGGGTTATAAGTCGGCACTATGTCGAGTTTCATTCATATACGTTCAGTAGTTTCCAAAATAAATGCGATCGCATCGCCATCTTTTCGCTATTTTCGTTTATTCCACGGAAACAATGTCATTTACCGGGATAAAAAGTATCCTAAGTTACGTCTCGATAAGTTACCTCAGTCTCAGTTTTCATTTAAATTTAATGCTCTAACAGACACAGACAAAAATTCTAAAAATTGCATTTTCGGAATCTGCTAGTCCGAATTAGCCCCCTTGATTTTTTTCACATTTTTAAACGCATTATACTAACTCGAACCATTTACGATTTATTATAGTATAGATTATATTTTACACGCTAAGTTTTGCTTATTAGTAAAATTTTGAGTAGTAATTATCATTTAGGTTTTCTTTTTCATTTCACGTAAAAATATTTTTATTAAATATAATTAGTCTTATGTTTAGGTCGAGTACAATGTCTAAAGTAACCGCTCTTATGGGTATAGTATATGAGTTTTCAGTCGCAACAATATTCCACATGATTATTAAAAAATACTAGTGGGCCGGGCAGACATTGTCCTGCTTTGAAGAAGTGAAATCTAGAACCTGATACCACCCATTTCATGGATCCAATTGTGAATCTAACCGTTCCAAGATCCATATATATGAATGTACACGAAAAAATCATCAAAATCAGTCCAACCGTTTAAAAATTCAGTGACATACACACAAACAGAAGAATGTATACAGGGTGAATTTTCAATAAATAACAAGAATGAACCACAAATAAAATCAATTAATTCATGTAATTTATTAAATTACATTGCTAATTGTTGTGAGGTCTGACTATTTGGTTTTAGTTTGATAATTAATGATTTAATTGATTTTATTTGTAGTTCATTCTTGTTATTTATTGTTTAGTGTTATTATTTGTTGCTAATTGTTGTTATTTGATATTAAATTTTTTAATTAACCATGATTCCAATGTTGAAATGTGGTTGAGGTAAGCTTTTGACTTCCTAAACTAAAGAAGTCTTGTATAATTTATACAAATATTTCGAAAATGAGTGCAACAGCAATCCAAGTAGTATTATGACTCCCACTCAATTACCTAAATGAACCGGAATATCATTGACTTCCATCGGAAAGGTGCTATCAGAAAGCAAATGCCATTCTTCAGAACAGGGAGCAACAATTTAGTATTAAAAATTATGTTTAATATTAATATTTATTGTTTTAATATCGTTTAATATTAGTAATTTCATATTAAGTACCTGCCTATAAAAATATATAAAAAGTATTAGTTTATTTATTTATGTTCTGACCGTACTCTACTACAAACGCTAAAAAGTTTCGAAGCTAATTTACCTGTACGTTGGTCTAGGGATGGTATGGGTCAGACGCCATTGATGGCCGCGGTGGCGGAGCGTGCCTACCGCGCGGCACAAGTCTTGTTGGACGCAATCCGCGCGTCTTCGGACGCGGACGAGACGCAGCGGTCGGCGGCCATCTTCCCGCCCAACGCGCACCCTGACCACTCGCCTCTGCTGGTGCTCTGTTGTAACGACACGTGCAGCTTCACATGGACTGGACAGGAGCACATCAATCAGGTTTGTTGCTCTAGTATAAATCTCTGAACTGTATATTTATGTATAGTCTATGTCAAACAGGATAATATGGCTGCACCTTACAGATGACATCGATTTGGTAAGTCTAGCGAGTTGAAGTTCTGCACATCGTGAGCTGATATTCGATTGACAATTATTTCTGAGTATTAACAATAATCGATTGCGTAAAAAGTGTTTATGTCTGTACTAGCTTTATAATATTAAAAAATATAAATAAACATTCGAATTGAATCAATTCAAGATGGCGCCTGTTTGTAGTGCCATTTAACAAATAACTTGGTATATCAGTAAGTATTTCAATCAATCGATACGATTTTAGACACTATCTAAATATGCATGCATACTTTTCACTACTCATAATGGCTTTATTACGTAGCTTTAATATATCAGGTAAATAAGAAAATGTAAAATATAAATTATATAAATAAAAAAAGAAAAACATCGTGTTATTCATTATAATTAATGTCACTTTTAAACAGTAAGATGTATTAATTTATTTCCATATAATTAAAACTTGTCACATTCATAGGTCAAGTATAAGATATTGCTACAAGTTATGTTCAGTTCAAGTAGGAGTCAGTTTGCGTATATACTGATGTTTACTTGGCTTGTCGTGTTGTCATGTGTTCTTTCCTTCTCTCGCTTTCATTGTCGATTGCTGACAGCAAAGAAATGTAATATCAGCTTTGTATAAAAAAGTCTGTTATATACTTAACAATATTTAATTTTGTTTTAGGATATATTTGAATGTAAAACATGTGGATTAACTGGATCACTTTGCTGTTGTACTGAGTGTGCAAAGGTAAGAATTTTATTGATTTAGGTATGTGAAAGGTGACTTATATACCTGGTTTAAACTTTTTAAGGTGATCAGGCTTATAATTTTTAAATATTTGTTAATGTGTTGTTTATCTTGTATTTATAATTTAAAGTAATTTTGTCCTATAACCACGTTTGATGCTTACTATAATAAGGACAGAATTAAGCCTAGTTGCCGGATTAATGATTTATGTGCATTATTTAAAATAATCAATTCACGTTTTAGGTTTGCCACAAGGGTCACGATTGTAAATTGAAACGCACCTCGCCGACCGCGTATTGCGATTGTTGGGAGAAGTGCAGATGTAAGGCGTTGGTGGGCGGCAACTGGGCCGCGAGGTGCGACTTGCTCTCTAGACTAGCCAAAGACACACAGCTTGCCACCAATTTTAATTCAAGGTTGGTTTCAAAGGCTATGCTTATGAGTATGTCGTTATTACAATATTTTACAGATTTTTATTTAAAATCTTTACCTTCCATTTAAAATGCTTTATGTCCTGGTACATTCCTCTTCTTTTCTCATATTTCTTAATGACTTATTGAATTCATATTCACACGATGTCAGGGAAATTATGTCATTAACAATAATAATTAGCAAATGGTTGATTACATTTCATTATCATATATTTATATATAAATACTAATATTATAAAGAGGAAAGATTTGTATTTTTGTATGATTATAATGAAACAACTCAAAAACTATTGGACCAATTTCAAAAAATAATTCACCATTAGAATGCTACATTATCCCTGTTTAATATAGGCTATATAAAAATTAGGGATCCCTATTAAAACAATAATGTATGATGAATATATGATGCCACCTTGGTTTGGTGCCATCAATCTAAATAAAATACTTGGTGCTGAAATTGGGTTCTATGATTTGATGAAGTTTTTGTGTGTTTGAGTGGGTTCTGGGGTGGTTTAAATTCACAATTAGACACAATAGGTAGAGCTGGAATCAGATTCCCGATTTTTTCAGGGCAGGACAACGTCTGCCGCGACAGCTAGTTAATGTAACTAAAGTGCCATAAGTAAATCACTATCACATACACACTGTAAAAAAAGCTTTCTTGGTGAACAATATTTATCAATTATAAATATCGGATATTATAATGTGTATAACCGCTATACATGTGTATAACGGTTGCAGGGGGGAGTCGATCCTGTTGTTTCTGGTGCAAACAGTAGGCAGACAGGCGGTGGAACAACGGCAATTCCGCGCCGGGAGCGGACGGGGGCGGGGACCGCGCAAGCAGCCCGGCTCGGACGCCGAAGTGGACGCACCGGACCATGACCTGGAACCGCCGCGCTTCGCACGAAGAGCTCTCTTGTATCTACTCGGTAAGACAATATACATTACTGATCTGTTCAGTAGGACTATGGTAAATATGTCTTTGACGTTTCCACACCTTATTGTGCAGAACACAAACATAAGGTTTACTAGGTGATGTGTATAGAGGTGAGAGGGAGTTTGTTGTTCTTTCGCTCGGCTGCTATCTGGAATTGCATAGAATCTCTGGCACTATACACTGTCACATATAATAAACGTAAGGATGTATGTATAAATGCACCTGCATCAATTTACAGAGCTAACTACTCTTCAGGCGTATACATTAAAGGCAATCTGTCTAAAGCCATGTTTGTACATGTATATTAAGACGGCTATTCCCATAAGTGTAGACAGAGACGATGTATTTCCACTTACTATGATCTTGATATAAATCTAAAAGGATAAAATAAATTTTAAGGATATTTTCAAAGTGTAGTTTTGTTGGAGTACAAGATAAGCTGAAGATCGGTCTATTGTCATATGTTTGTTCACCTGCGCACATGAATATTGCAACACAAGATCAATTCTGATATTTCTTTCAGATATGTTGCCAAGTTCTGACTTCAAATCAATTATCCTCAAATAATAAAAATGACTATTTTGCAGCTGATTGGCCGGCCGTTGAGGCTGCAGTGATGTGTGGGGCCACCGGTGGATCAACTGAAACAGAACCACCAGGCAGTCCTGCGCCACATCAATCTGGCACCACACTACTGGACAAATTCACACATGCCCTCATTGTGAAGTGCACCAATGAGGTTTGTTCTTGCTTCCTACAATATTTTCACAGAAAGGTCTCAATGACCATTATGCTTAATAGTTTCTTCATCACTATATCTTGCTATTTAAATTAAAACTATGTTTTTGTTCAGATGTTGGATACTTTGCTTCATACTTTAATGAGAGAACAGCAAAATGAAAGAATACCCGGCCGTGCCGAACGAGCTCGTGAGGTCGCTCGTCGCTTCGTTCGATCCGTGGCTAGGATCTTTGTGATATTCAGCGTGGAAATGGCTCCGGGCGTCGCCAAAAAGAAAGGGTAAATTAAAGTTTTTAATTGTTCATACTCATGTAGTAACGAAAAAGACCTCTACATCACTAATTCTTAACAGCATATATTAAAGTAATAATGTTTAATAGAATGCGAAAAATTATGTTTTTTTAGATTTTGGGAGTTGTAATTATTTTTCTTAAATATTGGTATTTAAATATTCAATGAACCTTGCTCATAAACCAAATGTCATACTATTTGGTATTTATAGCTAATTTAACCTAATTTTATTTGAACATTTACGCATGCGAAGTAACCTGAAAATTCTTTGTATTGTGGAGTTCAATCAAATGCAGAATGAAAGTTCACATAACTTTTTCATAGAACTTACAAACTGCTAAAGATGGAACAAGTCTGTATCGTTATTGGTAAATGCGCACCTGCACCACCTCGTGGTTGAAACGAAACTGTTACTCCACTTTTCCAGTCTGATATCTGAATAAGAAGTTCACAGTTTTTTACAGCTTAACAATGTGGTTACATTGTTAAACTGTAAAGAATAAGTACGAAAATTCCACGAATGCCACTAGAACCCAATAACAATAAAGCGGATTAAGAAATTTCTAATATCAGGTTGGGGAAAAAGTTTCTTCGCAATTTTATATAAAAATTCAAAAGGTTTTTTTATAAAGTTTATTTACATTTGACTAAAGTATGTAGGTGCCATTTTGTTGGATAACTTTTTGCCATCTTGTAGGCAGGGACGTGATCCCATTGCTATAAAAATTTTAGGGCTTCTGATCAAAAAACTGCGACAAGTGGTTTTGGCAGTCCTCTCCTGATGTTAACCTGACACTGCCTAAGGAATTCTGCAGAGACCGAAACATGTGAAAATCTGAAGGTGCAAGGTCAGGACTATACGGCGGATGTATTAACACCTCCCAGCCAAACTCTCGTAATTTTTGCTGAGTGGCTAAAGATGTGTGAGGTCTAGCGTTATCATGGTGAAAAACCACACCCCTTCTGTTGATTAATTTTGGCCGCTTTCTCTCAACTTTTTGCTTTAATCTCATCAGTTGTTCGCAGTACATACAGTTCAGAATCGATGGTCCTGCCTGGCGGTAACAGCTCATAATGAATAATGCTCTTCCAATCCCACCATACACACAGAATCACCCTGTTGCGAGTTAAGCCGGGTTTCGTCACAGTCTGTGAAGCCTGACCGGCCTTTGACCACGATCTCTTTCGCACGTTCTTGTCGTACGTGATCCACTTTTCATCGCCAGTTATCAGCTTCTTCAAAAATGGTTCGGTTTCATTACGTCGTAGTAAAGAATCACACAAATGAGTACACGGTTCATTAGGTTTCTTTCAGTGAGCTCATGAGGCACCCAAATATCGAGCTTTTTTGTGTATCCAGCTTTTTTCAAATGCGCCAAAACCGTTTTGTGGTCAATTCCCAGTTCTCCAGCTACATCGTAACTACTAATATGCCGATCTTGCTCCACTTTTTCAAAAATGGCATCAATTTTGTCCATAACAGGGTGACCAGAGCGACGTGTATCTTTGATATCAAAATTTCCGGATTGAAAACGCTTAAACCAAATTTACGTTACTCTCACAGATACTGCATTAGGTCCATAAACATCACAAATTTTTTTCGCGGCTTGTGTTGCAATTTTACCTTTTTTGTAGTAAAATTTTAAAATGTATCGAATTTCCTCATTAGATTCACTCATTTTAACAATAAGAAAAACAAATGAATATCACACATTTTCCAAATTTGAATTTGGAATTGTCTTCTTTAAAATTAAAACTTTTTAATGATACTAAAACCAGCCAGATACAAATGGTATAGCATAAGAGATCTTATTACAATTTCATACATACTATATGCAAAAAGACTTCCCCAACCTATTAATATAGCCGCGTGGCTGTATGGTATAGAAATTCCTTATAACGTAATTAATGCATTCATTAAATACTTGTATTGTTATACACCATAACACGCATTTTCTACGAAAGTGGTCACATCTGTGTTTTTTTCGAGAAAGGACTATGTATTATGAATGTTGTTTAGGCCTTTATCAATAACGTCATCACTGGTGCGTTGCCGCCGTGTCTTCACGGCGCTAGTCGCGTTGGCAGTCGAGGAGTTGGTCGAAGCTGCTGATGCGTTGCTCGCGCCAGTGCGCCTGGGCGTGGTCCGCCCCACCGCACCCTTCCCCCTCGCCACCACCTACGTGGATCTCGTCAATGGTAGCGAGGACCTGTTCGGTGTCGAGCCACTCTCCACCGGGCACTCGAGATTGGCGCATCCGCGAAGGTGATTATCCACATTAGCAAATAACTGTAACATTCTTTACACACGAGTATGTTGTACCCTCAGATATAGTCATTTTTAGACAAGTGCAGTCACTTCTAAGTGAAAAACTGGTGACAAATTACATCACTGCAGATTTGAAGTCATATTTCAAATCATAACATAATACACAATACAAGTTAATATCGCAATCATTCTAATACACCAGCTTTTGTCCCAATATAGTAAAACTAGAGGCTGCCCATGTGTTTGTATTGTTCTGGTCAATTTAAACAAAATCACTATAAATTATAGCCTATATACCAATGTGCTATTGGCCTCTAAAGGAAAATTGGAACCTAGCCACCGACGCCGGAACGCAGCTTAAGGTTATTATGGCGGCATACTCTAGAAATCTAGACCAGTAGTTATCTAGATGTGCAAAGACTCTATCATTTGTCTATTAATTGTTTTTTCGCCTCTTAGGTATAAGACCGACCAGATGCAGGAATGAACACTATTTTTTCTATCGTGCTCGTGTAATAGTTTTTACGTGAAATAGTAACGCATATCCATCCTCACAAACTCTTGTTTAAAATATTAGGTAGTACTAACCGATATTCTTACACTTAGGGAGTCGGCTGCGGGCGGTAGCCGCAGCGCAGCGCAAGGTGGCACGTCTATGGGCAGTTCCACTTTGGTGCCGGACCGGTCATCCACACCGGTGGCCACCGAGTACGCGGATGACGTCGCCGGCGAAGCGTTGGGCGGTGACGACGACGCCTCCGAGACGGACGAGCCGAATATACCGGCGCCAGTGCCCCCGCCTGATGCGCAGCACCATGACGACGCCATGGGCGAAAGGTTGGATTTTTTTTAATTCTAGTACTAGCGGGCTGACGTCGTCCTGCTCTGAAAAAAATGAAAATCTAGAACCCGATTCTAGCGTCATCTACCAGATTCAATTGTGAATCTAAACCATCCCTGGGGACCCATACAAACATACACAAAAAGTTTCATCAAAATCGATCCAACCGTTTAGGTGAAGCGCAGTGACATATACATGAACAGAAGAAATATGTTCTGGTGAATTTTCCAAATGGGCCTTCAGGGCCAAATCCGAAACTGCTAAATAAAAAAAAATGCTTAAAGGGTCCCGAGGCTGATTTTGGAGCAACACAATTTTGTTTTACAAATTGGTGATAAATATTGGAAAATTGTTAAATTCCTGCAGGATTATTTTATTAAGTGACAAATTAACTTCGAACAAACGGAAATGGCACAATATTTTCGATCGAAACTATCGTGAAAATAAAAGTTGACATTAAGAATAATAATATGTTACATCTAGTAGACGAATTAAATAGTTTATGTCGGAATGAGCTTTGGATGAGAAAGAAGCTGCCACTGTTGGTTGAAACTCACCAGACTTACAGTAATTATTCTGTAGATTGTCATACTAAACCGCTAATTTTTCTCTTTAATGATTGGATTACGAAATATCATATTTCTTTGAATATAAAGACTAAATTGATAAAGTAACATGTGCCAAAAAATATTTCAATTTTATCAAATTACACGATTTATGTTGTGAATATGTTAATCGGGTATACAATGCACATTATAAGATTTACACGGATGGATCAAATGATGATGAGTCGGGCTGTGGATCTGCTGTTGTGGATCCACAGGCCAATGTATGTGCACGGTTTATATTAAATGCACAGGTTTCAATATTACACTGCAAATTGATAGAGCGATATTCAAAGCTCTATCATATACTTCAAAGCTCTATCATATACTGGTACTTTAGAATTCAGTAAAATTGTAATTTTATCTGATTCCAAAAGCGCCCTTATGCATTTGGCTCGGTTAACTTCGACTTTTCGAGGTCTCCCGATAGCCAATAATATCCTAAAATCCATCTGTGAACTTCATGCTTCAACAAAAGGTAGTGGATACACACCCCCCCCACATAGGCGTCACGGGCAACGAGGAAGCCGACAAAGCAGTGAGGCAGGCCACGACTGACGATACCTTGTATCACTGTTCTCCAACTCACACAGCAACATTGAGTTGTGTTAAAGTGCATATCAGAGAACAGTGGCAAGAATATTTTGGATGAACGATCACTATCGAAGGGCATCTGGTACAAAACCATCCAATATTGATTCCCTCAATGCCCGTGGTTCGCTTTGTCATCCGTACAATTGGACAGGGAAGCTATTGTAGCTCTACTAACACTTCGCTCCGGGCACATTCCTTCAAACCAGTTCAAATATATGATGAAGGTTTCAAATTCACCAAATTGCTCTGAATGCCAAAAGATTGAAGATATCTATTACGTGTTGGCGGAGTGTGTCCGGGGCGAGACGCTGCGGCGTCAGCTTCCGGTCGATTGTAATGGGAGCAGTATTGTCTTCTCCATTTTCTGGGGAGGCCAGAATACTCGTTCAGTTAGTATATCTGTGTACATAGTTTAAGGAAGTAGTAATAATTGTAAGATTGGATGGGGTGACGTTATCACAAAATGACAAAACCCCATTTATTTAATAAAGTAAATAAAAAAATATTTTTAAAACTTTTAGAGGCCAAGAACAACATGTGGTCGTAGAAAACGGCACAGAACGCGCCGAAGGCGGTGAGAGCGAAAGCGAGCTTGATCTTCTCGCAGAAGTAGAGACTGAAAGTGATTCGGATGACCAAGACAATGCGGAATCTGCCCAAAGGAGTGTGCAGACTGGTGCGACCCAAGGATCTGATGCTGGTATGTCTAAAGTCGGCTATGAATAATTTGAAAATTCTCTTCCAATACTTTCTCTTATTGTTCTTTAATATCATTTGAAGATACAAAATATGTTATTATTAATGAAATAGGGATTATGCGTGTTTTTTTTTTTTTTTTAATTCATATTTACATCTCTTTATCATAGTAAAAAATAGAAATACTGTTGGGTATGTCTAAATTAATTTTTTAAAAATATTTAAAATTTAAAAAAAATGTTAGCTATTTAAACGCCATTATTTTTGGAGGCTTTTGATTATGTCATAGTTCATTTCTAGGGCGCGTTTCTCTTATGGCTTACAATGCGCAAAATACTCCTTCAACTGTTCCACACACCGACCACGGTCGTTATGGTCGCCGCGAAAACGTCACCAATGACGTCATTATAGTCGATCACGCAATACGTCACGTTTCTATTTGATCAATAGCATTGACAGGGTAGTATAGTTCGATGCAAACTTTATGGCGGCTACGATATTAGCTGCGAGCAAAGGCGTGCGCAGGTACAGTCAAGTTGAGATTAATTAGGGCTAATTATGTTTCTACTATTTTTACCGACTTTAAAAAAAGTAGGAGGAATTGAATTCATGTAAATATTTTTTAAGTGTCTCTGAACACGAAATTCCATTGGTGATGCAAAATTTAAGACAAACTCTTTGTATGCTGTTTTTGTCCATTATGAAATTCGCAATATGCACTAGATATGATTTGACTAAAACCAGCACTATATTTAATCTAAATGACCGATGCAACTTAAAGTCCGCTCCAAAATGAAAAACAGTTGTGTCAGTCTAACAACAACAAGGAAAATTAATTTGAAACCATAATCAAATTATCCATTCCCAATATTGTTTTGACAGAATGTAACAAGACTGTGCAAATGAAAAGATTATTTTATTTATAAGTCTATTCTGTTTATGGTGTGTATACCTAATTTAGTAACATATGGTTCATAAGTTGTCGTAGGTTATTGCGCTCTTGTTATCATTATTATTAGAATTATCTGGTACACGTGGACAGGCATAGCTTCGCTGCTGTTGTACCCGGAGGAGGAGAGCGGCGACTCGACGCAGCCCGAGGACGAGGACTCCGAGGCCGGCGAGACCGACGAGCTCGACGCGGAGCCCGACCCGCCGGTCCACGACGGGGAGCCGCTCGAAAGACGCGCCGCCCCGCCCTCGAGGCCCAACCTGGCACCGCACTCTATGCAGTGGGCCATACGGTATTTTCCGATTCTACTTCCAAAAAACTGAAGATTATAATGTCTCTGTCCATATTCTGGGAAAGCCAAGAGTACTGGTTCATTTATTATGCCTGTGCACAAAGTTTAATTAAGTAGTTTCTCTCGCAACGGTTCTCTAGAACGTTTATTCCACGTACAATAACAACTTGTAGGGATCTTCCCGCTGCGGTTTTCATTCTACGCTATGACATGGGGTCATTTAAGAAGGGCGTTATAAAATTTATTTGAAGCCGGTAACTCGTTGACGCCCTGGTGTTCAAACGTCCATAGGCGGCGGTCACCACTTTCCATTAGATGGGCCGTCTACCTGTTTGTCAGCTTTAGGCAACTAAAAAAATATATGTATAATTGTAAGATTGGATGGGGTGACATTTCACAAAGTGATAAACCACATTTAAACAATAAAGAGATAAATAAACTGGAGGTTAATTATTCACAAATTAGCTAGAATTAATATATTCCCTGAAGTAGGCAAACAGACTTGATAGAGAGTGATAACCATCACATAGGTTTTTAGAACCGTTTGGAAATAGAGGTACTTAAAGAAATCACTAACATTTTTATATTTAGGCCATCCAGATATGGGATATGTGATAATAAGACAATAATCTTTTAAATAGAAATCAATGTATGTTTGTCCTCAATGTGTTCCTAAACCATTGATTAGATTGTGGTGAAGCTCTGGTAGAGTGTCCTTAGGATGCCCAAAAGGGTTTCTGGTTTTAAATATGTATATATCTACAAAAAAATAAAAGTCTATGTTTGTATGTTTGTCCTCATGTGTTCCTAAAGCATTGATCAGATGCTGATAAAACTTTAGTAGGGTGTACTGAGAATACACCAAGGGTTTCTGGCCCAAAAATCTTTATATATAAAATTTTTCTGTTTGTGTGTATATCACTGAACTTTTCCTATATGATTGAACTGATTGTGGTAAAACAAATGTGTGTTCAAGTGCTCCCGAGATGTTATAGATTCACAATTGGACCCCGTATATGGCGTTGCAATCGGGTTCTAGATTTTTATTTTTTAAAGGCTGGATAACTTCTGCCGGATATAGTTAGTACCGCATAAAAAACAACTGAATTGATAATAGATTATTAGGTAAATAAATCATGGTAGCTAAGTAGTTATTAAATTCATATCCCAAACTCAAATTAAAAAAGTCTATGAAAGTATGAAACGAATACTGTGGGTTCCAATCCAGCTTGGATAGCATGCACCACTTTGACAGTTTTATGATCTAATATGCATATTACTACAATTACAACAGGCTGTCCGTGAAGAAATACATGATGAAATCGAGATAACCGATGTCTCCAAGCCGCCTTAGATAAGTGTGGCGGGTATACTATCCATACCCCTAAGAAATTTAGAGGCCCGAATCCGGCTGGCAGTACTCAAATTATGTTATTTTGAATGGGTTAATAATAGAAATGTTTGGTATGCAGTTCTCGTGAGACGTCCCGCGGTCTGACCAGTGGCACGAGTGGAGTTCGCCTGACGGGCGGCTCGTCACTGGTGTTCATCGACCCCGCCTCCCTGCGCCGCTCGGCCGCAGCCGCCGTCAGCGGTCAAGATCCCCTTTCGCCTTCTACTACAGCTTCTTGCTTAGCGAGAGCTTTTGGTAAGTCACTACTACTTCGTCCATAAAAATGTATGGACTTTACTAATAATTGTTTAAAGCAAATAATATAATACTTGATTATAAAATTGCACTGCTGAATATGAACTTTTCCATTTAATGGGACAGGACAGTACACTCATCACACTTGTCTAAATTAAAATTGTGGTTTCCAAGTATTAATCTTGATCAGATTCGGTTACAATCTTTCCCTTTTTTTATTGCATGAGTTTAGCAGACGGGCAGATGGCCCACCTGATGGAAAGTGGTTACCATCGCCTATGGACATCTGTAACGCCAAAGGCGCTACCAATGTCCTGTCAATCTCTAAAGGCAGGCTGGATCCTGGCCACTAACACTGGAACATAACTCAAAGTTGTTATAGCTCTATACTCTAGGCCAGAGTTGGTAGCCATCCAGACGGGCAAATACCCTACCACCTAGTTGTGAGTTATTTTGTCGCCTTTTTGGAGAGGTCGCCCGGCCTATGTTTTAAAATATCAAAAAGCCAGTGAAAAAGCGAAGCCAGTTGTTGCGAATAATAATATTATTATTATTATGTTTAAATATTTGCCTTTGCAGGAATTGTTATTCGACAAATCGCTGATCTATTGTGGGAGTATGAACGAGTTACCTTGCCACTACCACGGATGGTACCACTAACATATAGGGAAGCACTCCGCTTGCAGTGCTATCTTGAGAGACAACTGAAGCAAACCTGGGACTGGCTTGTCACTGTTATGGATGCCACTGAAGCACAGCTAAGGTAAATGATGAATCAACATTCCTTCTTTTAGAAGCAGTGGACTTTTCTTTACTGTACAGATAATTACAAATAGTCGAAATATATTTTCTAAATCAACAAAAAAAAAAACATTTTCGATAACAGAGGTTGCAGATTTAGCTAGTGTCAAATCTATTTATAATATTATATAAAATTCTAAAAATACTTTTACATATACATATATTTTCTGATTATTTTATATATAACACACACATATATAAAATAATCAGAAAATAATTATCATTCTAAATCAGGGATTCCCAAAGTCGTCGATATCGACCCCCTGGGATCGAAATCGGTTTCCCAGGGGTTAACATAAACGAAAACTGATTTTGGGAGTTGACGAGGACTAAATATTGACTCCTATTAATTAACACAACTTTTTATTTGATACTTTCAAGATTGTGTTCCGTGTAGTACTTGTTATAAGAATGACTAATATTTTAGTAGGAAGTAGTTAAAAGGAACATTGTTGTACTTTTAAAAAACTTAACAAGTCGATAAGCGTGCACAAGTTCGTACAAGATGAAAAACTCGGCAAGTCAATAAGCGTGGACAAGTTCATACAAGAGAATGAGTTCGAGCATACTAATTACGTAATTTTGATTTACTACATTATTTTGATTGGAAAATGATGTCAAGTTTACTCACTTATGGCCAGTTTCTATATTGCAAACATCGTTTTTCTTACTGACGGTTAGAATATTAACGCCTGGTAACTTACCTGTTCGTATCGTTTCTATATCTGTTTGTAGCTAGTTACACCATGAAACTACCAATTAACGATGAGAACTATTTTCTAACCGATCGGTAGACTTTTTGTATGGAAACGATAGATGATGTTTTATATATTATAACTACTAGTTGTCAACACTACTATTTGTAGGAATTTTATTACCGCCCGATTTCAGCCGGTTGCCGATTTATTTGTCATTATAGACTGATTTTTTACGTCTTCTTTTGACTTGGATTTAATTTTTTAATTATATCTTTCGTATTTGTTATTTCTGTCTAACAGTTTTATTTCCAATTCCTGTTTTATTTCACTATTCGTCCTTAATTTTAATATTATAAATGCAAAAGTAACTCTGTCTGTCTGTCTGTTACTCTTTCACAGAAAACTACTGGACCAATTTAGCTGAAACTACTATTTTTTATGATCCCGAGGATGAACATAGGGTACTTATTATCCCAAAAAATGGGATAGTTTCTGGGGTAAAAGTATACTTTTCTGTTTGCCTGTAATGCTTTCACGGAAAAACTATTTGTACCGATTTGGCCGAAACTCGGTATATATGTAAGTTCAATATCTAGAATGGACATAGGTTACTTTTCATCCTGGAAAAGTAATAGAGTTTGGGATAGATTTATGTAATGGTTACCTCAGAAAGTAAGATAGGTTTTATTTTTTTGTGTGTCATTTTGGTAATTTTTCTAATTTTCGTCATTTTAATAATTTTTGTCATTATAACCATTTTCGTCACTTTCATTATTTTGGTCATTTTGGTGATTTTCATCGTTTTTGCAATTTTTTTAGATTACAGATCATAGACGAGATCAATCTCGTCGTTGACACACTGGCTTTTACTTTTATCGCAAAAATAAATCTAGAACGGGTTGAAATAAGGGATGATAGTTTGTATGGGAGACCAATCATTTCTCAAGTTTATAGATAAAAAATTCATCATCTATAAAAAAATGCGATAGTAACTAGATCTGTCTGTCTGAATACCGAAAATGGACATAGATACTTTTCATCCCAGGAGAGTTTGCAATATAAAATGAGGTAAATCTTCCGGGGACAAATAGCACCAACATAAAAATTAAATACAATGTAACCTATATTAACGCCGGCTCTTTAAACAAGAGGTACGCACCAGAGTTTCACCCGTGGCGCAGCCGCGGGGTAAACTCTAGTTCCCTATACATTCACCAAATTATCTTCGATTATTAATATGAACCAATTTGGTACAGGTTCGGTGCGTCACTGACTTCGAACAATGCGAGTAGTGCAAATGCGGAGACCAGTCGGTCGACTGCTCCGGCCACGCGTCGTACCACCACACTGTCGTCGCTCGCCACTCGCATCGTCAGCTTTTCAGAGGGCCCCCGGGCTAGAGATCGTGAACAAGGTACTTTATAACCTGCTTTGGGCTAAATCTATCTATCTATAATATTATGAAATTCTAAACATGCCGTGTCTGTTACATTGAAGCTAGTTAAAAAAAAACTGGAATAGACTATATAAAAGATGGAGAAGATGATGCAAATTTTTTATACATTTCTTGTCTGTTTGGAATTCACGTAAACACTACTAGGCCGATTTCGATGCGGTTTTCGCTGATCGACAGCAACTTCTTAAAATTTCCGCTACTTTTATCCCGAGAATCCCACGGGAATTTTTCTGGTAATGATTTAAAGTGGCCAGACTGAAAAAAATTTCGAAATCCAAGGAGATTTTTTACTAATCAATAGTATATTTTATGTAATAAAACGTGTGATATTTTTTATCCCGGGAAACCCGCGGGACTTTTCCCGGGAGCGTTGTAGGGGGAGTGTGTGTAAAGCGGGTAGTATACATAAAAATTGCCGAATCGGATCCAATTTATACTAAATATAATCTGGGACTGTTTATAATTCCCAGGATTTCTTAACTTCGAAACCACGTGATATTAGCAGTTGCTTAATATGACAGTTTCTGTGTTTATTAGGCATCTTTAGTAGAACAGATGCAGTTATTTTGCCTTTACTAACATTACTTATCCCGGGTTTTTATGGGAATCTTCATAATTAGTATAGTTTCATACATAAAAATCTGTTGCCCTGCTGAAAATACCCTTTTGAATTCAAATAGTGGCAAAATAACTGTTATATATGTTACCTGTTAAGCGTGGACGAAGTCACGGGCAAATACTACTTTAATATAAAATTATTTTAAAAATTAAAATGTTAAAATTGATTATTTTTATTTTACGTTAAATCAATCATCTTCATCAGATTCTTTGAATTACATCCTAACTTTAGCATAGCTTGGCCACGTGTTATTAGAATTGTAGGATATTCAGGATCGTGAGTGGTCTGGCGTTTGTGGATATTTAAAAAAGTTTATTAAGGATATAAAACCATTTAATAAACTTAATATATTACACGATTACAAAACAGGAGTGGACATAAGAATATGAGAAAAAGAGATGACAAAAAAGAACTTGACATCTGAGGTAGCAGTGCCAAGTTACAGTATCTCATTTTTACATGAATTATAGCATCCTAAATAACAAATTTATTTTGAATTCAAATCAAAAAGCAACTTTAAAATACAAAGAATGTTTAAGGATTAAAACGCTTAAATAACCGCATTTGGTAAACAGGTGTAGAGGCGGGCAGTGCACGCCGCGAATTCCTCGCATACTGCCTGTCGCTGCTGCGCGCGCACAGCGCCGAGCACGCAGAGCAGCTGCCTGTGCTGGACGTGGCTGCGCTCAAGCACGTGGCCTACGTGCTCGACGCACTCGTGTACTACATGCGCGCCGCGCAGCCTCAGCCTCATCATCATCACCACCACCTATGGACTCCGGTGAGTAGTATTTCAAGGCGACGGGAATTGTTGAACGGTGTGCATTATTTATTATTAATTAACCAATAAAAAAAACTAATAGTATTAGTTATGATGATGATGATTATGATGTTATTGGGGTTTTAATGCGAACTTATAAGCCATTTAAGAATATGTAATGTTTCAAAATTATATATCACGCCTATGTTCGCAGTCATTTCGAATTTTATAGTACTGTATGGAGTCCTAATTATTACATACATATAACCAAAATTGAACATATCCAAAATACTTTTTGTCAAACATTTGAATTTTAAGTTTAAAAATCATTTCAATGATTTACTGCAACTTGTCTACATTGTAATCTTATCCCCCTTAGTGAAAGAAGGCATTACCTCGACATGATCTTTTTGTACAATATCATAAATTGTATCATTGATTATCCTGCTCTTATTTTGTCTTTGAATATCAACGTACCATAGCATTACTTTCGTAATCCTTCCTCACACAGACTGTTTGCTACCCCTTTTTCCAAAACTAACTACGGACAAAATGAATATCTGCATTGTTGTACAAATACCTACAACAAATATTGTAGTGACATAGACATTTTTAATTCTTTTAAACAAATATTTAAGTCATCAGTTGTTAGTAAAGTTATTGATAAGCTTCAAAAGGAATGTTTATTTTTCGATTTAATCATTGTGTTTAGTTTTACTGTTAGAAGTCTCACAGTATTAGATACATTGAATAATTAATTTTGGCATAGTGTAACTTGCTATTTATGTTTTTGTTCTATTTCTAGATCATAAGTATCCATTTTTGGTTTAGATTTTTCATTATGTATTGTTAGGCCTTACATTTATGGAAATACTCCTACAGTATTAAAAGTATCCTAATATTTTTTAATAATAAATAAATGAAGTAGTCTTCAATTCAAGACTTGGTCTAATAATGATTTAAAATATGTTTTGCACCCACTCATGTGCACAGCACAGCAACAATGTTCAGAGAAAGAACTGATAAACAGAGCGACCATTTACACAATTACACACCAACTACTGAGTGCTGGACCGAATAGAATGGCATGGTCTGCACTTGAAATTGTACTCCTGTTAAGTTTTTTTTCTTGTAAAAAACCTTATGGCTCTAGAAACTAAGAGTGTTATTCATATTGAGTTGTTTCAAGGTCTCTTTATAGTTTGTTTCAAGGCCTCTTTATAGTACTTAAAGAAGCCTTTAAACTTAATCTAACTCAATATGATGAAGACCTCAAGTGATTTGAATATCAAATGGTTTATAATACCATCAGGGTGTGAGGATTAGTAAGGACTTGTCAATATTAAAACCGTTACTTTTGATAATGCCATTAGATAACATAATTTGTATTTAAACAATAATCATTACTGGTAAGACTATGGATTCTATGACGATGTTTTGTCGATAACAGCAAGATGAAAACGAGAACGAAGAGGGTGACGAGGAGATGGTAGTGGGCGGTGGCGCCGCGGCGGAGTCTGACAACGAGGGCGAGGGCGCCCGAGGCCGTGGGCACGCCTTCTTCCAGAGGTCGGACTCCACCCTCTGTCTGGGGTGCCCGCCCCCGGATCCCTTTAATAGTAAGTTACCTGAATACATTTTGTTAAGGATTGGTGTAATAACAGCACATAAATGTCCCACTGTTGGACTTGGACCTCCCATTCATAGGGTAACAGACAGTATACCCGTCACACTTGTCCAAAGTGGATGAGAGGGTCTAACACATTGGTTGTCTCGATGTGCTGGTGTCATCACAATATTTTTCTTTACTGTTAGCACATGGTAATTGTAATGATATGCACATTACCTTTCCAAGCATTTATTTTACTTTTGACAGTCCAATGATGGATCAGTTAGTAATGTCCTAATGCGTTACAGACTCGATTTGTTATTAAAATCAACTTTGTTTATAAATAAGTTTTAATGAATTTAACTTACCTATATATTTTTTTTGCTAATAATGCTATATAGTGTAATAATTAATAAGTATACACACATTAAATAAGCCATTTTTGTAATAAAATTAAAAAATATAATAAAGTAAAACATTTTGAAATCGATTACTTTCGATTTATTAACGTATAGTGTCAATGGTTTAATAATCTGTGCGTTACATGACTCATAGAACATCATTATAGCGTCACCTACAACAATAAATTACGACAATTATGTCATTTGTGTTATGTGGGCTTCACTACCAAAGTAAGCTAACAACTAAGCTACCACAGATTTTAACTATATAATAACAAGAGCTAAAAATATTCTTTAGGCAGGTTGCCTGAAAGAAATTGTTTTAAATGATAAGGTAACCTATGATTTTATCAAGAAAAGCCTTGAATCGTCGCCGGACGGGCTTGGACCTTGCTGTTTTTGGGGAACTGATGAGTGATCCATCCATCAACGGAGATTGGGCTAAGAAGATAGATTTCCACACGAATGTTTCCTTCTGTCGTTGATAATAGCATCATGCACATGTGGTCAGCTTACTGCTCAAGTTGTGAAAGCTCTGCTACTATGATTCGAAACTACGTATTTGGAATAAGCCGAGGATGCTGTTACATCCCGTATATGGATAAATTTATTGTTACATAATTAGAGCAAAGTCAAATTTTTCAGTAGTAGTACAAAACTTACGGAGATGCATCTATGAACGTGTTCAGGATATAGGTTTTACTTATTATTACATATTACATAACAGTTAGATTTCTGTATTTATAATCTTAAATTAAATAATTAAGCAAGCAAATAAATACATCGAGATTATAATTACTCGTCGTCTTATTGTGTACTCGGCTCTCCAGCGATCGAGCCTAACACCGTGGCACTGGAGCCATGGGCTCCCGCTAATGGTGCGTCACCCTATCCAACAAGGTAACCATCATAGACGCGCTACACAACATATAAATTAACCCTCACAGGTGCCCTAGCCACAAATCGATGGTAGCAACCCTGGCTGTAAAATCGTCTTTAACTTGTTTTAGTGACGATGCAAGACGCACTGCCTCTTGCCGATCAGCCCCAATTGTTGCAACCAAACGCGCGCCGGGAGGAACTGTTTGGGATGCCCCGACAGCCTGTGACGGTGCCCGCTACAGGGGACTCCCCGCCCGGACTCAACAACCCCCTCGAAGGTAAAAATAAATGTTTGTGTCCCTTTGTTTATATATTTATATTTTTTAAGTCTTAATTTTATAAGAGAAATAACTCAAATAGTGGATCGTGCTTTCATTCAATCTAACTGTATTCATTATGGATATTATTCATTTTAGGCTTTACTAATTTAATTTTATTGCGTTATTTATTGAGTCATAATTACTGCCAGCAATAAAATAGAAAAAACAAGCTTTCGGTGTAGAGAGACAATAGAAATAAATAATAGAAGAACAAAGAATAAAGTAAGACTTTTCAGATGGAACACCAATTATATTGTATAAGGATTGGCCCCAGTGTTATGTATTCTAAACTACCCATAACACAAACATAGCTTGAGAATATGGTGCCCCTCCCCCCTCATATACGTAATAGTTATACTAATTTATAGACTCGTTAAGTGTTGTTTAACTCTTTTAATGAACCTATAAACCTCTTATGACTATTGTGAATAAGTGGGTGTCTTTTTATTTGACTTGTTTAGTCTACAATACATGTTTTCAGTAATAAGATATTGGTTAAAAAGTAAAAACCGCATATGTACTTTTATAAAGGCCAATTCTTATTACTAATATTCTTTGTTGATGATGCTGAGTAATGAATCATATTACTGCACCATGTGATGTGTATATTGGAGTTTACTCCTTAAGAATCGATTTTCATGTTAGACCGATATGGAAATTTTATATGTGTGAAATTAAAACAAGCGTTAAGCGTTTTTCTGCGCAATGTCCCTAGCGCACCCTTCATTTTGTACTTAGGCAGTAAACTCCGGTCGTGTGTCGGAGCTAACACACAATTTTTTGCTTTTTTTGATAAGGCCTTAACATAATGCATTGTATTGTATGGCAGTGGTGCCGCGTCGCTTGGGGCTATCTTCGCGTGGGTCTGAGCGCGGCTGGTCTCCGCCGGCGCGACCGGCGTCCGCGCCCCCCGCACCGCCAGCGCATGCGCATACTCACGCCCACTCTCTAGGGAGGGACGAGCCACAGGTACAGTGTATTCATAATATTGTTACATGTTTGCGGGACACGAATTTAAAATGCCGTTGATTGTCACAAATTTTATTAGAAGTACACACATGTAATTCACAGTTTTTACAAACACAATCAAATAAAACAAGTCCAAACCGTAAAGTGGAAGATCGTAATTACATAAAAGGTGCAAAATCTGTTGATGTGAAATTCCAGTTCCGAATGTACACTTATTAACGCTTCGATCGCAGTTGAAACTTAACTAACCCTGTCTCGACGGGCCGACCTTATATATTCACAAAATAGACATAGACCCCGAAAAAACATGCATTTATTCAATTCTAAAACTTGTAATCTTAATGCCTAACAACCAGGCCTCTAGGAAATTACATCGAAACTTGAACAATATTAACAGTTTATGATCTCTTACTGACAGGTCGGCAATAAATACAAAGGATTAGCAACTGGCCATAGGCAGTTACATTTCAATACTTAGAAAATTATTGCAAACAAATTACAGTGCACAATTAAGACAATCATTAAAAGCATTAGAGATAATTGAAATACTAGGTAGGGGTATTAAAACACGTGTTCACAAAGGGTTGTCAGCGAACCGAATACAGCATGGCAACAATATATTATTTAAAGTCGAAGGTTTTATTCATCAGCGTATTTTACATATCTATTGATGAACAGGTTTATTCTGATCATAAAGATGCAGTTGCAACTATACTAATATTATAAAGATGTTAAGTTTGTGAGTTTGTTTTTTAAGAAGTAATCTCTTGAACTACTGAACCAATTTTGAAAATTCTTTCACTGGTAGAAATCTAAATTATTCCTGAGTGCTATAGGCTATATTTGATTGTGATTATTAATATTTTATAATACTCCCAGCGAAGTGGGCATAGACAGCTATAGTCTATCTCTATCTATATATATATATATATAATTCTTCTGTACGTGTGTTGACAGTGAACTCCTCCTAAACGGCTGGACCGATTTTGATGATATTTGTTTTGTGTGTTTGAATGGGTCCCCGGATAGTTTAGATTCACAATTGGAACCGGTAGGTGGCGCTGAGATCGGGTTCTAGAATCCTCCTAATCACTTGGAGCGCTTTTGTTTTTGTGTGTTTGAGTGGGTTCCCGGATGGTTTAGATTCACAATTAGAACCGGTAGGTGGCGCTGAGATCGGGTTCTAGAATTCTCCTAATCATCTAGACCGATTTTGGTGATTTTGTTTTTATGTCATGAAACAGTCTTAGAAATTCAGAAAATATGGCGGTACGAAGTTCGCCGGGTCAGCTAGTAATATTATAAAATTAAAATTTTCACTAACACGATAGCTTGCATTCTTTTTTAAATGCTATGGTACTTTGTGCTCCGGGAATCCCGCGGGATTCTCGAGTCAAGCGTAAACGAAGTCGTGAACATAAATCTTAATATGTCGAGTGGACAGCACATGTGATATTGTGTTAATGGAAATACAACCTCGTGCATATTTCTGTTCTGTGTGGGCCATATGTTACTATTTTTAAGAATAACTATAATTTCGGTGCTCGAGGCTTCTGCGGTGGTAATAAGTGCGTGTTCATCTTTAAAAGGAGTATTTTTCGACTAAAGTATGTTTGTCTTTAGGATTTGTCCTGTACGAAAGATACTACAACTAAAATGGACATTGACACTGACGGGGAATATTTGTCGGATTCAGACTCTAATGAAGCTAGACAGATACCTAGGAAAAAACATCATAGGTAAGTTTTTCACTACAAATAGATTTTAAGTAATGATTTTATAAAAAATATCAAGTAAACTAGTATTTCTTAAGTTTTTTCAGAGTTCATTCCCAAAACTGGAACTAGTTGAGATGATTTTCTTTTAAGAATAATTTATACTTTTATTTAAATTAATTTATGCCTCACTAGCACTTATGCAGATTTTTTTACCCCTAATGTTCATATTGTTATAATTCCCGTGTACTGACGGTAAAGGAATATATTGTGATGAAACTCTCAAATCTGCTCTGGATAAGCGTGGAGGGTATACCCTCCAAGCAAAATATCCTCCTTTTTTTTAAAAGCAATGTTATACCATTGTTTTATGTGGAAAGGCTTGAGTTGAGGCCGTCAGCAGTTGAACCCTGTAAAGAGTGTGTCGCCTCTTTGCTTCAATAATGTGTTATCTGGAAAATTGAAATTTTAGGAAAATAATTCAGTTTAACCTTCAAAAATAATTGTATTGAAATAAATATATATTTTTTTAATTTAATGACGGAATTACAATTGAGTTCCTTAAGGCAGGCGGAATGCCAATCCTCAAGGCCTTGGGTGAGCTCTGCAATTCCGTTATCCACAGGGGCAATGTGCCGAAGGCGTGGAGCAAGACGGTGGTGGTCTTGTTCTTCAAGAAGGGTGAAGAGACTGTCTTGAAAAACTACAGGCCAATCTCACTCTTGAGCTACGTCTATAAGTTGTTTTCGAGGGTCGTCACGAATCATCTCGCCGGAAGACTTGACGAGTTCCAACCACCGGTGCAGGCTGGATTTCGAAAAAGCTACAGCACCGTAGACCACATCCATACTGTTCGGCAGATTATACAGAAGACCGAAGAGTATAATCAGCCGCTGTGTATGGCATTCGTGGACGCCGAAAAAGCCTTCAACTCGATCGAAACTTGGGCTGTTCTGGAGTCTTTGCAAAGATGCTGTATTGATTGGCGATACATTGAGGTATTGAGATGCCTGTATAACGCCGCAACGACGACCGTCCAGATTCAGGACCGGAGGGCGAAGCCTATACCCCTACGTCGCGAGCTATATCGATTAACTACCAAGTTAATTGATACAGCTCGCAAAATAAGCATGTTTAACGAAATTTTTTTCTGCCAATTTACAATGTATTTTAAAAGAAACCGCGTTATTCGTTTCGATACAATTATTTTTTTAAAGTGAAATAAATTCTTCTAACATTTAAATCGAGATAACACATCATTGAAGCAAAGAGGCATCTTATTGGATTTAAAAAATATTGTAGACACCCACACTCGGTCGCGATGACATCGGGCAGCAGCGCAATGCAAGAGCTGATCGCGCCCCCCTCTGAGTTCCATACATTAGTCGACACGGCGTGTTCCATCATGGAAGCTCCTCACCAGCAGAATATTGCTACTTCGCCATCACCTGGTTAGTTATACTTTATTCAAATTATTTTAAGTTTTTCTTTAATTTCTTGTGTATTTAAAAGTTTATTAATAACAGAGTTTACATTGTTTAATATTATTTGAACAAATAATATTAATTAATATTGACATCGCATTGCAATAATATTAATATTGCAATGCGATGTCGAAAATGCTTTGTCCTCTTCATCATTAGTTATGTAGAATATTTTCTTGATATTGGAAAGATATATTTTATTTCTTATTTCGTCTGTTAGTGCCTGATTTCTATTAACTATACTAATTCAATTTAAGTAAGGGATTAAAACAGAAAGTTATCTTGTTTTTTGGTGTGAATTCCAATTCTTAATATCTTGCAGGACTCAAAAAATATGAACATTTATAGTCTATTTGAAATAGGACAGGTATGGCTGACAAATCCATAAAACGTAACTTGAAGTGTTATCATAAACTTTGCTATGAAATAAATACTAATGTTTCTTATATAAAATATTTTTAATCCTGTTACTATTTTATATATTTTTTTAATTGCCTGGAGCAGGCAAACGGGTAAATGGCCCACTTGATGGAAGATGAGTCTCCTATGGACGTTTGCAACACCAGGGCATAAGTCAACGTGCTACCGACTTCTAAGAAATTTTATGACGGCTTTCTTAAACAACCCTGTGTCGTAATGCAAAGGGAAATCCTCGATGGGAAGTTCCCTCCAATTCATCGTCGCCAAGAAATGGGCGTGAACATCCTATCGACGTACCATGACTTGGTAGATGGTAATAGTGTGAGCGAAAAGGATTAACGTAGTCTTTTGATGGGATATTTGACAATAAATTCTGTAACAACATACTTAAAAGACTATGCGTCTTGATATCCTTGCTATTATTAGTAGTAAATCCATACAAAGGCAGGGAGACTGTAACATTGTCTATGAATATAAAAGTATCTCTTGATTTGACCATCAAGTTTGCTATGTATATTATTATCAAGAAGTAACGACGTTGTTGTGATCCATAGGTCCGAGCAACGCGAATGCGGCAGCCCACGAGCCGCGCGCCTCGTCGTCGCGCAGCCCCGGCAAGACTGTTATTGTACGTGCTGTAAGTCACTCCACTTTTTTGGGGGACTTTTTCTTATCAAAATTTAACCCTTCTTCTATTGGAATTAACTTGCGTGACTCCTCATTATGAAAAGGCTTTTTGTCCACATGATCACTATTTTAAATCTACAACATTTTAATGAAAAGTTTGTATAATATAAATTTTAAAATAATTATTATTATCTATAAAATGGTAAAAGTGTAGTCTTTTTTGTATTTAGATTTTTTGTGATTGTCTATTTGTTCGGGATTCAAGAAACTACTGCTAACTAGGCCGCTTTCGATACGTTTTTCGCTAATAGACAGCAAATTCTTAGACTTAAAATCTGCGCTGCTTTTTATCCTGGAAATTCCGCGGGAATATCCAATTACACATGGACGAAGTCGCGGGCACAGCCTAGTAAATAATATTTTCAAAGCAATTTTTAATTAATAATAAATAAATATTTCTAATCGCTTTAAGTGATAAGGTCGCCTATTGTATTGTCTAGAAAATATTGTAAATATGGTTTGTTTTTATAATTGCATAATTTTGTGTACAATAAAGTGTTATCTACATATCTATTTCTATCCCACTCATGACAATTCATGTGTATAAATAAACAGTTTTCTTTGTCAAATAGTTTTAGTAAATTATAAACAAACTCCTAAGTTATATTATGCTAATGGCTGCAATCACGAGCTATAGAGATTATTTTAGTAACATATGACACATACATTTTTAAGAAAATTCAAAGAATTAAGTGATTGTGGACAAAAGCCACAAATGCTTCATCCTTAATGGCTAATTCTGTTTGCTTTGTTTGTTGCTTTGATATCTTTGCAACCACGCTGCCCCCTTGTAAAACAACAAATTATGGTTAAAGTATGAATGAATATGAGCTCATTTTCTAGCAAAAAAATTGTATTGTAAAAAGAGGTTTTTTGTTGTGGAATTAATTATATGTAATCGCTCAATTATAATAATATAAGATACTCAATTGATTTAAATTTAATTCATATAAAGAGTAAGGGCGTTATGCACAAGATATTCACTTGGAAAAGAAATATGTGCTCTTACACTTTAAAACGTGTTTTTGTTGTTACATGTCCTACATATTCATTTTGATGTTAACAAGCATTGCAAGACAAAACAGTATCTTGGCAGTCCTATTCATATTTAATTTGAATATCATATTGTATCTTAGGTGATAAAATATAATAGGTCAAAATATTTTAGGGCTGCATGTCTGTTTTTTATATAAACTCATTTTGCTCCCATTAATTACGTTTATTTGTTTAGGGTGAATTGCTAAGCGCAGCTGATCCTCTCGAGTCTCAGGAGATATCGGCTCATGTTACGATTGAGACCACCGGACTTCCAGCGCCGCCACTCTTACCTCCACTTGCTCCGCCGCCGCAACCGTGAGTGTTAATCTATTGTTATTTATGAATTTTATAAACAATAATAGATTTTCAGTACTCCTAAAACTGAGTCCAATATTAAAAGAAACAATAAAAATTGTAACAAAAATTTTATATACTGACAAATATACTAGTACTGGTAAAAATCTCAAAATTCGGGCTGATTACTTATCTGCTTTATAAATTCGATATCACTTACTTCGTCTTTCTATCTGAATGTTTATTTTCACTTTATTTGCCTGAAGTTTGAAGAAAGAAAAATTTGTTTTTGAAGATAGTTTATAAAAGTTGCAACATTTTGGGACTCCTCGGCAACAGGATGCCCATGTTACCATTTAATTTAACCTTTAATATACGGATAAAAATATTTGTATAGCCGCGCGTGTCCTTCGTTGGGTGCTTCGGTGTCCCACGACTTGCTCCTCGGCCGGTGGCGCCTCTCCCTAGATCTCTTCGGGCGGGTGTTCACCGAGGACGTGGGCCTGGAGCCCGGCTCAGTTGTCGCCGAGCTGGGCGGCTTCCCAGTTAAAGAGGTCAAGTTTCGGCGCGACATGGAGAAGTTGAGGAATTCGCAGCAGAGAGATTTAACATTACATAAGGTATGTCTTGTTTATTTATGGAGCATATATGTACTCACGTTTCATGCTGTTTTTCCGGTTTCACTTATCACTAACAGCGATGTGCAGATTTTCTCTAGATGTTTTCTTCCACTGGTTAGTATGTAATAATTGAAATGGCACATTGTATAGCCTAAGAGGGGAGATACATGCAATTTGATAGGATTTAATCGAGATGCAGGCGTTTTAGTCAATAGAATATCTGGACTTGTGTGGCTTAAACTTATGTTTAATTCCTATATGTTACTATCCGAGCTGCCTGGTAGAAATCGCTTCCAGCAATAAGCACAGGAATAATAATAATTGTACAATTGTATTTACTACTTTGTATATAATGTACGATTATACTATTCTAAACTGGTATATTATTTAACTCTACCCTAGAACTATGTTACACAGTTTTTAATTTGCGTAGGGAACAGGAATTCCATAGCTATAATCTACAGATATATACACTGTTAGTCGTAGTATGTAGTTTTATGTCTCTTTTAGATGGAACGAGACAGGGCGAAACTGCTACAACAAACATTCGCCGAGTTAAACAGTGCGTTTGCCGGTCAAAACCGGCGAGCGCACACCACTCAGCCGCCACTCGCCGTGAACAGGGTCAAGGTGACGTTCAGGGACGAGCCAGGCGAAGGTAGCGGCGTTGCCAGGTCTTTTTATACCAGCGTTGCTGAGGTAACTATAACACCATATGTTTTTTTTATTACTGTATTCTGGTCCCTATACCTCAAGGTAAAAATGAATACTAATGTTTTTTTTTCATATTTGGACTTATAACTATTGAGTTATAAGTCCAAATATGAAAGAAAACATATTGATGTGTAATTTTAATTTATTTTTTTGTGTTTACACATTGTGATGTCTAAAAAAAAACAATCTTTCCTATCTTATTTTCGAACGTTTACCGACCGAAAATGTATATGTATAATTTAATATTTTATTTTAGGCACTACTCGCAGACGAGAAACTACCACCATTGGAAGCGACCACGGGTAGTGGTAGTAATAGTAGCAATACCAACGGTACAGCCGGTACGGCAAGCGCCAATGCTGGAAGCGCTGGCACTAATAGTGGCGTACGGTAAGTGCCATATTACAACATCTGGGTTAGGTGGTATGGTGGTCAACCCGAAACTTTCTGAATTTGTTGACACATTGATTTATCTTTGCAAATAAAAGTAATGATGCTCTTTGTTTTTTCAAAAACACACTTCTATATACTACAAAAATATATAAGATATGGTGTTGAAAAACAGATTATTTTTATATAAAAAATCATTTGTGTGTCGTGTCAACACAGAATGTGTAAATTTTTTTAATAAAATATCTTAAGCATATTTTTTTTTCATAAATGTATTAAAAAATACAACATTAATATTACAATCTAATCTAAAAAGACTGATAAGTAATTTAAATATAACCTAAATTAACTAAAAGTATAGTACTAAGAAAGTGTCCATTAGCACGTTTCTTATTGTCTCTATTAAGGGGAGGGAGAATACTTTGTTTGTGTTCTTTAATAAGTTGGCACAGTACACTACACTTTAGTTTTGTTTATAGTACTAGTTCAAACGGTTTTGTCCTTTTGAGCCTTCTCATTATATCCGTGTTGTCGAGGAGCTAGATCGCCTCGACATTCACATGATGGTGAAGCCGATGCTCGTGAACTTCCGCGTATTTTTTGGTAATGCTATTAACAAACTCCACTTTCTGGTCCCGATGGAGGTCGCTCGATCTAATGTACCATGGAGCGTTTACAATGCCTTTCAATACTTTGTTTTGGAATCGTTGTATTATTTCTATGTTGCTTGGTTTGGTACAGCCCCACAACTGTACCCCATAGGTCCATACCGGCATCAGGACTTGTTTATCGAAGAGGAGCAGCTTGTTAGGTACTGACAACTTGGAATATTTTCCAAGTAGCCAGTACATATTTCTGTAACACGCTTCCAGTTCATCGCGTTTCTTCTTAACGTGAGCCTTCCAACGTAGTTTAGCGTTTAGTGTCATAAGATACTTTGCGGTATTTTCATACGGTACTACAGTGTTGTTATGTATACCGAATGATAATTAGGCATTTTGTTAGTGACGTCAATGTGGATCGACTTGGCTTCATTTAGCTTAATACGCCATTTTTTTGTCCAGTTATGGATGGTATTAACTGCTTTTTGAACTTTTGCCACGGCTTCGTCGTGAGTAACTCCTGTAGCCATGATGGCTGTGTCATCCGCAAAAGTAGCTATGGTGTTATTTTCTAGTTCTGGAATACCACTCGTGTATATTAGTTCCAGGACCGGTCCTAATACACTACCCTGTGGTACTCCAGCTTTAATTTCTCAAAGGTCTGAAAAAGCAATCGTCTTGTCGGACCCTGAACATTCTATTTGTTATATATGATGCTAACAAATCTGAATACTGTTTGGGTAGCATTTACCTTAACTTAAAATTAAGTTTTTCATGCCAGACTTTATCGAATGCTTGCGCCACGTCTAGAAATACCGTAGAACAAACTTTCTTTTCTTCTAATGTTCTCTCAATGTTGTTTCTGATTCTATGCATTTGGTCTATAGTTGAATGTTTTTCTCTAAATCCAAATTGATAATCGGGAATCAATTTTTTATCTTGAATTATTGGTTTCAGACGGCGCAATAATAGTTTTTCAAATAGTTTAGACATTATTGGTAAGAGAGAAATTGGTCGGTAAGATGTCGTGTCATGAGGAGATTTACCAGGTCTTTGTATCATGATTAGTTCTGCAACTTGGAACATGTTTTAATCTAAAACTAGCATTGATAAGTGTAGTGAGTTTAACTATACCCTCTCTTGGTAGGTTGCGTAGCACTTCCCCGGTAATGATATCATAACCCGGAGCTTTCTTTTGACCTAGTAGTTGAATTTCTTTATGGACTTCTTTAGGAGTTACAAGTGTAATTTCCAATTCATCAGGTGATAGATACTCAAACATATCTTCATTATCATTACCTTCGTTTGGTTGGAAAATCTTCTCTAAATGTTGAGAAAATCTGGCTTTCTGTTTGTTATTGATGGCCCAAGTTCCGTTCTCTTCTCGAATGGGAGGAATTTGATTTATTGGTTTTTTCAGAGATTTTGTTACTTTCCATAATGAGTAATCTGTATTACATCACTCGATAGCTGACTATGGTGAGACTGCATAGATTCATCGTTGAATTTTTGTAGTTCTCTACTTAGTCTTTTTGTGAGATTGTTCAAAAGAGTTTTATCCGGCGGATATCGCGATCTCAGCCATTTTGTCCCCGTTTCCTTTTTTGTTTAATTAACTTAATAACTTCGTTTGGATAGTAGCTATGTCTAGGTTTTATTTTCAAATCAGGTGTATTTTTCCAAGGACACTGTTGAATATTTGCAACAAATGTTTTTACATCTACATCAAGTTCCTCTGGTTTTTTTAATGGAACTTTCAAATCTATAACACTGTCTAAGTCATTCATATCTAAAGCTTTCGCAGTCTGTATTCTTATTAGTCAAACAAGGGTTTTTTTCTCGACACATGATGTGTTCATTTAGATTTAAAAGTATAGGAGAATGATCAGAATTCATATCGTAGCCTTCTTCAATGTGAAGAAGTTCAGGTGATACATGTTTATAAATAAAGAAATCTATTAAATCAGGAAGTTTGTTCGGATCAGTCGGCCAATAGATGGGCTTTCCTGTCGAAATAACATCACATCTATTTTCTTAAATTGAATTCAAAATTTCTCTCCCTTTCGTTGTAGTTAACCTGGATCCCCAGTAAGTATTCTTAGCGTTAAAGTCACCCCCAAGAACAAACCTGTTTCCTAGCTGATTTAGAAAAATTGTATAATATAAAATTTTTAAAGCATACCTTGGTGAACAGTATATCGCTGATACAGTTACCGGGTAGCGTTTAGTTTTGATTGATACAGTAATAGCTTGCATTTCTTGTTCTTCATGTTTCAATACTTCAAAATGATTGATATTATTCTTGATCAGAATGGTTACTCCCTCCCCGAGCTGTGTTATCTGGGTGGAGCGCATGATATGCTTGGTAGCCTTTGATTGAGATAGCACTTTCTTTAGTAAAGTGTGACTCAGAAATGAGACATACGTCAATATTTTCCGTATTTAGGACATGCCATAATTTTAGTTGAAGGTCACATCATTAATGTTTTATTACGGCTCTCGTTGTTTGCTCTAATTTCTTCAGTCTTTCATCAAATGAAGTAATGAAGTGTAATATAGAGTTTATTTTCTCTTCCAAATTAGATGATGTCTTATTTAGGGATGGTTGCTGTGACAAGTAAAATTGCGACTTTGCGCCTTTAGTTACTTGAGCAAATGATATGCTCTTTGTTACGGGTTGACTTGTAGGAGCCTTCTTAGGTAAATTTTTATTTAAGTATTAGCGTTTGTTGTCCCCTTTAACTTCTTATTCTTTATTAGTTGTAGGTCTTTAGCAACTATGCAGCCTCTGTAACTAGCAGGGTGTGGTTCGCCAAAGTGAACACACTTTGGTTTGGCTTCTGCAGGCTTGGTGCAGTCTTTAGTGAGATGTTTTCCTGTACATTTCACACATGGGCTGGGCACTTTACAGCAGTATTTCTGGGTATGTCCGTATGCTTGACACCGTTTACATTGAGGAACCAATCCAGATGTTTTTATTGGTTTTACATCCACTTTACACCCAAGTATAGATTTAATGGAGTAAATTCTGTTAATTTCTTCATCTTTATCAAAAGAGAGCATAAACATATTTAATGGTTGTTTATTCCTCCAGCTTAGTTTGTTGACTGCGTCCTGTGTTTTATATCCTTTAGCAGATAGCTCATCAATTATCCTGGCAGGCAAGCATGAGGACGGCAAATTGATTGCCATCACCCTGATCAGTCTATTCTACTTGTTCTCATAGGAATAGCAGCAGTCATTTTGCAATAGTAGGTTTAATAGAGCTCTGTACGATACATCATTATTTGCATTTATTGTAACACTATCTCCATTTCTCATTCATATAACAAATGAGTCACTTGCTATATACTAGTCAAGAGAAAATCATAGAAGTTTTGATAGTCTCCAATATTTTCCACGATAACCGGTGGTGGTTGAGGATCTTTTTTAACACGTGTAGTTTTAGTTTCTTCTTTATTTAATTTCTGATCTTGCGTTGCAGGAGGGCGAGTGACAGATTCAGCATACGCTTCTTTCTACTCTTTTGACGTATCCACTCCTCTAACTAGATCTTCTTCGTCCGTTTCATACTGGACACGTTCCGGGCTCTCTCTCGGTCGGATGCGTTTTTGGCTAGAGCTGTATTCTGCTCTTTGATGTCTTTTAACTCTTGTTGCAGTTCTTGAATATGTTTTTTAAGCTCCAAAACTAAGCTTTAAAGATGTTTGCGTTCTGCTGCTTCTTCAGTAAATCGCTGGTACAACAGACGTTCCGTGTCTGTTGTTAATTTAATTTTGACTTGAAGCCATATTTAATTAAAAATATAACTTCGCCTTAACAATGATTATACATGATTCAATAAAAACTGGGTTATCAAGGTGACTGACTTAGGCTACGCGCGATAGTGATTTTGCTGCACATGGGATTTGCACGAGCGCGAACTAGAAGCAAGTGCAATGCGGACGTACTCGGTAGGCGCCGAACAATCACTGAATAATAAAATGAAATTATTTTTATATAAAAAATCTGGAATGTCAATAAGGGCTTGTCTTACTTCTAGAGTTTTGCTTGAAGGCTTTTCTGAAACATGAATGTTCGTGGATATTTGACACTGGCACGGGCTAGATCCACAAACCGTGCAATACCATATTTAAAGAAGCAGTAGTCGTGAGTGGTGGAAGTTCACTTGGTGGAAGTACAACAGTGTGCGCTGTATTTGCAGGAGCGGCGCGGGCCGAGCGCGGTCGAAGGAGGCCGCACGCCGGGCCCCCGGCCGGCCAGCGCCGCGCCCGCCCTCCGCGCGGGAGCCGCGGCGAGTACTCAGCGTCGACGCCAGACCATATTCACCACAGGTAATATTATATCGAAATTGTACTCTTATCTTGCGTGATAATTTATTATAAATTTAAACAACGTATATATTTTCTCCATTATCTTAACATGCTTATATCTTGGTATATTTCTTGATGCGTGTAAAATTCAGCGCTCTATTCTGTGGAAACTACCCAATGTTTGAACATAACAATATTCTACGATGTTCATCTAAATAATTATTCGAGCCAGCTATGTATAGTTAAAAATTGTTATTTGTCATAAAAATATTTTTAAATAAATAATAAAAATATACCTTACTGTGTCGGTTGTGACCTAAGTTTGTTCATTTCTTAGATTTATTATAGTATAGATAGATATCAGTTGTTTATTTAAATAGCTTTAATGTACAGACACGGGATGTTTAGAATTTTATAATATCATAGATAGATTTTGTTATATCCGCAGGCTGCTCCGGGTACAGAGGGCGCTGGCTACAGCGGGGATCGACCTGGTGGCCATAACGAACACCTTACAGTACATCAGGCACAACTGGGTGAAAGACTTTATCCAAGAGTGAGTATTTGTTAATGTTGAAATATTTACTATATCATGGTAATGTCATTTAGGGTCGATTTGACCAAGCAAGAGTAAATTATAACCTAAAAATAAATAGTGAATAACTCTAGAATAAATCAATTTTACATTTTACTAACTACTAAACTAAGGATAAGATAGTTAACCGAGAGTAAATCATTATACCACGAATTTTTACAGAACAATAAATATACTCCAAGAATAAATTGTATTGGTAATGTTTTGTACAGAATCAGCTTAAGATCTATAGGTACGGGTCACGGTGTGTGTTGTTATTTTCGTCAGAATTTACGTTTATATTCTAGATTTTTTTTTAGCGAATTTAGCAAATAGGCAGACGGCCCAGCTGTTGGAAAGTGGTTATAGAGAGTCGCCTATAGAGATTTGCAATAACAGGAGCGAGGCGAATGCACTGCCAACCTTTAGGATGGATAGGGGTATAAGGTAGAGGGATCAGGCAGGAGGTGTGAGATGGAGAGGATGGATGGATAGGAGGGATAGGAAAGATTTGATAGGGGAGGGGAGAGGAAGGGGCCATTGGGACTAGCACTCATCGCATGAAATACGATTAGCTCAAGGCTAACCATTTCACACCGATATTCTGTGAGAGCATTACACCGATAGAGCCGACCCTAAGAACTGTAATCGAGATATTAATTTCGACATGGCTCTACCACATATAATAGTGTGTATATAAGACTTTATACCTACCACATAAATTCTAGATAGGTATCTTAGGTTTCGTATATCTGCCAACCAAATAATAGAACGATTGAGAAACATGGTCGAAGATTCCGATAGTGACGATGAATATTTACCAAGGCGACCAAGGTGGATTAGAGAAAGAAATATTTTTTCGTCAGACATTTTAAATATGAATGTTTATTTTAAAACGATAAATACAGTAAACCATAACCATAAGTTTACTTGCGCACTTTCTAAACGAAATGATATTTTATTTTTCACTTTGACATTACTATTATATTGAGAAATTAGATTGTCACATTGATTGAGAGAATGTACTATGTCATGAATTTCAGTTGGTTTATTAAATTGTTCTTTATTTGTTCATTGAAAATGAAAATAGAGTAACAAACAATACAGAGTATTATTTATTTATAGAATTGCACGGAAAAATGCAATCGACGTTTTCCAAGAGGAAAATTATTACAGTAATATGTATACTGGTGTAACTTTGTGTTTGGTCGAATTGGCCCTTAGATGTTGATATTTAATACTATCATTGTGACTCTGAGCCTCTTTCATTTCTGGGGTCTACTGGTAATGCCCAACAACATTTTCTAATGCCAATTGACAAGATTTATAGATTTTATGTTCAGTATAAGGTGGGACTGATTGTCTAAGTAATCATTTTTGCAGTACATTTTTAATTGCAGAAATTAAATAAACAATTTGCAATTGTCGTTCTTAGAAATAATGTATATATTCTAACATGAGTTTGATATTGCCAATTTACTCATTTTATGAGTATTATGTATTGTAATTTATATTATTGTTACGTATTGCGGGATTCAATCAAATGTCAAAAGATATTATACATGTTCTTTATTTCGTGCTCCCATAGTTTACGCCTCTCTACTAAACTGAAACAAAACAACCCTGCGCATAGTTTAACTTTGTACAACAATTCTTTTACCGTCAAGGCTATACAACTTTGGAATGCGCTGCCAGTTGCTATCAAACAAGCGTTCTCCATTCCTGCACGGATAGACATATATATTTATCTATAAACATTCATATAATTTTGTAGATATTTATTTGTTTGTTATGTATTTTAAGATATACACACACACACACACGCACACACACACACACACACACACACACACACACACACACACACACACACACACACACACACACACACACACACACACACACACACACACACACACACACACACACACACACACACATACATATATATATATATATATATATATATATATATATATATATATATATATAGACGAGTAATGGTGGAATAAAGTAGTCGGTTTAAGAACTTAAAAAAGGTAGAAAATTCTGGAAAGAAAAGACAAGGACAGATATACGTGTTAACAAGGGATAGACGATAAACGAAAGTTCTAGAATAGAAAGTTCGGGAAGGAAAAGACAGAGATAGATAGATGTTTAGAAAAGGACAGATAGTGAATAAAAGAAGATCGAAATTATGGGTTTCAGAAGATTCTTTCGGGTATTTTACGAGCGGGCGGTTTCCGCAACTCGACGACATAGCGCCTATTTTGCGTGCGAGGGTGGATAAGGGTTTACTCCATCCAGCTCAGCTCCTCCAGGAAGTTCATCAGTTTCTTGACGTTGCTGAAGACTTCTCGGAGGCTACCTGGAGCGTCCAGATACCTCGCCCTGTAATGAGCCACCTTTCCGCATTCAAAGCAGGGCAGTTGAGTTCAGTTAAAGACAGCGAAGCAACAAGTGCAATAGTTGGAAGAGAAGTTTAATAGAAGAGTGACGAGTTTAGTGATGAATTTAGTGGGCAGTTGAGAGAAGGAGTGCAGCGTAGTTCGAGAGACGATCCGGTAGCGAGCTACACGTGGTAAATTCGGAGGTGGGCACTGCAGTAGCAGGAGGTGGTCTACGCAATATTGGCGACTGTATTGTGAGTGAGACATCTTATCGTCGGGACAGCGCGTCGTTAGTTGTGCGTGTAGGGGCAACCCTGCGGAGAGGAATTACGTATGGCTGTGTAAGTCGATAAAAGCGTTTACTAAAAAACTGGTGTTTTCTTCCAATCCTGAGTGCGTACCCCCGCTCGCAGGTAACAATATATATATTTATTACTAAATTGTTAGTATTCGTAGTATGTATTATGTATACCACCATCGCCATTATAATCTCAATTCATTCCCGGGGTTGTTTGGAAGAAATCGTTTTTTAGCGATAAGCCCTTTGTGCATAATTAGACATAGTTTTAGTCTGTAAGTTCATTTTTGTATTGGTGTACAATAAAGAGTTATTGATTGATTTATTTAAATCACTAGTAATTAATCCACGCCGTTAAACGCGGACTAGTCGTAATAGATTATTTATTACTTCGAATTCACACGATGATGTTTTTAAAGCAACCAACGTGCAAGTGACTCGTCGGCCCCATTTGTAGGCGTAATAGCGGAATAAAAAAAAACAGAGGTACAATGTGGGTACATTGTACCCCTGTAAATATGCTCTCAATAATAACACAGCGGAGTATGGTTATTTAATCTGCGTGGCGGCATTGTAAAGAAAGAACTTAGAATCATCTCAGTTAATGACAATAAATCATAAAAGGTGTTCTTCGATTCGAAAGCGTATTCGAAGCGTGCACGTATAACCCTTCCTTCGCATCATTATAAGGTTTTTTTAAATAACTTTATCATCCTGTCTTAGGTACATTCATTACACCCGACTTTCGCGGGTAAAATCACGGGGATGCTGTTAGAGCTGACCCCTGCGCAACTACTAGTCCTGCTCGCCAGTGAGGATGCGCTAAGGCAGAAAGTGCGCGAGGCAATGGATCTCATCGTAATGCATCCCTCCGACGCGATACTAGGTATGGTTTGTTTTGAATAAACTGTTGACATTTAGATTTCTGATACTATTATAATAATAAATCGGAAATGAGATCTTTCGATACCTAAACAGCATTTTCTGGTATATAATGTAGTATATCAATCATGAACTTTAACATGAGCCAAATAGATATAAAAGTAAAACAAGCTTATAATCATTAATAATAATAGATACTAAACGGACCTTGAACAGTTGACAAGTGTTGTCCAACTATTTTTCTACGTAGTGGCATTGGCAATGCCTTTATTATCGCGACCTTCGACTTCGGTGAAACCGGCATGTTTTAGGCTTATCCTACTCCACTGCAAGTCCCCGAGCAGTGGGCTATGTGTAAACTGCATTCCATATAGAATTTTGTTTTTTTATAAAAATGTAACTTTGATAATAATACTTTTAGTATTGATGTATATAGGATAGAAAATGCAAATAATAATAAATAATCGGCAGACAAACGTAAATATTAAATTGAAAGTAACTACAGCCTACGAAGGTGCTTTAGATTTGGACGTGTTTTCGCTGTCGGAGCGGGGCGGCGGCGGAGGCGGCGGTGGCGGGGCGGGCGGCGGGTCGACGTCGGGTGCGGCTTCGGCGGCGGCGGCAGCCGACGACGCGGCGCCGCTCTTCTACTCGCCCGGCAAGCGCGGCTACTACTCGCCGCGGCAGGGGCGCGCCACGCCGGAGCGGATCAACGCTTTCAGGAACGTGGGCAGGTGAGGATCAATTGCTGTTACGCACGATTAATACAAGTATGACTCTCTATATTCTTGAGGCAAAAGCTTGAGAAACGAAAGTTTAGAATGGGTGCTCTTATGTTCGAATATATACAATTTATATTTTTTCAGCTTGGAACCTTTGTTACATCATTATATGCTATTGTAGAATATTTTATGTAAGTAAAAATAATTCTAAAGTTCCAATTTTAATAACATAGTCAAGAAATAACTAGTGACCATATTATAGTTATAAAACGAACATGAGTGAATGTTTCAAAAGTCCTATAATTCATACTAGATGTCAGGATAATCTTTGTTACTGTATAAAAAATTGACAATAATACCTGTCTTGAATATAAGTTGTCGCTTTTACAGGATAATCGGTCTGTGCCTCCTACAAAATGAGCTATGTCCAATGTTCCTGAACCGGCACGTATTGAAGTATATCCTCGGTCGGCCGGTGCGTTTCCACGATCTCGCCTTCTTCGATCCCGTCGTGTACGAGAGCCTCCGGCAGCTAGTCGTGGATGCGGAAACAGGAGACTCTCACTCTCTATTTGCAGCTCTTGATCTCAACTTTAGGTACATAATTGATCCCATTTTGGTATGAAAAGATTCTGTTTTCATCTCTGTTGTTGAAAGTACAAATACTGACTTTCATGAGAATGATGCCCAAAGCCGTGACGAAGACAAACATACAAACTAATTAGCTGTAACAGGCATGTATTATGCATGGTATGGATGTACATATGGACTTTGATTTTTAAGATTCTTTCGATATAAGCAACATCCTGAGGAGGAAGTATTTATTTCTCCTCTTATTTATTTATTAAAAGGCATTATGTTATAGAAAATGTGCTGTGGCTATATTGAATGTCCACAGTAGTGTAGTCTCTTCATTCGAAATAGAATATTTATGTGACTAAATAATGCATAGTTTCTTTGTCAAAGATTCCGAGGACCAAGAAACCCAAAATAATTTCTTATCGCCTAGGTTTATAGTGTTACATGTCACTTTTGTCTTTTTTCAGTCTTGAAATGTGCGAAGAGGAAGGCGGCGGCTGTGTGGAGCTGGTCCCGGGTGGGCGCGAACTCGAAGTTACGGCACACAATGTCTACGACTATGTACGCAAGTACGCTCAACATCGTATGCTGCTATCACAGGAGAAAGCTCTAGAGGTATTTACTAATATTTCGTAGTATTCATATCTATACTATAATAAATCTGTAAATGGTTAGAATTTATACAATGCGTTTAAAAATGTTAAAAAAATAGGGGGGATGATTCGGACCAGATTACGAATTGCAAATTTTAAAATGTTGTCTGCCTGTTTGTCTGTTAGAGCATCACATGAAAACTACTGAACGGATTTAAATAAAACTTGCTATAGAGCTAGCTTATATCCCGAATTAACACTTAGGATACATTTTATCCCGATCAATGAAGTAGTTAGTCCTTAGAATTGACAGATTAGCTAAATAGATGGCGCTGCAATCGCGTTTTTCAATTCACTAACAAATACCTATGTTATCATAAACAACATATCATTCATCTTTTTTTTGCAGTTTGCAGCATTACAGTTGTGTAGACTATAATGTATGGACCTAGATTTTTGTTTTCATTATATGGAAGAAAAAAAATAAGTTTTTGTGTAAGTAAAATAAAGCTGCTGCCTAGGGTTTGACACGCAGCGCAGCCGCGGGGCTCGCTACTCTCTAACTCTAGTAAATACAGAAACAGCGACGAGCTAGTCTAGTGGTCTGAGAGATTTGGACTACTTGGCTAACTTTTCGGAAGTGATCTTTGCAATATTTTATTTGGTCTATGTAGTATTGCTGGAATCAGACCTAGACACAATCTATTACGTGTAATACATGTATAGCACATTTAGTAATATTAAATGCTCATACATTTTTATTAGCCGTTTTATTTATTTATTATGTATTAATTTTTTAATACTCAGAACTGGTGTCTCCGACAAGGGTTTGGTCACTTTAACACGGTTTATGTATTATTTTTAGAATATATTGCTGTCGTAATTGTATTCGGTTGATGGCAGAAAACATAGATGCGCATCTATGTTTTCTGCCATCAACCGAAGTGGAAAAGAAAAAGTAGGAGAGAATGAAACGATACTTCAAAAAATGGTTTGGACACATCTAGAATCTAACACTTTGGTAATGATGAGCTTGAAATATTTTGCCATTCCAATTAATTTCTTTGCAGGCAATAAGGGTCGGCGTCCTTGATGTATTACCGGAATCTGCAATAGAAGGATTAACAGCGGAGGATCTACGGCTGCTATTGAATGGGGTTGGTGACATTAATGTGGCCGCCCTCGTCTCATACACTAGTTTCAATGACGAAAGCGGCGAGCCGCCGGAGCGGCTGGCGAGGTTCAAACGTTGGCTGTGGGCAATAGTCGACAAAATGACACACCTGGAAAGACAGGACTTAGTGAGTATACTTTCATCTCAACAACCAGTTAAACGGGTGATAGATGTGCGAGCAACTACGCGCGTACTTATGGCTCAGTGACTTTTTTCGTTTTTGAAAGGTCACGTGCTTACGGTGACAAATGGGCGAAAGAGGTCGCCGAGCCGTAAGTCGCATGTCTATCACCCACAATAAATGAATTGATTACTATGACTAATTTAAATTGAGTTATTGGCGACTGTGTAGTGCACAATATAAACTAAACATATTTCATATTTGCATCGTTTAAAAACATGGGTTGGTTCCTTAAACTGGAAGAAATTTAATTTTTCCGAAATATATACTACATTCATCTCCTAGCTCTGCAATATCTACAAACCAAATGTCATATGATTGATGATTATATCCGAGTTTTAGTCTTAAAAGTCAATATGAAAGGAGAATAACTAGCCTTTAATTAAGTTCAGCATGCGTGGGGACGGTGGATGAATGCGTGCGGTGTTTGCGCAGGTGTACTTCTGGACGGGCTCGCCGGCGCTGCCCGCGTCGGAGGAGGGCTTCCAGCCGATGCCGTCGGTGACCATCCGGCCGGCCGACGACGCGCACCTGCCCACCGCCAACACCTGCATTTCGCGGCTCTACATACCGCTATATTCCTCGCGACATGTACTCAAACACAAATTATTGCTAGCTATCAAAACTAAAAATTTTGGCTTTGTCTAGACTCGTGCAACCGATTATAATGTATAGATATTCTCTAGTTTTAATCCCGGTCGTGTAAGACTACCTCGTAAAGTCTGTCGATGTTGAACATATTGACATGGTTATTTTACAAATGCCATAAATATTTAGGATAAAATAGTGCTTCTATTTTACAATAGACACATGATAAACTAACGTTTGTTTTTATTACATGACTGGGTACTTTGACTGAATAGTAATATTCAAGATCCTGTATGGTTTTGTTGATTGATGGTACCACATGCAGATCCGCACAAGTACACGGTAAAAATAAACCTATAAGCTCATAGACCATAAGTATTTAACTCTAATTATACTGAAATCACAATTACAGTGTTCAGTTATTTGAAATCATATATAGTATTTGTTTGTTATTAATATTCTGTTAGTATATTATTTTGATTCGATGGCCTAATTGTCATAAATTTGCCATTATTTTATATCATATTCATTACATACTGTAACGATTCTATAAAAAGCAAGTGTTATAAAGATTTTTTTGATTTACCCTGTTCATATAGCTTTGTTATATAGTAAAATTTATAAAATAGTAGAGTATAATTGGTAACTGCTATGATGATTATTGGGTTGACTGGGATAAGAGGCACCAGATCCCGGCAATAAAAGGTTTTGTGATATCAAAGGAAATATGCGCCTCCATCTTTAAACTTACTCTTAGATTATTTCCTTTGATTAGTTGTAACAATGTGGTTCATAATAAATCTTAAAATGCTTAAACATGGGTTTTATTTAATTTTATAACTTTCCCTTCCATATTTACTGGACTTACTTGCTTAATTGCTAGTCAGACACTGTTAACTGCAGCAGCAGTAGTTTTTCCTGAAGACGTTGCTGCTCCAATAAACTGCGGCTACTCTCAATTTAAAACAATAAAATTGTTATATAAATAACTCCAAGACGGAGCTGCGGGGGTCGCTTGTATGCAGCGATTCCCGTTAGACCATAAGAGGGTAATATGTTCCTTGCAACGCCTGCCGACGCACGCGCAGCAAACGCGATGCTATCTTATCCGGCCGGTCATTTTAGTGTGCCCCATAGATAATAAATACACTGGCTACCTTCCACACGAGGTTCACAATGACGATGTTCACGACCGCGATTTTTCCCGTTCCACTTGCTTGCGGGCGTTAATCATAAATTCTAGTAGAACGGATTATGGAGTTGATGTCGTTAATGACGAAATACACAAATGTCATTGGATGATTAGAAAATTGCGACTTTTTCAATGTCAATCGATAGAGAGAATTAATGCTCTGTGGTCATCGCCCACTTCGACCCACCTCTTGACGTGGGTCATTGTGAGCACTGTGTGATCGAAAATAATGACGTCACTAGTGACGTTTTCGCTACGACTATAACGCAGTGTTTTCTCTTTGATAACGACCGTGGTCACTATGTGGAATGGCTGACGGAGCATTTTGGGCGTTGTCAGCTATTAGAGGAACACGCCGTATGTTTCTTTGTTCCGTATAATTAATAAAGTGAATATTACGTGTGCAATTAAATTTTCTTATTATTTTGCTACGATCTTTCTTCTAGTCTAAGCTGTGCTATTTTTCTCTATCTTTGTGCTTTATCTTTCATACCAACTTCTAAATCTTGCTATTAAATTCATTTATATACAGTACTCTTAATTTTGTAAAGAAACTGTAAACTTTGGTTTGAACTTTGTGAATTATTATAACTAGCCCCTAAATAACCAGTTGCAATATGAAATTTTAAGAAGAAGCACTACTATCACTGTTTTTGCACGGATGAGACCGACTCTTTATATATACAATGCACTTTATAAGAATTACTGCATGGAAACAATACTATTCTATATACGAGGAGGGATCAAAAAGTAGTGAGAACGATAAACTGCTTTGTAAGAAAAAAATAAATACTGGCAGGCATAGCTCAGATACATATTTGTAATATTAATAAAGAAAAAAATCCTCGATTCTCTTTTGTTTTTTTCTGAATGTAGTGATTTGTTTGCTTCGTGTCGGAACGTGTTCTCGAAAATGGTGAAAAACGAAGTGCGAGCCGTTATTAAATACCTCTGTTTAAAAAAGTTAACGACGCAAGAGATTCATTGCGATTTGGAGGCAACATTAGGAGAGTCTGCTCCGCCGTATTCCACTGTTGCAAGGTGGGCTTCTCAATTTCGAGTAGGGAGAACGAGCACGAAAGACGAACATCGTTGCGAAAGTCGATTAAATTGTATTGAGCGATCAAAGAGTTACCATTTCAAGAAACGGGCATTTCATATGGAAGTATTCAATCCATATTGAAACAATCTTTGAATATAAGAAAAGTCTCCGCAAGATGGGTGCCGAGAATGTTAACCGACAGTCAGAAACAAAATCGACTTGACATTTCGAAGATATTGTTGGACAAGTTTCAAGAAGATTCTGAAAACTTTTTGCCTCGTTTCGTAACAATGGACGAAACATGGGTCCAACATTTTGATCCCGAGACAAAACAGCAATCTTCGTAATGGAAACGGCCATCATCACCGACCCCGAAGAAGTTTCGTGCCGTGGCATCGGGTGGCAAGGTTATGGACTCAGTATTTTGGGACTCAGAAGGGATCTTGTTGATTGATTACCTGGAGCGTGGAACCACTATTACAGGCCAATATTATGCAGCTTTAATTCACGTTGAGGAATGCCATCAAAGAGATAAGGAGAGGGAAACTTCCAAGGGGCGTGCTGTTTCATCATGTCAACGCACCCGCGCACAGGTCGGCAGTTGCGATGGCTGCCATTCAGCAAGCTGGCTTCGAATTGGTTGACCACCTCCCTTATTCACCAGATCTGGCGCCTAGCGATTTTTATCTGTTCCCCAAATTGAAAGAATACTTAAGGGGAAACAGGCAGCCTCTGTGGTTGAGCGGGCTAAGCCTTTGCCGGCTTACCTCAGTGCAACGCAGAGGCTCCGGGTTTCGATTCCTGGTATAGTAAATTTCGGAAACGTATTTTCTCCGTTATTTACTATGGTCTGGGTGTCTGGGATCGGCCCCAGAATGGTCCGTTGTATATTACCCATAACACAAGCGTAACTTGCTTAATTTGGGGATATACAGTGTGCGTGCTTGTCGGCCGATTTATTAAAAAAAAAAAAAAAAGTAAATTACGAAGACGATAACGAGGTGATGGATGCCGTGAATCTCATTCTCACTACTTTTTGATCCCTCCTCGTATTTATGTAGTTCGCTCGGCGGCATGGAGGATAGCTTTTTTTTTATTGCATTGCCTATGGACATTTGCAACACCGAAGGTGCTGTTGCTCTCTTAAGGTATACTGAAACCTGGCCATTAATGCCGGAACACAACTCAAGGTTGTTATGGCGGCATACTCTAGACCAGGGGGTGATAGCCATCCAGTCGGGCAAAGGCCCTACTACCTGGATGTGGGTTGTTTTGTCGCCTCTTACGACAGGCCGCCCGGCCGCAGGAAATTGTATTCTTTCTTTGTTCCTGCATGGATAAAACTGCGCTAGACTAGTTGATGGCTCGGAAATCATTAATCACAAAGTATACATTTATACACTGGAAGTCATTGTATGGCTAGCCTACTGTTAGACTGCACGATGACGGATTTTCATCATGCTGCTACCACTTGGAGCAGTCGCAACTGCTCAGATGGTTTCATGCATTCCTATGAATAGAAAACTAATTAATTATGCAGTCACAGATTGTAGAGGTCGATCATGTTGCTTCAGGCTGGCCATGTATATCCGACCTAAGAAAATGGATTGTATAACTGCTACACTTGTCCAGAGGTTTGGGGGCTTTTATACAACAAAAATCTAGATGTGTATGGTGCAGGTTTCCTTACAATGTCTTTTCTTTACTATGAATGTTTTGTGTAATTGTAACAGTATTACACATAGAAGCAGTGCCGGCGAAGCTTCATTCATGTTGCCATGACATGTTAACAGTTCACCAAACTCTTTGACGATACCATGGAAAAGATGTTATTTTTTGGGATAAAGTGTTGACCCGGGATATATGCTAGCTCTGTGTCAAGTTTCCTTTAAAATCCGTGCAGCAGCTTTCACATATAGATAAACAAAATCCTAAATGTTTCATAGTCAAGTTAGGCTCAAATTAGCCCCTTGTGTTGTTATATTTATATAGTAATACCCAGACAGGATTTTAATCCATGTCTTAGCAATGAGACCATAGTGTATTGTCTATGAGTAAGACAAAAATTAGTACCACAAATTTGAGTAAGTATTTGAGTTTGAATATACTTTTCTATTATACTTTCATTTTGTTGGTACATACCTGAGAACTTATTTAACAAAAGTAATGTTATATTTTTTATTCTATGAACATTTTTCAATATTTCATGGTTCAAAAACTTAGAAAATCAAGTAAAAATCTTTATTACTAAGTAACAATATTTTTAACCAACTGAACACATTAAATTAGGGTAATAAGAGTGTTGCAGCCAATCTGTTAAATTTATATTAATGTTTAAAAAAATATATCTTAAGAATTTCACTAAACAATGAATAACTGCAACACATCTATTACCAATTTTATATTAATGACAACTATAATTAAATTGCAACCTAACTAATTTTACATTTGACCAGAAAAAAATCTGTGTACAATATGTTTTTAGAAAGGTAAAAGGAGATCAAATGGGTTTTTATTCTAGTTTAGAAATTACTTTCAATTCTGTATATAATTTGTGATACACTCCATAAAGTACAGCAATGTGACAAATATGAAGTATTGCACTTGTTAACTCAGTGCTGGGATATGTATTCCAACACATTTCTATCATGGCTAATATTAAGAATTTAACAATCACAGAAAAGTTGTTGGACCACAGTAAATATGGCAGACTGTGGAAATACCATGAATAGAATTGATAATGAAGGCTCCTTGCACATACCACTCCAATAAAATTAACAATAAACATGGGTAGAACAAACAACTGTGATAATATATCAAAATCTATACTATAGTGGTGATTGTTGGTTTCAGATTCCATTAGTTTTTTGCTTTTCTTTCCGTCATTTTGTGAAGATTTCTGCAACATACTTTCAAATGAATTAATAAAATCTTCCTGTGCTTTACTTAATTTCTCATTTTGATTGTCTTTAGTTTTGTTCAATTTTCTTTTAATGTCCAGTTTTAATTTGCTTTTGCGCTTATTCTCTAAATTTTTGCATCTATTTGCGGCTGAACCTGTTTCTGTACATATTTCAAGCGGCAGTAACTATTGAAGTATTTGATGAACATCGGGATGAATATTATGAGCAATATGACATGTATTGCTAATAGGGATAAATGGAAACATCTATTTTCAAATGTATCAACATCTAAAAATCTGTAATTTACTGTCCAAGTGTGATTGAAAACTCGACCTACATCAAAACTACCTTTGAGGTATGCCAAAGGATTGTTTATTAGAAATGGTATACCAAGTAGTATTTGTATCAAGCCACACACAAACAGTTGGCTGATTGTACCTTTTAATCCTAAATTAATCAAATAAAAAAAGAATAATGCTGGAGCATACAGAAGTATGTTCATCTTCACTGATACACCAATACTATAGAATGTACTGGCCAAGTACCACTTAGAATCTAAAAATAGATTTAAAGATATATATAAAAGTAATACAGCAATAGGATCATTAAACAATCTCAATACATAAATTGAATGAATTCTATAAGAACTTAAAATTGTTAAGACTAGGACATATGGGGGAACCTTCTTTGTTTTGATATAAATTCTTAAAACTAGTATTAATTGAAGTATGTATATAATTATAAAAATATATTGAGCTAACTTGATATTTTCTCCTTGATTAGTAATAAAGTACAAAGTGGAATATATGTAGACAAATCCAGCCGGGTACACCAATGGTCCAGTATCACCACGTAGTTTGCTGTAGTCAAAAGTGCCATTGAGAAAGCCTTCACATTCTTGCATGTACGCCTTCCAGTCAATTTCGGTATACGGTACTCTTTCCACGATCAGTATGTTGATTATTATTTCGGCGACTATAATGCAAAACGCTACGAAGGGCAACTGTGCCGGGTTAGTTATCAGGCCTTTGAGATAGGTCCATGTCAACACAGTTCTCGCACTTTGCATAATTCTTTGTAATTTGTTTCGACTCCCCATCGTTTTTAAGTGCTTGACTTTCAGAAGATATTTTAAATTATATTTCTATTTTAAGATTAGGTCACCACAGGCCGTAAAATTCCCGGCGGCAGGAACAGGAATTTACTTTTGTCAAGATTGTCAAGATAACGTTCATAATTTTATGTCACATTTTGTCAAAGAAAATAATTAAGAAATCTGGCGGCAGTTTTAAAATGCCACCAGATTTTTTTTTCCCTTCTTAAGGCTATTGCTTTTTTTTCTTTTTTAATTTATGCATGACCATAGAATCTATGTCTTTCAGTCGGAAACATGTTTAAAATGAACTTATGCTATGTGTAGCACAGCTGAACTGTAGGTTGTCAGCTGGTGCCATTCAACGGAGTTCTTGTGACAACTCAAAAGGCCACATTTGACTATACAGTTCACATTTCTCACAAAACACATAATTTCTACTCAAAAACTATCAATATCCTACAACTATTGTTCATTTTAGAGTAATTTTACATATTTTTAAAAAATAAAACTGCACAGCTCAACATTTCCTTTCAGTTCCCGCCAAAAACTCAAGGCTATTGCTGCTAGGGCGATGTTGCCAATGTCGAGTAGTGAAAGAATTACTTATGTCTTTTTAACGAAAGCAAAGAAATACGATAATGACTTGAATAATCTGAAAATATAGTATTAAATATATAGTATTATCTATGATCTAAAATGTTACCTGAAGCAGGTACAGACACAAAAACTTTTATCACCGACACAGACATAAACATGCAATTATTATAATTTAATTCGGTTAGGTTAGATAGAAAGATCCAGGTCCAGACACGGCTTCGAGAGGGAAGCCAATAGGAGGATCCAGTTAGGCTGGGCAGCATTCGATAAGCTTCGACAGGTCATCTCATCAACCTTCCGCAATGCTTGAAGACGAACGTCTTTGAGCAGTGCGTCCTACCCATCATGACAGGTGCCGAGACATGAACACTGACAGTGGGACTGGTCCACAAGTTCAAAGTCGCTCAACGAGCTATGGAGCGAGCTATGTTAGATATTTCTCTTATAGATAAAATCAGAAATGAGGACATCCATAAGAGAACGAAGGTAACCAACATAGCTCGCAAAATTAGCAAGTTGAAGTGGCAGTGGGTCGGTCACGTCTGTCGCAGGACCGACGGCCGATGGAGCAAAGGAGTTCTGGATTGGAGACCACGTCTCTGCAAACGTAGCGTAGGACGCCCGCCAGCAAGCCAGCCAGGTGGACTTGACGACCTGAGCAAGATAGCCGGCAGGAGCTGGATGAGGAAGACCGGGATATGTGGCGCGTACTTGGGGAGGCCTACGTTCAGCAGTGGACTGAGATTGGCTGAAGAAGAAGAATTCGGTTAGTATCAATAAAGTACGTTAACACAGACAGAACATCGTGGGATGGGAGACATATAAGCGAAAACGAATTAGTAAGGCTAGGAGTATTAGTTTTGGGCAGTAAGGAATTTAAGAGGTGGGCAGTTATTGTTAAGAGGTCAGTTAAAGAATATATGGTCTAGGAAACCTTCTTCTAAACTACAGTCACATCTTGTTGATGAGTACCGAAATTAGTACATTGTCATAAGCTGTGAAGTTATCAAGGAAGGCAGCAACCACTGAAGTCGAGTTTGAAAATGCAATACGGATATCGGTGAGAAGAATGCTGTGGTTATCAGTTACGCCTCTGCCCTTTCTAAAGCCCTGTTGCGTTGGGGGTAAAATGCAATTATTCACCAAACCAGTCGAGCTTGTTTTTCATTATATGCTCCGTGACTTTGATAAAACGGAAGACAGTGGTATAGGTCTGAACGAGCTAGCCTCTTTCGGGTCTTTTCTTGGTTTGGAATTACTATTTGAGATTTCCATGAATGCGAAATATATCCGTTAGAAAACATGGAATTTACGATCGATAAGTAACATAGGAGTACAGATTCACTAGTATTGACTAAAAAGGAATAAGGAATGCCGTTATGTCCAGGTGCTGGATCAGAAAGGCCCTGAAGAACGATTTTAAGCTCTGGGAGAGAAAAAGGGATAGAGAGAGAGAGAGTGGGAGAGAGGTCAATTTTTTCAAGAAATTTGTCTAACCACATCGGTTCATTAGAACTTGGAGATGAAAGAGTACCATGGCTTGATTTGAATTTTTTTGATAGATTTCCACACTTTCGCAAAATTTAAACCATCCTAAGCGTTTCTTTCGGGCTAAAGTGCGCTTGCATATAGCCTGAGCTTTGCGTTACTTAATGAACTTTTCTTGTGTCATTAGTTACGTGAAAGCTTTTTCCGCAGTATTTCTCTCCTTGATTGCTTTCAAGCCCTCATAAGGTAGCGGAGCGTATTTGTGGCAAGGACGCTTAAGGGGGGGATAGAATCAGAGGCCGGAGTGTGTAATGATTCTACAAAGCCATCGTAGCAGGTTTGGACGTTATCTGTAGATACAGTAGATAATAGATTGGTTTTCTCCGTTAATGTTCCGGAGTATTCAATTCCAACTACCACTCGAAAGTCGGTATTTTTGAAGAGAAGAAAAAGGAGGAGAGGAAGATTTTTGCGGCAGAGAAATAATAATGGGCATATCGACTCACAGTGGTGGGTTGCTCCAAGCTTGCAACTTCCAACATGAAAATGGTCGATCGCAGATGTCATTTTAGTCCAGACTCCAGGTAATTAATTGAAAATCAGAGTACAATTTTGCAGCTTCATACAGACTTTCTTTAAATTTTATCCACGTAGACTCAGTAGTTTCTGAGAACAATGACTTTGAGATACAAAGATAAGCGGAAGAACTATTTCCTAAGCTACGGAAACTAAAAATAGTTTAAACTTACCTGTTGCACTATTTTCGGTGGTATTTTCGAGAAGAGCTGCCGATGTACGCTGTTTCTCACACTTAAACCTACACAGCGCTGTTCACTTGCTCTTATATATAATAGTTTTGATCGCCTGGCAGGGCCAAATGCGTTAGTTCACAAACTATAAGTGTTTCCGTGGAGATGACAAACGCCCGCTATTTTCGTCATTTGACTATAAAACTCCACTACAGGCCTGTTCATATATCTTGCTATTCATTACCTTGCCTTATCATCGGTAAAATTTTTATATTATTTGTATGGAGCTTACGTCAAATTTTAACTGATAGTAAGACAAATGACTTCAAAAACATATTTGGGATAAAAATATTTTTAAAATACTGTTACATGCCGTCAAAGAAAAGCGCACAGCTGCCTATTGTAAGCGCAGTCTATTGTCTTCCCGGATTAGGAATTCTTTTGTCTTTTGATTTTGTAATTAAGAAAAACATGCTATTGTCTTTTGACTTGCTTTATAACCATCATTAGCGTCGAACTAATCCTTATTGTTATTGTTTTCGACTTTGTGGCCGTTCGCAGGTGTGCAAATTACTATTTCTCAGAAACTCAGTGTGCGCGGCCAAATTCTTTGTACTGTGTAGTTAGTATAAGACGATGGCCGAATGGAGGGGCGGGCAGTCAAGCGACGACTACGAGACGAGTAAGACGTTTGTAGTATTCTCGATTAGCGATATAGACGACGGACTTTACGCGTGTCGAATTGCATTGAATCGTGCAGTGTGAACTGGTTGTATCCAGTCTTACTTGTATTTGTTTTATACGTGTTTGTACAGTTCTAATAAATTCTACGATAGTTCCAACGGCATTTTTAATTCGAGTACTGTAGCTCGTAACAATGCTTTTAGAGTGTACTCTACGTTTATGTAAATTAATGTCATGTGGTAGGTGAAGGCCAATGTTGATAACTGTAAGCACAGAGTACATTGATATAAGAGAACTGTAAGTAACCTCGACCTGTTCCAAATTTAAACAATCGACACGAGAACATTGTAAATTTTATATAAAGTTAAAACATGTAAGGCTCATACACGGAGTACGTTAATATGATACGAGAGGCTCATAGCTCATTAGTACTACCCGCCACCCGATTAGCACCGCGAGCGGTCCACGGGTGGACGCCGTGTTATCAACTAGGGAACGTTGCGTGGTTAACAAGTGAAAATCGCGTTATTTACAAATTGCCGAGTAGTCTGTCGATTATTGATATTAGGTCTATACATGAATCACTCCGAGACACCGAGTAGCGGTTTGGCGCCGAGTGGTTCACTCAACGTCCACGCGTGAATAAATCGCGAGCGAGGCGATTCGGTCCCGTGCCAGTCGGGCAATGGGTGGCTTTAGTGAACCTGCAATGCCCTTAATATTGCCCTCTGTAAAATAATTTAAAGTATGATTTTCTAAATTAATAATCATATTTTTAAGCTTATCAATGAAATCCATATTTATATATATATATATATATATATATATCTATCTGTGTGTACAGTGGTGGTTATATAATTAAGAACGCTGATTTAAAGTGAAGATTTTTTCAAACTAAGACGCAAAACTAATTGCATGCAATTTTTTTATTTCTCTCGATATCGTAAAACTTTTCCATAATACCGCTGTATTCATTGATACAGACATTCATTGATATGATAAACTAAAAATAAATATACAAACTTTTTACATTACTTCTAAACATAGTATTCCTATTTACTGGCTGGTCACGTAATTAAGAACGCTAAATAGTTTATACCTTTATTCAAATTTAAATAGAGAAACTCAGTCGATTTGTTATGTTACTGTTTGTATAATTTTGGCGCCATTTAGTGCAGTAAAAGATTAAAAGTGATTGCTTCTTATGAAAAAACAATGGGAAAAAATAAAAGTTGTGATAAATCTACAAGGGAAGTAATAATAAAACTTCGCCAGAAGAATTGATCTTATAAAAAGATAGCCGAACATCTGCAATGTTCAAAAACGATGGTTTTCCACGCTGTAAAGCATTTTCCTACGTAACAAACTACTTCGAATGTTCCACGTTTACCTAAACAGAGAAAAACAACTCGTCGAGATGACCATCGTTCGTATGGCAAAATAAAATCCTTTTAAAGGGTCCAATGAGCTGAGAAAAGAATATTTTGGTGAAAACAACCCTTCAGCAATCTCAGCACGCACTATTCGAAGACGTTTGGTAGAAGAAAAATTGCACGGTAGGATAGCAAGAAAGGTATCCATGTTGAAACTTTGCCACAGGCAGGCTTGCATTTGCGAGAAAGTATGAAAACTGGACTGTGCGACAGTGGAAAAATGTACTTTTTTCTAACGAGACGAAAATAAACAGACTATGTTCTGATGGAAAACGATATGTACGACGTCCCCCGAATACAGCATTCGACCCTAAGTACACGAAAGATACATTAAAGCACGGTGGTGGAAATGTGAAAATTTGGGGGTGCTTTTCTGGACATGGTGTTGGACCTGTAAAGTTGATAGAAGGTAACATGGATCAGTTCCAATACAAAAATATACTGGAAGAAAGAATGTTACCTTATGCTGAAGACGTTCTACCGGTTATTTGGACATTCCAGCATGACAATGATCCAAAGCACACTGCACGCACCGTAAAAGAATTTCTTACAGCGTAATCAGTTTCTGTCTTAAACTGGCCAGCTAACAGCCCAGATCTAAACCCAATAGAGAATCTGTGGTTCGAAGTAAAGAAAAAGGTTTCAAACACACAGTGTGGGAATTTAAGAGAGCTGTACGATGTTTTTTTAGAAGAATGGAACTCTATTTCTCTTGCGAAATGTTAAAAATTAATAGAGTCAATGCCTCGCCGGTGTAAAGCAGTAATTAAAAGCCGTGGATATGCTATTAACTATTAATTTTAGTTAAAAATTTATTAAATTGGTTTTTAAATTTCTCGCGCTACATATTATTGTGATTTTTTAAATATGAGTGTCATACAAAACGATTAACGAGCAGTTTAATAAATCGTTCTTAATTATTTGTCCAGCTTCAGTACTATTTGAATGTGTTACTTTGATAAAATAAATACAATGTGAAAAAAAATAGTTAGCGGTTTTATTCTTTATTCCTAAGCCACGTTGCCCTATTAATGTGGCTATTTTATAACATAACTAGTTGCTTCTCAGAAGGTACACATCTCTGTGCATGACACAATTTAAATAAAAAAACTTCTAGACCTTCAAATCGTTCTTAATTATATGACCACAACTGTATATATATATAATTTAAATAAAAAATATAAATACAACGGCAAAGTTTTAATGTAGGTATTAAGGTTTACATTAATCGCTCTATTGCGCTAAAGCACTGGGGAAAACGAGTCCAAATTAGAATATCCTGTTATTCATAACAGTCATACGGGGTTTATAGGCTCGTTATAAAAGTATTATTCATACCTAATCGCATTCAGAATGCGATTATGCGGTCTTGGTAAATGAAACGACATAATAAAACTTTAAATTAAACTTAAAATCTTCACAAGAAAGTCCAATCGCACGCAGGTCTTTTGGTTTTGCATAAAAGACTGGAAGACTAATATAACTTTATAAACGAAGTTATAAGGTGAAACCAAAATAACTTTGAAAAAACATTTTATCATCCTTATCAGTCACGCCTAAAAAAATCCAACATTGTTTGTTAGTTAACACTTAACTAAATAATCTCGAGCACTGCACCCTTTTATGACTCTGATTATGAAAGATATTTGAAAAAAAAATCAACAATTGAAATAATGCTTAGGTAAATAGCTATGTACAATATAAAACAGATTTTACGGATAATTTTACAGTTGTATTTTGATTTTCCACTAATTTATACTTATTTGAAAATGTTTAAATTGCGTTGGATTTGTGATTTTATTTTGTTATTAATTGCCGTGACTGCTGCTAAAGGAGACTATGTAATTCGTTAGTACAAATAAAGCTTTTTGTCCCGACTACGTCCAGGCTTAGGATTACTTTATTTCGCTTTTATTATACAAGTCTTGCGAATAAATATCTTAGTTGTAGCTAGTATTAGCTAAAATCATTATCAGTGTCGTGCTCAAGGTTCAAGAGTGCGCAAAGAAAATTTTGGTTTTTGCGTGTTTGCTATAAAAGCAAAACAAAATCTTGTGGATCTGCAAGCGCGGCTCTTTGAGCTTTGCTCTCCAGTGAGCTACCTAAATAGCTTCAGCTATAACGGTCATAAAGTGCCTAGTAAAAGGTTTCAATTATGAGCCCCATAATTAGTTGAATTTATAACATGATTACTTTTGAATTTTCATTTTTGTTATTATTAAGATTGAGTTATTTGAAAAATTAAATAGTTTATATCCAATTGAATTGTGTATAAATATAATAGATATGCTTACGAAAGCAAATAAGCATGATTTCCCTAATTAAACCCTTGACTGGTTGTAGTGGAAACTTTAGGTGGATGGTTTTGTGGATAACCAATATTGAACATTTTTTTTAACTGAGATTAACCATTCACTTACTGAGATCGCACAACTAACCATATTGTGATATTTTAAGGGAATTTGAGGGTATTTTAAATATTTTTCAATATTGCAGCGAAGAATAAAATCGAGGATAAATTTCTTACTTTGCTCATGCAATGGCGGAATGGTTATAAGCTGCCTGTGTCGCTACCACCTCTGAATGTCATAATATTGAATGGTTTGGAAGGCAGTTATGACGCAAAAGGTGTTCAGTAAGTTCAAATTATTTAAGAAATAAAGAGCGAAATCAAAGTGTGACTGTGAAAGGTAGAGCTAGTCACCGACGTAGTAATTGTCCCTTTAGTTAAGAGAAGAGACTCTTATGTAAGCAAGCTAATACATTCAAAGCAATATGTTTGAAGCCCTGATGTATGGCTGACCTGATAAATACTGGGGTGTTTTATTATAGTATAGCTCCGGGCATACTATACCTTGCCGTTCCATTATCTACCTTAAATCGTATGTACATTTTATCTAAATACAATTATAAGGAATTAATGTTTGGCCAAGCAGAAATTGAATTAAAGATTTTTAATTTACACCCACTATTTAAACAAAGAACCTCAGTATACGATGAAATTATTTATATTAAGCAGTTGTGTCAATATTTCCAGTGTCTGTATTTTTTTCAAATATTAGTAGGTAATTACACTTTATTATTTTAACTTTCTTTTGTTATGTAGATTTTCATACAGCACAAGTGAATTGCAGTTGCGAGGTCTGAATAATTTTTCCGTCGTGGAATTAGATGTATCTGAAAAAAAGTTACAAGCTTCGGGCAAATTGGTGATACCGATGGTGTCGGTTTCAGCTGGTAAGTTGGTGTGTATAATCTGGCGCTTTACGGACTTATTACAGTCATAATAATAATATGGGCTAGGTTGACGGAATTCCTGGATGATATTATCAGAGGCCTATTTCTCCTTCTTCTTCTTTCTCATCCCGTTTTCAATTAAATCTATTTTAGACGTGTTTAATGTAGATAGACATCTACTTCTACTCTAATCTACTTTTGCAAATACAGGCGTAGTTGATATATATTTTTATTCTACATGTTTCAGATGAGAATTTATTTGGCATCTAGAAATTAAGGCGTTTGACGACGCGGTTTCTTTTCTATATTATAAAAAAGGAAGACAATATTTTTAATATAAAAAATATGTACTGCTTATATATTTTCCCATTTCCTTTCAGAAAATTACAAGTTACAAGGCCGAGCATATTACATGTACACGCTTAAAGGATCAGGGAGATTAAAGTAAGTGTATCAGCAGTGGCGGATTTACCAATAAGTAGGCTGGAGCCTAGGGCGGCAGATTTTGGGGGGCGGCAAATTTGGGGGCAAGATTTTTTGTGAATTAGAAATGAAAAGATTCATATTTATACACCTAAACGTTCTTGATTCATCCCATGACGTCAAATCCCACTTAAAAACTCTTAAAATATCCCATTTCTAGTAGTTATTCAACTCACAGCAATTTGATTTGTAAAGGTCGGTAGGGACCAGTGAGTTATGTGTACTGTACGTAGTACATTGTAGGTAGGTAGGTAGGTAGGCGCGGCGAAATTTGTTTAGCTTACAGGTGGAAAATGTGTAGGTAAATCCGCCACTATGTATCAATGATCTCACAACTCAGATTAATTATATCAGATATAGTTATTGTCCGATTCTAGCGATATTTACTACTATCAGAGTGAACCTTACCTTTCTTAAACACTTGTAAGTTTTGCTCGCGTATGGTGCGCGTAACTCCGATTTATCAATACCGGACTCCGTTGACCGTTGTGACAGGATGAGTTGACAATTGTAGTGGATTCTTAGACTTAGAATGTCTACGCGCACGTTACGTCAGCAAAACTTACCTATAGGTGTACGACCGTGCATCAAACAGATGATAAATAAATCTATGTAATTTATAAATCTTTTTACTTTACTTTGTATTTTTGTTATAGAAATCGTAATTTGCAATTTTATTACGGTTGAGTAACCTTTCTGTTTTGCAGAGTCAAAATTCGAAACATCAAAATTTTGTTTGCCATTCGTCTGGTTACTAAAGGATTGACTACGAATGTAGCTCAACTTGACCTTGATTTCGTCGTGGGAAGCATTGAGGTGATTAATTATTACAATGAACTTAAAATGGCTAATGTAAAATGACACAAAATTTTGGCCTAAACATTATTTATAAAATATTACTTACCTACATTTACGATATCGGCCATATTATCATAGCAGCCTTGCTGAAGATTTGTTCAGACTCTATCCAAGCCTTTTCAGAACTCCGTAACCATTTTGCCAAAAACGGAACCCTAATGAAGTGTTGTGTTGTAATTTTTTTTGCAAACTAGGTATCACGTGGGCATCGTTTGCTAGATTTTGAAAGATGATCAGTAGAGCTTGAAAATATACCTTCAACAAAAGTTAATTTGAACGATATCCGTCGATTCGTTTTTAAGATATAAAAACAGTGGACGTTTCTCATCCTCTACGGATTCCTTCATTGATCGTGGACTGTTAAGCACTTAACCGATTTTTTTGCATTACCGTACATTCTTTAACTTTCAGTTTAATAATCACACCTTTACAAAAACACGAAGTAGATTTACACCTAGCTTAATTCCGATCGGCTGTTTTCGTTTGCGCGGAAAAGTGCAGACCGGTTCACGACATGTACATAATCTATATTGAACTTTATTCGCAAGCGGAAATGGCATAATGTTGCTTGCTATACATTCCTAGCTCTATTCTGCTTACATCATTCGTGTACACTATCCCGCGCTACTAAAATTGGTCTACTGCGCAGGTACATCGAGAAGAATTATTAGTTGTGTAAAACCCAGTAAAACTAATCACAAAAACATTGTTATACCTACTAGACTTGTCGGTTGCGAAATGCGTTACTTTATTTATTAATTTTTATTTTTCAGGCTGATTTAGAAAATAGTTCTTGGCCTATTAATAAAGTGCTGAACACCGAGGGAGTGAGGGTTTTAAATGGATATCATGACAATATAATAAACAAGACAAAGACTATGCTAATACAACGCATCGATGACGTATTTACTACAGTATCGCCTAAACACCTCTTATCTAAATTATCAAATAACGATTAGAAAATAACTAGCGTTTTTTGTATTTATGAATTGAAAATAAATATATGTATTTTTGTACCAATTAAAATATGAAAAATATTATATTTTATTTATACATTAATTGATCATAACTACTCTAAGTACAGATAAACAGAGTGATTAGAAATGGCGGATAATCATGTCTGTACTATCACTATCAGCTTATTACAGTAGTGAAAATTGTGTTTAATAAAAATATATAAATTATACTGTTAACATTATTTGTAAGTTTTTCTATTATCAACAAGATATTCATCTGATTTAAGCCTTATATAGAAGTGTATATATGGAGATAGGATACTATTAAATAAAACAATTTACTTTTTTCCATAGTAAAAAAACCTTCAAGCGACTGGATATCGTGCGAGCGTGAAGTTCCATCTAGGGTTGCCAACCATACTTTAAAATAACGTATCCTACTTTATTTGTGGTAAATATACTTTATACTTTTGCATAAAAATAAAGTATGTGATAATACTATATTTCCAATATTTACTCTGATGCGTAAAATGAAATACTTAAGTGTATAATTACTGAACTATTATCGATCCAGCTTTCACTGAAAGAGTTTATTTAGTAAATAATCTAAAACGACGAGAAGAAAGGAACAGGACATCTATAAATTTAATAAAAAAAAGAATCGTTTGTTTATCTAAATTGGGAATGTAAGCTTCCAAAAATTTAAGCATATTGAAAAGTTATTAGTGTGTGCTAGAAGCACACAAAAATAGTGTCTCCAAGAGAAGAAATAAATACAATTTTGAAAAATACTTTTTTTTCTTCCAAATACTTTATTTTTCCCTATTTAAAAAATGTATAACTTTTTTTTTCTCAAAAATAGTCGGCAACCCTAGTATGGAACTAGGGTTGGCGACTATAGCTCACAACGCCCAAAATGCCTCGTTAGCCGTTCCACAGGGCGACCGCGATCGTTGTGGTCGTGGCGAAAACGACACCAATGACGTAGTCATTTTCGATCACACAACGCTCACAACGACTCATGTCAAGAGGTGGGTCGAAAAACCGTTCCATTTGGGTTTACGATTGTAACGCCGGCAAGCAAATGGAACGGGTAAAATCGCGGTCGTGAACGTGGTCGTTGTGAGTCTCTGACGGAACGTGCATTAGTAAATTATCGTCAGTGGCTCTCGTAACTGTAAGAGAGTATTATGTTCCTTGGTTTGTCCATGGCTATATTATAGTGTATCATCTATGGTCCATGGACTCCTTGGAGGCATGGACAACACTGACAATTATTTATTTTTGCAATTTAATGCATGGACGGACTATTCAAACGTTGTGTCATGTTCGGGTTGTCAACAATGACATTGATGTAAAATAAACTAGATAAATAGTGGAATTATAACCTGTTTCTTTAGTTGAATTTAGAAATAGTATTATTTTAATAGATTTATTGTTATGCATAAGAGAAACACAAGACAAAATAGTAACAATGGCAGGTAACTTTTGGCAAAGTTCTCATTATCAACAATGGATACTTGACAAACAGGATCTTATTCGAGATCGTCAATACGATCTAGCGTTGCTTACTGAAGAGGGCTATCAAAAAGTATTTAACTTCTTTGCCAGCATCATACAAGTTTTGGGTGAACAACTTAAACTTCGACAGCAAGTTATAGCTACTGCGACGGTTTATTTTAAAAGATTTTATGCAAGAAATTCTCTGAAGTGTATAGATCCCTTACTTTTGGCACCAACATGTGTATTTCTTGCATCAAAAGTGGAAGAATTTGGTGTGATATCCAATTCAAGACTAATAACAACATGCCAAACTGTGATAAAGAATAAGTTTAGTTATGCTTATGGCCAACAAGAGTTTCCATACAGAACTAATCACATATTGGAGTGCGAGTTCTATTTGTTAGAGAATCTTGACTGCTGCTTAATAGTCTTCCAGCCATATAGACCACTTTTATTGTTTGTACAAGATATAGGTCAAGATGATCAGCTCCTTACATATGCATGGAGAATAGTTAATGATTCACTTAGGACCGATGTCAGTCTGCTCTATCCTCCATACCAGGTAGTAATAATATATTTATACCAGAATACTTTATTAATAGTTCGCTGAGTATCTGTATGCATATAAGACTTACTGCCACACTCAGAGAGTTTAAAGTGGCTCCGATTTTACACATAGTGGCATGAGATTAAAGGAAATTGAGTTTAGGGATATACATACGCCTTATATATAGACACTAGACCTATTATTTGGGTTAGGAAACACATTTTTAGGGTCCACCAACAAGTTTTGAATGAATAATGGGGAAAAACAAAAATATGTTCAATAAACATGGTTATGCCACTTTTGTTGATAACAAAGTGTGATTTGTGTTTAGGAATACATAAACAATAAAATTGTTTTTGAGTTTAGGAAACAAGTTTTGGATTAGTTTATTGGTTTTTAAATATGAAAATAGTTTTATTTTTGCTTATATATGGCAATGATGATTACAAATCGGTTGTGACACTCGCTGACCACTGCCATGGTACGCTCGCTTGGCTTGTGGGCTTTACTCAAAAGTCGCAACCAGTGACTAGTATGGTGACTTAGGTTAAGTTATGTTAGATTTTAAACCAAAATGCATGAGCCAAGCAAGCAAAGCGAGCTTGCCATGGCAGCGGCCCACAAGTCCCAGAACTGACTGGTTACCATAGTTGCAATATAACGAAATAAACAAATGAAAACAATTAATATCTCAAGAACTACATGTCTCTTAAACATGGGGGTTGCAGAAGAGAGAACTACTCCTCCCTCCCTCCCTCCTCCGCCCCCCGCCCCCCCATACTTAAAATTTAGTGACCACTAATCTCAAGTTTAACCTTTAAAGCAACTGAAATATATTAACAAAATTTATTAGAGAAAATGATTTTTTTTTTGGAATTTAAAGTGATTATTATAACTTATTCTTTGGTTTCTTACTAAGATGAACCATTATACACTTAAATGTAAATAAGAAAATCAATCTGCAATGTCTGCCTCTGTAATCATAACATTTACAATTTTACACTATCTATGTTTAATTCCCACTAGGGTAAGTAAAGTAAGTTTCTGTTATTAGTCTGGTATGAGATCAGCCTCAGATTTTCTATGGTATATCAGCCGTAACATAAGTGTTATTGGTTACCTTGGCATTAATGATGTATGCATTTCTGTGCCAATTTAATCACATTAAGATTAATGGACTATTTTATTCTTAATCCAATAATGACAGTAAACCAATAAAATTTTAATTTACTTACATTGAGTTGGTAATATTTTAAAAAGAGGCAACCTCTTTTTAATATCATTTTATAATTACATATTTTGTAGGAGCATCCATGTTTGTTCGCGCACATCTGGTTTAATTAAAACTTTTTGTATCTTGTTTTCAGATAGCAATAGGCGCTCTACATATTGCATGTGTTATGCTCGGAAAAGAAAATCTTAAACCATGGTTTGCTGAATTGAATGTTGACATGGATAAGGTATAAGATTTATCTTAAACATATCACATACTCTATCAGTGTATCAATATAAAATAGATATTTAATTTAATTTTAGAACCACAATCAAATGCATACTAGATTGTTGAAAATAATATAAAAAAAATTGCTGTGAACAAACCTCCATCTATAGGTGTTTGATACACACTTGAATTTCAAGGACACTAGTTTGATACAATTTTTCACTATTTGTTAGTCTCCAAAAATATTATTGAGCCAGTATGTATTATACTGAATTTACAGTAGTAATCTGAAGTCATGTAGCATATGGCCTGTTACTATGTCTTACTATTCATTAGCTTGCCTTACTATCTGTTAAAATTGGACACAAGCACCATACAAGTAATGTCAAAAGTCATAGTTTCATTTTATTGATCTGAATTTGAGTAATGGCCAGGGAACATATACAGTTTATCTGATTGATGGGCCTATTGTGACAATTAGTAAATGCTGATGGTACAAAAATAGTAAGGAAAATTGTATATAGAGAGAGATATGCAAAAATCGTCAGCCCGCCTTGGACTAGCATAGTGGGTATACTATAGCAGTGAGTTGTTACTTGGTGGATTTTATCTTTCAATGATTTTATATACTTGGAAAATAGTAGTTCATTTATAGTTTTGTTTTCATATTATTTTTAATGAGTCCAGAGTATTTCTTAAATATTTTCAAATTCATAATGGTTTACTTTACGTTGTATTTTATTTCAGATTCAAGAAATTGTGAAGAATATTATCAATTTGTACGAAATGTGGAAGAGTTATGATGAAAAAAAAGAGATACAAGCTTTATTGGGCAAAATGCCTAAGCCAAAGCCAGCACCCCAAAGATAATAGTTAATGAACTAAGCAGTATTATTATGCTGTAGTACTAAAATAACTGAAAGAGGGACTATTAACACATAGTTCTCGCCTAAATTAATGGCCAAACCATATTAGCTGCAGGCAGCTGCATAGTAACCAATTTTGTATGTAAAACTACTACCTACTGTGCAGTTGTCTGTTTCTAGATGACAGTGGTTATTAATCTTTGTGAGACCTATACATTGAGTTCAAAAAATAAACTGACTGTTCTAATTTTAGTGATTAGTACAGATAAATTAGCTTCGAGACGTTTTTGTGTTTGTAATAGTGTACTGTCAGCACATAAATAAATAAACTAATATTATATATATATATATATATATATATATATATATATATATATATATATATATATATATATATATATATATATATATATAGGCATTATAGGTACTTAATATGAAACTAATAATATTAAAATAATAAATATTAATACTTAATATCATTTTTAATACTAAATTTCTAGAAAATTTTAATTTCAAGTTTAGAAGTCCTATTAATATACAAATACGACTGCAAACTCAAAAACGTCTCGAAGATAATTTACCTGTACATAAATATGTTAGTAATAAGCATGTTTAGTATTTTTTGGTATATTCCTAGAGTCAGGCTACACTTGCCTGAGCTACAGGTTTAATATTCTGTATAAACTGTCTCATTCTGGGACAAAAAGTATCCTATATTGATCGCCATTATTGACAGTACCAATCATCAAATTTGTCAATAATTAGTTAGTCACCAGGCTGTGAAACAAGAAACAAATAAACATCCACACAATTGTTTGCCATGTATATAGTATCTATTAGTGTAAATTAATATGCATTTTGTTCCCATTTCATACACCACATCTTAGAATTCATCTGATACTCTGTAAAATTTCTTGTAAATTTTGGCTAAATGTATTTAATTATCTTACATTATTGTTTATTCATGTTACAGTTATTAGGTACAGAATGATCTACTTTTATAACTGATAGTGTAAAATTTATGCTTATGTATTTAATTTTGATATTTAAATAGTAAGTTCGTTGATGATCAACTTTAATAAAGACTGTACATTTTTGTGAATTGACATTAAATAATATATGACATATAGTTCCATGTTGTATTATTTTTACATAAACATATGCTGATTCCAAAAGAGAAAGTTAATAACGAGAAAATAAAGTTAACCACGGGGTTATTCTATACAGAAGTAAGACATGCGTAGTATTAGTAATATTATTATCATTATATATAGCATGGTATAGCTATGTTAAAATTTAAATGATAATGCTATTTATGCCTATAATACTTTATAAATAACCATTTTTAGAATTTGTCTGTGATGGATTTAAATTAAATTAATTTTTATCTTACACTAGCTGACCCGCAAACTTCGTACCGCCTCAGAATATTTTTTTTATTTACTCACCTTTTAAACCTTCCCTGGAATTCCACAAATAATTCAAAACCAAAATTAGCCAAATCAGTCCAGCCGTTCTCGAGTTTTAGCGAGACTAACGAACAGCAATTGATTTTTATATATATAGATTAAAATTTTCAATATATCTGGAAGAGTTCAGAAAGTATAAATATAATGTTGAATCAACCGCTAACGACATAATGGGCGCAGCTAGTTGCTAACTGGTCCGCCATACCTACTCGATCTTAGAGATCGGCAACACGTTGGCGACACCCCTGGTGTTGCAAACGCCTATAGGAGACGGTAACCACTTTCCACCAGGTGGGCCGTCTGCCTGTTTGCCTACTTCAGGCAATAAAAAAATAGGGGCCATATGACGTACTAAATGATGTGCCGCGGGCTGCAACATTTTTAGCTAATTTTTTACCAATGGAATACACAGCAGACATGGTGATGGCCCATCTGATAAGTGGTTAAGACGTCTATGGACTAACTACATCAGAGGTGTTACTTATGTGAATCCATTATATTATACAAGTATGTAGTGTGCCAATCGGGTCGTTTCCTACATCTCGGCGGGCCGCAGGTTGAGTATAGTGAGATTATAGACGAATATTTCATAAAAGAATGTCGACATAAAGGCGACTTACTATTAGGAACGGTTTTACCAGAGAAGAATGGGTTCCGTTGACATAGTTATTAAATTTTCAAATATCTTTTGTTACAAATTATAACTGCCTAATACATTTATTGCGTATTGCCCTGGTCAAATTTTGGAATAAAAGTAACCAGGTCCCATAAAAGAGGTAGGCCCAAGAAATGCTGATTTGAAGGTAAGGATGATATGGTCTGACAATGAGGGATGCCGAAAACCGTATGAAGTGCTGAAGAAAAAATAGGAAAGCGGCTCCAACCGGTATTTATGCTAGGTTAGGTCGATAATAAATACATTAATTACTATTCTTATAAAAATTATAACAAAGGTAAAAACGAACTCTTATTATATATAACCTTTATTGTATCTGGTTACCAGTTTAACTGATGAAACCTGACTTCATGATTACGTACATGAAGCCACCGAAGTTATGACTTATTGTATAAGCATTAAAACCATAACAATACCGTCTTATTAATATCAAAACAACGATAGATTATCGTGTCTGGGCGTAACACCATCATTCATGAATATTAGAGGACAGTTAAATATGCTAATACGAATAAAATAAAAATCTATAATATTGGAAACCTAGTCTATATTAGACAAGCTACATGTCGATATGCGAAGAATACTCTAGTGTAGAAATGTTACGATTAGTACGATATATTCGTTGGAATCATAGATGTATTATATACTAAATCTATGGTTAGAATTATACCCAATACATAATCAGTTGCAAAGAGACCGGTTTCTTAAAATTATGTCGGTTTTAAGTGTGATATTTTAGTGGCTAGTACATCCGCGTCTTTTTGCAATAACATAAGTTTAAACCTGTCCGGGAAGTTTACACGGATAAATCAATTTTTCGGATTTAATTAAAAATTACCAAGAATTTACCGTGGAGGTAACTTCCTCATCTAGTTAATCGATGCATGAAGCCAGCTAATGCGCTTTGAATAGCCGTGGTTATTATCTGTCCATCCGTCCCATAAAATGGGGAAACGCGTAAGAAGAATCAGACGTTTAAGAGCTAATATTTTATGTTATTATGTGGGCTTTATAATTAAAACTATTAAAATTTCTAACGGATTTGCTTAGTATGCTCGATTTTTCACATCGTTTATTCTAAAGTTCGATTAGATTTAAAAAATAACTGGTGCTTCTGTTGAAAGGTAATTTTAACCACGTTACACAGTAGCTAAGAAAAACTGGTTTAATCTAGATTTTGTATATCACCTATACTCACAAAAATCCTAATTTATTCAGTATGCATGGTTACATCAATTTTAGTAACTACTTCCTCTGTTGTACTAGGATATAAAACAAGCCATCATTTCATGTTTCCATTAGAACTTCAGAATCAGAGGACATTATTAATCAACATGTCGTCACGGGTACTCATTTGTGATCTCTGTATTATTTTGCTATTCGGTTATAACTTTGCGATGCCTGAAGACGGGACGAAAAGGTAAACATTTTTACTAAGTACTTTTAACCCGCAAAATTTACTATTCCCGGGGGATAGAAAAAACCTGAATTGATGGACATAACTACATTAACACGAAACCGCAGGCAAAAGCTAGTAGGTATAATAAAGCAAGTTTATCACCACTTAGATAATTTTGTGATTACAGTCTTTCAGCAGCAGATGACGTGCCGAAAGGCAACTGCACATGTGGGGGGTTCTCAACAGCAGCTCCTGAAGCAGACGCCTCACCTCTGCTCTCTCAAGCGCCCGGCTTAGTGGTGAAGTGCGACGACGAAGGGGGAAACATTTGCAAGACCTTGTGCAATGCTTTGGCAACAGCTACTAAAGCCAAAGGACCGGAAGTTTTGTGTAACAGGCTTAAGCACGCTAATGAATTGAAGGTAATATGATCATGTAAAAACTCATTCAAATTCATTCATTATTTATGTTGGCCTTGTTGGAATAATACTTTTGATTACAGCATTAGGCCCGGCTCAATCGGTGTGATACCACGCTCTCACAGAATATGGGCTTGAAACGGATAGTTTTGAGCTAATCGTATTTTGTACGATGAGTAAGAGTTCCGATGGCCCATTTCCTCCCCTAACCTAATTCGATCTTCCCTATCCTACCTCCTTTTCCAGTCCCATATCCCATTTCACCTGTCTGACTCCTACATCTCATGTCCCTATCCGATCCTAATTAGGCTCGGATAGGGACAGCGTTGGCTACACCATTGGTGTGTTGCACACGTCTACTTATAAGCGACGGTAACCACTTCCCATGAACTGGGCCGTTTGCCTGTTTGCTAGCTTCGCAATAAAAAGAATTACCATTTCTCTACCATCGTCTCAAAACAAAGGACGCTGAACATCGCGCGATATGGAGAAGAAAAAGTAGGAAAGCGGACCCAGGCTTCGAAGCGAACACTCCAAAAGCAACTGGGGTTTAACTCTCGGATGATGATGTTATTATGATTATTGAAAGTCTAAATCCATTGAGTGCATTGAAATTTTTTTTTTCTAATAATGAAATGGGGGACGATCATAGTATAAATTATGTCCTACGTACGTGAGGCCTACGTCCAGCAGTGGACTGCAAATGGCTGAAGACGAATAGTATAAATTACTAAAAAGACTTGCATAAAGTTATTTTTTATTATTGGATGTATATTATGAGTAATCAAAATCGTGCTGCTACTTGTATGACTCTATACAAACGTACCATTAACGGAATGAACAAAGCCTAGATTTTTTAAGTTTTTTTATTGTCTAAGTTCAGCAGACATGCAGACGACCCACCTGGTGGAAAGCGGTAACCATCGCCTATGCATATTTGTAACACCAGAGCTACTACCAATGTAGTGCCTTAATCTAATGCTCTCTAAGGGAGACTGGAAAATTAATTTTATTGTTTACATACAGACTATCAAAATATACAGAATAGATTAATTAAAAAAATAAGTAACCAATTTATGGTATCGTTATGTTTTCTTATGTATAAACATGAAAAAGTTCTTCTTAACGAGCATTGATTCTCAGTAAGTAATGAAAACGAGCGGTTTCCTTTTTATAAATAGTTCTAAACATTTATTACGCTTGTGTCTAGAATTTCAATGTACACTGTGTCTAGAATTTGATATTATTTATTTATGTTTTTTCAGCTGTCAGCCTTTTATAAAGTCTGTGAAAAGTCTTGGATATACGCCGACATAACTGCAGACATGCCTCTGTGCTGCGAGGAGGGAACAGTCAAAGTATGTCCGTCCATGAGTAAAATTAACACAACTGATATTGACGCGAAGACAATTATGTAATGTGTCATATATGGTAGTGCACGCTAAAGTTCATGACCTCTCTTTAGATTCCCAGCAGAAGGTTACAGTAACTAATTTTGTTTAAAAATAGTATGTTGTGCAATCATCTGTAGATAACGAGTAGCGTTGAAATTTAGCGTACACTACGGTACGGGGTGGAATTTGTACGTTTTCTTTCATATTTCGAATAAAGTTTATATATACTGACTATTGCTATTTATTTAAGAGATTTTCATTCATGCTGTGGCCACACCTGGGTGTGTATTAAGATTTAGACTGTGATCGAATGCGTCTTATTTGTTTCGTCGCCCCTTAAGACAGATTGCAAAGAAATTGTATGCTTTCCCCGTTCCTGCACGGATAATCGTCTTTGCATTATGTAGTAGAGCTATGCTGTAACCATATTGATTACAGCTCTAAGGGCCGGCTTGATCGGTGATATACCACGTAAACACAGAATATCGGCGTGAAATGGTTAGTGTTAAAAAATAAGGCTACATTAGTATATATATATATATATATATATATATATATATATATATATATATATATATATATATATATATATACATATATTATCTGTCAATATTTAACATCATTAACAATATCGTATCTCAAATAACGCATTAAACCCATTGCCACATCTGTGTAAAACGACCTATATCTGTAACACTATCGCAAATAAAGAAGCATTGGCGATTATCGATCCCACACACGATTAATGGCCGGTTTATATATTTTATCACGGATTCTATGTTATTCATTAATTTCGCTTTGCATTGGTAGAAATTTGACATTACTTGTATAGTGCTTATGTCTTTTAACCAGTAGTAAGGCATAGGAACCGACCAGAACCGAATTGGTTTGGATATGAATAGCTTAATATGAAATTTGAAATATAATTATGTATTTTCGTTGAAGGTGATGAACAGGATAGAAGAACTTCTAAGCCGGAAAATTACTATGATTTATATAACCGATATTAAGGCGACTATAGCCACTTGAAAAACTAACGTTAAAAATGAAACAGCTAAAATCGAGTGGGTTTATTTAATTCAGACTAAAGACATTCTATTGTTTGTACATTGTTCAAAAACTTTCAAATATCACTATGTTAGCACTTTTCTTCATTCATGTGGGGGTTACACATTTGTCATAATTTAAAATAACTTTGTAAAACACATTAACAATAGAATTGAAGCTTTTTAATCGACATACATATTATTGCACTAAAGACAGCCACACCAAAGGCGACGGCGCCTTTAGTATTTGACAGCGGAATGAATACTAAAATTATAAGACATTCCTTCCTAAAACATGCCAGTAACCTGATATTATAATTAAAACAATACAATTCCAAAGGAATTTACATAATATTATTACTAGTAACAGCAAATTGTGAGCTTTAAAACCTCGGCCACTATTCAGTATAATTTTTAGCGTTTTTTTTTTTTCAATAAAGCCTTTAAAAAAAGAAAAATTAAATCATCGCGCCACTCTTTTAAAAATAATATTTATTTATTTACTGTTAACATATTTCTATGACAAAACGCGTGTGTTATATTAGGTTGGGGAAAAAGTTTCTTCGCATTTTATATAAAAAATCAAAAGGTTTTTTTATAAAGTTTATTTACATTTGACTAAAGTATGTAGGTGCCATTTTGTTGGATAACTTTTTGCCATCTTGTAGGCAGGGACGTGATCCCATTGCTATAAAAATTTTGGGGCTTCTGATCAAAAAACTGCGACAAGTAGTTTTGGCAGTCCTCTCGCGATGTTAACCTGACACTGCCTAAGGAATTCTGCAGAGACCGAAACAGGTGAAAATCTGAAGGTGCAAGGTCAGGACTATACGGCGGATGCATTAACACCTCCCAGCCAAACCCTCGTAATTTTGCTGAGTGGCTAAAGATGTGTGAGGTCTAGCGTTATCATGGTGAAAAACCACACCCCTTCTGTTGATTAATTCCGGCCCCTTTCTCTCAACTTTTTGCTTCAATCTCATCAGTTGTTCGCAGTACAGTTCAGAATCGATGGTCCTGCCTGGCGGTAACAGCTCATAATGAATAATGCCCTTCCAATCCCACCATACACACAGCATCACCTTGTTGCGAGTTAACCCGGGTTTCGCCACAGTCTGTGAAGCCTGACCGGCCTATGACCACGATCTTTTTCGCACATTTTGTCGTACGTGATCCACTTTTCATCACCAGTTGTCAGCTTCTTCAAAAATGATTCGGTTTCATTAGGTCGTAATAAAGAATCACAAATAAGTACACGGTTCATTAGGTTTCTTTCAGTGAGCTCATGAGGCACCCAAATATCGAGCATTTTTTGTGTACCCAGCTTTTTTCAAATGCGCCAAAACCGTTTTGTGGTCAATTCCCAGTTCTCCAGCTACATCGTAACTACTAATATGCCGATCTTGCTCCACTTTTTCAAAAATGGCATCAATTTTGTCCGTAACAGGGCGACCAGAGCGACGTGCATCTTTGATATCAATATTTCCGGATTGAAAACGCTTAAACCAAATTTCCGCTACTCTCACAGATACTGCATTAGATCCATAAACATCACAATTTTTTTTCGCGGCTTCTTTTGCATTTTTACCTTTTTTGTAGTAAAATTTTAAAATGTATCGAATTTCTGCCTTAGATTCACTCATTTTAACAATAAGAAAAACAAATGAAAATCACACATTTTCCTAATTAGAATTTGGAATTGTCTTCTTTAAAATTAATTTTTTTAATGATACCAAAACCAGCCAGATACAAATGGTATAGCCAAAGAGATCTTATTACAAGTTCATACATACTATATGCGAAAAGACTTTTTCCCCAACCTATTATACGAAGTCGCAACGTTGCGTACTGTTCAATATAAAGAATATTAATAATTTCCAAAACAATGGCGCGTGTGACAATCACGATACGCTTGCCTTGGGGCCTTGCAGAAAAATAGTCTACTCTTGTGCAAACTGATTTAACTATTCTTTATAGTTTCACTTATTAATCAACAAATATTTTTTTTCCAATGCGTGAGTACTGACTGATGATAATCATAAAAATTGAAATTCTGCGCAATGCTGTAACGCCCTGATGTATACCAAAATACATTCTACTTTAGATGGAATATCACTTCAAATCTTATTTCTCAAATATATTTGTACTCCAATATTCAATATCTATAGTGGCCGGTTCCTACATCCCACTGTTCATTCTTTGCCCTTATAATTGGTAGACAGTACTCGTATGGAGCAGACGTGTGCGCCGCGTACGGTGGTAGTAAGATTTTCGTTGAGTTGTGAACAATTTCCATACTATTCTTACATTTATAGGCAATTGTATTATTTAAAAATGACTACTTTCTAAAACCGTTATTTAAATTGTTAGCATGTTTTAGAACAGATGGATGATAGTTCGAAAAGAATACAGGTAATGTATGCATCTTTGAATTCTGGCTATTTATTCCCGGTTTGCAGCTCACATAATATGTGATACGATTCAGGTCTCAGATTCGCTGTGGATCAATGAAATACATTATTCAATTAGAAATGGTTTAATGAGAATTACTTTGTGAACACAGTACAACCAGGCAGCCATTTTTCTTAAGAGTGATTTCAACGTGTAATAGAGATGTGCATTGTACAACAAATATCGAATCAACTCGATTTCTAAGGATATGAAGGTGCCCGGGTTTTGTTTGCGACTATTTTTGAAGCAAACATAGATAGAGTAGATTTAAATATAGTAACATAAAAAAGCCTTCAACGCGGCGCCCATGTCTCTTATATGTCAAATTTTAACCAGTAGTAATGCAAAGAACATATAGATATAGAAGTCGGCCTTAAATTAAAAGTTTAATTTGTTTGTAAAATCAAACCTCAGCCAAAATATAGTACGATAAGGAGTTTTGTGGCAGCTCCAAGACAATTTCATGAATTTTTACATAAAGACATAATTCATTTTAAAATTGCACAGAAAATCCCATCGTGTTCTCGCAACAGAACTCTACTATTAGTATGTGATTGTGTCTTGTTCTAAATGACGGGTCCAAAACATAAAACTAAGTTGCCCTGACTTAGTCAGTGTGCCAGAGGCTAATCACTCAAGAACTCAATTCGCTCCACTTAAATATAAAATAATTAATGAATGTGATGTATTATAAATATTTAGCTTCACCACGTGAGAATCTGGTGTTCAAGTCTTGGGCTTTTTTGATGATGGACTTCTTCTGGGCTTCGTCGAAACGATTTGCCTGAAGATCCACGTCACGGCTGAACGGACGACGTTCTTTCTTACCCTCTTCACTCTCGTCTTTCTGAAACATATAATTTTTAATATTTAACGTTGACTTCTGATTCCTAATATATTTACAGAAAATATTTATTATGAGACTTTAAAAGGCCCACACTACTAAATAGTTGAATTTTTCAATTGGGCCTTCAGGGCCAAATCCTAAACTATATGAAAGAGCCAAAAACCCTCAAAGGAGTCTCGGGGCTGATTTTGACGAAAACTAAACTGGTTTAGATTTTTGAAAAATCAATTACTTTTGTTAGGGATCAAATCGACTGATTTTAGAAAATAAAACACATACTGTATCATAACACCAAATCATAGTCTGGCTTGCAAGGATCAATTTCTATGAAGGAATGTGAAACGGCAAACCAAGGGAAAGGGTTGAAAAATTTACCCCATACATATTAGCTGTGTCCGCGACTTCGTTCAAGCGGAATTTACAGTTATCGTAAATTATGGCCCATTTAAATATCATCTTTATAAATTTCAGCCTATGTTTAAAACTTATTAAGTATTCTAAAGTTACATCAAATTTTTCAATAGTTTGTGTGAAATAGTAATTAACATCCACCGTCACAAACTTTCTCCTTTATAATATTAATAGTATCTCTTTAAAAGTATGAAGTGTAAAGTTTTTACCTTTTTCTTCTTTTTCAATTTCTTCTGATGCATATCTAATAAGCTTTCATCCCTTTTATGTTTCTTCTTATGTTTCCTAAAAAAATAAAATATTAATTAATAATAATTAATTATAGGTTGGGGAAAGTCTTTTCGCATATAGTATGTATGAACTTGTAATAAGATCTCTTTGTCTATACTATTTGTATCTGGCCGGTTTTAGTATTAATAAAAAGTTTTAATTTTAAAGAAGACAATTCCAAATTCAAATTAAGAAAATGTGTGATTTTCATTTGTTTTTCTTATTGTTAAAATGAGTGAATCTAATGAAGAATGAATGACACATTTTAAAATTTTACTACAAAAAAGGTAAAAATGCAACACAAGCCGCGAAAAAAATTGTGATGTTTATGGACCTAATGCAGTATCTGTGAGAGTAGCGCAAATTTGGTTTAAGCGTTTTCAATCCGGAAATTTTGATATCAAAGATGCACGTCGCTCTGGTCGCCCTGTTACGGACAAAAATGATGCCATTTTTTAAAAAGTGGAGCAAGATCGGCATATTAGTAGTTACGATGTAGCCGGAGAACTGGGAATTGACTACAAAACGGTTTTGGCGCATTTGAAAAAGCTGGGTACACAAAAAAGCTCGATATTTGGGTGCCTCAAGAGCTCACTGAAAGAAACCTAATGAACCGTGTACTCATTTGTGATTCTTTATTACGACGTAATGAAACCGAACCATTTTTGAAGAAGCTGATAACTGGTGATGAAAAGTGGATCACGTACGACAAGAACGTGCGAAATAGATCGTGGTCAAAGGCCGGTCAGGCTTCACAGACTGTGGCGAAACCCGGGTTAACTCGTAACAAGGTGATGCTGTGTGTATGGTGGGATTGGAAGGGCATTTTTCATTATGAGCTGTTACCGCCAGGCAGGACCATCGATTCTGAACTGTACTGCGAGCAACTGATGAGATTAAAGCAAAAAGTTGAGAGAAAGCGGCCGGAATTAATCAACAGCAGGGGTGTGGTTTTTTACCATGATAACGCTAGACCTCACACGTCTTTAGCCACTCAGCAAAAATTACGAGAGTTTGGCTGGGAGGTGTAAATGCATCCGCCGTATAGTCCTGACCTTGCATCTTTAGATTTTCATGTGTTTCGGTCTCTGCAGAATTCCTTAGGCAGTGTCAGGTTAACATCACGAGAGGACTGCCAAAACCGCTTGTCGCAGTTTTTTGATCAGAAGCCCCAAAATTTTTATAGCAATGGGATCACGTCCCTACTTACAAGATGGCAAAAAGTTATCCAACAAAATGGCACCTACATACTTTAGTCAAATGTAAATAAACTTTATAAAAAAACCTTTTGAATTTTTATATAAAATGCGAAGAAACTTTTTCCCCAACCTAATATTATAAATGCGAAAGTAACTCTGTCTGTCTCTGTTCCGTTTTCACGGAAAAACTACAGGACCGATTTGGCTGAAACTCAGTATATATATATTTTCGATGCCGAGGATGAACATAGTTTACTTTTTATTCCGAAAAGTGGGATAGTTTCCGGGATAAAAATATATTTGTCTCACTGTTTGTTATCCTTTTATGGAATTAGTATTGGACCGATTTGGCTGAAACTCCGTACATATATAATTTTAATACCGATGGTAACCAAGGGATACTTTTTATCCCGGATAATGGGATAGATTTATGTAAAGGTTATCCCGGAAACTAGGATAGGTTTTGTGATTTTGTCCATTTCGTCCACATACTCCCGGTTTCTATATTTTACCGACGGTTGTCTGTAATAGTAACTGATTGATTTTGAAGCTACCAATAATCGATGGTGGAGAGGGCTATACGAGCGTTTCACAAGCTCATTGACAATTAGTAATACTGTCGGTTATAAGCAACTATTTCCCTCCCAAGCGTTTTGCTAAAGCAACGAAGTTGTGGTCATAATACACGCAACGCAATTCAATGAGTTGAGGTATAACTACAAAATAAATACATTTTCAAAAGAAGAGACCTTTTGTGATATGCGATTGTCATTAAAAATCAAGCTTTTTATATGAATGTTGCATGAACAAAACGCAATTATCTAAACAACATATAAACTTTTTAAATAATGATTGTTCCAATGACATTGGATTTTTTGTAAAAAAAGAGTGTTGTCACTTCAGAAATTTATCGCTAGTTATAGGAATTTGTGGTTTTCGATCGTAATTTTTTTTTAAATAAGTTAAGGTTAAAAACAACGATTTTCATGGTACCAGAGTCAAATGACGGAAACTTTGTGGGAACCTTGTCCGATTTTTTGTTTTCAATCAAATGTTTTAGGGAACTTTTTGTAACGCGACCGTTTCACACAGATGTAGCGACGGATTTAATGTGTTATTTGAAGCGATGTTGTAATTTATTGTTAATGACGTTAAATATTGACAGTTAGTACGTACTAATACGTTATCTATTAATAACGTTATATTCATTCACAGTGTTATTTTTAACGCTATACTGAAGACGCATTCGGTCACAATCGATAACTATAACGTTATCGCAGGTGAAGAGATGAATAGTAACGCAATACTTTAATTGGAATTAGATCTGTTAAAGATAGAAATAGTAAATTTGAAAGATATAAATAAATAAGAATTAAATCCAAGTCAAAAGAAGAAGTAAAAAAATTGAGTTTAATTTAATTTAAAATCACGTATTAATAACGACAAAAAACCGGCAACCGGCCGAAATCGGATGCTAATAAAATTCTTACGAATAATAGTGTTGACAACCAGTGGTTATAATATAGAAACACTTCATCTGTCGTTTCCATACAAAAAGTCTACCGATCGGTTAGAAAATCCCTCCCATTGGTAGTTGGTACTTTCATGAGTAACTAGCTATGGACAGTTCATTATAGAAACATCAGTAGAGCTACCAGGCGTTAATATTCTACCCGTATCAATACCGTATGGTATCAAAAACGAATCGTTTTTGCAATATTGAAACTGGGCATTAGTCCACTTGGTCCACTGGGTTTATTGGGTCTACTGGGTCCACTTGGTCCATGTTATCTATTTTGTCAAGTTTTGTCATTTACAAAGTTTACAGATAGACGGGGTACGGTATAGTTTGCGATATAAAACGAAGTGAATCTTCCGGGGGCAAATACATAAAAATTTAATACAATTTAACCTGTACCGCCTGCTCTTTAAACAAGAGAGACACACTTGAGGTTGACCCCGCGGCTGCCGCGGGGCAAACTGTAGTTAGTCATAAAATTGAGCACTGTTGGATATTATTTTTTTTCATTAAAAATATAATGAATAGAAATAACTATTAAAACACTGTAATTATCTATCGTTTGCAAAATCACATGATAAAAACAAAAAAGCAAAACAAAGATCTTAAGATACAAATTAATTTTTAGTTGAAACATTATGATTCCAATTAGACTTGCTATATTTCTTATTGTGCTACATTAAATACCAGTGTTTCAGATATAACAATAATCGCCTTACACAAATTTAAATATTTTGTGTGGTTACACTAATATATTTTCTTTGTGCTTTATTAATAGTAGTAGTTTATTTACATATAGTTTATAACTCACTTAACAGCAGCTTCTTGTTCATTGTCTCGACCTGCGATGTTCCGTGCCTTAGCTTCCCTTTTTAAGGTTTCATCTAAATCTTCTTCTTTCACATGACCAGCTGCTTTGCGGGATTTTTCATCAGGTGTATCTGTCCAGCTTGACCTATGTAAAAATGTGACAAGTGGTGGTTCAAATTTACACATTATATAATCTACACGACACAGAGCAAAATTAAGTGTCATTTTGTTAATTGTTATTAATTTTATTGTTTAAATTAAAAATTACCATCTTATGACTTAACACAAACTATTTTTGTATACATTTTCTTAGAAAATAATAAAAAATACTTTTTATTCTAATGGGGCACTGCATATAGGTTTGATTTTATGTTAGCAAAACCACAGGCATAAGACAATCAGCCAATATAAAAATAAAAAAACTGAACAAAAACCTAAACCCTACATGACCTATGGCACCTTAGGT